>JANKKI010000007.1:1319234-1978852 GCA_025175665.1 Cinchona pubescens | reverse complement strand
GCAAAGGAATGATCCCAAGCATGTTCAAATTATCAGGCCGAGATACTCTGGAATATCGATGTGACCATTACCGTTCTCAACTGGAACAGGTACTACTTTCCATATCTAAAGTTAATAAATGTAATAACAATGTAGTCGTTTTACGAAAAGATGGAACATGAGAGATGAATCGGTCACCTTAGTCATCGATGGTAAACCTTAACATGGTTTAGGGAAAAATAAGCTCTAAAAGGACAATCACAGTAAGCGCAATGATACAACTAGGCGAAGCACAAATTCTATAGAATATTCGACTCTAAAAGAGGCTGCACAACAGTTAATGCGGCTGTTGAAGATTGAGTCTATCGATAGGTCGAGTGCACATTCCAGACTTGGTTACCGTAATTGAAGGCCTGAAAGACCACCGATAAGGAGTTTTCAATAAGCTCATGGTTGGATGACAACCTAGGGGAGCCATGTGTATAAAAAATTCATTGGACCTGGGTATGTTGAATACAAGAGAATCAACGTTCAGAGAGATCGCCGCTTAGCGAAATAGTAGCATGATAGAGAAGGTTTGCCCCAACGTAGAGAGCATAAGCAGTGGATGGTTAGACCTGCAAATCCTAAGAAAGATAAGTGGTCAGTTGCTTGATATCCAAAGTTCTCAAGAGAGATGGATCCTCGAACAATAATGAAAACACAACGGCGCAGGTATTAGAGATAGAAACAATATGAAAAAATGATAGAAAATCTAGTAGAGGCAAAAGATTCAAGGAACAAGTAGGTTTATCAAAGAAAAGTAGATTCAGAGGTCTGAAAGGATAAAAATGAATCGGCTGAAGAATCCATGAAGGTTGGACAAAAGAAGACCGATGACAGGAAACAAACTGTGGTTAAAATTGACGGTATAAAACCCATGCTATTTGGCTTGGTGATGGCTTTACTGAAGAGTTTCATGCCGGATGGAGACCAACCATATTATGAAACAAAGCAAGAGGAGTCGAACTTGTTGGCTGTAGCAAAGATATTGTTGCCCGATAAACAAGAAAAGGTTGAGATTTCTACGTCGATAGGCGTCGATGAGATCAATGGCAGTGTCCAAATTGTTAGGGGACCAAACATGGCCGATAAGGTGGTGTTGACAAGGCCTAACACAGAAATGGTGTATCATTTGAAGCCATTGTTTGTGCAAGGACACTTGAATAGGGTACCAGGTGCAAGGATAAAGGAAGACAATGGTGCAGCTATGAATATTTTGCCAGCTTGTCAGTATGATGAATAGGCTAGGGAAATGTACTGAGGATCTAATCCTAACAAATATTATGGTGAGTAGCTTCATTGGAGGAGCCATTTACACTTATGGGATCTTGCCTGTGGATGTCACTATTAAATTTCAAGTAACTTCTGCTGTTTTTTTTGTTGTCAAAATTATATCTTCCTCGTATAATGCCTTGTTGGGAAGGGACTGGATACATTCTGCTAGCTGTATACCTTTTTCATTGCATCAAATATTGGTATTGTAAAATGGAGATGATGTTGAGGTAGTAAAGTTGGATTTGAAACCTTTCATGGCTAGATTTAATGCTACAGAAGCAGCATACTATCACAGTAACCTTGGCTCGCATCGGATCATTGAGAACAAGATAGAAAGTAAGCCAAAAGTAGCAAAAATGATGGTATTGATTATAGAAAAAAGATGGAAAGCAGTAAATAGAGAACTATTTCGGCCAGCTAGCATAGGCCAAAAGTTGATGTAATTGGTGGAGGTTTCTTGTGAATGAATACAAAGATTGACCAGAAAAATACTGCTAGGATGTTGAAAAAATGCCTTGGCCAAGTTCGACACAAAGAAAGCAAGCTAGAAGATGTAAGGAGGAAGAAATGCGTGGGTTGGCTGTGTATTACACCGATACAATAATTGAAATGAAAGAGGAATTAACTAACTATGATGCAATAGATAGGCTGGCTACTCAGCCCGTTGATTTGGAGAAATACATTGTCCAGGCTATAGACGATATGGTCAAAATAAATCTGGGAGACGGCCAAAAAGTAGGCCGATATATATTTTTGCCTATTTAACAATGGAGCAGAAAAAGCAATTAATTAGTCTGTTAAAGGAGTTCATTGATTGTTTTGAATGGGACTATATCGAAAAGCCGGGTTTGGACAAAAGATTGGTTAAGCATAAAATCTCACTAAAACATGGTTTGAAGTTGTACAAACAGACTCCAGGACAGTTCTCTGATGACATGGCAACTAAGATGAAGAAGGAAATTGAACGCTTCTTATGGTAGCAGTTTTTATCGAGAAAGCCATGTATGTAGAGTGGCTTTGAAATGTAGTCCTAGCTTTCAAGAAGAATGTGAAGACTTGAATATGCACAGATTTCAGAAATCTCAATTTAGCTTCGTCGAAAGACTAATATCCAATGCTGATATGAGATATTCTTGTAGATTCGGCTGTGGGAAACAAGTACATGACCTTTGTGGATGGTAATATAGTATATAATAAAATATTCATTAGTTAGATGATGTGGTGATGAAGTTATCAAGCTACGAAAGCATTTGAAGCATTTATGACATGCTTTTAGTCGAATGCAAAGACACAAGATTGAGCTGAACTCTTTAAAATGTACGTTTGGGTGTCAGTTAGAAACTTCTTAGGATTCTTAGTGAACCAAAAGAGAATCGAACTGGGAAAAAATAAATCGAAAGCCGTAATTAAGGCACAATCACTGAAGAACAAGAAGGAACTTAAGCAATTCTTGGAAAAAGTCAACTTCCTTCAGCAGTTTATCTCCCAACTTAACTCGACAAACGAAGGTATTTTCTTCGTTGTTGAGACTGAGATCAGTCAAACATTTTGTCTGATAAAATTTGCACCAAGAAGCGTTCGATGGATTGAAAAATGTATCTAATTAAGCCGTCGATCATGATGCCACCAGATTGGACTAAGCCGTTAAAAATGTACATATCAACCACTGATGACATACTAGGTTGTTTTTTGGCTCAAGGGGACGAGAAAGTGTGGGAAAGAGAAGTGTATTGTTTAAGTAGATCCTTTCCCCAATTAAACAACGATATAAGCCAATAGAGAAAATATGCTTAACTTTGTATTTTGCACCTCAATGATTGCGACGTACATGTTACTAGTAGTTGTTTATGCAATTTCAAAATTTAATTTAATCAAGTACATGTTGTATCTACCTACTCTTAGTGGCCAAATTGGCAAATGGATTTTGTATCTAATAGAATACTAGTTGTACATGTTAACCAAACTATTGTAAAGAGGCATGTTTTAGCTTCTCGATTTTCTGGCACATTACATCCCCAATTTAGACGAAAAAGTTGCTAAAGTACATAAAGATGTACATTATATTAGCAATATATTGTGGAGAATGAACTTCGATGGATCAAACACTAAGAACTGTGGTAGTGCTGGTGTAGTGATCACGAATGACTAGAGCACAGAAAGGAAATACTCCTTTAAACTTTGCTTGATTGCTCATACATTCAAGCTGAGTATGAGGCCTTAATAATTGGCCTTAAAATATTAACAGAGATATAAATAAAAGAGGTAAAAGTGCAAGGAGATTCAAAACTAATAGTAAACCAGGTGGTAATTGTCAATGCAAATATTTGATTCTTCGCAAATACTAGGTTGTGGCAAGAAAATTGGTTGAATTATTTAACGAGATAGTCTTTGAACACATGCCAAGAGAAAGAAATGAGCAAGTTAATGAATTAGCCTAGTTGGCATCCAGATTGTCGATGCCCGGGGGTAGAAAAAGGCCGAACTTAATGTAATCACTTGAAGGGTTGCATCTTCTTACGAAGTACGACAATCATAATATAACTTCGTTATTTGCGAGGTTACGATCGAGATTGATTGGTGAGAGCATATTATCAAGTATTTGAGAAATCCTAACAGGCCCGCTTGTCGAAAGTAAAAAGACAAGCAACTCATTACATTTTGTTAGATGGAGTATTGTATTGACAAGGAAAGGATGAGTTATTCTTAAAATGATTAAGTAAGCCTGAGGTTACCGAGGAATGCCAGAAATCCATGAGAGTGTTTGTGGATTACACCAAAGGGGTCAAGAGATGATGTGGATGCTTAAAAAACATGGGCTTTATTGACCGATGATGATAGAGGATTGCATAAAGTTTGCAAAGGGTTGCGTCAAATGCCAAACATATGCCACCCCATACAAAAGATCCTGGCTAGAGAGATGGAAATCATAGTGAAGCCTTAGCCTTTTCAGTGCTGGAGTATAGACATTATAGGGATGATTTTACCATCTTCATCTCATCAACAGACACTAAAGTTATATCATTACAGGTATTGATTATTTCACAAAGTAGGGTTGAGGCTGTACCAATTAAGGAGCCTAACCAGAAAACAGTTATAGGAATAATCAGTGAATACATTATTAATCATTTTGGTTTGCCAGAGACAATTGTGATTGATCAAGCATTGTGTTTCACCAGGGTGTTGATAAAAGAATTTACGAAAGATATGGGGTTCAAAACTACGCATTCCACGCCATATTTCGCACAAAGTAATGGTCAAGTCGAATCGACGAACAAGACCCTAAAAGAATTAATTGAGAAAATGATTGAGGATTACCCTAGACAGTGGCATGAGTTGTTATCAGAAGCAGTATGGGCTTACAGAGTTGTATACTGGAAAAGCACAAGTGTATCCCCTTATGCATTGGTGTATGGTCATGATGTTATCCTACTCGCTAAAATGACTTTGGGGGCCTTAAGATTAGCCCACCAACATGGTTTGTTAACTGATGCTTATAGCAGCTACATTAGTTGCAATTACAATCCTTAGACGAGGAACGGTTGTCAGCTTTAGACCATTTAGAGGCAAATAAGAAGAGGGTGGCTGATTTATATAATAAGAAGGTGCATGGAAAGTTTTTCCAACTCAGTAATAGAGTTTGGAGAGCAATCCTTCCATTGCGGAAGAAGGACATAAGTCTGGGCAATTGGAGCCCAAATTGGGAAGGCTACTACATAGTAAGGGAAGTATTACATGTGGTGCATATTTGCTTGCCGATTTGGCTGGCAGTGTGTATAAAAAGCCCATTAGTGACATATATTTGAAGGAATTTAAACTCTTAGCATAGGAATGCTTAACAAAAGAAAAGCAAGTCCGCAATAATAATTTGATCTTAGGGATGAGCATAAAATCCTATGAGTGTTACATTTTTGCCAGCCAAGGTGGAAACGGCTGAATGGCGCAACTTATACGAGAGAATAAAGTTAGCCAAGTGGAATTTTGGCGATTCCTAAATTCGACTTAAAAAAAACTCCTTAAAACCATGTCAATTGGAGCTATTTTTAGTCTACTTCCGAAACCATTCTCTTAAATAATGATCTTGGCGAGCCTTATGCTTCTTGAGGAGTACTCGATTAGCCTCGAACATAATCTAAGTTTGCCGAAATGGATTCCACTTGATGTCTTCTTTCTTTTTCTAGAGGGCTCGATATCTTGTGAGGCCAATGAGGAGTTTAAAGTAGAGATATGAAATAAAAGTAGTTTATCAAAAAAGTTGGTTTGAGATCGATTGCAGTAGTGGTTCTTAAAAGCTCTCCACCAAGAATTGTAAAGATTAGAGGACAGGAAACTTGGATAAAACACCATAAAGTCAATGCTGGCAAGAAGAGATAGGTTTTGGGCTTGAAGATTTTCAAACTTAGTTTCCTCACTAAAGACACATCGACGATGTCTTGACTGATTGATGAGTTCGGGCAATAATGCAGGAATAGATTGAATCAACCCAAACTGGCAGGCAACAAAACAAGTTATATAGAGTTCAACACTAACTGCATTCAGAATAGTAGTTGTAATACTTTTGCATGGCACAGGCCTGTAGCCAAAAGGTAAGTTACGGGTTACGACACATAATGCCTAAATGGCTACCTTTTCTTCTTCATATACTTTGCTCATGGGTTGAGTTGGATATAAGTTTTTCAAAAAAGAAATAGACAGATTTTCCCAAGATATCTAATGGAGGGAGTAAATGTTGGATATCAAGTAGAAAAAATCAATGTAATTTGAGAACCTTTTGGATCCTGGTTCTGTAAGATGGCCAAGCTCAGTAAAAAGCATTCTGAATACAGTAATTGTAGTGTTTTCATCAGGGAGAGCTGATCTCAAAAGGGAAAGTAGTTTTGTAGCTATAATTATAAAATCCACACAGGACTTGGGATGTCCTTTTATTTTTTTGTTTCAAACTTTACCAAACTCCCATAAAGAGCAGATACAACGGCTGGCAGTAAAATTGAAGCCTCACCACTGTAGGACTTATTAGATTTAGAAGAATGACTGAAAGTAGCTCTGTTGGTTACTGAAGTGCTTGATGTGATAGCCTATAATCAGCCGGTTTAACATAAGGCCTTAAGCCCATTACGATTAATATTAGAACTCCAAAAATAGTGAGCGGCCAAGATCAACTCGTGATTAGGTTGAATGACTCTGGTAGACAAATCAGTAGCCTCAAAGATGTCGATTGATTTCTATACATCTCCAAATGAGGGTTGTAGAAGCTTAGCCCATGAAACTCATCAATTATGGATATTCAGGTTAAAGGACCATGACGCTCCTCGAAAGTAAGAGAATAATGTTGTCTTGCATTTAGAAAGGTTAGATCGATGGATAAATAGAGTTTCATTAGAAGGGAAATGTAATGGGAGAAGGTTAAGGATTGGATCCAAAAAACCCTCATATTTGGGCCCTAAAACACGACACTATTTATCATTACCCATAGGGAAAGAAGTTATACCTATCGATGATTGGTAGAGCTTCGATTGCACTAGCCAATTCAGCCTCTTTGGAAGTAAAAGGGTTAGAAGCCATCAAGTCAGCATGCTGGCTCATTAGACTACAAAAACGGAGGGAAGGTAAACAAGATGAGTTACAAATGGAAGGCAAAATTGAAAAGATATTAAAACTCTAGAGGCAGCTAAAAAGAGTAGAAAAGGAGTTTTAGCAACAAGAGGACTTGAACAGAGGGGTTTTCAAGAATCACATTCACCGAGAATCCTTGTCCGTTTGTAATTTTCAAATTTCAAAAAGAAACAAGAATTATGGATTTGGATCAGTCTTAATTAATATGGTTCTACCTGGAATAAGAAAAAGACTACAGTTCCTAAATCTCTCAAGAAAATGAGATAATGATCGCAAGCTCAGCGAGAAGATAAGGGTCAACAAAGGGTAAGCCTCAAACCTGTGGTAATAATTCAAACGCATCATCATTGGACCCAACCCATGATGAGCCTTTGAATGGGGGCAATTGTTGGGCCAAATTGGCATCCAATGGCCAATATTAATGATTAATTGAAGAGGTTAGGTCCAATCTGCACGTGCAGACCCACAAGCCACACGTTTGCTCGATAAAAGGAAGTAAAAAAGGATATGGAGCAACGTGGGCGAGATAACTAGAAGGGGAGAATCAATTAGAGAGAGCAGGTGAAAATTTGAAATCGTAGCTCTCAAGAGGCGGTTGCAACATAGGGATAAAAGAAGAAAAAGAAAGAGGAAGACACAGAAAAACTCACAAAAAATCAAGAAAAAAACTTCAGTGAAGTGCTCTCTAGCATATGTCTTATCTTTTAGGAATATTAGTCTAAAATTAGTCAGTCATAGGTCATTAATCTCTGTCGATTGCGACCATAACCAAGTTAGGAATTGCCATTTTGTTCCTCCTAGAATCCATCAATAGTTTTAGTCATGTGTTGTGATGTGCTAACTTACATCAACGTTGTAAATATGTGTTAGTAAATTTTTTTTAATCTAGTATTAAGCCTTTTCAGTCATCTTCTAATTTGTGGATTAAATTTAATCCTTGAGTCCAATCAAGACGGGTGAATAGCAATAGTTGAGAAGTCAGAGTTTGATGTTCACACTCAAAGTTTGATTCAAAAAGAGAACCGCACATTCTTGAAAGTTAAGAATGAAATGTTTGTTTGTTTGTCGTTATTGATATAAGTGGCCAAAGTTCGCACGAACAGTTTCAATCTCATGTTAACACTTCTCAATGTCTCAAAGGTTTCTCTTAAGTCATTGACAGTGTGCTCATGCTATCGACTCTTTACTAATATGTCATCAGCATGGATCTCTATATTTCTTCCAATTCGATTTTTGAAAAGCTTTTCTATGAGTCTTTGATATGTGGCTCCTACATTTTTCAATCCAAAGGGCATGGTTTGGTAGCAGTAGTTCCTTTCGTCAGTGATGAAGAAGGTCTTCTCTTCATCTTCCTTGCTGAGAAAGATTTGATGATGCCCTTTATATGCATATAGGAAATGTTCTATTACAAAGCCTACTAATGAATTCATGACTATATCAATTTGAGGCAAATGGTAACTGTCTTTAGAATAGGCTTTATTAAAATCAGAGGATACAAGAAGTCCTGTATATTCGCTAGTCCATATCACATTTTCTTAAGAGTACAGGATTGGACAACCAAGCAGGATACAAGACTTCTCGAATTATCCGAGCTGCTAATAGCTTATCTACTTCGATATCTATGACCATACTGTGCTCTAGGCCAAAGAGTCTTTTCTTCTACTTGTACATGGGGTTAATTCCTAGCTTGTGTTCGATGATCTCTCAAGGAATGCAAGCATGTCGTTCGTGGACCAAGCAAAAAGGTCCTTGTACTCATATAGAAGCCTGAGTAGGTTATTCTTTAGTTCGGCAAGAAGAGTGACATAGATTCTTAGCTTTCGATCAGGGTAGGTAGGATCAAAGCCAATTTCTTCTATAGGAACTCCCGGCACTGGCTGTATTGCCTTACCCTTCTCATCGCTCAATTCTACATTTGTTGTTGGAATGCCTGAGCTCGATCCTTCGTCCTTACTCTACTTATTTCTATCTGAGGTACTCCCTATTTCAACTTGAAGAGCTTTTTCTTTTGCTTGGTATGCTACGTTTTGACATCATGTAATATTCCTAAACCTTTTACTAATTCCCCCATATACTTTTTTCTTATCCATCATGCATGGCGAACTTAATTCCTAGGTGATAGACCAAAGGCAAGATAATGAGAGTATACTGGGAGGGTTGCCCCATAATCATATTATAGGGAAAGGGCTTTTTAACCAAGATAAAGTTGATCGTCTTGGTCCGACATCTGGTAGATTCTCCGAGAGTTAGAGGTAATGTTACCACCCCTTCTGGCATAACCAAGTCTTCTATGAATCCAACAATCGGGTTGTGAACAGGTCTAATGTGGTAATTATTGATACCCATTCTTTCCCAAGTATGCCAATATATGATGTCTACTGAGCCATCGCCATCGCCATCGATGAATACCTAATGTACTCTATAGTTGCCCACTTTGACATGGATGACTATTGGATCAGTATGTGGATATTGCTCTAGTATTCGATCTTCATCTATAAATCAAATGCTTAGATTATATAATAAGCCTTCTTTGGAAGCACTTTACCCAGTAGCATGGGTCTAGCATAATGCTTTCTAGTGTTAGCTAATTCTCCTCTGATTCTACCCCCAACGATGGTATCAATAATATCTAATTTGCTTTTCCATCCCTTGATGGCAAACTTTTCATTCCTTGTGATTATATTAATGACTCCTACAACATCATGATTGTCGACAGGAGGTCCTTTCTGATAGTTCATGTTATTCAAATAATAGGGCCTAGGAAGCCTATTATTATTCTAAACTCCATTGTCATTCTGTCTGAACTGATCGATTGCTCGAAGGATGTACCTTTGCAAGAATCTATCATTGATGGCTCGCTTTATACGAATTTTCAGATCATCACACAATGTTATATCCCTGATCTCCATAATGCACATAGTAACGAGATCTATCCTATTTTTGTTGGTCTGTTCGTATAGGAGAAATAGGTTGGAGGATTGTTTCATTTTGAATTTGGAAAAGAATCTCTTTTTGAGAAGTGTATTATTAAGAGGGGTGATATCCGTATCAGGAAGGATTGGGGTCTATGCGTGTCGAAAGGCATTTGACCCTGAGAAAGTGACTGTACCAGTTAATGGTCCTGAGGTATTGCTTTGATAACTTCGAGGTGCAAAGTTTTGCTAATCATTCTTTCTTAACTTGTTACCATTCTTGCCATTAGAGCCTTTTGTATACTTGGCCTTGCTACATCCGAGTTCAGGATTCTCTTCCCTTTTCCTTATAGAGTTCTCTTTTAGTTCGATTTGACTATTCTCCATGAATATGACTATTAGCCTTCCTGAGGAGTTCATTGAAAGTTTTAGCAACTCTCGAAGCAAGCTCTACGTTAAAGTTCCTAGGTTTTACTTTGCTCATGAAGGTCGTGATCATAATCATTTCATCTACATCGTGAACTAGGACAACCTCGTTATTGAAATGACCAATGTACTGCTTTAAGGATTCATCTGGCTTCTGCCTGATGTTCATGAGGTATGCAGGTTGTTTCTAGATAACCTGTTCTAGTCACTCATAAAGTGTTTGGTGAACTTTCGAGCAAGATTAGTAAAAGAATCAACAGAGTTAGGAGGTAGCTTCTTAAACCATTTTTGAGCGGATTCTCTTACCGTTGTGGCAAAATGTTTGCATGTGATAGCATCAAAATATTGATACAACTGTGTAACTGAAGTCACATGGCTATATAGTCATCGAGTTCAGTGGTCCCTTTATAGGAATCTAGATCTGACTTTTTAAAGTTGAGAAGGATTTGTTCTTTTTGAATGGTTTATATGAACGGATCCTTATCAGTCAATGCCAACTTTGTGAGATTGGCAGTGTTTTTTTCTACAATCTCTTGAACTTTTTGTTCTAATTTTGGCCATAAGTTCTTTTTCAGCTCGACGGGGAGTTTTGGTTGTGTTTTCTTCTAACTTTTTGATGGATTTTGGGTTAGAACCCATCTTATCAAAGGCAGAATCTTGCCTTTGCATTTGAGGCATCAATGCTTCAGGCTAAGGTCTCATGGAATAACGATGCGCTACTGTTGACAGCATTATCTTGATCAAGGAGTTTAGGATGGTTAAGAAAAGTCCCTTTGTTTTTGTTCACAGTTTCCACGAAGGTTTGGAAGGCTTGAAAGTTTTTAGAAACTGTAACATCACTTCCTATTTGGGTCCCGATGTCTTCTGTGTAAATTTGGAAGCAGATACAGACTCAGGTGGTATAGTTTCATGTGAAGATTGTGCAGTCTTGTTGCTTGCCTTATTTTTGTGCTTTCCTATTTGAAAATGAGAAAGTGTTTGAGAAATAAGCAATGTTTTTATGCAATCTTACTGCTTGTTGCAATATTTGTTTTAAGTTCTAAAGTGATAAAGAAAGTTTTAAGAAAGGCTTTTTACTTTATTCCTACAAACGGTGCTATTTTAATAGGACTTTTCATGTAATGGTGCAAGAAAGGAGTGATAAAGATGTAGGTGAGTAAGGTGCGTAGGTTTTGTATTGTATTATTTCTTGCCTCCTTTTGTTTCGTATTTTATCATCTCTGAATATTTATAGGCAAAGTTTCCCGTCCTTTTGGTCGGAACCTCTGACTTATAGGAGGTCGGGTCTACATGGTCTGCTAATTGACCGTTTCCGAGCAGTTGTTTGTGTAAATGTACATCAATATTATTATTATATTACAGAATTATTTTTACAAGGGTTACAAGACACGTGTAACTATTTTATAAGATACACTTCTTGTATCATTATAATTCAAAAAGATTTAAAGATATTTTAACACATTTCATCTGGAAGAATTGTTCTAGGAAATCAGAGCCTTTTTTATCGGGAAACGGATTACATTTCATTCGCTAGTGTTAGGATCATTAGATACGTTAACATTTAAGAGTTCTTCAATCATAAAAGATAAACACAGATAGGAACTCAAAGGGCAATTCCTATTTTGCAAGAAAGAGGAGAGAAACCAAAACAAAGGAAAAAAAAAAAAAAGGAGAAATGCGTCAACTCGTCTAATTAGTTCATGGTGTCCACCTAGATTGTAAAGCGAAGCTAAAATTTGATATTCGAATTGAATTCGGTTAGTTAAGAGGTTGTTCGTACTTTGATTTATTAATAATTAAATTAAATTTAAATAGAATTTATCATTTGTTAATTTTTTGTAATCGACACGAATTTAACTTGATAAGCTAAGAAGTTTTCAAATTTATATATAAAAAATTTAAACTATTCGATATCAATTCTAATTGAGCTTGATAAAAGTTTGTTTGGTATTGGCTCAACAGATTAAACAATCAGTCTTGAACAAAATACATGCTTGTTAAAATAATCAAATAAGTTTGAACTACAGAGTGTCTGAATTATTTATGTTTATTTACACCTCTATGTCCATATCCACCACTTTTGGTAATTTTTTTGTGTATGAATCGATAGATTTAGAGAATGACTTGAATTCACCCATTTACTGGAAGGACTTGTGAAGATAAAATGAATGAATTTCAAAACTACCTAAATAAAAAGTTATTTAAAATATTTTTTAAAACTTTTTAATTTAAATGTGAAATTTAAAATTTATTAATTTTAACTATAAAAAGTTCTCCAGAAATTGGTGAATAGTATGTAATTCACCAAAATTTTCGATCCGAACGCAGCGTCACGAAACTAAGCAGTAACTGGACGGAAAGTTGTGCATAAATTTCACATGGTCAAACATGCTACAACAATTATTCCCATATAAGTGAAAGTGTAGGTATTTGAAATTCTCAAGGGTTTGGATTGATTGATTTGATTTATAAGAAGAATTTAAGATGAATGAATTTGAAATTATTTGAATTTTGGATTAATTTGAGTACATTCATATTAAGTGTTAAAATTTTATTCTAATTTATTAGTAAATTTTAAATTCAACTAAATTCTTCGACATGTTTGAATAACTTATGAGATTTTAACTTTTTAATTAAATCTTTGGACATTTTTGAATAAGTTAGGAGATTTAAAATACTATGCATTCAAAATATTGATGTTTTTATTTCCTTTTCTTTTGAGAAATATATAGAAATGTTATAAAATTTACCACAGGAGAACATTTCTATAGTACGAAAAATACATTATACTAGGAGAACATTTCTGTACATTATACTAAACGAGAAATACTTAAATACATCTGGTTTTTAATATCACTTGCAGGCCTTATGGTGTAGATTAAATGTTATGAAATTTATGACATCAGCTGATATAATAAAGACTTTATAAGATTTAATTTTGACAACAAAGTCTAAAAATGAGATCAAAAATCGAGTCTATGTAAGTATTTTCTATACTAAACTAGACCGGATCTAAGAAGGATAGGAAAATTTTTATATAATTCAAATTTATAACATAGTGTTGTGAATTCTTTAATCAAAAAATAAATATATTTTTGATCCAGAAACAAATATATCACTTAATTGGGTGATATAAATTGATATTGGATGATATGTTTATTTTTCGATAAAAAAATTTATGATACTATATCTTAAATTTAGTTAATGTAAGAATTTTTTAACGAGGATAAATGTTGTGGGAAATTTCATAATTATGTAACATCCCTTGTCTGAAATTCACGATGCCAAGAATTTATGTTGTGGGACCCAACGACCATGCTCATAAACCTACTGGTAAGGATCGGTCCATGCAATAAAGACGGTTGGGTTTACCACTTCAATGTCAATGTTACCAAGTCAAAAAAAAAAAAAACACACCTGTGATGGCTTTTCACTTCTTCCATTATCTTTTGACAAGATAGTTTTTTTTCTTAAGTATTTTTGACGAGATAAATAAAGAAAATTTTACAATTATATTGAGTGTTCCATTGATTTTAAAATTAATATAATATAAATTTTTAAAATAAATAATATTATAATGCATAAAAATTTAAATCACAATGAGATAATTTTATTATGATACAGTAAAATTTTCTAGTAGCGTATGAAAAATCAATAACAATTAAAGAAATCATGTTATTGTGTTTTAATTATTTGCATAGTACAAATTTCTAATATTCTAATATTATATCAAATAATTATAAGTCCAACGAAATTATTGCTTTGATCTCATATATTAATAATTCACTCTAGAAATTCCATGCTCTCTTATTCCAAATTAAAAAAAAAAAACAAAAAACAAATTCCATCCGTCAAGCGCTCTTGAACATCACCCTGAATGATGTATCACTCAAAGCAAGACGTCTCCTTCCATTCTGGATAAAAATGCCAACATCTTTGCAAATCACTTTGCAGAACTTGCAAACAGTAGGACAAAAAACAAGCTTATAAGCTCTATCATATTTTTCGATCTTGAACCAATTGCTTGTCGTTTCACGGCCAGGATTTCCTTCAACTCCACCACTAACTATGACGTACTGTCCAATTGCTGCATCGTAGTCGAGCTTCCAAACAGTTGATTGAACACAAATTGTTGCGGCGAAAAACTTGATGTTTAGGTCAGTTGAAAGAGGAACAACTCCTTTGGTGGTGTTTACGGGGGTGAAAGTTAATGGGAGGCCGGATTTAACTTCAAATTTTTCCTGGACGACATCAAGAGGACAAGTTTCGTTCGTCGGAGTTGCCTAGAGTGAGGCCTCCACCGCGGCCGCGAATGACAGGCAATATGTAGTAGTGGACGCCGACGAGGAGATTCTTTCCTTCAAAGTCGATTACAGGATTGGACTGTTGAGTACCAGAAGCAAGGAAAGAGTTGTAGAGAAGAAATGAAAGGAGGAAAAGTGTTTTCTTCATTGTGAATTGTCTGTGTGTGAAGTTGGAAGAACTATATGAGAAAAGTATTACTCAATGGGATTGATAAGGATCTTGGGAGTATTGTTACTATATATATAATTGAACTTTTAGATGATAAGGGGATTTGACTTGGGAGCTGTCCGGGGACTACAAGCATTGAACCTTGGCTTTGGGTTATGACTTTTTTTTTTTTTTTTTTAAAGATGGCTATGACTCTTTATATCATGTAAAAAAAAAAAACTAAATTTATTTATTTTACATTATGAAAAAGAATTAAGTGATTGGAAAATAAAAAAAAATTACATTCATTAAGCTTTTAATAAGTTAAATGATACATTTATAAATCCTTATTTCATATTTCTGAGTTTTAGGTAAGACTCGTCCCATTACTAAATATTCAAACGTTAAACTAAAAACTATTTTAATGAAATTATAACTAGTGTGTGTGATTTTGAAAATCATAACGTATCTGATACTACTTATACTCTCAACTAATTATAATTGTATATAAATATATGCGCACTTTTGCACTTTTAAAGAAACGACAAGTCAAAAAAGAATGTCATTAACAAATATAAGAGGGTTAATATCAATTCTCAAATTTCAGATGAATTTTGAATAACAGTATAGTCAAATAATACTTGTTTTTTCTTATAGACAACTACTAGATCTACTCATTACTATACTCGTTATCCATATTTCCAACAGGAATATTTTGAGATTATCTCCATCCTCTTTCGCTTAGTAACTGCAATTAAAAAATGGTTAAGATGGGTGTATTTACTGCATTTGAGTCCATTTGGTTGGATAGAAAATATCTTATGAAGGAAAACTAGCTTTTTCATATAAAATTCTTTACGTAGAATGAGTCGTCTTCTCGATAATATTTTGGTGTTTGGTAGCAGTTTATTTATTTATATATATATAGTCTAAGAGTCACTGAAATTAAATACAGTTCAGATTGGTGTATTTACTGCATTTGGATCCATATGGTTGTATAGAAAATATCTTATGAAGGAAAACCCTTTTATATAAATTCTTTACGTGGAAAAAATCATACCCTTGACAATATTTTGGTGTTAGGGTTATAATTTTCTTTTAGTTATATTCTATGTTCATTTTACAACGGGACAATTTCACTTGCCCTAATTGCAAGAGGCCCCCCTCTCGCAAGTTTAAAAATCACACTCACCTCCCCTAATTTGAGGTATTCTGTTACAAATTCAGTGCACGTCAAGAGATACTAGATTAAAAATTGATTTCCAATAAAAAGTAGGTTTTTGTTTCCCATAATACCCTTGTGATTTTGGTTCCCGGGGTAGATAGTGTAATGTTGAATAAATCATGATTTTGGCCAAATATTAAAGAGTTAATTTTTCATATACCGTTGATGTAGAAAATTTTTCACATCATCAGATGTAGATGCATGTCACGTGTTTACTTTTTAAATTTTAAATGTCATTTTTACACGTATAACATGCAGCCACATTTGATAATATATAAAATTTTTACACTTATGATATATAAAAGATTGACTCAATATTGCACATGATTGTTAGAAGAAGGCAACAATTATATTCACATAAATGAAGCTCAGAAAAGGAAAGTAACCTTATCCGTCCGTGGACACAAATCACAAATATGTCTGATCTTAGAAGATATGTATTGGAGTCCAATTTTTTCATTTCATAAATAAAATATAAAAAATAAAAGGAAAAAGGGTTAACATAGAATTTGAAAAAGACAAAGTGCCTGTTTGGTTAGTAAACTATGCTCTAGTTGCTATTTTAGTCACTAAACTTTTTTAATAGGCGAAAAATGTCACTCAACTTGTAAAACTGTATCTAAGGGGTACATTCCATTTATTTAAAACGTTAAGTCTCCATTAACCTATTTTTGTACATATCACATGAGATTCAACGTGGGTAAAATCATCCAATCACCCTTTACCATACTTTATTTTCAAGATTAGTCAAAACGACGTAGTTTAAAGTTAAAAAATTCATCTTCCTTTCCCATCAATCACGATCACTCCAGCCCCAGCTCTACTATCCTAACCCTTCCACACCCAGATCCACCCAACCCCAACCACTCCAAATCCCATATTGCTACTTCTAGTCCCTCATTTTCCCAATTGGGGAGGGGGGCCTACTGCAGAGGCTAATTCTTCAGCTATGCAATTTTAGAGCTTTCCACTTCTAGATTTACTGACTAGAACCAGAAGTCACGGTCAAGATTTGAGGCTTTCTTTGCAATCATTTCAAGATACCATTTTGCTCCATCATTATCACAACCAACAGTCTCAACATCCTAGCAATCACACTAAACAACAAGCCCATGCACTATTCTTTAGAAATGTCTCATTTAGTGGTGCTCAAACGAGGTTTGACGCTTTAGGCTGCTCTTAGCCCCTCCTCTGTCACCCCAACCTCTATCCCACTCAGATCTTACCCCCAACCCCTCTCCTAGTGTCTCCATTGGACTTTGGAATTCAATGTTCTTCTAATTGCAGTTCTAGTCCTTGATTTTTTCAATTCTTCAAGTTGTTACTCAATTTACATATAATCCCTACAAATATGCACCAAAAACCATTAAGCACCATTTAATCATCAATAAGTTCATAAATACTACTAAAAGTCCTAATATTACACTAAGACCACTAACACTACTACTAAACATAAAATTCAAATAAAAACACATAATAATACCTAATATGGGAATAATATAGTCAAAATGGTATGGTTTTTAGAGGCAAAATAATTCTATTTACTAGAGTTATCACACCCCAAATTTAGCGTTTTGCTAGTTTCGAGCAAAACAAGAAAAAAAAAGAACTAAAGACACCACCAAAGGAAAATAAGTGAAATTAGAAGGCATATTGAACTCTAGAACGTTTAGAACATATGAGAATGGGGTTTTAACTCAACAAACTCAACATTTTCATCCGCTTCTACAGCTATAAAAGTGCTCATTAGTTTTAGTTGCAAACATTACTTTGACAAATGAAGTATTAATGAAATGCTAATTCAAATGCAAGTAGATCTAGAGTAAACAAGTCAATGTTTTCAAAATTTTACTTCAAGTATAGAAAGATCCTTAAGACTTGTTTTACGAAGTACAAAGGAGTGCAAATGGACATGCAATGATACTTGGTGGGGGTGCTACTCCCAAATATTATTAATAATAAATGAAAATTTGGACACAAGGAAGGGATCTAAGCCAATACTTCCTAAGCAAGAAACATAAGGCGTATACCTAACTGGCACTAGTATATGATTTACAAAGGAGGCAGAAAATTAACCAAGCAATATATATATATATATATATATATATTACAAATTTGAAATTTTCAAAAATTAATAGCAAAATACATCATATTAATTACAATAGGGGGAATATAATTAACACTGAACATCTTGGCTTCAATCCCCAAAGTTATTACATAAAGATTTTCTTCCAAACCATCATATAAGTTCTAACTATTACATTGGAGAACTAGGATAATTCTACGATGACTAAGGTGATAGGATGAAGAGAGGATAAGTAAACAAGTGAATCGGTAAATTATGTGGTTAATGAAGAAATTAGGCTTTAACGCTCAATGGAGACACTAGGGATAAAATTGACACAAGGTAGGTTTTTTGACTAAATGGTCTAAGAATTGTCTAGATCACTTTTAAAATTTGGTTATTTAACAAAAACGAGGGATTCACACTACCCAATCCATGAACTAAGCCAAACCTTGACAAACCCACAAAATATCCTAAAATACAAATCTATGGAACATGATCAAACAATGCTCAATTCATTTCTTTCTATACTTAAAATCAACTTCTAAAAATTTTGAAATATTTAAATCATATCAATAGTAAATTGAACATTGGCGTTGGACAAACACTCATGGAAAAGTAAAGTTTGAGATCAAAACTAGTTGAGAAAACATTTTCATGAAGTAGTTAAAAATATGGTTGAGTTTCACAGGTTAAATTCTATTTTTCAAATGAAGTGTAACCTATGTTCAACATCCAATTCAACTTCTCCCAGAACAACAAAAACACATTCCTAAACACATAACATAATTAACACCACCAAAACTATTCACATTATTCATATGATGAGTACAACTCATTCATCCACTCACTAACTAGCATAACAAATAAAATAAAGAAAATATTAATAAAAGCATATGATGAGTACAACTCATTCATCCACTCACTAACTAGCATAACAAATAAAATAAAGGCAATACTAATAAAAGCATATAAGAAGCACTTGAAACAGAATCTCACCAAACCAGCCCAAATATTCTTCTAAATAGCTAAAGTAAAATAATCTAAAACAAATTAAAGGTGATCATGCCAAACTGGCCCAAGGGTCATCCTTCGCTCTACCAAAATCATTACCAAGGCTAAGTGATCGTCATTAAAGCCACCAATCTGTTGTCACACAAACCAGACCACTTAGCTCAAAAATTATCGAAAGCATTTAATGCCAAACTAAACTAGCAATGCAAACTAAATAACTACCAATCCAACAATTGAAAAACCAAAACACAAGAAATGCAAGTAAAAATATCTCTTCAATTTCTCAAACATGATAGAATAAGATAAAAAGGGGATTAATAAGGTAAAAGCATGTAAATGTAGGAAGGGTAAAGGATCTTCTCATTCGGGCAGTATGTCGGGTGGTCAATCCTCTTTGTTGGTGTTATCCTCTTCCTCATCCTCTTCATAGATCTCATACATGTTATCACTTGAATCCTTGTCAAATCCCACACCCTAGCCACCTTAACTTTCTTCAAAGTTGACCTCCACATTGATCCCTTCTTCCTCGACATCATGTTTTTGTTGTGTGTCTTGCATTGGGTCGCCATGTGGTTGGAAGAATGTTAGGATTGCTCGCACGGTCATCCATACTGCCAGAAAGGAGGTGGCCTTGGGTGAACCCACTTGTCAAGTGTGGTGGCTTGAAGGGCTTGACCTATGAGTGTCATGTCATTGTCAAGGACTAACTGGCTGTAGGTCCAGTGGGAGTGCATCTCGTTCCACTTATCGTCTATCTGAGGAGGATTGTACACATACCCATTGTTTATGTTGATGAAAGGGACTTGTGGAGGCACTTGTGAAAGTAGTGCATCCGGTTGCTCAATTGTTGGTTGATGCCTCTAGAATTCTTTGACCATGTTCATCATATAGAACCCATTAGCGCGTGCCCTCTCATGAACTTTCTCCTCATCCAGAGCAACCATACAACCTGCATCAAAGCACAATTTAGTAACAAGACTAGTAAAACAAAAGTAGGCTTCCCCGGTGTTTGGAGTGAATTTGGAGTGGTTTTGGTGGAAGAATTGGTGAATATTCATGTGAAAGGGAAGAAGAAGGGTGTTGGTTAATTGATGTGCTCAATGATGGGGATTGAGTTTCTATTGAAAAATTTTGACTAAAAAGTATTTATACCTATCTAAAAGTTAGACCGTAGTGTCAAAATTTCCTTCGCTAAATCTAGCACCACGGTGTCCAAAGTAACATGGTCATTCTTTCATCGTTGGGTTTTTAGAATTTTGGCTTGACACTGCAGTGATGAAATTTCCTCCTTATTCTCAATACCACGGTTAGATACTTGTAAACTTTTCTACTTGAACCTCCTTGGCATTGTAGTTACCAAGGCGCAGTGTCACTTACAGTAGTTGGCTTTGTCTCGACATTACGATGTATAAAAAATTTCTTGATTTTGGGGCTTCTTGGCACCACGGTGATAGACCTAAGTGCCTTTTCCACAAAGCAACTTAATCTCGGCATTGCGATGTTGAGATTGGATAGCACGAAGTCGAGTGCTTAGCCAATTTTGGATTTTTCAGCTTTTCTCCTTTGCTCCTCAATGCCTTCCCCTTCACCCACTATCATTAAAAGATCAACATCATATTAGAGGTTATTTCCACTTGCAATTCCATCAAAACACTTAAAAATAAACAATTAAACATATTAAACCTTATTTTAGCTAATTAAGCCTAATTGAAACATAAGTAACTATATAGGCATAAAATGACCTTGAAAAGCTTGGGTTGCCTCTCAAGAATTCCTTGTTTATAGTCTTTAGCTTGACTATGGCCTGGGAGGACTTTAAGCATCAACATAAATGATTGTTGTTTGTCCTTTCTCCTTCGGATTCCATGGGTACAATCACAACTTGTGCTTGCCAACCACATATCTTCTACCCTTGTCTTGCAAGTAAATATGCCCAAGTGCTGGACTGTCAACAATAGGGAATGGCAAGTAGAATTGTTTCTCTTGTACCAACATGGCTTTCTTTTGTCAGCATCACTTTGTCCCCAACTTCATATTTTCAATACTTGGTACATTGAGTTTCAATTCCCCATTGTCCTTGTCAATTTTGGGTTTCTTTCCACATAGGTCATCTCTTTTCACTTGTCAACCTTCAAGTATGTGTTTCCACCAACAATAATTGCTTCTTCCTTCTTCCTATCAACACAAGGGATTAATGAGTTAATAAGACAACATTCACTAACATTAGAAACATTTTCATATGACTAAAAAAATGTTGAATTCAACAATTTTCTTTGCAATTTGGAGCGTCAACTTCTCTTTGTTGATGTCAATGACGGCATGTGGGAGGACAAAAATGTTTCCCAAGAATTAATTGGATGTCGACGTCCTCCTCCATTTTTAGTACCATAAAATCCACTAGGAAGATCAATTCGCCTACTTGGACTAAAACATTTTCCACTATGTCGTATGGTACCTTCACAATCTTGTCCACCAATTGAAGATTAACACTTGTGGGTTTAGCATGTGTGATCTCCAATTTGTTATAAGGAAAAATTGCTTAAATGAGTCCTTCAACTTATTTACTTTAGTCGAAATAGAGCCTCAGGTTTTTTGTAGCCAGAATGGTTCTTCAACTTTTACTTTTATTTTTTAGCTAAGATAGTCCTTTTATGTGAAATTTATCAACAAAAAAAAAAGAAAAAGGTTTTTATGGTGATTCTACCATAAAAGGACTTTCTTGGCTAAAAAAGAAAAGTTGAAGGACTATTATGGCTAAAAAAAAGATTGAGGGACTATTTTGGCTAAAGTAAAAAAGTTGAGGGACTATTTTGGCGATTTTCCCTTGTTATAAACTACCTTAGGAATTAAGTTAATGCTTGCACCCAAATCACATAATGTCCACTTGATTGTGTGATCTCCTATGGTCACCGGGATATAAAAACTTCCCGGATCTTTCAACTTAGGTGGTCACCAACATTGCATGAGTGCACTACATTGTTCGCTTAATTAATTTTATTTTGTTGTCTTATAGGTTTAAGATGGCACCGAAAATTGTGATTCATTTCCATGAGCTTCCAAGCACCCGACGCGAAAGGGGACAAGGATCAAAGAAGGGCGACTATGTGGTGACATTCACAATGGACTGCCTGATAGTGACTTCTTTGGAGCTGACCACGTCCCAATTTGCACTGTTGGCAACCGTAAAGGCTGCCAAGGTAAAAAAGAATATCACTTCGACCACCAAATCCCCGAGGGGGCGCAAGAAGGTCGTCCAAACCGCGAAGGTTGCCGAGGTAGAAAAGAAGCCTACTCCGGCCACAAAGACCTCGAGAAGGCAATGCAAGGTTAGCCAGTCCACTATAACCACGAGTAGGCAAAATACGCTCACCCCAACTGTTATGGGGCAAAAAGATCTCATTTTAACCACAAAAGTCTACAAGGAGAAAATGAAACTTACCCCACTTGCAACTATCAACATTGTAAGGGGGCAGAAAGAAAGTGCTCCGACTATTAAAGCTACAAAGGGGCAAGGTGGAAATGCTTCAAAGATGACATCATTCAAGGAGTATCGAACAATTACTCCAATTATAAGGTCATCTAACGGGCAAAACAAAACTTATCTGAATGCAAGCACTCGTTGTGAATGAGTTAAAATCACCCCAACTAGAAGGCGCCAACCCTGTTCAAAGGTGGTTTTGCAAGTCTAATATGGCCAATGCTAGCAAAAATCATGTTGCCATTAACATGATTGAGAAAGTCGATCTCAAGCCCAATCAAATCCTTTTTGGGTCATTTGTGCTAGACTTACTATCAACCAAAGCTATAATGGCAACGTTTGTTCAAGAGGAGGAAAATACTTCTTTCCCAAAATCTCAACTGCCAATTTTTGAGACCCCAAAAGTTGAGGTTATAACTTCCGCAAAGGCTTCAAAGAAAAAAATGATAGTAGCCTTGAAGCCTAGAATTGTTGAACTCAACTTGCTAACGTCAAATGGGAAATAGTTGGCTGAAGAAAGGTCTAAAATTGTACACCCTGTTGAAAGAAAGATAAGATGAAGGAAAAACAAAAAAGGGATTCGAAAGCAAGTGGAAGATTCCAAGGTCTCGAGTTATGAAGTTCATGTCCCATAAAAAGAAGTCGTGAATCCAGTTGTTCTTTCAAAACTTGATGATAGAGAGGGAACCAAAAGACTTGCTATGGAGGGATCTTTGTCTTGTTATATAATCGATCTTCTTACTCGTCCAAGTCTCGATTTTCACCAGATGATGGCCCGATGACTTGATCTCAAGCAAAAATGATGTCTCAAGCTCCATCTGAAGAGTCATTGACCACGATCAAATTTCCCATTGAAGAAAAGTCAACGGAGTCTAACTCCAATATGACTATGGTTTCTTCAAGTGATCAAATAGCCGGAAAGGGCAGTGGTTTCTCAACAATTAATCCTCTATATGGAGATCCCGAGTCTCTATTCAAAGAGGATGACTTTTTTCAAAATTAGTAAGGGAGTTTGACAGGAAATTACAGATTTCTGATGAGAACCAATATAAAGGAATGCCAATATTAATCAATAGTACCACCAATCTTGAAAAGCAAGTGCAGGAACTACAACTAGCTGAAAAAGACGCTGAAATAGCTACCTTGGCTGCCCAAGTAGCTAGTCAAGCAAGTACATCGACTCGATAGAACGTCCTCATGTGTAAACTCATGAGCATCTATGTATCCTCCTGTGTTAGGGTATCGTAAACCATATCCGTCTCATTATGACATGATCCCGTATCCCCCTGCCTATCAAAAGCTTCATTTCAAGTTGTTCGACGGAATCAACGACTTACCACATGAAAATTCAGCTCACTTTTACTCAGTTTGTGGTGAATCAGTTCTTTCTGATACTTTATTGATCAGTCAATTTGTCCAGTCCCTAAAAGGATCTGCTTTTAGTTGGTATACACAACTACAACCTGGCTCGATCCTAACATGGGATGATATGTTAAGAGCCTTTCTTGCTCATTTTGTGAGCTCAAAAAAGAAGGTTTCTACAATTGACGTAGCTGATACCCATCAAAGCACAAACAAAAGTGTCAATGACTTCATAAAAAGATGGAGAAATTTAAATCTCCAATGCACTGAAAAACTGACCGAACAATCAATTGTCCAAATGTGCTATAACAACTTGTTGCCAAAGATATCTCAGCAACTTTTGTTAGGACTGCCAAACTTCAAACATTTGATGCACTTGTCTCAAAAGCTGGTAATGTTGAAAAGAAAATAGCTAGACAAAAACGCACTCTAAAAGGTAAGTCTTTGTAAGAAAAGAAAAGTAAAGGCGAAACCCATCAAGAAATGTGAGTCTATGGTAATTTTTGTCAATACCAACAAGAAAATTAGTAATGGCAATCCAAGTTCAAGTTCAAAAGATAAAGAAAGTCAAAAAAGGCCCACTTTAAAGGAAAGAAAGAGTGAAAAGTACACATTTCATGACAAGGAAGTGGAATACTTCTTGAAGCAGTTAATGAAAAAGAAGGCAATAGAATTGCCCGAACCAAAGAGACCAGCCGAAGTTAACAAAATCGATGATCCAAAGTACTGCTCTTATCATCGAATTGTTAGTTATCCTATCAATGGTTAATAAGGGTGATCTCATGCTTGAAGATGATTCGCCCACCACTGCTGACAATATCTCCTTAGTCTAAGAAAACCCTATTCCATCGGTTCCTCTTCCTAAGGGAGCAATTAAAGTGGCATTTGAAGTAGACAATGAAGTTTCATATGCTTACTCTTATCCTGACATGCCTCATCTAGGAAATCCAGAAATCCTAACACTTTATGAGCTCATTACTGAGCCTTTTCTAAAAAAATTACAACAGTCCTTTGGAAATTGAAAGTGCAAAGAACGAAGAATTGTGTGAGCAAAAGAACCGAAAAGGAAATTCATGGTGCTTTGTGTTTTGTGGAAACCACTCGTCCAGGAATAAAATTTTGAGGAAAAAAGGAACGAAAGAAGGGCAAGAAAAAGAAGAAGAATCAAAAGAAGGCAGTACTAATAGAGAAGGAATATATTCAACCTGAAAGAGTACCCATTATGCTAACTGAATATATCCCCCTCTCAAATTCTTCAAAAACGAACTAGATAAAGAAAATGAGGTTGTGGAACAGTGCTACATGGTGGTTTTTGAAGAAGAAAAGTCTTCAAACTTAGAATCCAATAAGCTGAAATCACTTTGCGCTTAGGTAGATGATTGCCGTCACCATAGAAAGGGCAACAAAGTAAGAAATCAAATGGCTTGTCTTAAAAAAATCCATTCCTAAAGAACCCACAGTTCAAGAAGAGGATGCACAACGTCTACCTGGAACTTGTGAAAATAAGTTTGAAGATTTAATGAGGTATCCCAAAGTCCCCATCAAGCCTCACTTACGAAATGCTCACACGAACAGCAAGTCAAATATGATATCTTAGCACATCTCAAGCACATTCCAGCTCTCCTAAGTGTCTTTAATACTCCACAAATGTCAAAGGATCTAAGGAGGGCATTAGTACAAACTTTGATGACACCTGATCTCTATGCGACTGATTTTAGTCTACCATTGTCAAAAAAGTTTTATGCTTCATGCAAGGCTTGTATCACTTTCAATGACAAGGAGCTCCCAATGGGATATGATCATAATCGGCCTCTTTATGTTTGTGGCATTATTGGAAACATGTTTGTAACCCGAATCTAATGCTTGATTGTATGTCCACAACAAATCTGCTTCCCTTGAAAGCCCTTCGTCTCATAAATTGTTAACTTGAGATCTTTTTTCATACAGCTTGACAATCCAAGGCTTTAACGAAATGGGACAAAGAGCAATGGGCACCATCAAGTTAAAAATGAATTTTGAGGAGATTGAAACCAAGGCATTGTTCCATGTGATCGATGCCAACACCTCGTACAACCTTATTGGGTCATCCTTGGATTCATACTAACGGTATCCTGCCATCAAGACTCCATCAATGCTTTAAGTTTGTCAAAAAACTGGAGGATGGTACAAGGATTGGAAAAATGGTGGTAGTCAACTCAAGATCTTTTGTTACTGTTGGTCCCAAAGCAACTTAAGAGGGGGGGTGAATTAGGTTTCTTAAAAAATATACTTTCAGAAATATTGAGATTTTCAAATTAAATGCTAATATAATAAAATCAATAGAACAGTAAGGTAAAGAGAGAATCACTAGAATGCTTCACACGACTTGGTGAGCCAATAATCTTTACAAAGTTGGGAAGTTTTTGCTCACACTAAAAATCTTTTAGTTGAGCCAAGAATCTTACTTACAACCACACTTTCATACAATATTATCACTCCACTCAAAGTTGAATTGCACTCACAACTGCACAGTAATACAACAAAGCACTATAGTCAATTTGCATTCAAATTGCTCTTTTCTAAGGCTTATATTCAATGTATTGGAGGATCTTTTCTCTCTTTTAAAGCAGCTATTTATAAGAGCAATAAATAGTGGTTGCAACTACTTCCTAACGGCTAAATAACAAATGCACAAAAAGTAGCCGTTGGGGTTTCGGACGTCCGAGATATATTGGATGCGTCCGTAACAGCGTCCAATCTTCTTATAGTTGTTGAAGAGCTTCGTTCGGACGTCCGTGTATGCGTCCGTTCCTTCGTCCGATAGAGGCTTCGGACGGTCATGTTCGTCCGAAAGAGAAGCAATAGGATCCCATTTCTTTCTGCCAGTTCCAAGTTTGGACGGAGTAATGCGTCCGAGAAGTTTTGACCTAGTTCAGATGGTTCAGTGCGTCTGAAAGCCCTGTTTCCTGCAAAAACTTGTTTACAGAGTTAAGTGTTTATGTCATCATCAAAATAAGGTTTGGAAAACATCAATCTCCCCCTTTTTGATGATGACAAACCTTTATGTAAAAATAGTTGGATATGACTAATCATTTTGCAATATAGCACAATTGGATATCAATCACATAGCACAATAGTATAGAGAAGACTACTCCCCCTTTTGACATCATCAAACAAAGCTCCCCCTGAGAATATGCAAGTATTTGACAGAAATTCATACATTCAACTTAAAAGTTTAAGAGTGCTAAAGTCAAGGAAATACAAAACCAATCTACAGGAAGTTCTAACAACCAAAGAAATGCTGAAAACAAAATATAAATGTCAAAAGAACTAATGTGAGTCATTTCACTTCTTGGAGCGCTTTTCAGTCTTTTGTCGTTTGGATGGAACATCTTCATCGGTTTAGGCTTCACTCTCTTCCTCCTCTTCGGTACGACGTTGCATGATGAAGTCAAACGTGTCGTCAACATCCTCATCGTCGTCGTCATCGTCATCGTCATCGGCAGCTCCTTGAGCAGCTTCTGCGTTGTCCTCATGGGCATTTCCATCTTCAGGTTCATCACTGTCGAAAGATGATTCAAGTGGATATTGTGACTGAAGATTAGCAAATTGAACCTGAGCCGAAGCAGACATGCCAAGGCTCAGTGCCTCTTGGAGAATCATTTGACGAGTTTCAAGTCGCTTTAACTTTTGATTTGTGCGACGTTGAAATGAACTAACTTGAGTGCTCAAAGAGGTGAGAAGTCCACAGATATGAGAAAGAGATGGTTCAGATGTAGATGGAGGAGGAACGTGGAATGGTGGAGGTGGTGAGGAGTAAGAGAACGGGGAATAGCAAAATCAGAGGTGGAAGCATGGGATTGTGACTGTGCAATATCAAAGGCTGCTTTAGTTAACCATTGATCATTGAAAAACCGGAGATTAGTTCGCCTTTGCGTTCAATGTATGATTTGTTAAAATAAGGAGGAAATTATTTGTTTCCGCTGAACAGAATGTTAAGGAAATCAAAAATTTTGGTGAGAAATTTGACAAAAGGAATGTTTCTTCGAGTATCAGTAAGAAAGAGTTCCCATAGGGAACAAAAGAGATACCCGAAATCAAGAGGAATGCCCTTGAAAACACAAAAAAATAAGTAAAGTTGCATTTTACCGGGTTCAGTACGATGCCCGTCAGTTGGCAATAACAGATTGGTGACAAGAGTGTACAGAATATTGAGTTCAGGAGAGAGCAATGTAGTTTTGGCTTCCGAGGCCTGTTTAAAATGGATGTTAAAAATAGCCCTAACTTCTTCGATTTCAAAACGAGTATCAATAGCGGGCCATTTGTCTAAAGAAAAGAAATTGGAGAAATTATTGGGGTTTGAGACTTCACATTCAAAAATGGTGTTAATGATGTTGGATGAAATCTCAAGATTGGTGCTGTTAACACGAGAAATTAGAGTGCAAACAGTAGGGCCTTTCCGAAGATTGGCGGTGAATTGAAGCACCATGTCATGATATACAGGTAAATCAATATGCACAAGATGACCCCAATTTTGTTTTTCAAAACAAGATTTGACAATGGGAAGATTATACTCATCAAATAGACTTTGAGAAGTAGGATGCTGAACGATTATAGATTTACTTAAAACGAATGTATACCGTTCGAATGCCTTGGCATCGATGAATTTTGATAAGATTGGATTTGTGGAGACTTGGGGATTAGCTGATGATTCTCCTGTCTCTTGGAGCCTTGAATTTAGTTTTTCGTCCCCGATTTGTTGTAGAATAGCCTCCACGAGATTTAACCATTGTGATGGAAGAAAAAGAAAAGAAGAAATTTTTGAAATTTTTGAAATTTGGTGAGAATTTGAGGAAATGAGATGGTGGATAGGGGAAATTAGATGTGATTTAGGAGAGAAAAGCTTTGGCGAGGATAATTTTCCAACCAATTTTGGAAAAGAGAGTAAATGGAATTTGGAGGGGGTGGTGAAGAGACAATTTTCGCCAGAGGTTTTCGGGGGAGGTGGTGAGTCCGAAATGGGGAAGATGGACGGTTTTAATCAAACAGGGAGACCTTTAGATGACCGAACGTTTGGTGTGCGTCCGATGAAGCGTCCAAAAGCTGAAGAACGGACGGCCGAAGGAAGAGCCAGTGCGTCCGAGTTCTTTCGGACGACGGTGCCCGTCCAGATGATTTTCGGAGAGTTTGGTGAATAAAATGAATATCGTTCGGACGATTATGAGCGTTCGAGAAATAACGGAAGCTTTCGGACGATCCAGAGTGTCCGAAAGAAAAGTTGTTCGAACGAATAAGTGCGTCCGAACTAAGAACCTATGCCAAATTGATCTGTAAAATCCCCAAAAGGCATTTTCTTTGATACGATTCAAAGTTCGGAGAGCTCTGAAAACATCTTCAATATCAGCCAATTGATCTGAAGTAGGCACAAAATCAACACGAATTTTCTTTTTACAAACAAGGTCTGGACTAATGAAATGATGCTTCAATGTGTTTGGTCTAGAGTGCATAACAGGATTTTTTGTGAGATTAATTGCACTAGTGTTGTCACACATTATAGGAATACAATCAAAAAATACACCAAAATCTTTTAGAGTATGTTTCATCCAAAGAAGTTGAGCACAACAATTTCCAACAGCAATGTATACGGCTTTAGCCGTAGAAAAAGAAATAGAATTTTGTTTTTTGCTAAACCAAGACACAAGACAATTTCCCAGAAAATAACACATACCACTGGTACTTTTTCTATCAATTTTACACCCAGCAAAGTCAGCATCAAAATAACTAATCAAATCAAATGTAGAGGACTTTGGATACCACAGACCAAAATCCATTGATCCCTTTAGATATCTAAAATTCTTTTAACAGCTATCAAATGCGATTCTTTAGGGCAAGATTGAAATCTAGCACATAAACAAACATCAAACATGATATCTAGTCTACTGGCAGTTAAGTAAAGTAGACTTCCGATCATACACCTCTATAGTATTTTTCATCAACACTATTACCTTCTTCGTCTTTATCAAGTTTGGTTGAAGTGCATATTGGCGTACCAATTTGTTTGCAATCTTCCATTCCAAATCGTTTGAGTAGCTCCTTTGTGTACTTGATTTGTGTCATAAACGTCCCTTCCTTAGTTTGATGAACTTGTAATCCGAGGAAAAATTGCAACTTGCCCATCATACTCATCTCAAACTCTTCTTGCATTAAATGTGAAAAATCCTTACACAAACTTTCATTAGTTGCTCCAAAAATAATATCATCAACATAAATTTGAACGATTAACAAACCATTTAAATCCGTTTTTGTAAAAAGAGTAGTGTCAACTACACCTCTTTTGAAACCATTTTCTATCAAGAAACCACTTAATCTTTCATACCAAGCTCTTGGAGCTTGTTTCAACCCATATAATGCTTTGGAGAGTTTGAAAACATAATTTGGAAGATTTTTATTTTCAAAACCCGGAGGTTGTACGATGTCTCCGAAAACTTCTTGATCGATAAAGCCATTTAAAAAAATACTTTTGACATCCATTTGAAATAATTTGAAATTATTGAAACAAGCAAATGCAAAAAACATGCGAATGGATTCTAATCTAGCCACGGGTGCAAAGGTTTCATCAAAATCAATACCTTCTTCTTGAGCATAACCTTTTGCAAGAAGTCTAGCTTTGTTCCTTATGATTTCACCTTTGTCATTTAATTTGTTTCTAAAAATCCATTTAGTACCAATGACGAGATGAGAAGAAGGTCTTTCAACCAAGGTCCATACATTATTTTTTTCAAATTGCCTAAGTTCATCTTGCATAGCATTAACCCAAATATTCATCACTCAAAGCAACATCTATATGTTTAGGTTCAATGTGACAGAGTAATGCACAATTACTATTTAAAGGTTTATGAGAGCGAGTAGTTACCCCATCGGATAGATCACCTATGATTAAATCTTGAGGATGACTAGAGACGAATCTCCAAGCTTTCGGAAGAGATCATTTGGAGTATCCTCATTCTTTTCATCATCAATTTGATGGTTGTTAACATCAATGCTTGATGTGATCACTTGATGATCTTCATTGATAACGAGCTTTTTGAGCTCCTTTAAAATACCTACATCTTCATCTTAACATAAATTCTTTGAGATAACATCATTAGTTTCATCAAATGTAACATGCACAACTTCTTCAATCAAAAGCGTTCTTCTATTGTAAACTCGGTATGCTTTCTTGTCACTAGAATATCCTAGAAAAATTCCTTCATCCGATTTTTTGTCAAATTTTCCAAGGTTTTCTTAAACAAAATAAATTTGCAAGAACAGCTTTGAAATATTCACAACGGGTTTTCTACAAAAAAGGAGTTCATAAGGAGTTTTATTTAAAGAGGATCTTAATAAAACTCGATTCATGACATAAGAAGCCATGTTGACCGCTTCGGCCCAAAAGTATTGTGGTAAGTCACATTCACTAATCATAGTTCTAGTCGTTTCTTCATGAAGAGTCCTATTTTTCCTTTCAACAACACTATTTTGTTGAGGGACTCTAACAACTGAAAATTCATGAAAAATACCGTTGTGATCACAAAAGTCGGGAAAACCCCCAAATTTAAATTCGGCACCATTGTCACTCCTTAAACGAACAATTTTTTTATCCAATAAATTTTGAATTTTGGAAAACAATTTTACAAAATTTTCAAATCCTTCATTTTTGTGAACAAGAAGTATTACCCAAGTAAACCTAGAATAGTCATCTACAATAACAAATGCATATTTGCAACCACCTAGACTAGCATATTGAGTAGTTCCAAATAAGTCTAAATGCAACAATTCCAAAGGTTTATGAGTAGACACAAAATTCTTTGGTTTAAAAGAAACTTTGACTTGTTTACCAAATTGGCATGCATCACAAATTTTATTTTTCAAAAATTTTAGGTTTGGCAAACCTCTCACCAAATCTTTCTTGGCAAGTTTTTCAATTAAATCCGTATTAAAATGACAAACGTTGTCTTCTATGCCAAAGCCAAGGATCATCTATGGAAGCGGTAAGACATTTTACATTGCTATTGCTAATTTTATCAAGATGAATCACATAAACATCATTGTGCCTAGTGCCCTTGAATAAAACAACATGATTTTTATCAAGGATAAGACATTCATGCTTGGTAAAAAATACATATAAATTTTTGTCACAAAGTTGACTAACACTTAATAAATTATAGTACAAATTATCAACAAGAAGCACATTCTTAATCAAGGTTTCACCATTTTTACCTACATCACCAATGCCGATTGAGTTTGCTTTATTGTTATCTCCAAAAGTGACTTTTTCACTGTTTTTGGATGTAAGATTTGTGAAGAGAGAGGCATCACCCGTCATGTGCCTTGAACATCCATTATCTATGAACCACTTAGCATTGTTGGTGATGTTAAGTACCTACACAATAAATCAATTGATAACTTTTGGTACCCATATTTTCTTGGATCCATTTGAGTTAGTGAAATTGCTGTTCGATCCATGCAACTTTCATTCCAAGTTTTTCATTCTTCTTGACATAACACATATTCTTAACATGTCCATGTTGTTGGCAATATCTACAAATAATGCTTTTATTACCATATAAAGAAGATTTTGGTTTTACAATACATAAGTCATCCCTTCTAAACATGACAAAATTTTTGTTGATTGCAACATTTCTATTTCTTTTCATATCAACAAAATTTTCTTTCTTTCTAGTTAAGAGAGCATTCAAATCATCCATTCTTTTCTTCAAGGAGGCTTGTTCTTCCTTGACCTTTGATCTCACATGCATTCTTTTCTTCAAATCACGATTTTCTTGTGATAGCCTATTGTTTTCATTCACAAGTTTAGAGTTAGCATTCAATAAAGCATTTGACTTTTTAACTAACTCCTTATTTCTAGCATATGATTCCTTTAAGCTATCATGCAATTTCAAAATGAAAGCTTCAAGATCATCTTCACCATTTTCATCATTAGAGTCATAGTTAGAAGAGGATTTACCTCATCATCTCCAATGGCCATGAAGGCCATTTGTGCCGACTCCATTTCTTCTTCAACTTCTCCTTCAGAGTTGCAATCATCCCATGTGATTTGAAAGTTGTTGAATCTTGGTTTTCTTCCTTCCTTCTTTTTCTTGGAAGGACACTCATTTGCAAAATGTCCAAGTTGACCGCATTCAAAGCATTTATCGGTTTGCTTCTCCATTTCAAGCCTTAACTTCCCTTTGAAATTATTTGTGTTTGTAGCTCCGCCTCTTCTCATTCCTCGTTTGTTGATGTAATGTTTAAGAAATTCTTTGGTGATGAGTGCAATATCTCCTTCATCAAGATCTTCTAGATTGGTGGAGCTATTTTCATCTTCCTCTTGAGAGGTCTTTAAAGCAATGCTCCTTCTTGGCCTTGCTTCTTCATCATCCACTACCTTGGCCTTTAACTTGAGTTCATAAGATGTAAGAGAATTGATTAGCGATTCAATAGGCATCAAATTTAAATTCGTTGGCTTCCTCTATAGAAATTGTTTTGGCATCCCATTCTTTGGATAGAGCATTTAGGATTTTTCTATTTTTTTCACCCAACGAGTACTCCTTACTCAAGGCTTCAAAATCCTTTATAATGTCATTGAACCTGCAGTACATTTTGTCAATGTTCTCATGTGGTTCCATCTTGAAGGACTCATACTTGGCAACAAGTAAGGATTTCTTTTGCTCACGAACATCATCGCTCCCTTCATGCAACTTATCCCATATTTGTTTAGCGGAAATGCAACCCTTCACGCGAGTTGATTCATTTGCATCCAAGGCATTATATAACACATGCATGGCTTTTGCATTCAACGTCAAGTTTGCCTTGTCTTGTGGAGTGAGCTCAGTCCTTGTCTTTTCTCTTCTTCTATTTGTTTGATCATTAATGATAGAAGCTTCAAATGGACCTTCATTGACAACATACCACAAATCAATGTCAATAGTTGCAGAAATATTTTCATTCTATCTCTCCAACTGACCAATAAAATTTGCCCCATTAAACATAAGGGGCCTAGTAACGGATTGGCCCTCAAAAAATAGAGCATTGTTGGTTGCCATAAAATTTCTTTTCTCAAAAGCAGTTTAAGCAATACAATGAGACCAAGCTCTGATACCAATTGTTGGTCCCAAAGCAACCTAAGAGGGGGGTGAATTAGGTTTCTTAAAAAATATACTTTCAGAAATATTGAGATTTTCAAATTAAATGCTGATATAATAAAATCAATAGAACAGTAAGGTAAAGAGAGAAAAATTGAACAACCAATACTTCCAAGCTAGCAAGCTTGAAGTATTCAATCACTAGAATGCTTCACACACTTGGTGAACCAATAATCTTTACAAAGTTGGGAAGTTCTTGCACGCACTAAAAATCTTTTAGTTGAGCCAAGAATCTTACTTACAACCACACTTTCATACAAGATTATCACTCCACTCAAAGTTGAATTGCACTCACAACTGCACACTAATATAACAAAGCACTATAGTCTTCAATTTACATTCAAATTGCTCTTTTCTAAGGCTTATATTCAACGTATTAGATGATATTTTCTCTCTTTTAAAGCAGCTATTTATAAGAGCAATAAATAGTGGTTGCAACTACTTCCTAATGGCTAAATAATAAATGCACAAAATGTAGCCGTTGGGGTTTCGGACGTCCGAGATATATTGGATGCGTCCGAAACAGCGTCCGATCTTCTTACAGTTGTTGAAGAGCTATGTCCGGATGTCAGTGCATGCGTCCGTTCCTTCATCCGATAGAGGTTTCAAACGGTCATGTTCGTCCGAAAGAGAAGCAATAGGATCCTATTTCTTTCTGCCAGTTCGTTCGGACGATGCAATGCATCAAAGAAGTTTTGACCTAGTTCGGACGGTTCAGTGCGTCGGAAAGCCCTGTTTCCTGCAAAAACTTGTTTACAGAGTTAAGTGTTTATGTCATCATCAAAATAAGGTTTGGAAAACATCAGTTACCGAAGAGGTTAACTATGCAGATGCAAAGGTTTTTACAAAAGTCCCTCATCTCCAACCTGGGAGATGAAAGAAAAAGACAAAAAGGGAGAAATAAAAGGAAAATTTGGCTCTTCTGCAACCTTATCTTCTTATCGAGAAAAATCTTTAGTAAAACTCGAGTTTTCAAAGAAGAAAGAGAGAAGTGTGGAGAGCCAAATACCCCAAGACAAAAGATTGTTTTGAAATTGAGATCAAGAAATCAATCAAATGAATGACAATTGGCAACAATCTCAATTAAAGAGACAATGACTACTTTGACCACAAGTTATACTTATCCACTTCGAAAGGTAGACCAATCAGTACCCCAAGTAACGGTCATGACTACCTTTCATGAAGATAGAAGTCAAAGTAGAAAGCTGGTATTGGGTGGAAAAGGACCATCCCTAGAAGCCCAAAAGAAATTAAAGCACAAGAAAGGGAAATCTCTTTCGAAAGAGGACTTGAAAGATGTCTTGGTCGATCAAGATTGTGACGAGTCAAAAACCCCTTCTTCCTGCTAGATTTGGTGATTTTCACTGAGCAAGAAATATTTTTGCTCTTTGAGGAACATATTGAGAGTAAGCCTCAAGTCTCTCTGTGTCAAGGATTTCCAAAAAATGAAAAAGAGTCCAAGAAAAACAAGTCTCAACCTTCCAAATTTTCAAGGTTGCAAAATCCCTTGGAGTCAACCTTTTTTTTTCTCAGATTCAGTGATTTTTACCAATCAAGAAATAGCCCAGCTTTTTGAGGAACATAATGAAAATAAGCTTCGAATCTATGTATTTAAAAGGCTTCATGGGCTTCCTAAAATTGAAGAAGAATCTGAGACATGTAGTTCTCAGCACTCTATATTCGAAGGTTGTGTAAGCCTTCAAAACCAAGCAAGTCCAATTAAAAAGGAACAAGAAATGGATCTCGAAAAAGGAAAGTAAGAAGGAAGTAGAAGCTAATTCATCCATGGAGGTAAATTGTACCTTTTGCAAAGAAGAATTGCTAAAAGTCCCAAAGAAAATGGACAAAATCCTCTTAGGTTCTTTTTGCAAGAAAATTGTGAAGAGTTTATTCAAAATATACAACTAATTCCATCTCAACTCGAAGGTGGTGGTCAAGCCACACTGAATGAGTTGAGAAAACTTAACCTTGGCTCTACTGAAAGCTCGAAACCCATCTTTCTAAGTGCTGTTCTCTCTGAGGAAGTGCTGATAAAGTACGAAACCTTTCTTCGAGAATATCAAGATGTGTTTGCATAGGGTTACCAAGAAATGCCTGGTTAGACCCTAAAATAGCAGTCCATTGACTAGCAGTTTCAAAAGATAAACGCCTAATTAAACAAGGCTAACGTCGATTCGGACTTGAATTGATTGTACAAATTGAAGCTGAGGTGGACAAATTGATAGATGCTGCTTTCATTCGTGAGGTTCAATATTCAACCTGGCTTGAAAACATCGTGCCAGTGAAAAAGAATAATGGGCAAGTACGCATCTGTATTGACTTTAGAGATCTTAACGATGCATATCCCAAAGATGAATTTCCACTGGCTCCAATCACCAAAATGTTGGTTGATGCTACAACTGGATTTGGTGTATTATCTTTTATGGATGGATTTTCAAGCTACAATCAAATGAAGATGACACTCGAAGACAAAGAGCTCATAGCTTTTCGTACTCCAAAAGGCATTTATTGTTACCCAATAATGCCTTTCGGATTAAAAAATGTTGGAGCCACTTATCAAAGAGCCATGACAATCATTTTCAATGACATCCTTCATAACATCGTTGAGTGTTATGTTGATGATTTGGTTATCAAGACAAAAGAAAGAGAAAATCATTTGAATGATTTAAGAAAATAATTTGACAGCCTTCGAGAGCATTAATGAAAATGAACCCCTTAAAATATGCATTTGGGGTGACTTTTGAAAAATTTCTTGGGTTTATTGTTAGACATCGAGGAATTGAAATTGATCTCACAAAAATCAAAGCAATCTGGAACGGCTTCCACCTTACAACTTGCGAGAACTACGTGGACTTCAAGGAAGATTGGCTTACATAGATGTATTAAGAACATTCATATCAAATCTATCTGGATGATGTTAGCCATTTACAAGACTAATGAAGAAAGGCGTATCATTTGTGTGGGATCACGCATGTCAAAATGCAATGGAAAATATCAAGGAATACTTGTCCAAGCCTCCAGTATTCATGGCTCCTATTAAAGGAAAGCCACTGATCTTATACATCGCAACTCTTGAAAGGTCTCTAGGAGTACTACTTGCCCAAAATAATGAGAATGGAAAAGAAAATCACTATACTATCTTAGCCAAATGCTTGTTGGACCTGAACACAATTACTTTCCAATAGAGAAAACTTGTTTGGCTTTGATTTTTGTATACAAACGTTAAGGAATTATTTGCTATCTCATCCAGTGACATTAATTTCAAGAGCCGATCCATTGACATATTTAATGTCTAAACCTTTTTGTCAGGACGATTGGCCAAATGGTCTTTAATTTTGACAAAATTTGACATTACTGATGCATCTCAAAAGGCAATCAAAGGACAGACATTGGCTGACTTCCTAGCTGCTCACCCAGTCCCTGATGATAAAGAAATTCAAGAGGATCTCCCAGATAAATAAGTCTTCATTATTAGTACCTCATCATGGGAACTATATTTTGATGGGGTGTCAAGAAGAAAAGGAGTGGGGGCAGGAATTGTGCTTGTGACACCATCAGGAGGACTATTACCTTATAAATTTTCTCCTCTTAACTATTACCTTATTCATTTTCTCTCTATCTCTTTGCTCAAACAATGTGGCAGAATATGAGGCATTAATCATTAGTTTAGAAATTGCACTTGAAATGCACATTGATTATGTTAAAGCAATTGGGGACTCTCAGTTAGTTGTTAAACAACTAAATAACCAATATGAGGTCAAGAATGAAAATTTGGTGTCTTACCATCACAAAGCAAGGCAATTAATGTCTCAATTCCGGGACATACAAATTGACCACATACCAAGGTCAGAAAATGACAAAGCTAAGGCTCTGGCAAAGTTAGCAGCATCTTTGATTTTCTCTACGCCTTGCCCGAGCGTAGAGATGTAAAAATTATAGTTAGGGAACGTTATTTGCTATCCCCAGCCCTATGAGGATGGAAGAAGAGGAAAACATAAATATGGTAATGGTTTTGGAAATCGAAGAGGTTTCCGAGTGGCATCAACCTTTTGTAAACTTTCTCGTCCACGGGATTTTGACGATCGATCCTAAAAGGAAAGTTGACTTAAGACGTTAAGCCCTTAGGTTTACTTACTTGAATGACACTTTATATAAAAGATCTTTTGATGGAATTCTTATAAGGTGTCTCTCAAAAAAAGAAGCCGCTCATACTCTTCAAGAAACTCATGCTGGAACATGTGGTGCACATCAAGCTAGCCCTAAACTGGCTTCTCAAATTAAAAGGTTTGGCTATTATTGGCTAACCCTAGTAAAAGATGTGATGAAATTTGCAAGAAATTATAAAATCTGCTAACTCCATTCAAATTCATTCATCAACTATCTCAACCACTTCACCCACAATGTTATCAATGGCCATTTGAAACATAGGGATTGGACGTAGTTAGTCATTTTAAGCCATCTTCATCAAAACTGCATAAGAATATTTTGGCCGAGACCAACTATTTCTCAAAATGGGCTAAAGCAATACCACTAACTGAAGTGAGGGCAGTAGACGTTGCAAATTTTATTAAAAATCTCATTATATATCAGTTTGGGGTTCCTTGGAGGATTATCTCTAATAGTGCCCTTTACTTCAAATATGCGCCACTCATGAAATTAAGTGAAAAATATAAGTTCCGGCATGGATTCTTTGCAAGTTATAATCCATCATCTAGTGGACAAGCAGAAGCCTTTAACAAGGTTCTGTGTAACATCCTGAAGAAGGTAGTGTCTAAACACAAAAGAGATTGGCATGAGCGACTCCCTGAGACTTTATGGTTGTACAGAACTACAGTTCGTACATCAATTGGTTGTACACCATTTAGTCTTGTTTATGGCTCCGAAGCCGTACTTCCCTTAGAAGTACAATTACCATCCCTTTCTGGAATCAGAGTTGCGGTTCAGCTAACAAATCCTGAAGATAATGTAGAAATCAGACTAGTTGAATTAGAAGCACTTGACGAGAAAAGACTTGAAGCACAGCAAAAACTGGAAGTCTATCAATCCCAGGTAGCTGGGGCATTCAACAAAAGGGTCAAGTTTAGTTCTTTCTCAATGGGTGACTTGGTGTTGATTGTCAGAAGACCTGTTGTCATTACAAGAAAGATGAAAGAAAAATTTGAAGCCAAATGGGAGGACCCTAACGTTGTCACTGAAGTTTTCCCAAAAGGAACATACAAACTCTCAAATTCTGAAGGAAAATACATATATTCTTGCGTAAATGGGAAATTCATTAAAAGGTTCGTTGCCTAAGTGACAGTGTAAATAGTGCTTCAAAACTACGGATGACTTCATCCCGCACAAAGTGAGTATGTAGGCAGTTTAGTACAAAACTAAATGCAGCCTCCTTCAATAAAAAATACATTATTTTTCCCTTTTGTAATTATCCATCAGTGCGAGATCTCAAGTGGTTACTGATTGATGTTCAATATAATGTTATATTGGTTATTTTGTTTTGTTATTACAATAACAATGTAATACAAAAAAAAATTTATTAAAATAACAGTGTAATACAAAAAAAATTTATTAAAATAACAGTGTAATACAAAAAAAAAATTATTTAGTGAATCAAATGAAAATTAATCAAGCATAACTTTATTGAATTTATTGTTGATTACATGAATAAAATTAATCGCAATAAAAAAGGGAACAAAGGAAATAAAATAAAAGCAACAACTATTATAATAACTATCAGTTTACTTGTATAAAGGAATCTAAAGAAGCAAAAATGGCTTGAAACTATTTTTTCATGTCTTCAAGGGCTTGGATTTTCTCTTGCCCAGCTTCTTGGATTTCTATTCTTATAAGCTGCTCATCTTTTTCCCTTTGTTCCAAACTTTTCTCCAAATCAGCAATCCCAGATGTCAGCACACCACACCTGTTTTTAACCTAAAGCATCTCTACTTCATTATCCTTGCATTTTCCTTCTGAAGGACAGTCTTCTGGTTCTCAAGTTCAAGCAACTGCTCACGAGAATCTTGTAATTGTGAGTTTAAATCTTTCACAAACTCTTCCTGAGAAATAATCTTTTCAGCTAAATCAAAATTCTAGTGGACTCGTTCCACAAACCAATCAACTGTAGTTCGCCCGACGTCACCATCTAATACCACTCCATTTAATCTCATGAGGTGTTTAGAAATAGCTTCTCGGGATTTCAAAAGTTCTCTCAAATTAGGAGTCATTAACTTAACGATTTCTTGAAAGCTATCGATGACGAAATCCCTTGAGAATTTGTCAACTTCGGTCCCAAGGTTGGTGTCCATTTTCTTGGAAATGTCAATTAAAGAAACTTCTTTTGTCTGAGTGTCTGACAAATACCCTCGGGCTGTGAAACTCTATTTAGTTGAGTGCCATCAGGGTTCGTGACTAAATTAACAGACAATTCTGGATCGAGAAGAACGGGAGAAAGAACTTTCTTTCATTGATGGTTCATTAACAACAAAAGGACCTGCAGTTTGGTCAGTAAGATCCGTGAAAAATGTGGTATACTCAGTTTCAAGAGAGCTTTCAAGGGATGAGCCCTTATAGCAGCGAGTTCGCTTGAAATTTTTTGCGTCAGATCCGCTGGATTAGAGTCTCCTAGTTTTTATCTTTACTTCCTTGCCACCTTGAAAAAATGTAGCATTGCTCAAATTACTCCTTTATCGAACATTGGCGGAATTCAGACTACTGGGATTAGTGGTATTACTACAATTAGCCAACTTCACAGCTCCCTTAAATGACCTTGTAGAAATTTCTTTGATCTCTCTTATTACATAAACAAGTTCATTGCTTGAGAGAATCTTTTGAGAGAGAATTCAAAAAATCTTGTTAATAGGAAATCCTAGATAAGGTTAAGAACTCCTACTTCACCACCTACAGTACCACCATGTTCTATCGCCTATGTGATCCTAGAAGGTATAAAAAATCTAGCATGAGTATTGCTATCAGAAAAGTCTCTTATGTGCAATAGCCAAGTGGGAAATGTGGCAGTTGTTCCTTTGGAGGATAGAAAACTCCAAATCATTGTCCGGAATGCCTTGGTCAAATCCAAATTGTCGAGTAAATCTGTTAGGGTAATGTGGTTCTATCCACATATCACTGCCGACCCTGATAGGTAAACTAGCATTACGAATGCTCAGCAAAAATTCAAAATTATTGAATGAGCTCGTCAATATCAAGAAATTCCATATCCCTAGAATGTTCGAGTGGGTTGGAATGATACTCAACATGTTGCTCTAATCTAAAAATCAACCGTTCTAGGGAAATAGTGATCTTCTCAACAAGAACAGTAGAATATCTTACTAACAAGGGATAATTTTGGGGGAAATCACAAACTAACCTCGACAATATAGAGCTAGAAAATGCTCCCCTAACCACCCAACTAGAAGATGAAAGGGGAATGCTGCATTTGCTATGACGGGAACCTCTTCAGTCGTACAAATTTCACCAAGCCTTGTGATACACAAAACCAAGAACAGCCAGTGCAAGAGAGATTTTGTTTCCTTGTGCCATTTTACACTCCATTACAAATGTTTCAGTTCTCACAACATGACCTCTAGTTGGAAAAAGCAACCTAAAAAAAAAAAGGGTTAATTAAGTAATTAAAAAAAGGAGAATTTCATGCGAAATAAGCAAATTTTGCAAACCTGCTAAGCCAAAGAGCGACAAAAGCCACCAAAGTTGCTTCCTCAGAAGCTCGTTAAGGTAACGAGAAAACCTTTTCATCATGTTTCGGACACATAGGTGATGTTATCTCACCAAAAGCTCCAAAAATAATCCGACCTTGATGAAAGTAGTCAATCCACTTTGACCACGACACTTTACTCTCATTGAATAAAACACATAGTTTTGTACGAATAAACAAGAGTTCAGAAATAGTCGTCGGGTACAATCTTTTTCCTTCTTTGTCTATAACTTGCAGTTGATGATTTGAGGGAATAAAATCCTCGCAAGGTATACCAGCGATTGGTAGCCCACATATCATTTTCATGTCGACAAGTGAAATACCCATCTCCCATCCAGCAAAATGCAAAGTATTGATCAAGAGGGATCAAAGTTCCAAAAAGGCTCTCAATAAATTGGCACAAATGTTGTAAGGATAGCATGCAACTGCTATTGCACCGTAAATGCCAGCTTGTTCAAGGATAGTGGTGTAATTTCCCAGCATTAACTGAGTCCACTCCATTAAAAATGGTTGAATTGCACAATCGGGAAAAGAGAATTGGCGTTCCCAGTTCTTCTTCTTCTTCAAAAATATATACAATAATGGATAAAAAAATAGGTTTTACTTTATGATCTAGATCTCCCTCCGGATTGTTATTCACTGAGACAAGTAAAAGTGCATCAAATATTTGCCCTATGGCATTTTTCACCTTGATAACCTCATTCTCATCCTTGGGGTAGAATATGACATACCCAAATCTTACTGTCTTTCTTAAACCAGGTGACCTGGTCATCAATAGAAGTACACTTCAATATTGATTTGATCAAGAGATTGTGATCAAGCATATTCAGAGCCACGTATATATTCACACCTTTCCTGATTGATTGCCCTTTCAAAATAAAGAAAACCGTTGGTATCCATTATCTGTAAAAAAAAAAAAAAAAGTCAAAATAATGTAATAATATAGGGGCTTGAATGAAAGGTAATGAAATCAAGTAACCCATAAATTCAAGTAGGCCTTAGGATCCAATTATTAATAACATTAGCCTTAAGGGTTAATTCATTAATAATAGGCCCTAAAACCTAAAATGGGCCTTAAGGGTTAACTTATTAATAGTAAGTCTTGGAACCCGGAATGTGTCTCAAATTCTACTTGTTAATAGTGAACCTTAAAGTGTATTTATTAAAAATGGGCTTTAGAGCCTGCAAATTTAATGCGGCAATTACGTGACATAAAGTTTGAAAGTTTAAGTCTTAAAAAACGGATTGATAAATTATAGATCTCGTGCTTTTAAAAAAAATATGGCATCAGAGTCAGATTTATCTTGATTACGGGCTTGAAATTGTTACATTCCTCAAAATCAATGTATTTTAGCAAATATGGGAGTTAAAGCCTAAATTGTGAAATCGGGGCTCAAAGGCCTTAATTCAAGTGTGAGAGCTCAAAGGCCAAAGTTAAATTAAAGTGGGTTTAACACCCGAGCTGTAGGGATATTAAATGATTATTAAGTATTAGCCAATTATTTTGGGCCCCAAAACCACAAGTACGACTAAAAGGGCTCGAAGGCCAAAGCCAAATACAAGTGGGTCTATAACCTAGGCTTTAAAGGCAACAAATTTTTATTCTTTAAGCCAATTATCTTGGGTCTCAAAACCTTTTTTATTAATTATTTTGAATTCCAAAACCACAAGTATGACTAAAAGGGCTCAAAGGCCAAAGTCAAATACGAGTGGTTTCAACAACCCAATCAAAATGACAAAAGTGGAGTGCAAAAGCCAAAGGTCAAAATGCACACAAAGTCATCAATAAATTCCACATTCAATTGAGCCATGACTATAATCCTATAAAGTCCACATTCAATTGAATGACTATAATCCTACAAATATTTCGAGCTTTATTATGTCAAAATATTTTCCATGACCAATACTCGAGGGAGCAACTGTTGAACTAAAATTTTAATGATAAAAATAAGAAATAAAAAGGAGGGATAACAATAAACAAAGTGGGTTGAAACCACTTGTATGTGTCCCCCCATGTCTACTTAGCTAATTTTCAACCTAAATTGTGACTTGTTTTAAAAAAAAAAAAATGATCATAAGAGTATTAAGTAGTCAAATTGACTACTCTGCATGAAGGAACATGACGGGACCATAATCCACATTTTGAATTGTTCCTAGCAAAAGAAAATCATTAGTCCCAAAAACAAGTACCATGTCCCATTATATCAAATCAGTTGGCAAAAAAGGGGAACATTGAGCCCATAATCTCTCAAGTTCAACGTACATCCATGAATACTAGCATACATTCACCTGTTTTCTCTGAGCAGTAACTTGATGACACGCATGTGTGAGTTGGGAGAGGGGCTTATATAAATGTTTCATTCAAAAAAAGGAAGAGGGACCATTCATAGACAAAATAGGCACAAAAAAATAGTAGCAGTAGATATACAAAGGGACCAAGCAGAAGAAAAGAAATCATAGAGGAAAACGTATAAGAAAAGGAGAAGGCAAATTACCAGAGAGTTAAAAGAAAAAAAATCTAGTAGTGTCAAACGAGGTACAACAGAACAAATATATCAAAGGTATTATGCTTTGTTGTCCCTGAGTTTGATTATTCTATCCTATATGTCTTTTTTATCTTCCTTCTTCTCTGCTTTGGAACAATTTTGCTAAAGTCTAACAAACGATTACTGATATTTAAAAGGAAGATGGAGTTGTTTCAGTTGAACTCCTTTTCTTAACCAAAAAAAAAAAAGTAGTAATCAAACAAAATCTCCCATATCATTTTTTTAAAATATATATGTATAGCGGTTTGTTTTATAGTAAGTCAAATTATAAAACAAATTGATTGTTAGGAGAACAATGGTTCTGTTCCCGTGTGCATGCTGTGTGATTGAGTCCTAATAGGAACTAACCAAGGCTTTAGTTTAAGAAAAAAAGGAAAATGAATAAATAAATAAAGTTAGTTGAGTTTCAAACTCAATTACTTATGGTCAATAAATTAGGTATGGGAGACATGGGAATAGTGGAAGAGATATTTGCTTAACCATCAATCAATTACCATTACATGTGTATGACTTGATGCGTGATAATTGTAGTCTAGCTATTTCTTGACTGTATTATGCCTCTAATGACATTTTAAATGTCTATTATTGCTCCACAATATAATTTAAGGCGTAAATTAAATGGCCTTAGAGCCCAAAAAAAAAATTGTCTTTCTAAATCATTAAATTTAAATTATTTGGCCTTAGTGTCCAAAAGAAAAATTGCCATTTAAAGCATCAAATTAAATTATTTGGCCTTAGAGTCCAAAAATTTACCGTTTAAGACATTAAATTAATCAATTGGCCTTTGGAGCCCAAAATTTACCGTTTAAGGCATTAAATTAATCAGTCGGCCTTGGAACTCAAAATTTTCCATTTAAGGCATAAAATTAATCAATTGGCCTTAGAGCTCAAAAAATTGCCGTTTAAAGTATTAAATTAATTAATTAGCCTTAGACCCAAAAATTACTATTTATGGCATTAAATTAGTTAATTGGTCTTGGAACCAAAAAATTACCTTTAAAGGCATTAAATAAAATTTATTAGTCTTAGTACCTAAAATTGTCTTTCTAAGACATTAAATTAAATTATTTGGATTTATTGCCTAAAATTGTCTTTTTAAGACATCAAATTAAATTATTTGGTCTTAGTACCCACAATTACTTTTTAAGGTATTAAACTAAAATTAATTGGCTTTCATGCCTACTTAGCCATTTACGGTAATAATGTCCGTCATAAAAGAATTAAATAAAATAATTGGATTAGTTTTCGAACTCATCCAAACTATTTTTACCTTTAATGGCCAAATCCCAATTAAATATCGATTGCCTCAAATGGTCAAAAATAATTGTAGTTCAATAAGAACTACGTGTGGCTAGATTCCATTTGGATACATAGGAAACCCTCAAAAGGGTTTACCTACAAGAACTACAAAATACATTATTTTGTGAATTTTTTTTTATCAGTTCAAATTCCGCAAAAGTAAAAAAAATGGTTAGGTAACCCCTCAAAAGTATAAAATAGGTTAAATTAATTCACTTTCCCATAAAAATCAAAATAAATAATCCGAATACAAGTGAATTTTAATTTACACGAACTACGTGTGGTTTGATCCGGTAATGGGCACGTAGGCAACCTAAATATATTACTTAGGTGCAACCCCATAAATAAATATTATACAAATTCTCCCCTATTCTCGTTTATTTTATTAGAAGTAAAATTAATTAATTGACAATTAGAATCAAAAGGTTTTTTTCTAAAATTAGGGAATGTAATTAAGGATTTAATATCTTGAACGGGTCTAACTCACATTAACAAACTGTCGAACTCACATGGGCAAATCATATGAGTGAATCAAGTTGAGTGAGAATTTAATTTATGAAAATATTAAATTTTTGCCCAACATTGTCAGAATTGTGTTTCTGAATTCCTTGTGAAGCCTCCGTGATTTTGCACAAATGCCTCATGATCTCACCTAAGCGCTTTATTCACCTTTCTAGTTGTGCCACTTTCCCTTCTCACTGCTTCAATTTCCTCCTAGTCTCCACTAATTGAGCATACAAATTCTCCGGTTCTCTTTGGGGAAGTGGATTCCGTGATGGTTATTTTGATTGGAAGAGCTAGGTTGTTATGTAGAGCTTGGTTTGGAATGTTGAAAGTTAGATTGATATGGCCATTGGTATGGAGGTTGATAGATTCTAGATGAAGAGTCTTGATTTTGATAGGTAGGTTTGTCGGCATTTTGAGATGATGATTGATCACCCCATGAGAGATTGAGGTGGTTCTTCCAAGATGGATCATAGGTGCTCCCATAGTACTTTGGTTGGTCTGTTCTAGATAATGATGCTTGGTTGTTCACATAGTTTGCTTGGTCATGGGCATCCCATCACTCTAACATTTTCCATTCAGGTAATTACCTGAACAAAAGTCACACACCAAGGGCGTGAGGTTGAAGTGACACAGCATTCACTTTATTAATATTCTCCATTGCCCTTATGAGATTGGCCGTCATGGTTGTCACCATGCTATTTTGAACCAACAATGCATCATTACGATCAAGTTGTAGGATTCCTCTTTGAGTTTGAGGTCAGAGGTTGTGGTTGAACAATGGGGCTATGGCCGGTCCATGTTGATAATAGTTGGACGACTTGGTGTTTAACAATCTTTGCGCTTCCTCATGTGTCTCGTAGGATAGGGATCTATCGGCCAACACATCCACTATGGATTTGGTCTCTTGATAAAGACTATTATAGAAAGTTTGGACTTGTGGCAAGTGGGATGGTATGGTGTGGACATCACCAAAGCAACTCTTTAAACCTTTTCCATGACTCTTGTATAGTTCCAATCCTTTCTCCAGCATCTTGCATGAAAGAAGTTATCTCATTCCATAATATTGCCGTTCTAGATGGTGGGAAATACTTTGCTAGGAACTTATGAGCTAAACCATTCCCTATTGCGAAGGTCTCTTGATCGTGGCTTTGCTACCAATATTTGGCTCTATCTCTCAAAGAAAAGGAAATGCCCTCATCCTCACACAATCAAGAAGAACCCAGTTGAATTTGAATGTGTCTATACTTCCTACAAGATCAACATGTGAGTGTAGGGGTCCTTATTGACACCACCCCCAAACATGGCATGATTTTGAAACATTTGCATAAGCTCCGGTTTTGTCTCAAAGTTGTTGGCATTTATTGGCTTCCCTGCTATGTTAGAATTAACTCCATCAAAGTTCGGCATGGCACAGTCCCTCAATGGCCAATCATTCCTATTCATCCCATTTCCTGCATTGCCATTTCCTCCTATTCCATTATTGCCTACTCTTTCTTCTTGGTTATTATGCCTTATTGTTCTCATCTTTTATCCTTGGCTATTTGGTTCCTCTGATATTGTGAATTCTCCTTGTATTTGTTGCAACCACTTATCCTTGCAAATATTTCTTAATGTCCTCTCAAGTTCTAGGTCAAGGGGTAATAAAACCTCTCTTCCTAGACCATGCACTACAAGGATCACAACAAGAAAAACAAATCAAATTTCCAATAGAAGATACAAAATGTAAGAGTAGAATAATGAGAAAAGTTGCTTGAACATTACTAAAACTAAAATTAACTACTAAAACAAATAAAAATTCTAGATTAGCACAATCCTATTGCACCTAATAACGCAATTACAATCCTTAAAGGTGCCAATAACTTGACATGGATTGATCTAAGTAAGTAAATGCTCACTCACTCTCAAGTTATAAAACCACCTTACTTTACTTAGACTACAGTGCACAGTCTCGCAAGTATATGGGGTAGATTTGTAGCTAATGGTGAAGGGTATCCAAAACTTGTTCGCTTGGTTCGAATTTATTTTTAGGTTATGAAAAGAGAAAACTCTAACGAACAAGTAATAAAAACACCTTAAACACATAACCAACACCTTCACACTCGCAAGTATACGAAGTAGGTTTGTAGATTAGCGATAAGTGAGTATCGTTCCCATGAGGATTGCGACAACAACTACTAGGCTCAGAAGGTTGTTGTGCTATTTAGACAAGATGATCAAGTAGTTTGTCACAAACCACTAAGATTTAACTAAGAAAGCAATTAAATTAATCAAGTAAATGAACTAATATAGGAAATTAAGTAAAGATTATCACTAATTCTTACTCTAGAATGTATGATTAAAACATAAAAAGCAACAAAACTATTCTAGAAAACAAGTAACAATTAGTCTAGGAAAGCAATTAAAACTAATTTAAGAAAGCAAGTAAAATTGAATCAAATAAAGCAAATAAAAACTATTTTAAGAAAGCCAGTAAACTTAATCTAGCGAAACTCGATTAAAACATTTAAACAAATATTAACTGTAGTTAAGAAAGTATTAATTAAACTAGAGAATCGAGAAAGCTTCATTTTGACTAAATTAGGACTTTTAAGAAATGACAAGGAATTTAGATTAAAACTAGAGATTTTTGGAATTAAAAGCAAATTTTAAAGAAAGCCTACTAAATTCGAATAGATTAAAAGAAATAATTTCTTATAAACTAGGAAATCACATTACAGCAAGAACACTAAGAACTTTTTTGAAAAATTAGATTTTTACATTTACTTAGATTGCTAGAAATCTAAATAGAAAACAAGTAAATTTAATATCTACTTAAAGCTAAGAGAAAGCCTGCTAAATTAAGATTAAAACTTGCAAGAAAATAAAGAATAGATCTAGGATTAATTAAAAGAGAACTTGTATTTAAATGAAACTTGAAGAGTAAGAAAGCTAAAACTAGTCTACTACTAGTAAAAATAACTACACCTAAACTATGTGTATTTTAGTAATACACATGATTAGTTTTAAAAGGTTACTTGAGTCAAAATCACTGATTACAAGTGACAACAATCTAAACTTCTGATCAGTGAGTCTAGACTGTAATTTGGAATTAATATGGGATTTGAGACCGCAATTTGGAGGTCAAAATTTCCAAAGAAAATCTTCTCAAGACCATGTTCTCAAATTAGTATAGGATTTAAGACGGCGGTTTAGGACCTATTTTCATCAGTCTTGAATTTCTTCTTATTTTGCTCATTGCTCCTTGAATCTTTCAATCTTCAAGCTTAATTCCTTCTCAAACTAATCCTGCAAATTACCATAAACTTAATAAGTAATCAAATTATACTATAATTAAATAAGATTTATACTAATATTGTAATATGCAAGTGCAAAACCTAAAACTTAATAAGTAATCAAATTATACTATAATTAAATAAGATTTATACTAATAATGTAATATGCAAGTGCAAAACCTAAAATGCAATAAATTATAACAACACACAAATACTCTAAAATCCGAGTAATACTAACAAAATAAGCATAATCAAGCTATTCTTAATAACTCTAGTTTTCCAGAGTTATTACACTTCTAAATCCAGTGTTTTGCTAGTCCCAGCAAAATTAGAAAAAGAGCACATTAAACAAGTAGAAAAGAAAAACACCACCAAGAGAATTGAAATGTTGAACTCTAGTATACTAGTCAAAAGCAAATAGGGTTTTAACTCAACCAACTCAACATTTTCATGCACTCCTTCATGTATAAAAGTATATACTAGTTTTGGTTACAAACATTACTTTGACCAATGAAGAGTTAGTAAAATGCCAATTCAAGTTTTTCAAAACCTGCCTCAAGGAAGGAAAGATCATTAGAATTTGTTTTAAAGAAGTACAAATCAATGAAAATGAACATACAAGTATATTTATTGGCACCACAAGGTGTAGCGAACGACATCAAATGAGACAACACTTCACCCTTGCCTCACTAGTACCTATTAGCTTAGATTAAGGATCATTTAGGACTTTTTCACGCTTGTAATGTAGGCTAGGGTAATAAGGTGGGATGATAAATTTGGATATAAGTGACTCAAATCGCCTTAGTCATTCCAATACAAACTCTAGGACCAATATCCCATACACAAAAGTCCCAAAATCCAACATTTCACCAATAACACTTGAAAAGCAAAAACATTACTTTTATTAAACTAACTTTTGAAGGCAAAATGAACCTTCTTTATTCAATAAGAACATAGCACTTGCAATTCTTTGCTTTTTTTTTTTTTTTTTTTTTTTTTTTAGCAATAACAGTAACATAATATAACAATTACAAAAGGAAAAATATAAATAACATTGAACTCTTGACTTCATTCCTGATAAATATACCAAAAACTCTTCATGAACCATCTTAATCCAATAAATCGTTATATTGAAAAATTCAAAGAGATCAAAAATGACTTAGGTGATGGGTTTGAATGAGGATATATAAGAGAAGTGAATTTACTAAATTATGTGGCTAACAAGAAATATGCTTATTATGGCTCAAGGGAGACACTAGGGATAAAAGTGATATATCCTAGATAGGCAATTTTGGCTTAAATGGTCCAAACAAAGCCTAGATCATTTCTAAAATCCATGTTTCACAAGTACTTTCCAAAAACGAGATATCCACATCACCTCAATCAATGGACTAAGCTATCTCACAAAACCCACAAAATATCTAAAAATGTAAGTGCATGCAAAATGACCAAACGATGGCCTAACTCATTTCTATCTCTACTTAGAAACAATTTTTGAAAATCATTAAATCAACTATCAATTGAAATGGGTATAGGAAAAACTCTCACAGAAAAAGTAGAGTTTGAGAAAAAAAAAAAAAACTAATTAAGAAAGTCATTTTATGAAGAAGTTGAAAACATGGTTGAGTTTCGAGGTTTAAATCCCATTTTCACATGAAATGTAATCCATGTTCAACATCCAATTTCAACATTCATAAAAAACAAAAACAACACCATTCCCAATTACCAAGACAACAGGCACCACCACACTTTTTAATTTATTCAAATGATGAGTACAACTTATCTAAGCCGCTTACCCAAAATATAACAAACATATAATAAACTACTAATAACAAGTGGTTAAAAAGACATAAGTAAAGAGTAAAATCTTACCAAAACAGCCGAAGGATTTACTCAAAATCAAATAACCAAAACTTCAAGTTAAGAAACCAAGGCATTAACAACCAAAATTAAGTTATCATCATAATATGCCCATCAAAGAGTCAATCATATTATTCAATCGCAAAGATAAAAACTACTTGGCCTCAGCTATTTATCCTCGGCTAATTATTCTAACAAAATAACTAAGAGATAATATCCAAAAAGCAAAATAAAAGTATAAAATAAAAATATTAGAAGCTAAGGAATGTTGAGGAAATAAAGGTGAAAATGTTTCTCTCTTTCAATCATGATCAAGATAATGGGAAAAATTGGGAAATTAAAGGAATAGGGATAAGAGTTCTTCTCAAAATTTGACAAGCATCAAGCTCCGTCGTCAAATTCATTGAGATCTTTAATGCCCATCTCAATAAACTCCTCCATTTGTCCCACCATGTTGGCTTTCCTCGAAATCTTCCTCATGAACTCCACCAATTTCATCCATTGGCTTGATCTCACCTGTTGGTCCTTGTTGTTGTGCTTGGGTAGGTCCCTCATGTGATGAGTAAAAAGATTGCCCTTGGGGTACCCCATAATGCCATGCTAGAGGTGGTCTTGAATGAATCCATAAGTGCAATGTTGTGATGGGTTGCAAATTAAGCGCCATCAATGCCAAATTGTGGTAGATAAGCATTTGACTATAGGTCTAGTAACCATATAGTTCATTTATTTATTCCTTGTTTTGGTGTGCTGAAGACATTGCCAATTTGAACAAAAGGACCTTGAGGTGAGTAGGTTGAGTTGGTGGTTTCCCTCTCTGAGAGTTTGAGGTTCTATGAGTATCACCGGGTATCCTATATCAACACACAAAAATGAGACTAAATCCGGCAAATAAAAACTAGGATGTCCAGATATCCCATTAGATAGAAACCCTTGCCAAAAAGTAGTTAAACATGCCAATATCAATCTTCTTTCCCTTCATGATGGCATAAATTAAGCACGTCTTATCCCTTTGAACTTAGCTAACTGTAGTTGAGCCCCTAATTCTATAACTAATAAAGTAGAACCAAATTTTCAAAAGCAATTGAAGGCCATAATGTGAAAAATTCAAGTGTGTCTCACCAGTATTACTTATTATTCAATTTATATTGCCAACCCACAATTGGTTTTTTATGGCCTCCATGTTCTTTCTTCCTAAAATGAACTTCCTATACGCATTATTGGACACATTAGGCAAACTATAAAAATCATTAACCTTTTCATAAGAAAAGCCCACAAGCTTCCCACACTCTACATTTTCCATCTTCTAATTCGTACAAATTACAAAGGAACTCTTTCAAAAGACTAGTTTAACATGGTTGAACCTTCCTGTGAAAACACTCCCATTGTCTAACCTTCAATTGTGCTTCCAATTCCAATTTTATAGGCTCATAAGTTTCCCAATTCCTATTAATAGATCAAAGCCCATTTCTCAAATAATACCATGTTTTTGGTTAGCAATAAACAACTCTTTAGCCTTATCATTGATGAAAAGCAATTCATCGGTAAGTTCAATCACAACAATGGGCCCTTCAACTTTTCTTTTCTTTTTACCCAAAGTGGAAGCACCACCTCTCCCTCTAAAAGCACCTCAAGGCAGTATTTCCCAAACAATAATCAATAAATTAATCCAAGAAAATTCCCAAAATAACTCTCAAATAACACTTCACAAAAACCCCAATTCAATTTCTTCAACACCCACAGTTAAATCAAGCAAATCACAATTAATATTAATAATTCCAAAACCAATTTGCTAAGCCCACAAGGAAATCAACAATTTCGAAAAAAGAAATTCAAGAAACCTAGCAATTGTCAACAATCATTATCCCTGATTTCAAGAAAAACTCAAACACTGTTTCTATGCCAAGAAACAACCCAATAATGATGTAATAACAAGGTAACTTACGAGTTTTTGGAACACAAAATTGAACAATTTTACCCGGAGAAAGTGGTTCAAATTGACCCTTTGAAGTCCATGAAATTCTTCTTCAACTCTTGAAAAACCCACTTGAATGCAATGTTATGATTAAAATTGAAGAATTGATGTTTGGTTATGTTGGATTTTGATAGAATTTGAGAGCTAAGGAGTTGGAAGTTTTGAGAAGAGGAGAAAAAATGAGAAGAGAGGCTAGGATTTATGTTGAAGTTTTGGTGAAATAAGGCTGAGCAAGGGTTAAAAAAGATTTTTCCAATTTTGAAATCGCAGTTTCAAATTTGAAACCTCAGTTTGGAAGTTAGAAAAAAATATAGGCAAGGTTCAAGATCGTGGTCTAGAAATCATATTGAAATTTGATATTGCGGTCTCAAATAAGGTAGAAAAACATACCTCAGGAAGTTTACTTTGAGACCAAGGTCTCAAATTTGAGACCACAGTTTGGACTAAAAATGTACAAATTGAAATGCGGTTTCAAATTTGAGACTGAATGGTTTGGAGTGATCTTATGCCAAACCCTATTTCAACACTTAGCCAAATTTTGTCCATCTCTTCTCAAATTCATTCCAAACTTTATCAAATACCTACAAACATACAAAACATCAATATTATGGAACATTTCCACTCATTCTTCCAAACTTTATTGCAAAAACAAAATCCAAAAGTAACCTAATTTTAAACCTAAATTAATCTACTCAAACTTGAAAATTAATCAACATAAAAAACTAAATCAAAGCAAGATAAAAACAAGAAAATTATGCTTGGGTTGCCTCCCGAGATCACTTATTTATAGTCATTAGATTGACTATGGCAATGGAGCAATTAAGTGGTGGTAAAATGAATGGTTTTCCATTCTTCCCATTTTTGCTTCCATGGATAGAGTTTCATCTCCTTCTCATTAATTATGAGCTCTCGAACTCCATCTTTTACGTGATGTATCCTCTTTTCAACACATTAGAAACGATCAAAGAACCAATCCAACCTTCATCATGCTGTCGTATCTTTGCAAAGCAACCTTTGTCATGCTTATCTGTGCAAAGCTCTTTCTTCATCTTTATCATCACTTCATCTACATTAAACTTCAGATGTTGGATGCAAATTATTTGAATTTTTGTTATGTCAGAATCAAGATTAGGTGGCTTATCTTTTAAGTTTTCCTTTTTGTCATCCACCTTAGGTTGCTTTCCTTCTTTGACCTTCAATGCATTTTTATCCAATCCACTAACAAAAAGGATCAAGTGAGTTGATATAATAATCTTCCAAAATTGAGACATTATCATATGATTCAATTACATTAAACTCAAAAAATTTATTTTCCACTTGAAGTTTCAATCTCCCTTGGTTCACATCAATCACAACATGAGTAGTAGACAAGAAAGGTCTACCCAAAATCAATGGAATTTCGGAATCTTTTCCCATTTCAAGCACTAAGAAATCCACTGTGAAGATTAACTTGTCTACTTGCACTAAGATATTTTCCACTGACATAATGTTCCCTCTAATTTATTATCTGCCAATTGTAAAATGATTTGTGTAGGTTTGGCACTTGTGATTCCCAAATCATCAAAGGTTGCCTTTGACATCACATTTATACTAGCCCCAAAACGAACAAAGACCACCTAGAGTGTAATCCCCAAAAGTAATCAGAATTGTGAAGCTCCCAAGGTCTTTAAGTTTTGGAGGCAACTTTCATTGCACAATGGCAATACAATTCTAACTACGGTACATTGGTTCTCCCTCATTCCAATTCTTCTTTTTGTTTAAAATGTCTCTCACAAATTTGGCATATGGAGCATTTTAGTTAGTGCATCAACCAACGGAATGTTCACCTGAAGTTTCTTTAACATCTTAAGGAATTTGTTGAATTTGTTATCCTTCTTCGCCTTTCTATGATCAACTAAACTTTGTAGAAAAGGAATTTTCATTGAAAAATTTAACTCCAAAGTTCCTCTAATTTTTTACCTTTACGCTCATTTTTCTTTTGAGATTTGATTTCAATCTTTTCATGTTCTCCATCTTCTCATCAATTTTGATTTCACTTGGAATGTCTTCCTTCTTGGATTTTTTTCTTGTCCACTTCATTTTCAAATTCATGCTTTCCACCTTCCACAATTAATTCCCTACCAATTCCCAAAGTGAGAGCATTGCACAGTTCTCTTGGTTTTGGAAGAGTATCAATTGGAAGTGCTCCCGTCGGCTCTCATTGACTTGTCTTGCCACTTAACCCATTTGAGTCTCTAAGTCCCTTGTTGTAGCTCATTGATTCCTCAAAAAAGTTTTGAGATCTCTCCTTAAAGTTTCATATTCTCTCATATTCTCAAATTCCCTCCTTGAAGGTTCAATTTCGCTTCTCAACTCTGCAAGTTGAGCTTCTACATCATCCTCCTCCCTATTAAAATTTTGAGCATTGTTCATGGGTTGTGATAGGTTAGGATATTGATATAAGGAACTTGGTTGATTGTTTTGGTAACAACAGTTGGGTTGAGAGTGTTGGAAGATGGAATGAGGATTTATCTAGTAAGGTGGTTGGTAGGTTCTTGAAGATGAGGGTTGGTTAGAAAAACTTTATTGAGGGGCATCTCGTTGGAAAGATTGGTTACTCCATGAAAAGTTTTGATGATTTTTCCATGATGAATTGTAAGTGTTTCTAAAGGAATTTTGTGAAGGTCTTGATGAAGAAGGTTGGCTACTTACATAATTTACCTGCTCATTTCCACCAAATGATCCTTTACATTGCCTATTTGAATGATTCCGAAGCAAACATCACATACTAATAACATTTGTGGAACTATTGACACGGTATTTGTGGCATTCCTTCTTCCAAGATTCTCTAATACTCTTGTAAATTGAGTCATCACATTGGTCATCAACTTGTTGTGGGCCACCATTGCATCATTATATGATCCAACTAGAGAATATCCTTTGTCCTTGAGGTTGAGGTTAAGGTGACTGCACATTTGGTTGAGCATTTAGTTGAGCAACCGGACCGTGTTGTTAGTAATTAGATGCCATAGATATTCAATAGCCTTTGAGCCTCCTCTAGTGTCTTGAATGAGAAAGAACCTCTCGTCGAAGCATCCAGTATGCTTTTGGTTTCTTGATAGAGCCTATTGTGAAAATTTTGAATTTAAAGCCACAAAGGAATTGCATGATAGGGACACTTTCAAAGTAGCTCTTGGAATCGATCACATGTTTCACTCAACCCTTCACCAACATCTGACTTGAATGAAGTTATCTCATTTCTCAATCTAGCTGTTCTTGAGGATGGAAAATGTTTTGCTAGGAACTCTTAAGCAAGGTCAATCCAAGTGGTAAAATTACCTTGTTCATAGTTTTGGACCCACCATTTTACACAATCTCTTAAGGAAAAAGAAAATACTCGCATCCTCACACAATCAGGGTGAATACTGTTAAATTTCAAGGTATCAAGGACCTCTTCAAAGTTGATAAGATGGGTATGGGTAGAGGTGACAAAATAGATAAATGAAGGATCCATAGTTTTAGTTAAATAGATTTGGATAAAATTTATTCAATCCATTTAAAACTATTTAATAAATGGATGTAAATGAACGGATTTAAATAGATAATGGATAAACTAATTTCCATATAAAAACCATTTAACCTTGTTTTGTTGTCCAATTTTCTCCACCTTCTATTCTCTCTTACACACTTTTACGCACATACTTACACACAAACACTCATACACATACTCTTACATATACACTTACATATACACACATATACCCATACTCACATAGACACACTCACACATATATACACACTCACACATACTCTCTCTCAGACACACACACACTCGCACACACACTAACAGACACATATGCACACAAACTCACTCTAACACACACTCTCTCCCACTTACCCACACTTTGACAGATACACACACTCGCACACATGCACACACACATACTCTCACACACATACACACTAACACACAATAACACACACTCACACATGCACATACACATGCACACAAACACTCACTAAACATACTACATGCAAAGTCACACTTACATACACACTCACACTCACACTCACACTCGGTCACACACTCTCAGAAAAGACTAAAGAGGCACAAATTACTCATATCTTTAGTAATAATTATTTCTTAAACCCACATTTCCCCTACTCTTAGTCAAATTCATCACCGATAGACAACTACGGAAGCGTTTTACTATTTAAACTGTAATCATTGTGAAATATTTGCATACTAATGTGGTCGGATATTTATTAGTACTACGACTGAAAGTACTTAGTTTAAAATGCATGAAAGTGTTTGTGCAAAATTGTTTCCCAATATTTATAGATTTTCACTAAATAGGTCCCCATTTTGGGATAGTTTGCCAAATTATAAATGATTTAAACAAATGTCATTTAATCCATAACTAAACAGTACAATAACATCTTAATACAAATGTCTTGAAATTCATTTTTTAAGTATTATTAATGTTGAAAAATGTTAAAAAAAATTTTAAAAAAAAGAACAAATATAAAAAAGAGGTCAATAACTATATTAATAAACTAGTATATTGGATATCAATTGAGCAAAATAAGAGTTGCTTTCTAATAGGAAATTGGTGCATAAAGTTTGTTAATTTAATTCAAAATTTACGTTCTCAACCAATATAGGCACTTTTGTATCAGAAAAAATAATTGTTACTACCCCAAACCACAATGAATTACAATTGAAGGATTGCATGAATGTCAAAATCAAAATTCTTCTACAAATGCTTAAAATAAAAAGGAATTAATCAATTTTTATCATCAGAAATGACATAAAATAAAGAAATTAGAAGTAATGATAGAGGAAATGTGTAAAAAAGAAAGAGAGAGAGAGACAGAGAGAGAGATGCGAGAACCATAATGCTGTATGGCTTCTTTAAGGGGACTTCAGGAATCCCTACTATTAGAGTAACAGGTCAAAAATGCATCAATTACCACATAACCAGTCTTGGTGTCTCTTATGGTACAAATGTCTTGGGGTATTCATTCCACCAGTGTCAACTTTTCGACTTGTTTTGACTTTCAATTTGAAATTTTCAAAACCAAAGTCAAATCATATAAACCGAAAGCCAATTAAAGTTGAGTCATTTAAATTCAACTTATTCGACCGGTAAGTCAAATAAGTCGAACATAAAATCCTCTTTCATTCCATATTTTAATTCTAAAATTTAGTACATCCTTCCACAAATTCTATATCAGTTCACAAATTTAAATTATGACATAATAGAAATGAAACATAATCAAAGTTTATAGAAAAATCACAAATTCAGAACCACTGACCAAGTTCAATTCACATATATAGCAAAATCCTATTAAATCACACACCTTGTTAAGTGATATCTTATAAGTATATAGGAATATGATTACATAACTCTATATATACTAAGAGTAAGATAATAATACATTCAATATATTTATTGATAATAAATATATTACACTAATAAGTTATATAGTATAAGTATATAAATTAGGTGGTTATGTAAAAACATATTTTTATTACAAGTATAAGTTATACGACCAATCTTAATATATAAACATCAGAACATGTATGTATAGATATTATATATATATATATATATATATACATATAATTAACTTTAGTATCTATATGTATTAAAAGCAAATTAGTAATCAGTTTAATTAGTTATTGAAACAAAAATATTACATTAATAAGTTATACATTTATATTAATGTACAAGTGCATAAATTTTACATAATGTGAAGTATTACATTGATAACTCCAACAATTGTATAAAGAAAATATATTTAAGTATTATAAGAAAAGAATATTATCAGTTATTAATATATTTAATTATTGAGAATTAAGAATATTATGCCAAAAATATTATGTACACAAATACATTAATATATTATTCTAATATATCCTAAAATATTAAAAGAAATATAATTATTTGACTTATTTGACTGATGTTTGACCAACTAAGTCAAACGAATTATTCGACTGATAAACCAGTTAAATCAGTCAGTTTGTAAATCGGTTCTCGATTGTAATTTGACTTAAAACATTGAAGTTAAAGTCGAATTGAAGAGTTAGTTAATTGATTTCGAGTCAAACTCGATTCGAAAGTCAAACAAAGCTCAGATTTATTTTTCTGACTTGATTCCACTCAGTATTTTGACTTGACTAACTTTTGAACACTCCTACAAATGTCTTCTGGTTCGTTTTTTTTTTTTTTTTTGGTATTATTAATTACTGAATTGTATTAAGATGTTGTTATAATATTTAATATGTTGATTGTATGGCATTTATTTTTTATAAGGCAAACCATCTTAAAATAGGGACCTGTTTAGCTAAAATCTATCAATATTGGGAACCAACTTCACACACAATTAATAAACTTTCAAAAAACCTTTTGAGATAATGGTCATGTGTACCAAACATGGCCAAAACATTAGGCATTTAAATTTTTCCATCATTTGCCTTATTTTTGCACATAATTGATAGTTTGGGAATCGAAATTTCGCATAAATTAGGAACAAGTTTTAAGTATGGCCCATAATTTAGATACCAAAAGCTATAATTTTCCCAAAAGTTAAAAACTAAAAATAAAAACTTGTCAGGGCCTGGATGACAGTCTGAACTTTTGTTAATTTGTGTTCATTTGACAAGTTGTAGTAGTAAATAAAAGAATATCTTACAATTTATATGATAATGCCATGTACGTTACTTGCATTTGTGTATCTGTGTGTGAATAATTTATGTTCACTCACTCATAGAAGAATCTCAAAAACACGCTTTTGGATTTTTTGTGGCAGGTAAAAGGAGAAAATATTAATTTTTCAGAAAACATTTATGTCTTACCAATGAATTCTTGTGTCGTTAGTTTTGATCAAGATCTAAGTTGTCAAATTTTAGAATTGAAAATAACATATGTATCATCATGAAGGCATTTTATAATCTTCAACAATGGAAATGATTTATGATGCTTTACACCATATTTCGAAATGAGTATAAAAAATTATTTTGCTATACTGAGATTTAAGATATATCCTTGTGTGATTAAATCAATAGCGTGGACTCCTTTCTTGTAAACTGTGCCTACCTGCATTTCGTGCATGAATGTTGTGGAATGGCATTAGAATAGTAGCGTTTGGAGGTAGATGCCACCAATTGCATACTTGAGAAAAAAAAAATGCAATTTTAGGCCTTAAAGGTTAGATCATAGTCTATCTTGATACTCAAAATTTAGGCAAAACACTTATAATTTTTAGACTTTCTAATTTCAACCAATTTAAGACAAAATTGTTAAATCTTAAGTTCCAAACATAAAAAAAAATGCAATCTTAGTTATCAAAGTTATGGCCTATTTTGGTCCTCAAAATTCTTAACAATACGTATTTAATGCTCAAATATTTTAATTTCTATCAGTTTACAACAGATTTAAAAATTCTATCAATTACAAATAGAAAAATTCATGTGCATTACGTTAAATCTATCTTAGGATATAAATATAATACTTCTCAACTGATTTCAACTCATTTAATTATATTTTCACTTTCTTCACTGACTAACATGCCAAACTATACATGTATTCACTATTCTTGTTTATATTATAATACTTTCTATGCACGTGTCTATTAAATCTAACCTGGGATATAGCATTTTTCAATTGATTTCAACTCATTTAGTATGGTATTGAAAAAGTTAAATCCAATGAAAAGATAATAAAAACATAATAATAATTTACTAATAAATTAAAAAAAATTATTTAATTCAAGATTAATCTTTGATGTATAATAAAACAATATTAATTCACTTTTATAGTATAATGAAACTCATTTATTGATGTTAATTTTTGAAATGCTTACTAAATTTGGTGTCGTGAATGAAAGTTCAATATTTAGTTACAAATGTTGAACAAGATTAAATTATTAGTATATTAGTTCAAAGTTGTACTTCATGTGCTCATAAGTAACTTCTTTTATAATAATTTTAAATTAGTGACGGATTTTTACATCAATTATATTTTTTAAATATTTTAAAATATTAATTACTGACTTATTTTTCCATCACAACTGTTATTCTTAGCAACAGAGCAATTTTTGGTTGCTAAATTTAGAAAAAAATCTATCACTAATTTAAAGTTTCCACAATGTTTTAGAACCAAATTTAGTAACTGATTTGTCAACGGACAAATCTATCGTTAAAATTCCGTCAATAAAATCGTTGCTATATTTTACCAATGAGGTATTTTATATTGATGGATTCCTTCGATAAATCCATCATTCAATTGTTTAGCAACGGATTTTTGCTAAAAATACGTTACTAAATTTGTCACTAAATGGGTTGAAATTGGTTAGGAAATGTTATAGTATAGATAAGAATGGTGAATAGTTGGGCGTTGAAAGTCAAAGAAAATAGTGAAAATATGGTTAAATGGGTTGAAATTGGTTAGAAAATGTTATATGTCACGATAAATTTAATAGTCACGTGTAATGCATGTGACTTTTTTTGTTTATAATTGACAACATTTTCAAATTAGTCCTAAATTGATAGAAATTAAAAAGTTTGAGAATTAAATGCATTTTGTTTGGAACTTATTTATTAGGGACCAAAATAGATCATGGCTCAAATTTTGAAGGATAAAATTGCATTTTTTATGATTGGAATTTGAGATTTAACTGTGATTTTTTCTGTTTGTAATTGATGAAATTTTCAAATTTGTCCTAACTTGATAAAAATTGAAATGTTTGAAGACTAAATATATTTTGCACAAAATAGATCACGGCCAAATTTTAAAATCTAAAATTGCACTTTTCCCTTGCATATTTTATTCTTTAGAAATTTCCGAGGCTTTAAGTAAGCAGCCAAAGTAAATGTTGCGTTTGGACACGACTTTCATTTCAAACTGGGTTTTATCATATGAAGTGTTTATATACAAGGTATTTGTGTAATTAACAGTTAATTTTTTTCCTTAAAATTTTAATACACAAAATAGGAATAAAATTGTTGGTTCATGTACCGGCAATATGGATTAACACTCTTCAATTTTCTAAACCAGTATAATTTGTTTGGGTACTTTCGTGAACATATTGATCTATAAACTACTAAAAAAATTAACATTTATAGAATCTCAATTTATAGCAAAAATATTGAGTTTGATATATACTTGCATTCACCAAGTTGTGTTTGAATTCCTAATAATGAAATAAAAAGATTGATATAACTAGTCGAGTTGATGACTCCAGACCATTGACCTTCATAATGTAACAACATTATTAATAATTTGAGTTAATTTCACTTACACCTGTATAGTCTATCGTTTTTCATATTGACTTTCATATGATGTAAAAATGTACAATATCCATTATGCTTTTGTTATAAGTGGCATACAAACAGAAATTAACTTCACTAGAGAAATCGTTACGTCGGACAATTATACCTCATGTCTTTTCTTCACCCATTTAAGTACTAACTTTCCTTTTTAAAAAATCAAAAAAAAAAAAAAAGAACAAAGTGAAAATAAAAATGTTATCGAATAAAAGGAATAAAATAAAAAATTAATATTTGAAAGAATGAAAAAATAAGAAAGGAAAATTTTGATATATGGATGGAATTATAAAAAGACATAAAACGAAAAATCTGAAAAAAAAAATAGTAAATGAAAAGGAAAAGAATAATAAAAATTAGAAATATAATATTTTGATGGAATAGGAAAAGAAATAAAAAATCATAAATGAAAAATAAACAAGATGGAATAAAAAAAGAAAAATACGAAAAAAAAAATCTAAATGAAAATTTTCCCAAAGGTGAAATGAAAAGGCAAAAATTATAAACACCGCCCCTCTCCCTTCCCCAACACCCCTATTTAGCCCCGCCTATCCCCTTGACACACCAACCCCAAGCTCGATTCAGCCTTTTGAGTTAACCCAAATCCCTTCTTTTCTTTTTCAAAGTTGATGCCAAAGTGTAGTATAATTATTTTAAAGTGTAGTATAGTCTTTGATAAAGGGTAATTTGGAAAGAATTGCCAATTATGCCAAATAATTCACAACCAGGTTAAATATCAAATCCACGGCTTTCAAGCTTCGACATTGAGGGCCATTTTTGTCCGCCTGCCACTTAAATAGCAGAAAGCAGAAGGTGTAGTTATATAGTTTTTTAAACCATAAGAGAGTATTGTAGGAAATGGTCATACCACAAAGAGTACAAGTATGGAATTAACCTAACAACTTTGAAAGGGTTTGTGAGACCAATAGTTCAGGAAAAAAATACAAAGACTGTTTTTAAACTAAAAATTCATGCATTACTCAATTGTAGCAACAGCACTCTTGGTTCTTCTTATTCATGATGCATATATGGGATTACTGAACATCCATTTAATCATTGAGGTGTGAATTTTTAACTTTCTTTGCTTATGTCCTTCACAGTTTTTAAGCAACTAGCTTAGGGTAAAATTTATTTTCATTATTTAACGATTACTAGGTATTTTAATGTTGCTTAAGAGCCATTGAAATCCTTTTCACTTAGAATGGGTAACCCACTAATAGGAGACATGCCTCCCATATTCTATAGTAAAATGGGTCCCCGCTAATCGAAGAAACATGCTTCATGTATTCTATAGTAAAATGGGTACCACTTACTCCAAATAAGTTCCTTTCCGTACTTATTGACTATCATAAATTTTGTCACCATATTAGTCCTTATTCTCGATAGCTTAAATAAGTCCATTATGATTTTCTTTTTAAGTTACAAGCAATTTTAATGCCTTTGTAATTACTTTGGCTTCTACTTTTAAAGTTTTTGGCTTATTGCACTTTGCACTCTATATTAGGGGCTATTAATAACTACCCACTGTGTTGTTTTAATGAATAGCTGAATTTTTCTTTTTAAAATTTTAATACACAATATAGGAATAAAATTATTGCTTCATGTACCTGCTATTCTAAATCAATTTTACCAATTATTCTATGTACACAAACCAAATATTATTTAATTTTTAACCAGTATAATTAGTTCGGGTATATCGACTTATTACCCGATCTATGGACACCTTAGACTACATTAACGTTCATCGAATCCCAATTTATAGCAAAATATTGAGAATGGCATATACTTACATTCAGCAAGATGTATGACCTGTTTGAATTCTTAATATGTAATAAAAAGATTGATATAGTCGAGTTGATGACTCCAAACCGTTAATCTTTATAGTGTAACAACATTATTAATAATTAGTGTTAATTTCACTTACACTCCATGTGATATGGTCATTTTTTATATTGACCTTTATATGATTTAAAAATAGATAATTCACCTAAATAGTCCTCCAACTATTGAGTAATACCAAAATTGTCCTCCAATTTAAAATTTAGCCCAAGTAGTCGCTCTACTAAATAGTTATATCTAATTTAGTTCCTAAATAGTGACTCTACGTAAAATATTAGTTTTTTTTATTTTGATCGGTGTTGGTTAGGGATAGAAGCATCAAATCACATAGATCTGATACTTTGAATGTGAATTCATTACCCAGATAGTCCTCCAACATTTTTTATTAAAACAGAATTAGTGTCTCAACTAAAAATTTAGCCAATTCAATCCCTCCCATTGTGATCTCAAACCCTTCCGCCCTACCTCATCCTACCCATAAACATACCCAGCCACCACCACCACCACCACCACCCTACCACAATATCTACTTTGTGAGTCCATAACTCCATTTTGAGAGTTCATCCCATCAATGGTGGGGTGGCAAGTTAGGCAGAAGGAGACAAGGGAAGAGAAATTGAGAAAGATGAGACAAGGAGAGAGAAATTAGAAAAGTGAGGCAGGGAGAAAGAAATTGGGGAGGGGAGGTAGGGAAAGAGCAGTCAAATTCAGAAGGGGAGACCGAGAAAGAGAGACAGGGAAAGAGATCAAGAAGAAGCAGTGAGAGGGAGATTAGGGTTTGGGAATGGAAAATGGAAGATCGGAGGTGAGATAGGGATGGAAAGGAGGTTGGGCTAGTAGTGATGGAGCTAGGGTGATACTTGGGGGTGGCGGAGTCAGGTGGTTAGGAAATAGGAGATGACATGACTATTAAGAAGGTAAGAATCACGGTATCTTTGGATTTATTTTTTATTTTTCAATTTTACCCATTTTATTTTTAAGTTGATCCCAAAGCAATTTTGAGATTTTCATTTTCAATTTGACCTTAAAACTTTGTGAGACACTTGATTGTCACTAATTTGAGATAATATTTATCTAATATTTGTGTAATTTGTTTCGTATTTGGTGAAATTAGTGGCGAATTTAAAAATATGGCATTTGGTTTGAGGACAAAATTGGATAAATTTTTAGTTAAGGGACCAATTCGGTTATAATAAAATTGTTGGAGGAATATTTAGGTGGTAATTTCACATTTAAAGTATCAAGTCCATGTGATTTGACACTTTTACCCCTAATCAACACTGTATAAAATTAAAAAACTAATATTTTGGGTGGCGCCGCGATTTAAGGATCAAATTAAATATAACTATATAGTTGAGGGACTAAATAAGCTAAAATTTAAGTTGGGGAACCATTTCGGTTTCAATGAAATAGTTGGAGGACTGCTTATGTGATTTGCCCATTTAATAACCTACAATACCACTTTTGCTTCGGTACAAATGAAATACAATCAGAAACTAACTTAACTAATGAAATATTTATAGCAAACAACTATACCTCATGTCTTTTTTTTTCACCCATTTAAGTACAAACTTCCTTTCTTAAAAAATGAAAAATCAGAAAAATTGAACATAGTACAAATAAAAATATCAATGGAATAAAAAAGAATAAAATAAAAAATTAATATTTGATGCAATGAAAAAAGTAATTAAATAAAAGTCAAAAAATGAAAATTTTGATATTTGGATGGAAAGAAAAAGAAATAAAATGAAAAATCCAAAAATATTTAGTGAATGAAAAGGAAAAATAATAAAAAATAGAAATGGGTGACATTTTGATAGAATAGAAACAAAATTTAAAAAACCTTAAAATGAAAAATAAATATGGTGGAATAAAAAAAGAAAACTAGAAAAAAAAATAACCCTAAATGAAAATTTTAAAAATGTAAAATGAAAAAGCAAAAATTGAAAACATTGGCCTACTCCCTTCCCCAACCATAGTTATAAGATACCCTACCTATCCCATCTAAGAGACAGAAAGAGGTACAAATCCCTAGCATGATTCAGCCTTTTTAGTTAACCAAAATCCTTCATTTTCTTTTTCTAAGTCGATGTCAAATTATAGTATAATTATTTTCCCTCATGAAGCAATTCAATATAGTTCAATTAGTATTTGATGAAGGGTAATTTGGGAAGAATTGCCAAGTTTGCAAAAACAAAAATTCATAACCAGGTTCAGTATCAAATGCACGATTTTCAAGCTTCACCAAGGGACTTTTTTGTCTGCCTGCCACTTAAATAGAAAGTAGAAGAGGGTAATCATATAGTTTTTTATACCATAAGAGAGTATTCTATACGTATGGAATCAACCTAATAATTTTGAAAGGCTTTGTAAGACCAATAGGTCGAGAAAAAAATACAAAGACTGTCTCTAAACTAAAAATTCATGCATTGTAGCAACAACACTCTTTGATTCTTCTTATTCACGATTTTTATATGGGATTACTAAACGTCCATTTGGTCGTTGAGGCATGGAATTACTAAACTAGATTATTTTAACGATTACTTAAGAACTACTGAGAGCCTTCCATTTAAAATGGGTAAAATGACCCCCCTATTTTATAGTAAAGTATGTCACTTACTCTAAATGGGGTTTTCCCATTAGTTATTGACCATCATAAACTTTATCACTATCTTAATTAATGCATGTTCTCGATAGTTTAAAATAAGTCCATTTTGATTTTCTTTTTAAGTTATAAGCAATTTTAACGCCTTTGTAATTACTTTGGCTTCTGCTTTTAAATTTTTTGTCTTATTTACACTTTAAAATCTATATTAGGGGCTATTAATAACTAGCCATTATGTTGTTTTACATTACATGACCCCCTTGTTACTTTTCTATCAAAGAAATGATGAAAATTTATAATACTTTTAACTTCGTGTAATTGTGGTAAATTGCACTTTGGTATCTTGGTCCCTTTGGTTCAAGGATTCATGATCCTAAGACAATTCATCTCTGGATGAAAAGTTTTGAGATGCCATCTTTATATTATAATCCACATCTCTAATTTTGTTATCCTATGTCTGGATTGTTTAGAGTAATTGATAGGATATTCTAATAGTAATATCATTTATACTTTATTGAAAATGGTAGACAAAGGGTAAAATAGTTATTACTCTTGCTTTAAAAATTTTACACATAAAATAGTTTTTAAATCATATAATGTCATGTTTAAAAAAATAAAAATAATAAAACATTTCAATATACACACACACTTTAGGAAAAGATAATGATAAAATTTATAGTAGTATAGTATTACATTGAGTTGATTTTAAAAATTTGCTATTACATACATCCACAAATTAGAAAGGATGTCTTAATACTTTTAAATGTTTTAATAGCATTTTACTACATTTGAAAATATGCATCATAAAAATAGAACATATAACTAAAATAAAAATAAGGAAGGTTACTTTTGTAAAACAGAGAACAACAAAATAAAAGAACAAATGTTCATTATGTAACAAAATATACATTTTCTCCCAAAATTTAAAATCAAAAGATATAAAGACAGCCTTATAAAAGAAAAATAACTATTATTAAAATATAATAATTCAAAATATAGTTTAGACACACAAAGGCTAGCAAATTCAACTTCCATTCTTTTTGAAGGAAAGAACCGAGCCCAATCTTATATTATCCAATTTTGTGGTATTAATATAATACCAACTACATGAAATGTATAATATCATATATAATCCTCAGGAAGGGATTATATTTTTTTTAGTAAGATGATTAGTCGTATATTTAAAATCCAACCAAAAATATAATGAAATTAGTATTCAACCCTAAATCAAACTTCGTCCATCAATTCAACCTTCCTTTTACCCATCTCCACATGCACAATAAATAGGTTTGTGATTTCAATTAAAATCCCATTCCTTCTCCCATTATGCCGGTACCTTCCGCTAATTTTATTTTTTTATTTTCCTTTATTTTAATCTTCTATTTGGGTAAGTTAAATACTGTCAATTTCTATTTCAGTACCACCCCTTATAATCATGTTAGATAGCTCCATCGTTGATTTCAACATCTATTGTTGTCTTCTACTCTGTTCTCACCTTAGTTTATCTCTTTTTTGTTTTTTCTCACCTAAGTTCCTTTGGGTAACTCCAAGGTCAAGGTCAAGTAACAAAATTAACTATTGAGGCCGTGTAAATGACCACTTTTTCCCCAAAAATTTGCTTTGGAGATCCTCTAACACCAGTTCCGTGCCTTCAATTTCTAGTTCACCAATGAAAATTTCCTCATTACCTCTATTATTTTCTCTTTCATTGTGCTAGAAAAGTTAGTTCAAGAGGAAACCCTTGTTATACCCACATAGGATCTAATTCTAACCAAACTTGGCAAGAAAGTGTGAGAATTGAAATTAGCAATTTCTACAAGTGGAACCTACACCTTGTAGGACAACAACCAAAAGACCAAATGCAGAAAGAAAAAGTAAAGGCTTTGTAACATTAATTCGGTCAGTGCATCTATTTGGACATATTACTCTCCACAACAATCAATGACTTGTGTCTAGGAATTTAGAATTTGAAAGAAATTAAAGTAGATCTTTAAGTAGGATATTTAATAAATAATAGGTATTTATGATAGAATCCGGGAGTGTTAAGTCTAAGGTATGGAGAATTAAAATACTCTGAGGTTGTGTTTAGATTGGTAGATTTGATTTGTAGGATGGATTCGAAATGAATAGATTTGCGTTGGGTGGATATGAAATGGCATGCATTTTGGTGAATTTGAAATCTAATCATTTAACCCTTAAAATCTCACTCTCATTTGTTGGTTGATTTCAAATCCCCAACTAAATCTACTAACTTGTTTGGATTAACCTATGGGCTACGTTTGGATTCGTGGATTTGATTTGTAGGATGGACTGGAAATGAATAGATTTGCATGGGGTGAAATGATATGAAATTTGGATAAATTTGAAATCTACTCATTTAATGCTTAAAATCTCACTCTCATTTGTTGTTAGATTTCAAATCCCCAACCATATCTATTAACTTGTTTGGATAAACCTATGATAGATTTGATTTGAAATACTAATCCCTCCATCCAAATGTGCCATGATAGTTTAAGGGAGGAAGAGTCAAGAATTTGAATTTGGGATTTGAAAATTTTGAGTGTTTCTAGAAGTTTTTCCTAAACTTTTACAATAAAGAGAGAAAACACTCTAGAAAGAGAAAGATCTCTCATAGGGATAACTTCAACACATGTACCTATAAACGAAGTTAGACGTCAATTACCTAATTTGGTTAAACTTTTTCAGAAAGCTGTTGCAATATGTTTGTTGGTCAAACATATGTGTACGGAAAGCATATTAAGAAAATCTTAACTATTTAATTTGAATCGGACAGTTTTCATTTTTTTGGCTTTTTTAGTGGGTGCTAGTTGTTGTAGGCCAAAAGTTATTGGTCACTGGTAAAGCAATTGCAACACATGAGGGATTAATATGTAAATAATTAATGATTAGGTAAAAAATCAAAGTTAAAGAAAGAGATATCAGTATATGAAAATACTTAGAGAATGAGTTGATCGAACAAGGGGGAAAATCTAGAGGCAATCAAAGAAGAAAATTAACCCAGTCGTGTTTGGCTGACACTTTCTCCTTTTTAGCCTTTTTCTTTTCAAACTTTCACCAACCATCTGTGCAACCTGTCATTTAGTGGATGAAGAGGAAAAGGAAGATGACAAGGAAGAGGAGTAGGAAGAGAAGGAGGAAAATGAATAAAAAAAGGAAGAGGAAGGGGAGAAGGCAAGAGAACGGGAGCAATTTGGACAAGTTTTAACCCAACTTTTGATAGAGACGGTCAAAAAATGCTCTATTCATTACTTGCCTGCCTAATGAATAACCATATTACCCAGCATAGTAAAATAAATGTATAATGTAATGAGGATGTATAATTAAACTTTTTAATTCTTTATCCCTAAATATGTGCAATTTAAATAGCATAACAACCAAAATAATTACCCTTGCTATTTTGAACAATAGTAAAAAAAAAATGAGTAATTTATAATATAATATAGACGTAGTATGAATTAATGTGTGTATGTGAAATAATTTATTGTTAAGGTAAACATATAGGTTGACATTAATAAATACATTAATTGCTACTATGTGATTAATTTAACAATGATTAAAAAGGATATACATAATTATAGTTAGTAACACATGTGTAAGACACGAAAAAATAACTTAATTATGTAAGCTATATGTATTGAAATTATTGAACTATTCAATAACAAATATATATACCAATTCAATTTGGCTAGTGATTTTAGCATGTCATCTTATTCATGAATCACGATGATTTTAATAACCATATAAAAGTTTTTCCTTTACAATATCACCCTTCTATTTTTAAATTCTTTTCCTTGTGAATTGGGCAAAAAATCATTCATTATTCTATGAACTAAACTAATACATAATATTATTTCTCTAGACATTTTCTTCTAGAAATACCTAACATTAAACAATCTTTTTACTAATTTATTGAAAACAAATTTATTAAAAACATATTTTTTTACTAAACTAGTGGTCTAAAACAAATTTATTGAAAACATTATTAGTTTGCCCCTCGCGCCTTTATTCTTGATGTACTATCATTTTGATTATTATTTAAAAATAATAATTCAATTTAACTTGTTCTATTAATATCACTATAAATTTAGTGAATAAGTAAGCTTGCGAAACAAAATTAGTACAAAATATTTCATTATATAAGCTATAAGTATACTTATTCAAGTTTTACGATTATACTTTGTGTACGTATAATTATTATATTATTCGAAGATGAAATCTAAGTATGATATGTAATTATTAAGAGTAATGATCACTATGTCTTTATAAATGGTATTACAAACTATGTTAGCAAATAAGGAATACATGTTGCATTTCTTAACGTACAAACTTATAGAAGCATATAATTAGCTTCATATTATATTACTACAATAGCTTAAATAATTATAGTAGTTCAAATTATTCAAAATAATTTTAAATTTTAAATAGTAGTATAGCACACACAGTAAATAAATAGAATACACACTTGATTGTTTTGGCTTTTATAAATTATAATCTTGCAAACTTAAATAATATTAATAACTGATAGCTACATAAGCTATGTTATTTAAATGGTATTAGCACCAATAGCTTACATAATTAAATACTCTTGTTACTTTTTTTATATAATTTTGTTAGTAACATTAATAGTGATTATACTTATAGCTTATATAGTTATTATTAATTAGTTACAGAAATCAAACCTTTAGTGGTAGTACTTATAAAATGATACTTATATCTACTTGTTATTTTTGTTATGTAATTTAATTAGTAATATTGACAGTGATTCCTACTTATATATAGTTTACATAATTATTACTATTAGTATTATCATTTATAGAAAAATGTGTTTATTGATAAAACTAATTAAGTTTATAAAACAAAAGCTACTAATAAAACTAATTAAAATTATAAACCAAAGCTAACAAGATTAGTTGATTATGTAAGCTAGATCTATTAATACCATTTACGTTATAATTGTGAACTTAAATTATACACTATTAACAATTATAGCTATCTACATAAGTTACAATATTATTACTTAAATGATATTAACACACATAGCTTACATAATTAAAAACTTTTATTACTTTTTGTTATATAATTTCATTAGTAATACTAATAGTGATTCTAGTTATAACTTACATAATTATTACTAGTTAATAGTACAACTCATAGAGAAAGCTGGTTCTTTAGTAGTATTACTTATAAAATGATACTTATATCTACTTGTTACCATTTATTATATAACTTAATTAGTAATATTGATTCCAACTCTTATCTTATATAGTTATTACTAATTAGAATTACCATTTATAAAGAAAATGTCCTACTTATGACTTACATAATTATTACTAATTAGAATTACCATTTATTAAAAACTATGTTAATTATAAAACTAATTAACTTTTTTGAAAGAAAAAAAAAACTAATCAGAATATTTGATTATGTAAACTACATATATTAATATCATTTAGGTTATAAGATTATAATTTTATGTGGCTATGATATAAATATTAAAATCAAAATTATAATCTATGTAGCTATAAGTTTAATAATGTATCGAAATGTTCTTCATATGTCACTACTGATAAATAATAACCTTGTAAGCTATAAGTAGGAATCAGAATCACTACCAATATAACTAATTAAGATATACAACCAAAAATACAAACATGTTTGATTATATAGGTGTTAATATCACAAAAGTCACGAGTATTAATAATGTATAAACTACCTTTGTATGTAGTAATACCTACTAGTAATTAGTATTATATAAACTATAAGTATAAATTATTACTAATATAAGTACTTAAGTTTGTAAAACAAAATTTGATTATATAAGTTATAAATATAAAAGTCATTTAAGTTATTATAGTTTGTGTAGGCCATAAAAATATTTCATCGCACACACACATATACAACTTGTTTGTGCATGTGTGGTATATTTACTACTTTTGATTTTTAAGTCAATTTGAATCATTTGCATTGTTATAATTACTTATATTTAAGACTATCAATAATGTTTAAATACAATTTCAGTATTCTAGTTATATAGAATGTAAATGATGAGGAATGAAATAAGTAATATTCAACAACCCCAAACACTATATTATCGTTACATATGATCACTTGCATAGTCCACATAGTGCATAAGTTTCAAAAGGATCCTCCCATAATCTACGTAGTCATAAGAATGAGTTTGGACTCCATATTCACTAGGTCACATGCTTATCTGCATCCCTTTATGGACTTATCCTTTTTGCTTAATTTACAAATATTGTTATTGTGAAAACAACTTTTGTGATAATAAGTTTCATTCATTTCCTCTTCATACAATTATCTAAAGTAACAAGAATATTTAATTATGTATGTTATACACATTAATATTATCTAAGTATATAAGATTATGTATAATCTTATAGTTTAAACTAGTAGAACATGAATGTGCAATGCAATACGAAGGTCCACCTTTTTTCTTTAAGAGATACTTAGGCAGACTCAATCTACAGCATCGTGTTGTAGATCTTGTAGTATAAATTAAATATTATATAGAATAAATTATATCAGTTGATGAAAGCAAGATTCTGTAACATTTAATTCTGACTACAAGGTTTATAGGTGAGGCCCAAGATCTAGTCCACCTAAGTATTTTCTTTTTCCCTACACTCATGCAACTTTAATTGAAATTTACATTCAAATTTGAGACAGTAAATCTTAGGCATTCCTAGTGATCAAAATTAATAGGAATAAAATTCTTAAATGATTGGTTAAAAGTATTGGTATACAATATTTTCATTAACTTCAAGTAGATTAGAAGTGTCTATTGTATTTTGTATAATAGAACTAAAATAGCTTGTACAAACAAAACTACTTTCAATTATTCATTACATGATAATGGTTACAAGATAGGAACCAAGTTGTATTTCATCTCCAGATATATATCATTTCTTCTTTTATCTTCTAACAAAGTTATTCACATTACTCAGGACTAACAAACAAAATTTTTCTAAATTTAATTGCTTTGTCCAACTTTTTTTCACACGCCTATCTCACCATTAATGGTATTTCACAAAATCAAGATTCGTAATATGATTCTCTACATTACAGCATTTACCAACAACAAAGGCTCGTAGAAGATTGAGAGTTGTTACAAATTGGCAATAGTCCCTTGTCAACCAATGAGGATTTGAAAATACAGATTTCTCATTGAAAGCACTAACATGAATGTTGTGTCCCTTATAAATGAAGTAGTTTTACACTAACCTTCTCTTTAAAAGAGTTCAATCTTAGTTTGGGAAATTTTCGCCCATTCTTCCAACTTATGTAAATTGTTATTGTCACAAAAAATTAATATGGTCAACTTTGCTCTCATTTGACAGTATAAACAATTATAACAAAAAAACTTCAAAGTTTCAACTTCTAATTTAAATGATTATTTGTACAAGGCAACAATTCATTATGATGTTATATCAAATCTAAGAAAATCTTGATAATAATAATTAATTTGAGAACCTCCATTTTTTTGATTGAAAGGGTAAATAGCAAATAACAGCTCTAACTGTTCATACAATCTAGACTATATAAGAACACTTTCTCTAACAAGAAAACTATACCAAATTGAAACTTTACTTTTCTGTGAATGCGATCATTTAGAATCATATATTTCAACTATTAATTAATATTGTAAAACTTCAAAATTAAAATCATCATACTTCATATCGACCAATAAAAATAATAGGAAACAGAAAAAAAAATGATCTTGATCGGATATACTTAATTTAATTACAAGCCTTTGACTGGAAAATATAAGAATTATACTCATTTGAAGAGGAGACATTCATGTATAGTGATAGGCAAAAATTTTCTACCATATAAATAATAAACTGATGGCATTTTGCTCCACATGTAAACTACAACAAAAATTATCAAAACTCTTAAATAAAAAAAGGATGAGTAATATAATTGAGCTGAGTAAGAGTTTGATCGAACAAACCCCAATAATTATAGAAAACACATGTCATTAATTTCTAAAATTACATGAACGTATCAAGAAAACAAAATCAAATGTTTTATTAAATATATGTTAATCTAATAACAGCAAAGAGAAGTATATATAGGATTCAACAACATATTTTCATAAATCAAATGCAATTTTTGGAGTATGTAAGTTTCAAAATATCTCACCAAGCACCTAAAAGTCACCAAATAAACAATATTGGTGTATTCCATCTAAAATAAACTATATGTGTATATTTCCACAAATCTCTATTTGTCAAATCAATTCTAAATTATTTCAAGATCAAAAGAATAGGATACCTTAATAAAATATGTCAATTCAATCCTATTATTTAAATTAGCTAGTTCAGGAAACTGATGTCAATTTATATTTTAAAAAAATGGTCTCAAAACGATTATCTTATATCCTACAGAATTATCACAATTAGTTTTGCATGACCAAATTTCCAAATTCATTGCCTAACTACCAGATTACAACATAATGAAATAACAATTAAACATTGCTCAATTAAATAAAATCAACGGCACTTCTTTTGTAATAGTAAACTCCAATCTTAGCAAGCATAGTATAGTACTCATTCAAACATTTCATCAAATTGGGGGGAGAGGGAATTGTTTTATATCAAAATCAGATTTTTTTTTTTACAAAATTTAATTCCATATTTTTAACCAAATCGAACAACAAACTCCAATATTTTAATCAAAATAAAAAACAATTATAAAAAATAAAGAATTCATTACACATATTTTGTTAGCAATAAAGTTAGATAACTAAAGTAATTTGATAAGTTGTATTAGAAAATTAATAGTACCATATAACTCTAGATTTCAAATTTCCTTTTCTTTTTAGAAAGTAAAAAATATTTTGACACATGAATTCCTACTTGTTGGGTATTTCAACTAGTTAAAATTCTGAAACGATACATTTGTGTAATGAATGAATCTTTGGAATATATATGACATGTAAATTATAAATAAGTCTATATAAAGAGAGTGGGGATAAGTATGATCCACTTTTAGTTTAGATGAATGTTATTTCCTTCTAACTTGAATCATGAAAATAATATTTTTTGTTACTTTACTTTAAACAATTATAACTTTTCCATAACCAGTCAAGTATGGGGACATTTACGTTGTTTGCTTAAACCAAAATAAGGGAAATATTGGATAAAAAAAAAAAGCATAAGGAAACCAGAAAACTGTTTACACATGCACAATTACAAGATAAAATTAAGGATTAATTTCACTTTATCCCCTTAACATTTAAGTAAATATCACTTTAGTGCTTAACATTATTTTTAGGCACTTAAATCTTTCCGTTAAATTCAACTCAATATTCATTCTCCTTTTAAATATTCATTACTATGTTAAATTTTATCAAACTCTATTTGTGGAAAGAAAATAAAATAGTTTAGGTGTCATGGGAAAAAGGATAGAAATGTCATTTTATGTAAAAATAAAAAAAAAATCTATCACCGTTAGTCCGGAGACTTAACTGCTTAAAAGATAACGTTAAAACTAAAGTGATAGTGACTCTTTCTAAACGTCAAGAGGTAAAGCGAGATTAACCCTAAAATTAATTATCATTTTAGTTTCCTGTTTGTCCGTCCAAATACAAGAAAAATCCAATTTTTAAACATCGGGCAGCCTTTATGGTCCTAGCCTTGCGTATGATATGTACAAAAAAGACCACTAAGCTTTCAAATCATAAAATTTTGAAATGCCAACAACTAAAATATGCTTAATAAAACACATTAAAGTTCCTATATGCAAAGCAAGCATACATTAATGCAGTATTACAGTATTACATCTTACCACGATTATTAGATTCACCTAAAATCTTTTGCAAGATTTTTCGTTCGTAGATACTCGATCATGAGATATGGGTTTTCTTCTTCAATTGCCTTTAGATATTTTTTCTCGTTCAATTGGCTCATTTTGATTTTTCATATGCCGATAGTCTCTTCTTACCTACATCTACAATTTTTTATATCATTAGATTAATTGTATCCTACCAGATTCAACAAACTTTAATAATTTTAGATGTTCATATCCACACGTTTTTCAACATTTGATTTTCTGTTTTATCATAAAATTATATACAATTTAATTCCTCTTTTCTTGAGCTTACTTTACTGTACTGGTATTTTTAGCCCCACAATAGCTGTCAAGAACTAACAAGTGTCAAAAAGACTAACCGTCAGATCCAAAATCAATGTACGGTAACTTCAAGTGCTTTTCATACGTGTGCAATTGAATCCCAAATATACTACGACACGTTCCTTTTTTCAAGTTTAAAACTTGAGAGGTTGATAACACAATTGAAAGTTCAAGGAGCCAATTTTTTAAAGTTATAATCTGGTGGGTTTTTATACTTTACCAAAAAAAAAAAAACCACAAAGAAAATATTGTAAATTTAATCCTTCAATTATTTTTGAAATCTTACAAAGGTTCTCCAAGTCTAATTTTTTTAACTTTTTCCCTCTAGGCTTTTTTTTTTGGGGGAAGGGGTAATCTCAGAGTGGTCTTCATGTATTAAAATTTTTTCACCCTCAAGAATGGAAAAAAAATTTTGGGCACTAAGTGGCTGCTATCACATGCATAAGTCCCCGGGACAAAGAAGTGATCCACAATAGTGCCAAAAAGGAGAGAAACAATCTTTTGTACTATAGATTTCTAAGGAAAAAAAGCTAACAATTTTGCCCTCTTAACGGTTGTATATGAGAGTCACGTTTTCCTTTTGGATAAAAAAATCCAACTTCAACATCTTAGATGATTATTTTGTTTTTTTCGTTTTTTTTTTTTTTTGAAAAAAATGGACGTCATTTGATGAAACCTTTGTAAAGTTTGAAGATAGTAGGGGGACTAATTTTGTAACCGCCCCCCAAATAAACAAACGAAACAAAGCCAAAAACCTCGCCGCCGCCGCCGCACGCACGCAGGCACGCACACGCAGCTCTTTATCCAAAACGGCAATACCCCACTCTCTAGCCTGGACTGAATGGGAAATTACGCTCCGCTCTCCCACCAATCGCCCGTCACCCAACCCCCACCCCCCGAAACTCCCATTCCCTCCACCCCTCTCAACTCAGACTGTTCTTCCTAAAGCCTTAACTCATCTGGCTCACCGGGGAAAATGGTGAAGGAAGAGAAGGAGGAGGAAGAGAATATAGAAGCCCAGATAGAGGGTGCTCTGAATTCCCGCCTTCAGCATTTCAGAGACAACGCTTCGTACTTTCCCTCCCTCTCTCTATCTCTTCCATGATTGAAAAAATTGTACAAACACACTAAAAACTGATTTTATTATGAAATTTCTCACCTTTTTTTTTTTTTTCTTTTTTGTCTATTTTTGGATACAAAGAGTTTGTAATAAAGGTTTTTTTTTTTTGTCATGTTATCTTTCTGTTTTGTCCTGTTTTGTCTTTCATTAACCATTTAGGCTTCATTGATGTTCAAGTAAAAAGGGGTTTTTTTTTTTGGCTCCAATTTGTCAAATATTGTAGACTTGTGATATTTAACATGACATATTTCATTGGGAAGTTGAAGATTTGAATTTGATGGCTTTATTTTCCTATTTTGCAGTTCATTTACTTTGGCGAGTATTCGGAGATTGTTGGAGCAAGATTTGGGGTTTGAGAAATATGCATTGGATGCCCACAAGAGTTTCATTAAGCAATTCATAGAAAAGGTAACTATATAGTTTCCCGCTAAGGTTTTAGGCGGAACAATCTGTATGGATTGCATTATTCTCCTTCTGGGGAAGAGTTTTTACCATTGTTGTGTCATTTCTCTCTTTTTTTGGGGTTTTTCCAATTTGGTTCTGAAGGATGTTAAACTTTGCAAGGTAGATAGGTTATTCAACTATTGAATGCTAGTTTATAGCAATTCTCAGCCATTAATCATCATACTCTTGGGTAAGCCGTCTGTACAACTTCACTACATCTTATGCTTATCCTTTTGGCAAGTTGTTATTGATGGTAGAATTCTCGTATTAGACTGAATTATATCCTATATGAGCTGTGTTAATTCATTTTCTCCGAAAATTGTTTTTTTTTTCTTTTCTTTTTTTTCGGGGTGGGGGGGGGGTGGGGGTACCTTTTCACTTACGTCTCCAAACTCATAAAGTGAGTTTCATGGTGTCTCAAGCGTGAACTGTCACCTTTGTATCTGTCTTTTTGGAGAACTTACATGGTATAGTTGTTTAAGTCGATGAGGATAGTCAGGAAAGGAAGAGATTGTTGGTTCTTTTTTTTTTTTTTTTTTTTGTTCTGTAATGATGATGAAGTGAGGCAACTGTAAAGCGTTCACTGCATAACTGCACCAAAGCTTCCAAACATTTAGAACCCCCAGGTCATAATTAGCTCTAGCAAACAATGGTTCACGCCTCCAGCCTTGCTTTATTACCCCTGCCATTTGCCATTACTTATCTTTTCCTTTTACCTTATTATTACTGTTTCACCCAATTGACAAATTTTGTATTCTTGATTTGCTTTTAGAGTATCCACCACTGTCTTACTCTGTATCTCAGCAAGAACATAGCTATGCTCCTGTATCTCCTCATTTACCTTCCCCCTGAAATAAAGATCCGTGCAGAATAGAAAATAAAGTGCCCCCAAGTTCCTTATTGCTTTCTTCTGACTAGCCATTTTTTTTCTTGAGCTAAACAATGAATTTGTGCCCTAGTAAACACTACTTTGTTTATTAATCTATCCTTAGTGGTAACCTCCATATGGCAATTTGACTAGAGTTGGTTCCGGGTCCAGGTTCAATTAAATTTCCCTTCGATATGTCCATATTCTGATGAGACCCTTTTAATTTCAAAACTAGTTTTGACCCACTACAGGCAAACAAGATGAGTAAAAGAACCTTTGTTTTTGAGATTACGAATGACTAGCTACTAATAAGAAGAACAGAGAGAGAGGGAGAGAGAGAGAGAACTTTACCATCTGACAAAGTATAAAAGACTGAAGATTAACTCGTTGAAAACAATTCTCAAAAAGTCTTTCAGATTTTGGATCCGTGTCATGTACTTCACATCTCTGACCACCACCATATTGCTTGCTACCTTGTTGTCCACTCTATCTTGGGTTATTCCAAAATAAATCCAAATATCCGTCGAGAAAGTTTTTGTAGCCAACTACCCACAGCTGATGCCAAACTTCATTCTAGAATCAGCATGAAACTGACTCCATTCTTTCTTTTGGGTGAGTAACATTAACCTACCCAATTCCCACCTTTCCATTAAAGGAAAACACAAAGAACATTTGAAGCTACCACCACATTTACTTGAAACACACCCGAGCCCTTTATCATGCCACTAAATTCATGGCCCTACTCACTTCCCCATGTACCTGATCTTCAGAAAAGATAGGTACAAAGTGACAGGACATTTGAAGGTCGGAGCTATTAAATCCAACCCACCAATTTGTACCTATCCAACCGAGCCACAGAAGGAAACTGAAAAATTAACGATATTGGCCACGGCTTATCACATTCCATACCTTTCTCTCTTAAGATTTTACACTGCTTTAATTTTTGTTGAATGGTATTCAGTTCATGTCAATTTATGGAGATTGAAATATGTTAAAGGTTTCATTTGCTTTTTCCATGTTAGAATTTGAATGGTGATGATCATTGTGACTCCAAGAATTCAGAGGGGAATGTGGGAAAAGAAGTCAATTCAAGCGTAGGAGAAGTCACAGAAAGTCCTAAAAAGCATGAAATGGAGAATAATTTGGGTGGAGTTAGCCCTAAAGACGATGCAAAAATGGAAGGAGACTCCCCTATAATGGGTGTTTTGGCTACCAAAACTGACTCGGTTAGCAGTGAATGCACTGAAATTAGTGAAAGCATGATAAAGAAATCCATTCGGGAACGAGCAGATTATATCAAATCACAGTCCGAGTATGTTTCTTTCTCGTTAACTTACATTCCATTCTTCACCATTTTGCCAGTTTAAAAATAAAGAGAGAACATATCTTTCACTCAGAATCAGGATAGTGCTCTATACTTGCATTCCTGTTTCCTTTATTAATAGACATCATTGATACACTTCCCTAGGACATTGACTTTGGCTGGAGCTCGCCGGTTTTTGGAGGAAGATCTCTAAACTTAGTAAAAATTCTCTTGACCCCTTCAAGAAGTTTATACGTCAGCAAGTAGAAGAGGTACAGATAACTTTCTAAGCTCATGTTTCTCTAGTTTTTCAAATTTTGGGGGTGCTCCACTCTCCAATTTCCTACTGTATTACAGGTGTTAGGTGCTGATGATGTTTCCACATCTGCAACTGCTGCTGAGAAGAAAAGTTCTGGAAATCGTCAGCGTAAAGCTGCAGAAATCACTACTGATGAAGGGAGATCGGGGTCTATAGACAGTGAAAATGTTGATAAAGAACATAAAGCGAAATCAAGAGAAAAAGCTAGTCAAAGATCAGAAGCTCAAAAATATGACAGTGAGAAGAAACGAAAAAGACCTGAGAAGAAGACTGATGTCCATGTCAAGAAGCAGAGCAAGCTAGCAAAAAAGCAATCAGAGAGTGATGCTGACAGTGAGAGAGGTGTTTCTGAAGATGGTGAATCTCAATCATCTGCGGAAAAACTGGCAAAGGTGCCTAGTACTTTTCCCCGATGTTCGATATGCATGTATTTGCACAAACTCATGCTCACAAATGTATAATTTTCTCCTAAAATATAAATTTTTTATTTGCAGAAGAAAGAAGCATCAACTCCTACATTTGGAAAACATGTTGAGCATCTGAAATCAATAATTAAAGCCTGTGGAATGAGGTTAATATAAATGTTTAGATTCAATTAACTTCCTTATCAAGGTGAACTGTTTCTGTTTTTACAAAAAATTTGACTTTCTGAAAATCCCCTGCCCCCGCTCCCCATCCCAAAAAAAGCATTGCACCTACAGTTTACAAGAAAGCCAAGCAGGTGCCGGATAGCAAACGTGAGGCTTTCTTGACAAAGGAATTGGAGGGCATTCTCTCAAAAGAAGGGTTATCAAAAAATCCCTCTGAGAAAGGTAAAAGATTATATTTTCTTTGTCTTATTAATTGTGATTATTATATTTGAAGTCATCAAGCACGCCTTGAGACTGTATACTAGAATGTGACTGACCTAATTTTTAGTTTGCCTTATTGAGGGAGAGGAGAGGAGGGGAATGTGATGAGGAGAGCTTAGGATACTGAAGTATGGGATGCCTGCCGGAGGAAAGCGGTATTTGTTGCAAATACATTGAAAGTCAGGGAGCCATGTAGTGGTTGCTGGTGATTTGCATGATTGCATGGAGGGGAGAGTTGAAGGGGGTTGGAGTGGTGGGGAAAGGAGTTTAATAGCTCTGGATAGTGGGGGGACTAGGATGAAAAAGAAATGGCTTGGAAGAGCCAAAAATAGAAAAAAGAAGGAAATGGAAGAAGCATTATGCAAAACCAAAAGCGAAAAGAAAAGGGCTGATTTCTTTTCATTTTAATTCTTTAGTACTGGATATAAACGCCTTTCAATTTGTCAGAAAGTGGAAGGTTATTATATTAAGCAGATGGAAGAACTAATGGATTGCACTTCTACGATTAAATGGTTAATTTGTAACAATAAATAGTTGAGCTACCAAAAGTATATTACTTAGCAACGGTTTAATGAACTCCAGGATCTTTTGCTCTGTTAAATATGTACTCTTCTGCATTTAGTGCATGCATCACAAGTTACTTTAAATGTAGTTATTGGATGTTTAGATTTAACTTTTCAATTATACCATGAAAATTTTGTTGTAGAAATAAAAGAAGTCAGGAAGAGAAAGGAAACAGCAAAAGAGCTTGAGGGAATTGACATGGGCAACATTATTACAAGTTCTCGAAGAAGATCAACTATGAGTTTTGTGCCTCCTCCTAAACCAAAAAGAAAAGATGAAGGTGCAGACAATGCTAAAAGTACTAATAAGGACAAGGATGCTGGAAATGATGACGAGAAAAAAGAAGAGGAAAAAGAAAAGGAAAAGGAAAAGGAAAAGGAAAAAGAAAAAGAAAAAGAAAAAGTGGAGGAAGAAGAAGAAGAAGAGGAAGAAGAAGAAGATGATGATGATGATGATGATGATGATGATGATGATGATGGGGACGACAGTGAAAATGAAGATTTCTAATGAAGGTAAGCTTTACTTGGTTATATGAGATTTTTCCCACTTTTGCTGCTGAATATAACCAATGACATGGTAGATTGAGAGGTTTGTTCCAAATTTATTATAAGAAATTTCGTGTGATTAATCTATGTTTTGGCTACATATCTTTCAACAAGCCCATGCTATAAAAACTTTTCCTGCTCATGTTGGAAATGCTGCTGCAACTCAACAGTCTTGCGATCCTATTGATGATGCCATCAATAAGAGGGAAAAAGGGGAAAAGAATGTATTTGATGTCGGCATGGTAGAGAGTTTATATCAAATTATAATTTTTGTACATAATGGAAATCATACCTAAATACATCATAAATTTGTACTTTGTAGAAAAACACAGAAGGCATAGTTAGCAGTTAGGAAGCATTATGTTTGCATGTGTATATTATTAAAAACATGCGTTGTGAATGTTTGAAGTCCTGCTGACATGGATCTATGACTGTGTTCTTAGTGACTTAGTCCATGCCTACTAGGAAAACATGTAGAAAATATTGAGATATAACGACCTTTTGCACAATGCAGTAAAAGACTTTCAAGAGCTGCAGAACAGGTTAACGAAATTAAAAATGAATACCATTTATTAACATTGAGTGTTCACTTGCTACTTGCAGATGATGAGGTTAGCGATTGAATGCTGCAGTTTGATTGTAACAAGATCTGAAGATTGTAGAACTAAGAGTATCCTTTCTGCTCTGCAACCGCATGATTACTATATATAACATTGGTTTCAGTACTGGAACAGGTGATCTAAAGAATAGACGGTTTCAGGGGTTTGCAGTAGGATTTGTAAGTTTAATTGATTTAGTGCATCAATGAAGAAATTGTACTGATATATGGGGTATGGAAAGATTGGTGTTACAATTAGCTTGTTATCAGCGGGTTTACATGTATGGGTAAACATTACTCGAAATGGACGAGGGATTTCAAGATTGTCTCTTTATATACAATTTGTGTGGCATTGTTTACCCACCTTTATTAACTTGTGTTGAAACCTACCCTGAAAAATCTGTTTGTGCTTCTTGAAAAGCACCTTTGACTCTGTTCTGGTTTTTCCTATTCTGAAAAGCACCTTTGAGAATGTCAGGTCTATCCAAGATTTGAAATCTTTTTTGCAAACAAACAGAGGCATTGTGCTTCTGTTGTACTGTTATCTCTTTCTCAGAGCATATGATTACCCTGACAGCCTGACTTTACAACATTGTTGATCCTGAATAACAAATTCATGACATAATGTCGTTGATTCTTAATTCTTAAAACTATACATGATATCGAATTTTAAAAATCAAAAAATTTGTAATTCTATGCCACAAACCCAATTTTATGTAAGCATTTTCCCGAACTAAACAATGGAGAGAACTAATGTAAGGCCCAGTTTGACGTACTTAAAAGAGGGTAAATGTTATTGCCACAGCAAATTTCTTTAAATGACCATAGTACCCTTGTTTCTTTACTCTCCCTCGTAATAGAGAAGGACTACTTTGGTTATTTCAAAACTATTTCGCTATGACACTAACAAATCAAGTTGTGTCAATAACATTTGCCTTAAAAGTGGTTATTTGTGTGCTTCTAATCACTAATCAGTCGAGAATTAGTTGTTCAAAATTTTTCCGTCATTTCATACGAACTTAATTTCCCAACAATATTCCTCCTCATATAAGGCCCTTGGATAGGAATGGGCAAATCCCTCAAGACAAAAGGATTAACTTTTACTACACCGTTGCTAGCTAAATTTTTCAGCAATTTTTGGTTCTATATACAAAAAAAAGTGTTAATCTAAATTAACATCTCAAAATAATTTAAATAAATGAAAAAAGAATGATCTTATCATAATAGCATATAAACAATGTACAAAACTAGAATTATTTGGTATCATTCAAGTATTGTGGCATAGGATGAAGCACAAAATAGTCCGTTCTCTTTAAAATAATTCATGTATCTATAAATTTATTTTCTGATAAAACAGGTCACAATGCTTCCTACAGTAATATACAGCAGTCAACAATCCAATATTTTTTCCGTTGTTGTCTACTCCGATATACACTACTGAACATTGAATGAAACCTTACACAATACCTTTTTTTGTCCCATATATGTCTTATATATTAGCTTTTTAGTTGTAAACAATAAAGTTTAATGTAGGTGGTAAAATACTTTAACTATAATCATTTAGTCATGAATACGACTAAGAAATAGGGGGATAGGTGAGGATTTTTTGTTTTTTTAACAGTTGTAGAGAATATAGTGAAAAATGTGATAGAATTCTATCTCAAAAGATTGTAAGCCCCTAGGTTTGAAAAATGAAGGAATTAAAACTTCAAACTCAAAGTATGATAAACATCTAATTTCCGTTACTAAATGTCCAAATACAACGTAAGGTCAAAATTTGCTTTAATATAGTAACGATAATTATTACATAAGTTACACGGAAAAAAATCAAAAGTTCATGCATAATCAATGAAAATGACAATATCTTTAAACCTTTACTTAATTTTCTTCAACAATTTCCTCTAAGAATAAAAGTGAATAACCTTTAACCAATGACTACTTGAGGCACATAAAATGATATTATATACATAAACTTTTTAGTGTTCTACAACAAGTTTTATAAGTCAGCATTCTAATATCTTGTACTTTACCTTGATTTTCATGAGTGCTTTAAAAATTAGCCTAATTTTTATAAAAGTGTATTTATTTTTACACGTATATAGGTGAGTCCATCAAGAAGTCTTTCATGACTAATATTTTATCTATAAGAGCAATAAAAATTATTAAGATATTAAAATCTCAACAATCACTTAATGTTGAAGGAACACATACATGCAATACATCATAGGAATAGATAAATTGTCAAGTAGACATAATTTGTCCATGTCATTCACCCAAATCACTCTACTATAAGTTTATCCTCAACTTAGTTCTCGAGATTTCTAGTATTTAGGTGATAATACACTCATAGGTGATTTATAAATAATACTAAACTTATGTCTTATCTCATCGGTCTAAATTATATTTTTATTTTTTATATATATTTTAAAAGAAAAATGACCAAAAAACCCCCCCTCATATTTTTGGAAAATATATTTTTGCCTGTCACATTAAAAATGATTGAAATTCATCCTTTATACTTTCAAAATGCATTTATTTTGTCTCTCACATTTGAAGTTTACCAATTTCATCCATCACATTTTTAAAATGTATCAATTTAGTCTTTCGCATTTTCATAACCTAACAATATCGTCCCAACATAAAATGAATATTGATACTTATTCAGGTGTAAAGTTACTTTCTTCGGAGAAAAACATATCAAAACCTCTGGCAATTATATATATATTTGTTATATTGATAAAGTATTTTTATGTAAATTAAATTATAAATTATAAAAAAAAAAATACATCAACAAGTTGGATTTGTAATTAGTCAACTATATTGAAAACAAATAAGCAAATTAATCAATTATTAATATTTTTATTTGTTTTTTTACATTGATAAATTATTAACCATTATTTTTATTTTTAGCTATTTATTTGGATTTTTAAACTAATATTTTATTTATTGAGACTCAAATTTTTTATTTATTGAAACTCTAATTACCTTATACGTATTTAAATAATTTAATTAATAGTTTAAATACACTTTGATCTAACTAACACATATTCTATTATAAAGAAAATTGTAATGAATTTACAGTGATAAAATTTATGAAACGAACAAGTTATAAAAAAATTAGTTAAATCAAATTAAAAAAAATTATAGGTTCTAATTATACAAATAACAACAGTGTAGGAAACAAACTAGCTATTGATATGAGAAAAATGAAGAAAATTCAACTAAATTCTTTTTTTTTTTTTTTGTAACTCATATGTTTCTTATATTTTATTGTTGTAAATTCATTACAATTTTCTTTATAATAGAATATATGTTAGTTATATCAAAATGTATTTAAAATTTTAATTAAAATATTTAAATACATAAAAAAAATTAGAGTTTCGATAATTCAAAATTTTGAGTCTTAATAAATCAAATATTAGTTTAAAAATTCAAATAAATAGATAAAAATAAAAATAAAAGTTAATAATTTTTCATGTAAAAAAACAATGAATAAAAATATTACCAGGTAATTAATTTGCTTATTTATTTTTACTATAGTTGACTAATTATAAATATAACTAGTTTGTATATGTTTTATAATTTAATTTAGATAAATAATACTTTATTAATATAAAAAATATATATTTTTATTATAAGAATTAAAAAATAAACAAAGACAACAAAATAAATAATTAGTTAAACAAAATTAAAAAATTTATTTCAAGTGTACAATATTTGTATTAGAACAAAGGAAGTAGCTAATGGCAAATGAGAAGGAAGAACAAGAAAAATAAAAGAAGAAAAAGGAAGAAGGGGAAAAGGGGGAAAAAAAGAAAAAGGCTGACAAAAAATAGTTGGAAAAAGAAAAAGAAAAACAATTACTTAATAAGGATATGTTTGTACAATCATACAACAATGAGAGGTTCCTCTAAAGTACCTCTAAAAAGAGTTAGAGTAAAGTACAACTAAAGGTGTAATTCAGAGAGTTTTAGTGTTATTAATCCTAAAATTTATGTAAATAAAATTTTATAAAATTTAATCTTAATTTACAAATAAAGCTTAAAATTTTACTTAAATATTTTTCATCTTTTATAATCATATAAAATTTAATCTTAATTTACAAATAAAGCTTAAAATTTTACTTAAATATTTTTCATCTTTTATAATCATTGTAGAGCCTCATTGTGTAATTGGAATTCAAATTTTCATATCTTTGACCACCGGTTCATCACGCTGTTTGTCTTTAGTATTGGTTATAGAAAGTACAGCAGAAAGGATAACTACGATGAAGACGACACCTTAAGAAATGTTTGGCAACATAATATAGAATTATTCAAGTTTTATTTTTATTTTTTGTTTAATTTTAGATGGACTTCTGCAAGAAAATCAAATTTTTGAGAAGTATTTTAGTGCCCGAAAGCTACTTATTGGTTTGTTTATGAATAGACTTTTGAAAAAAAAAAAAAAAATCAAGTAATGTTAAAGCATAATTTATTCTTAACCCTATATAAATAAGTGAAAGAGTACGAAAAATGTTATTAAGTATTCCATCCGTCCTAAATTTTGTTGTTATCTAAAGGGTAGACACCGTTATTTTTAAAAAATTTAATTTATTATCATCATTAAGATAAGATAAGTTAAAAAATTGTAGGTAGGAGTTTTTAGCAAGATAAAATTAGGATATGATGATGAAAAAGTAGTTATTTTTTTAAAAATATGACATTATTTGTGAAACATAAACATTAAGTGTGCTAATATAAATGAGACAGAATAATAATTATAGCTACTTCTGAATTGCACTTAATATAACAATAAATATTACTTGTGAAATATGCATCCATTTATTTCTGTTGTAGCTAGTTTTATAGTTAGCTTAGTTCTTTAATTCCATAATACAGATAGGATAGCTGAGTGATTGTGAAGTACTCCCTCCGTCATATTTTAGGGAGTTTTGTCTCTCTTTTTATTTTAATTTGTCCCAAATTATTTGTCACTTCTTAAAAAGATAAGCAAATAAATGCCAATTTACTTAATTTACCTTTCACGCAAGTTCCAAAAAAAGAACATTAATGTCATGTTTCAATATTAAACCATTTTAAATCTTGAAAAGCCAAAACCAACTAACAAATACTGAATTTTAATTGAGAGATAATAATGGAAAAATAATTTTACTAATTGGTCGACAATCAACTTTCTTAAACTACGTGTAAAATTGACTATACCAATTAAAATAAGACGGAAAGAGTAAATTTTAGGAGTCCCTTTTCACATTCATTAAAAAAAATCTTGTTTTGCTAAGAAAACAAAAAACATGCATCATCCATTTGAATATTAAATACATACTCCAATTGCAAAAACATGATATGTACGATATATATATATATATGCAGCAACGATTTTGGCATTTTACATTAAATTTTAGGCACTACAGTATTCCTAATTTTCACTAAGAAATATGATTTAAACACTCACAAAATTTTAGTTACAAACTTTCTTTATATATTTAGTGCTACTGCAGAAATATTTTTATTTTCCTATACAATTCTTTTCACTTTTCGATTAATTTCTTACTTTTTTTGAAGGTGCTAAGTTTTTTAAAGCAATTCACAAAAATAATTCTTTATGTAAAAGTAATAATAATTCTATGATAATTTGGCAAGAAAATTTTGTATAATAGCATGCTTTTTCTTAACCTTATGTTTCAATTTGGTTGATATTTTTTCTAATTTTGGCACTATTTCTTCGTTATTATATAGTAATATTCTTTTAGCATATATTCATGAATTTTATTTACTATTACTTTTGGTAAGTTTTAATATTTAAATTATTGGAGTATGAATATTTAGGTCAATTTTTATTAATAAAAAGAGTAAGCAGAGTATTTAAAATTAATTTTAGAGTGTCAAAATAATTTGTGAGGGTCCTGGCCAGCCTATAGTATAGTCTGGTGCTGCCTAGGACTATAGAATATTAGATAAGTTTTTCATGTACTAGAAAAATGAGTAGAAGAACTTTAAATACAATGGAAAACCAAGATCTAAACTCAAGTTTCCCATTTCAAATATGTTATTTCTATTTATCTTTACCTCGTCATTCTACCAATAAAATACAAAACCTTGTAGAGTACTCTACTATTCCTTAAGATACCATAGTCGAACAATCAGCTCCGCCAATTATAAGCCCATATAATATTTACAGAAAAAGAAATCCCATAAGAAGTATTAAATCCCTTATATTCACAGCCCGACCACAAGTCAAAGAGTTTGTCTAGTCTTCCAAGCTTGACCAGTGTGATCTCTCCTCCACGAAGGGAGAATAGTATGTAACCATTACCATTCCTCAGGAGTTTATTACCAGTTGAAAAGTAGAAGGATATACTTACCTTTATTTTGGAGCAATAAGGTTTGTTTTATCATATCATGGAATAAAAGGTCTTCCGGTCACCGCAAGATTGCTTTCTTGGATACTATTGCGATTTTTGGAATATCAAAATACAGTAATTGGTATACTATACTCACCACTCTCAATTCGGGGAATGTTGTGCTAACTTCTTTCCAAATTTCTCTATTTCCCTGAAGGATGCCAATTTATGCACAGTTATTAAAGTCCAAGTCCATACTATGGGAGTAGAGCAAGTCCCATCTGCCATTATGGTAACTTTGAACCACCAGCTTGTATACCGACCATAAAACCATGATTTGGACCTACAAAACTGTGGTACTCCAGATGGCCTTGTGATTCTTTCATATTTCGAAGAAAATGTACCTACTATTGTCCAAATTCCAAAGCAATTAAGTAGATCAGACCTTGTAAAACTTATGCCAACATAATGGATCACCAATTATGAAACCCTCCACCAGCATCAGTCCCAACAGCCTGTAAAGGCAGCTCATGTACAATTCAAAAAATTATCAGATGGAAAAATATAGACAATCTTTGATGTCCAACAAGAAAAGGACCGTCCCAACCAATTTTCAAACATCGATATCAATTGTTGATATATCGGGGAGAAGCTAGACCTGAAAAGGATGAGATTCTAGTCCATTCATTCTACCCAGACATATTATGGATCTAAACTAACAAAATAGATGGACATTTTATTTGGATGTCAATCCATCCATGTGTGACCCTGATTGTTCTTACAGTGAATGGGATTCAGAAGATAAAGACGAGTCTACTAAAAGAAGAAGAAAAAAGAAGAAACAAGTAGGAAGATCTAGTCATAAAAGCTATAGACGTCAAGATCCAGATCCAGATCCACCAAGAGTTAAACCACTTTCATGTTATAAGGAGTGCTTTGATTATCTATCAAAAGAGAATGCCAACTTAAGGATATGCAAAACAAAAGTAGTCTCTCCGATCAATCCCAAGCCACAACCCTGCTATGTATGATGTTTCAATATGAGAATGATTTTCCACCACTGGAAAGATAAACAAGACAGAGCCCCATCTTGCCTTTTTGTCCAGCTAGCTGTAGATAATAGAGGAAGTAGAAGAAGACCTTACAGCTAACCCAAGGAGAAGAAGTGATGAACTGGCAAACAAAAAATGCTAGGGCCCAGAATAAAATTCTTACGAATGTTGAATCCAAGATAGACCTCGTGATAGAAAGAGTTGATAAAACAGATGTCAAGATAGATGAATTAACAAAGATCTATCAAGATATGCTTCAAAAGGTAGACTCTTTGGACAAAGATCTCAAAACACTAATAGAAAGAAATAAGTTCGGACCTGAATTCAACCAAAGAGAAGAAGAAATTCGGAGGTTTAAGAGACAAATAACTCAGCTTGAATCAGAAAAAAGGGAAAAAACTTGGGTTTCTCCTTTTGCATCAAGTATATATTCCAGACAACCTGTGTCTCCACCATAGTTTTCTATCACCATGAATCCTAATATATTTAAGAGGATCTCTACAAAGAAGGTGATCCAAAAAGAAAAACGAAAGGAGCCAATAATGAAAGAATCAGATGAAAAGGATTCTAAGCCAGATGATGATGTACTTTTGTTTCTCACGGCTCAATTGGCCATTTTTTATTGTCACCCATTCTAAGAAGACACATCAACTGACCACTTAGATTCAGAAACCTACGAAGATGGATCTTAAGAAGTAGAGTCAAATAATTTACGGATTATGACTGAAGAAGAATTTGTAGATATTTCCATAATGATGATGGCTAACAGAGCAGAATCCAGCTGTAGAAGAATGTAAAATTTGGATGAATCTAATATAGAAACTGTTCCAGAAACAAAAACCAGAGATTCAAGTACAACCCAACAACCTCAACCAAATCATCAAATGGACCATGGTTTACATTTGATGATATCCCTGTCAACAAAAGAAGGGAAAGGATGCTCGCCTTTGCGGCATGGCCAGACCTACAGCAAACAAAGGAAGGAGCACATCTGCCTAATATCTTGAGAGAATTTGCTTCTTGATTCTCTCGCACACTCAGAGATTGGTTTATGAGCTTAGGAGAATACAGATAGATACAATTTTTTGGACATGCAAGCTCAGCCCTAGCCCTGATAATATGGGACAGATCCATCAAGAATTTATTGGAAATGAATCATTCATCCTTAAAAAACAACAGCAAGACTTTTTTGACATGAAATGTTGTTCTTTGAGGAAAAAAGACTTGGATTATCATTTCAAGAGAATGTTCGAATTATACTACCGTCTTAACAGAGTAAATGATCTAAATTTCAAGCATGTATATGTCACATCTTTACCTAAAGAGCTTCAGCCTGAACTCTTAAGGATGATACAAGCAAATGACGGCAATATAGAAACTTATGAATTAGAAGAAATCCATCAATTCGCTCTCGCAGCATTAACCAAGCTTTGTGAACAACCGAAGATGTTCAAACAGATGATAGATCATAAAAACAAATTCCAAAAGGCGTGTCAAAAAATAGGCCTTGAAATCAAATACAAAAAAGAGTCACGCTCTTGTGATAAAAAAGAGAAGAGAAGATATAAAAGAAGGTTTGAGCCTTCCAAGAAGAAAAAATCCTTGAAATTTTTCAAAAGAAAGTATAGAACTGAAGAAAAGAAGTCCAACAAATGTTTCCTATATGGAGGAAAAGGGCTTTTGTAAAAAATTGCCCCAATATAAAAGAAAAGTCTGCTAAACTTGTTTGTCAAGTTTTTCAAGTAACTAAGTATGGTTCTGATATAGAATCCCTCTATTATGAACAAGAAGAACAAATTTCTAACACATTTTTTGCCATTCAAGACTCCAACTCAGAAGAAAAAGTTCATTTACAGACTCAGATGTTGAAGAAATCCTTCCTATCTATACGCTCAAAGCTCAAAAACATTCATGGAAGAAGATATTGTAGTTTCTCTTCATATAAAGGTCAAAGTTTTGCCTTCAAGATATGGCAAACCTATTCCAGCAATTGGTTTCATAGATACTGGTTTAATGAAATTTATGATGAATCTTGTAGTTTTACCTTCAGACTCATGGATACCTCATATAAATCTTTCAGAGCAACAGATGGAAAAATCTTCCTTTCAAAATGGATTGCAAAGAAAGAAATTGGAATTTGTCTTCAAATCTTCTCAGATTGTGTCATATGGACACAAATCCTAGGATGTGATCTACTAGATAAGAATGTGCTTATTGACATTAGATCTTTATCGAAAGTCTCGATACCTCAGAGCTATTCCTGAAGAAATGAGATGGAAAAGAAATTTTCAACCTAATACAATGATTGAGAAAATGTTTGCCATCTCAGATGCTCTAGAAGATGTTCAAGAGATAGCTAAAGAATTGCAGAATTTCTGCGCCGAATCTCATGCTGATTTTCATTATCCTTCTCTTCTCTGGAAAAATTTAGATTTCTTCATTCAATTACCTTTCAAGCTAAATGAAGACATTAATCCAACTACGGCAACACACCCAAGAATAACGCCAGAAGATTTGACTCTGGCAAGGCAAGAGTGCAACCAACTTCTAAAGCTTGGCCTGATCGACACAAAATCAAGTTAGGCTTGTCAAGCATTCCATATTAACAAAAGGTCAGAGTAGGCCTGAGGAAAGAAAAGGCTTGTAATTGACCAGTATAAACCTCTCAATAAGTTCCTACAGGATGATAAATCCCTATTGCGCAAAATACAGATATTGTTTTTACATATTGCAGAAGCCCAAGTATTCTCAAAATTTATTCTAAAGGCAAGTTTCTGGCAGCTCGATATTGTTCTAAAAGATAGGTATAAAACAGTTTTTTGTATTCTTACGACCCTATATCAATGGACCGTCATACCATTTGGATTGAAGGTTGTCCCATCAATCTTTCAAAAAGTAATGGTGAGAATATTTGAGCCTATAATGCACAGTGCATTAATATATATTGATGATATTTTGCTATTCTTTATAGACAGAAGATCTTATTAGCAACTCTTACAAAATTTTTGGGCCTAGTCAAGGACTATAAAATTAGGTTGCCTGAGAAAAAAAGGCTTTATTGGACAGCCTAATATCGAATTCTTGGGTATGAAATACTTTGAAAGAAAATATCAACGATGTCCTCATATTACACAAGAACTTCTAAAATTCTCCGAAGAAAATGTCATTTCTTTCAAAAAAATACAACAATTTCTTGGGATTGTAAATTATATTAAGGATTTTCTTCCAAAATTATCCAAATACACAAGCCAACTGTCTAAAATGCTGAGAAAGAAATCTACAACTTGGGAAAAAAGATCAAACGACGGCAGTCCAAAAGTTAAAACAAATTTGTCAGAATCCACCACCTCTAAAGATTCCCAACACAAGACACAGGATCTGGCAAATAGATGCTAGTGATGAGTATTGGAGAACCATACTCATTGAATAGATTGACAAGAAATTACACAATTGTAGTCACACAAGTGGACAGTTTAAAGAAGTCGAGAAACATTACCACATACCTACAAAGAAATCCTGGCCATAAAATATAGAATAAAAAAGTTTGAATTCCTTCTTATCAGTCACAATTTTACTGTGAAGATGGATAATTCATCTTTCTCACGAATAATGGATTTCAAAAAGAAAATTATTCCAGAAACACAATTATTGAGGTTGAAGGATTAGTTTTCCGTTGATATACCAATTCAATGTTCAGCATATAAAAGGATACTCCAACATGATCCCAGGTCTTCTTTCCATACCAAAAAGAGTTCATCTCATTTTCAAATCCAAAGCCGTTCCTATTGTCTTCATGGCCTTTTTAGTTCCTCCTGTTAATTCTACATTTAGAGCAAAACATTTCAAACTTTTTTCCCAAGAGACAGGCCTTTTGTAGAGTATTTTTTATATTAAGTTTTATATTAGAAATTATCTCTTCTTTTTTCTAGCTAAGTATATGGTGATCAACCATACCAATCTCAACCGAGATTTTTTCTTTCCAGACCATCCTTTCAGCAACATGATCGAAATCAATATAAAGGCTCTATTTCCTGAAGAATGTTTATGGCATTTCTAGTGCCTAGGGATTCTTTATTTTTTCCCAATCCAATTTACTACCTCTCATCTGATAGCCTTCCTACCTGTGCCTAGCAACTAGAGTTCATTATTATGGACTTTCCTAAAATGGTATTACATGACAGAACAGTGCTCTATGGACTATGTATGGATCAAATCAATAGCCATGAAGATGAACGTATCAATACAATCTTCATGCTGCATCGTCGTTATATTCAAGGACCAATGAATAGTTCAAGATCTATGCCATTCTGCTATGTTTGGAAGTCTTTTTTACAAGATATCTCAGAGATAGAAAAGGAACAGAAACTCCTTATGGAACACCACTGTTTCAAGGACCAAATTTCTTTCAAAATTCTATCAAGATATCTTTCATCTACCTTTATGAGTTCTTCAAAGAAAGATAAGGCCACCCAAATCGATCCAGAATCAAATCAGGAAGAAAGTCCTACCCAATTAGGATTTGGCCCGGATGACATGTTTGTCGATTCTCAAGATCCCAGTTGTTTAGATGATCATGATATAGATTGGAATGATTATTGTTTCTACTGAGATATCCCTCATTCTGAAGCATATTACCAATATCATAATTCACCATGACGAGATCCTCCAATCTTTTGATGATTTGTTTGATGTTTTGTGTTAAGGTTCTTTACAATAAAGATGGAAATGTGTCCCCACAAGTTCTTTATGTAAATCTGGGTATATCCCACATGTCTCTAAAATTAGTTTCAAGTCCAAATTTGAAATTCATATGTAAAATTTTGAGTCCAAGGTTGAAGTCTGAATGTAATTTTATTTTAAATCTGTGTTTAAAGTTCAGATTTTTGGAATCTGTAGTTAGAGTCCGGAAGCCTCTATAAATACAGCTCTTATCTCATTTGTAAGGCATCCTTAGTTTGAATGGAAAATATCCTCGTTCTGACATCTTTATGGCTTTCTAAAAATTTTCTCTTCTTCGAAAGTTTCTGAAGGTCTTGAAGAACTTGTCTAACAAACGTCCTACTATGGCATAGAGTATGCTCTGTACTTGCCTCTTGTGAGAGGACCCTGTACATAAAAAATATGATAATTTAAACGTAGAATTTGATCAATATGCTACGGTCATCACAGTAGAGTTAATTGATGTAAAACAGTTTAGATCTTCACATTGCAGTGATTGAGCCATTCATGTCCACAAGAGACTTCAGGCATAAGGGAATAGGAGATTCTCTTCTAACTTTATTTTGTGAGATTTTCGGCCAACCTAATAGTATCAGAGCTAGATAGTCTTGTGATGCCCAAGAAGAATATTAGATAAATTTTCATGTACAAGAAGAAATAATAAAATTTTTATTATTTTTTAAATAATATTTTACATTCCTAATACGTTTTACAATAAACTTTTTATTTGGCATACATTATATCCAAAAAGGACTATTTCAAATAATATCACAAATAATACTGGGCAATGATATTGCCACAGAAAATTCCATATTGCCATAGCTAACTTTATACAAAATGTCAAATTTACCCCTATCAATCTTCTACCACAACAAACAATATGTTCCACACCCCTCCGCCCTCCTGTCATTGGTCCATGACTTCTACAGTTGTACTGACTCTGCCTCTCCAAAGTCCAAACATCCACTGCATTCTCCCAAGAAAAACCTCCAAGCTTAGTGTGAAGTTTTCTTTTCTTCCAATTTTTTTCTTCTTAGCCGCTATTGTCTTTCACGTGAGAAGGTTTTAGAAGTTGCCTCAAGTTGAAGAATAAAATTTAAGGGGAAAAAAAAAAAGAAATGGAAGAAAAATAAAAGAAAAGAAAAGAAAAGAAAAAGGTAATTCAAGAATCCATTTAGCAAATCTCACATGGCATTTGACCTACTTGGCAAGGTGTTAAATTCCTTTTTTCTGTATTACTCTTTCTGCTAAGTTTCATTTCCATTACCTGCATTTACTGTGTCTATGAAGTATAAATAGAAAAAAAAGGACTTCTTGATTGAATGATAGAGAACAAGAGGGATTTTTTTTAGAGTTCTTGATTGTGTTTCTTAGCATTTTTGGATTCTAAAGAAAAAAGGGATTTTTGGTAAAAAGATCCAATTTTCCTGAGATTTGTGTCTTTAGACTTTTGATTTTGGGAATTAAGTGTCTGGCTTCACCGTTGGGGGTTGCACTTGTACTGGCGAATTGGGTATAAAGCTGCGGTAGAGAACGGAAGGAATGATCGTAGGTGCACCAATGCTGGAGAAGTGTGTGGTGGATTCCAGGAAACAAGTTTTGTGAAAGGAAAATTCGTCCATTGAACTTACAAAGTGTTTTGTTATTTGGTGTAGCAAAAAAGATTGAGTCATGCAAGGAGCTGCACTGTCTAAAAGAAACTATTTTAGCAGAATTGAAATGTTTTCATAGGATTAAACAAGCCTTCCTCCATGACGTGGAGGGAGCAAGAACAGCAGAAGAGAATTACAGAACCAGCAATTGAGTAGAGAAAGGAAGGCTAAAAGGCAATTGGTGTACTGAAACAACTGCTGAAGGGTTGTATTTATAGGACAATTTTTATAACGTTAAAGTTTTATGACCTACTTATCATGAGATGAACCTTGAGGGGAACATTAACATTTTCTGGTCTATTTATCAAGAGCTGAACGTTGAGGGGAACGTTAAAAAGACCTGGTATTCAGGGTTGACCAAGTAAAATTCTATTTTGATTGAAATTCTATCTGAAAAGGTTAATTTATATGCAGGGTAATTTTAGTAAAACTAAAATTCGGTTTTAGTGAGCCCAAATAAAAAAAAACATAAAATTGGATTGGGCCGCATCTAACCCACGCACAGGGGGAGGCAAATCTACTAGTTTGAACTTGGATCGATACAACTCGGCCCTCTTTACATGTGCGTAGCCCACCACTGATTCTATTATCATCATAAGCCCACTAAAGTGTCAATCAATATAAAGTAATGCAAGGTTCAATAATTTTTCTAATGTGGGATAAAAACTCTTTTGAAATACTCATTTATGCTAACAATCCCCCACATACTTTAAAAAAGTTTTGAATAAAAGGAGTAAAGATATGCTGGATCTGTATGGGTGGAAATGCAATTAGTTTTGTGTCTTTTGGACTATGACCAAGGTTGGATTGATAAAACATGACTTACAGAATTATTGGTGAAATATAAGATTTCTATGGACTAGCAATTCTTTTTGTATGTCAGTTTTAGATTTCATCAATCACATTGCTAACCCACAATATTGTTGTTCAACGCATTTTTGCACAAATAGGTCGTGCACGTGCCTGTTTATTCATGAGAGCTCTAAAGATTTGGCCAAAATCTTATAGGAGCAGCCCTACTCCACTTTTATACAGGTGAATTCATCAAGTGTATATTGCTTTAAATACACTATCGCTAAGAAATATGAATTTATTAAGAGTTTTAACTCATCCTCACAAATTGTAGCAGTCAAAGCACTCATCTTAGGAGGGACTCAACTTGAGGTGTTTTAGTGTCAATATTGATTTGTTATTACCCATATGAACCTATTTCATGGGATCTCCAATCACATAGGTTGTGTTATCATCTTTATTGACATCTTGTTGGCCTATGTTCCATTTCCTTCGAGGTTTGAAGAACCAATTTTCTTCCCACAAGTTTAGTCAGAGGATCGGCCAAATTGAATTCTAACTTCACATAGTCAATGGAAATTATTACATCTCTAAATAGTATGTTGTTTTACAACATCATGTCTTAATTTCATGTGTCAATTTTTACAATTATAAGATTTATTCTTGACAATAGCAATTGCTGCTTGACAATCACAATGTATGGCTACAAGAGGCAACAAATCCTTTGTTAAAGGAATATCAGTTAAGAAGTTTCTTAACCAATCAGCCTTAGAACCAGCCAACTCCGGAGCTACAAACTCAGATTCCATAGTTGATCTAACAATGATCGTTTATTTGGCTGATTTCTATGCTATTTCACCACCTCCAAGAGTGAACACATAACCACTAGTGGATTTTGTCTCATCTGAATCGGTGATCCAATTTGCATCACTGTAACCATCTGAAATAGTGGGAAATCCACTATACAGGATACCATAATTTATGGTATCTCTCAAGTATTTCATTAGTCTAACTAATGCAGACCAATGCTCTAGATTGGAATTATGAGTATATCTACTCAGTTTACACATAGCATAAGTTATAACAGATCTTGTAAAATTCATTAAATCATCAGACTCCCAATAATCTGAGCATATTTAGACTGAGCAACTAGGTCACCACGATTCTTTTTCAATTGGGTGTTAGCATCATAAGGAGTGCTCACAGGTGTCACATCAAAATTTTCAAACTTTTTAAGAAGTCTTTCTACATAATGTTCCTGTGACAACATAATACCATCTCATTTCCTTGTGAGTTTAACACCCAATATCATATTTGCTTCACCCAAATCTTCCATATCAAAGTTAAAAGACAAAAAATATTTAGTATTTTGTACAATATCTAAACTCGTACAAAATATAAGCATGTCATCAACATATAAGTTGATTATCACCTAATCACTATTTACAACTTTAGCATAAACACATTTATTCACTTCAATAGAAGAAAAATTGTCTCTCATTAAGATTTGATTAAATTTCTCATGCCACTATTAAAGAGCTTATTGAAGGCCGTAAATAGATTTAATTAATTTACAAACTTTATTTTCTTGTCCAGAAATAACACATCCTTTACAGGTTGAACCATATAAATCTCTTATTCTAAATCACCATTTAAAAATATTGTTTTGACATTCATTTGATGAACAAAAAGTTTATAAGTGGAAGCTAAGGCAAATAAAACCCGAATAGAAGAAATTCTAGTTACTGGTGCAAATGTATCAAAATAATCAATATTTTATTTTTGAGAAAATTCTTTTGCAACTAATCGAGTTTTATATTTATCTACGGACCCATCAGGATTAAGTTTTCTTTTGAAAATCTACTTACAACCAATAGGATTAGCACTAGGCGGTAAATCAACCAAAATTCAAGTTTTATTTTTTTATAATAGAGTCAATTTCAGACATTATTGCTTCTTTCCATAATTGTGCATCAGAAGAAGAGATGACATCAAAATAAGTTAAAGAATCATTATCAACGATAAAAGTTTGAAAGTCATTTTCATAAGAAAATTCTTTTGTAGGTCTTTTGCTCTTTCTCAATTCCTCATCAGAGGTTATTTCTCTATTTATTTCAATACAAGGGCATAAGAAATTTTATTAGACAGTGAAAAAATATGTTCAAAGAATTTAGCATTCTTTTATCTCTAATTATTGTATTACAGTCAAGCACATCACTTTTTAAAACATGAAATCTATATGTAGCACTATGAATCTATATGCAGCACTATGTTCAACATATCTATAAGCATACAATCAGAAGTTTTGGAACCTATTTTTCTCTTCTTAGGTTCAGGCAATAATATTTTGACAATACACCCCGACACTTTTAAATATTTCAAGTTAGGTTTATAACATTTCCATAATTCATAAGGTATTTTGCCAGTTCTTTTATGTGGAATCCTGTTTTGTAAGTGACATGCGGATAAGATAGTTTCACCCACAAATTATCAGATGCATGAGAACTTGCTAACATAGAGTTCATCATTTCTTTTAGTGTTCTATTTTTCCTTTCAACTACTCCATTAGATTGAGGTGAATAAGGAGGTGTTAATTCATGAATTATTCCTTCCTTTTCACAAAAATCTATTCAAAGATAAATATTCTCCTCCTCTATCTGACCTATTCTTTTTATTTTTCTCCTAAGTTGATTTTCTACCTTAGTTTTGTAGGAAATAAAGGCATTAAAAGCATCATCTTTATTTCTAAGTAAATACAATTTAGTAAATCTAGAAAAATTATCAATAAAAGTCACATAATATTTCTTACCACCTCTAGTCATAGTTTGTTTTAAGTCACCTAAATCAGTGTGAATTAAAGACAACAATTCGGTTTCTCTATTTACAGAAAAATAAGTCTTTTTGGTAATTTTAGTTTCTACACATATTTTACATTTATCAATACTAGTTGAATTTAAACCAGATATTAAACCTAAAGATTGCATTTTCTTTATGTATGTAACATTAACACATCCTAATCTAGTATGCCATAAAGAAATTGAATCAACAATATAAGTAGAAGAAGATGCATTTTCATTGATAACATTTGAAACATTCAAGACAAAAAGTTCTCGATTACAATAGCCCTTTTTTACTTACAAACACATTGTTTTTGGTCATCACAATCTTATCAGATTCAAATGACACTTTCACCCCAACTTTTTCTAACAATGCTACAGAAATTAGATTTTCTCTAATAGTTGGAACATGCAGCATATCCTTGAGGGCTAAAGCTTTTCCTGAAGTAAGTTTCAAGAGAACTTTGCCTTTACCCAAGACCTTAGCAGTTCTTGAATCTCCAAGGTAGACCACTTCTTCATCATCCCCTATTGGAGTATAGGAGGTAAATGCTTCTCTATTTGCACAAGTATGCCGAGTAGCCCCTGATTCTACCACCCATTCTTTCACATTGTCTGCAATGTTCATTTGAGAAATGACTGCAGCAATAATATCATCTCATCAGCTAGGTTAGCCTTAGGAGAATTAGCCTTTGTTTTGTCATTTTTCTTTCTATACCTGAACTGAGCAGCATGATAACCTAGTTTTTCACAAACAAAACAAATGCCTTTCTTTTTCTTAAAGTTGGGATTATTAGGCTTGTACTGTTTTTGGACATATTTTTGTACCTCTTATTATTACTTTGTACCAGATTTGCTTTGAGGGCCATCTCCTTAGCAGACTTCTTTCTGTTGGTGTCTTCAATTAGTATGTGTGTCATTAGCTTCTCAATAGTAAAGGTTTTCTGCTTGTGCTTCAAGTTATTTTTGTAGTCAATCCACGAGTCTGGCAGCTTCTCAATTAGCACTCCAGCAGCAAACTTCTCTGGTAGCAAGATCTCTTCAGCTTTCAAATTTTCAAGCAATTTTTGGTATTTGTTGGTCTGGATCTTCATTTCCTTCTCATCAGTCATCTGCCAGTGATAAAATTTTTCTACCACAAACTTTTGCTTGGTAGCATCTTCAGCAGTGAATTTTTTAATTAATGCTTCCCAAATATCTTTTGCTCCCTTATAATTGCAGTACACGTCAAACAATTCATTAGATATAGTTTGTAAAATAGTATGGCGACATACCCTATTGACATGTTTCCATACTTCTTGTGTCTTGACATCATGCATCTGGACTAGACTGTGGATGGAGTAGCGTATGTGCAACTCCATGGACATCGAGCATTGAAAACACACGTTCTTGCTTCCGTTTGAAATTTTCGTTTGCGAAAGTTTCAATTTTTGATACGTCTGGAAAAGGTTTGGCAAACGGAAGGGTGACAGGAGTAGTTGGTGTAATAGGTCCAGCAACAGATTTTGAAGATTGAACATTATTAGCAGGAATGGGGTTTGCAGTAGCAGTGTTGGAAGGCATAGTTTCTTTAGATTATTGTGTAATTTGGTGTAGTAAAAAAGTTTGAGTTGTGCAAGGAGCTATACTATCCTAAAGAAACTATTTTAGCAAAATTGAAATGTTTCCACAAGATTAAACAAGCCTTCCTCCGTGAAGTGAAGGGAGCAGGAACAGCAGAAGAGATTTATAGAACCAGGGACTAAGAAGAGAAAGGAAGACTGAAAGACAATTGGCGTATTGAAGCAACTGCTGAAGGGAAACGTTGAAAAGACTTGTTAATATCTTCAGGACTGATCAAGTAAAATTATATTTTGATTAAAATTTTATCCAAAAAGGTAAATTTATAAGTATGGTAATTTTAGTACCAAAACTAAAATTCGGTTTCAGTGAGCCTTAATAAAAAAAAAAAGTAAAATCGGACTGGACTGCATCTAACCCACGCTAGGGAGAGCAAATCCGCCAGTTTGAATTTGGATCGGCCCAACTCAGCCTTCCTTACATGCATGCGAGCCTACCATTGGTTCTCTTATCATTATAAGTCTACTAAAGTGTCAATCAATATAAAGTAATATAAGTTTCAATAGATTTTTTCAATGTAAGATAAAAATTCTTTTGAAATACTCATTTATGCTAACAAAAAGTGCTGTGACAATAAGATTTTTGCTGTGGCAATATCATTTACCATAGTGATGATATTGTTTGGACAATCATTATTTTTGAAATTTTTTTGTAAAAGTAGTGCAATAACCTTTTTGATGTGATATATGTGAAATAAAAAGTAATTGAAAATGTGTGTATCAGAAAAATAAAAATTATTTTATATCCAAACAACATCAATATTTCTCAAATGAATAAAAAACTAGTGCCAAACGAGTCTTTCAGTGAAAAGAGAAAAAGTGTGGGGCCAGGACCCGAAAATCAAGACCAAGCCAGCTGACCACTGTCCCCTCCATGTAACTTTCCTTTGTCCATTCCCTCCTCCATTAGACATTGATTAATCTCCCCTGCTCAAAAACCCCAGAACCCCCTCCCCTACCAGAGCCATAGCAAAACCCCGAAAGTAAGTTCAATTAAAAGAAAAGCAAATTCTCTCCCTCTCCAACCCTTTCCAGAACCAACACTTACCAAAATAAAACATTTTTAGCTTAGTTCCCAAACTATTTTGTTTGCTCATTTCATTTCTCAAACCAACAAAAGCCCAATTGTATATTTATCATCTGACAAGTGAAAAAAAAAAAAAAAAAACACCAAACCAAAATCTCAAAACTAGAATCCTAGTATAGAGTTGCATTTATTCCTCTACCAAGCCGAATATCTTTTCTTTTTGATCTTTTTTTTTTTTTTTATCTCCTACTCAAGAAAAGAACATAGAAAGCACAAATGCCTACTGAAAACCTCCATTACGACGTCGTTCCTCTTCTCTTCATCTGCCTCCTCATTTCCTTCCCTTTACTCATCTCCTCCAAGTCCACTATCGAGCCTTGCTCAAACGCCGACAGCTGCTCGGCCGTCGTCGGCTACACTCTCTACACCGACCTCAAAGTCGCTGAGGTCGCCGCTCTCTTCAGCGTCGATCCCATTGCTCTCCTCACGGCTAACTCCGTCGACATTTCCTACCCGGACGTCGAAAACTACATTTTTCCTTCTCAGCTCTTCCTCAAGGTCCCCATCACTTGTTCCTGCGTCGACGGCATCCGGAAATCCACCTCGACGACTTACAAAACTCGCCCTTCCGACACCCTTTTCGCCATCGCCAATAATGTCTATGGCGGCCTCGTGTCCGCCGACCAGATCAAGGAGGCGAATGCCAACTAACCATTTCTGACCCTTCTGTGCTCAATGTGGGTACTTCGCTGGTGATTCCCTTGCCTTGTTCTTGCTTTAACGGGACGGACAATAATCTTCCAGCGGTTTATATGTCGTATGTTGTGAGGCCGGTGGATACCCTCGCCGGAATCGCGTCGAAGTATACTACTACGGTGACTGATCTCATGAATGTCAACGCTTTGGGTAGTCCAGCTATTAATGATGGAGACATTCTTGCAATTCCTCTGTCTGGTAATTCTTGATAAAATTTTCATTTTTATTTAGTTTTGGATTTTTTTTTTCTTTTTTAAGTTGAAAATTGAACTGGGTTAGAGTTATTTTCATCTGGAATATAATCTTTAAAGCTTTAAGCAGGAAATGTGAGTGTTGTACTGACTGCTGTAGGAGTTGTACCTCAGTTTATTGGTGCACTCGGCATTGTCTAATTATGGGAAAGTTAGCGTCTTTTGTGTTTTTTCTATCTTTATTTTAAGTGGGCTAGGGGTTTTGTAAACTAGTGTTTGATTAGAGGTTTTTGTGGACTTGTTTTTTGGTGTAAATATGTATGGGTTGAGTGTATATATATGATTTGAAGAGTAGTCGTTCTTCTCGGAAAGAAGAAATGGAACAAGCAAAATTGGGTGAACTGATTTTGAGTGTGGTTTGTGAAATTTTTTGTTTAATGTGCAGCTGTAGTCTATTTGTTTTACTGTTGGTCAATTTGTTTGGTATTTGGTATCTAACTGAAGATAGATTTTGTTGGATTCTGCTATTATATGCATCATATGAGCGCTCCCTACCAGCGCCAACAAAAACATTTCTGCAATTTTGTTAATAATGACACTGGTAATTTTCCATTTTCAGCTTGTGCATCTAGTTTCCCAAAGTATGCATCCGATTATACCTTGTCTGTACCCAATGGGAGTTATGCTATAACTGCAAGTCACTGTGTCCAGTGCAGTTGCGGACCTGGGACTCGCAAGTGAGTGAGCATCTATGTATAGACTGTTATTATCATATCTTTTCAGGGATGCATTTAGAGCTATGCATTTTGTTTAATTATGTCTGGATTGACTTTGAGCGGATTTTATGCAGCTTGTACTGCATGCCAGCTTCATTAGCAGTTTCTTGTTCAAGTATGCAATGCAAAAATAGTAACCTCATGCTCGGAAATGTTACCATGCAACAGACTAGTGCTGGCTGCAACGTGACTTCTTGCAGCTATGGAGGATTTGTCAATGGGAGTATTGTTACCATGTATGTTTCTCAATCATCCAAAATCTTCTGAGGACTCCTTTCTCCTCTGTTTGTTTGTGTATTTTCCCTTGCTTTTGTTTGTCAAAATTGTGAATTTCTCTGCCTTTGAGTTATTTGTATTTGACACCCTTCTACATGTTTTATTTTGGCAGATTATCCACATCTCTTCAGCCTCATTGCCCAGGTAAATGTTGAATATATGATGTCCTATTGCTGTGAGCCATTCATTGATCTTAAGAACAGTACAATCATTTTCTGAGGTATGTTTGATTATCTCGTGGTCTATTCATCTATATTGGTACTCAAGGCTTAACACAATTTTGATCCTTTTCCCTGATCTTGAAAACCAGGACTGCCTTTGTCCTTTTCTCTTATCAAGTTATATGGAGCATATACTAAACATAGGGTGACAAATATATTGCTTCAGTTATTGCAGCTTGTTGATCATATGGTTTTATTGCTTTTTTCGAGTTCAATTATGATGCATTTTACATTTCTTCATTTACTTCTTTTGTTGTATGGCCAAAAAACTGCAGGACCGCAGCAATTTCCTCCACTAATAGCTCCCACTTCATTAGTTGGCCAAGATTCTTTATTTGCACCAGCTCCTTCACCTTCTGAAACCGCAGGCGCTCCAACAACATTTCCAAAATCTTCTGTGGTGCCTTCTACTGGGTCCACTATACAATTTCCTCCTGCAAATGGCCCAACTGGAAGTTCTTCGGATGCTTGCTCGTTGGTGAATCCATTGGCTAGTTTTCCAATTGTACATTCCTCTTGGCTTTGTATTTCAAGAATGTGGTGTCACTTCCTTTGTAATTTTTGCCTCAGCCCTGAGCTAATATGTTGGGATCTTTTTTTCTTGTTTTGATATCCTGTAAAGTCCCGCGAACATTTATTTGGACTTCGTGGCAAACTCCAATTTTAGCTGACACAGTGTCTGGCTTCTTTCTTTTATGATCTTTTTTTCCCTCCTTTTGCCGAACTCATTTTGTTTTTTCATGGATGGACAATGGATGTAACAATGGATGCTTGAGCAGATCAGAGTTTGGGTCATTCAACAATATTGCATTGAGCAGGTGTACTGCATTTTGTCTCTTTGAAAAAATGTTCTCTCATTGCCAAGGCGTTCTTCTACGTACTGGGACTTACCATATCTATCACCCAATACAAACCAAATGTAGAATGACTACCTAGGAGCGGACAAGTAAGAACCGTCAAGAGTGGGTATGTTTAATAACTGAATTTAATGTTAAAAATTAATTGGTTTTAGAAGAAAATTTTAAATTCAGCATGTTTGATAAAATTCTCTTATTACTTAATTTATTAAGCATTATTTAATTTGTATTCAAAATTTTAACTGAAAATTTTTTCACTTAATCTGCTGAATTTTAAATATATGTATAAACACATATTCTAATACATACACTCTCTCTTACACATTCACACACACTTTCTCTGGTTTGCACACACTCTCACATAAACACATACTCTCTCACACACACAAAAACACACTCCTTTATATATATACATTGTCTCTCACACACACATACACACTTAATCTCACACACACATTCTCTCTCGTACTTTTTCATACTCACACTCACACACACTCGCACACATTCTCTCTCACTCACGTACACATACTCTATCACACATACAGATTCTCTCACACACAAACATACTCTATCACACACATTTTCTATCATACACATTTATACCATCCTTAATTATTCATTTTCTTTTCTACACATTTGACAATTATTTATAATAAAGTTAATATATGTATGAAGTGACATATTTAATTCAGAAATTAAATTCGATTGATTATTAAACAGAAATAAATTTATTAATTCAATAATTAATACTTTCAAAATTTACAATTCAGACTTTAGAATTTAGTATTCAACATTAACAAACACCCCCTAGATTGCTTCATTCGTAGATTATCAACTATGTACACAACCAACACGATTACCCTTGCACAACCAACATGGTACAAGCAGGCAAATGTAACATGCCTGCTTGTTTTTTTACCTAAATCATCTACCATCCTGATTGAAGACTCCTCACTCACATACAAAGGAAAATCGCGCTGTATAGCACTAGTTGGATGTTTACAGTAGGAAAGCAGTCCTCACCACACACTGCCTTTTTATCACAGCTGATGCACAAGAATAAATATCACAAACAGCAGGTTAATTGAAAACAGCCATACCTCCAGATCCAAAAATCACAACTGTATCCCTTGTATATCCAGCCCAACGCAATCTAATGAAGATGAATACCATGTAGATTCTTGGAAAGAGTCTAGTAGAAAACAATAGAAACATAAACAAATGACTTTGAAATTGCAACGTACAACATCAATCATATTTACAGTGTATCCACATTTTGAAGTTGAATGAAGACGGATACTATTCAGTTTCAAACTATGTACAAAGTTTTAAAGCAATTGTACAATTAAGGCAGATCCTAATCCCTTTCAAATCAGGACATCAATCTTCAAAGAGCTTTCAGAACTACTTTACTGCTTGTGTGAACCCCCAATGCAGCAAGTTTTAAAATGGCACGAGTATTGTATAACCTGTGACATGGAATATCCAATGAGCATTCCTCATACTACAAAATAAGTTTTAACTGTGATGGTTCTAATAGTACAGTTAACTATGCTATCATATAAGCCATGTACAACAAAAGTAATATTTCTGAAGATTAAAGTTCATGGTCAACATCTGCAACATGTTCTCACATAAATGCATAAATATACACTAGATGATGGAACATGAGTTGGTGCTCGGAGGTAAATGGAACACAAGAAGAGGCATGCAAATCTTGAACTGGTTAGTACTCTGCAGAGAGATGGTCACTTCAACAATTGTTTAACTAAATATATTGGCATGTTCTTCTGTTAGAATTTAGTTGCACATATTTTTGGAGGTTAGCTCTAAAGTCCCACTACTTTGCAATTCTTTCTTTTTTGACTTCAAAAAGGTAGGTAGGTAAGGTTAACTCATCATAGCAGGTCATTTTAAGATCATAACAATAAATTAAACTTAGGGACAAAGGAAGTTATTTAGTCTAAATTCATGTGGATTACTGTTCCCTAACCCGGAAAAAACAAAAAACAACAAAAAGAAACAAGACAACAAAAAACCAAAAAAACCTATCAATATTAATATCGGAGTCAACATCTCACCCTGCCAGAGCAAGTCCCCAGGTGGACAGGGTATAAAACATCTTTCCAGCGCTCCAAATGTGTAACATCTTATCCACCTTATTCACGCCTCCCAAATGCATTAGTGAGGGCTGCAAGTTATCAGGTGTCCACCACCAAATCAGAGGTGTTACTGAAAAATAAACAGAAAAGGACACCAAAAGAAAAGAGAAGACATGGAAGCAAAACAAACAAACAAACAAACAAACCAAGCCTTAATCCTACTAAGTAGGGTCGGATGCATGAATCCTGCTACACCAGTACGCTCTGTCATGGACTATATCCTCTTCAATTCCTAAATGGGCTATATCTTTCCTACAAATTACCCACCAAGTCTTTTTCGGTCTTCCTCTATCCCTTTTATGGTGAATCTACTCGCCTGACAGGCGCTTCTATTGGTCGTCTTAACACATAACCTAACCACCTTAAACATGTTTCTCTCATCTTCTCACCAATAGATGCTACTCCAATTTTCTCACGAATATGCTCATTCCTTATCTTGTCTATCCTAGTGTACCCACACATCCATCTTAACATTTGCATTTATGCTACCCTTATCTTTTGCTCATGTGTGTGATTCACTGCCCAGTGTTATACCCCAACACTCAGACCCATAGAGCATCGCCAGCCTAATTGCCATTCTATAAAATTTACCCTTAAGTTGTAAAGGAATTTTGCGGTCACATAATATTCCCGATGCCATTCTTCATTTAGTCCATCCCACTTGTATCCGATGTGTAACATCTCGATCTATACCACCATTACTATGAATAACTGATCCTAAATATTTAAAATTTTCACTTATGGGTATCTCTTGATTTTCAATACTAACCCCTATTCCATTCCTACGTGCACTCTTGCTAAACTTAAATTTCATATGTTCTATTTATGATCTACTAATTCTAAACCCTTTTGCCTCAAGTGTCTCTCCGAACCTCGAGTTTAGCATTAACCCCATCTTTTGTTTCATTTACTAACACAATGTCATTTACAAATAACATACACCATGGTATTTCCTCCTGTATGTGCCTGGTAAGTTTATCTATGACTAACGCAAATAGATAAGGACTTAGAATTGAACCTTGGTGTAAACCTATATTGTCAGCTATAGAGAACTCTCCTATCAACCCTCCTGGTGTTCTCACACTTGTAACCACATCCCTATACATCTCCTTTATTAATTCTATGTATGCTACTCTAACTCCCTTTTTTTTTAAAACTCTCCACATAACTTCTCTAAGGACTCTATCGTATGTTTTTTCAAAATCAATAAAAATCATACGTAAATCCTTTTCTTTATCCTGGTATCTCTCGGTAAGCTCCTTAAGAGATGTATGGCTTTAGTAGTCGATCTCCCTGGCATAAAACCAAACTGATTATTTGACACCTTAGTCTCATTCTTAACCTTTTTTCTACCACCCTCTCCCAAAATTTCATCGTATAGCTCATTAACTTAATACCTCTGTAATTCGCACAATTTTGTATATCCCCTTTATTTTTGAATATGGGTACGAGAGTACTCTTCTTCCACTGGTCAGGCACCTTTCTACCCTTCAATATTTTATTAAAAAGATTGGTAAGCCAACTTAGGCATTTCTTTCCTAAGTATTTCCATACCTCGATTGGGATATCATCGGGGCCAACTGCTTTTCGTTTCTTCATCTTCTTCAAAGCCTCCTCCACCTCTGATTCTTGAATCCTTCGATAATACATTACGTTTCTTCACTCCTAAAACTTAGCTACTCTCCTAGAATGATATCGTCTCCATTGCCTTCATTGAATAGTTGATGAAAATATCTCTCCCATCTTTCCTCATTTTTCCCATCTCTTACTAGCACCTTATTATTTTCATCCTTGATGCACTTGATTTGGGTTAAATCCTTCAGTCCTATAGATTCTTGCTTTAGCAATTTTATAAATACCTCACTCCCTCTCCTTAGATTCTAATTTTTGGTAAAAATCTTCAAAAGCCCTATCCCTCGCTTCACTTACAGCCTTTTTTTTGCTTCCTTTTTAGCAAACTTATATTTCTCAATATTTTCGTCTCTTCTACAACTATATAGAGCCTTATAGTTAGCCCTTTTAACTTTGATTTTATCTTGTACACCTTCATCCCTGTTACCACCAAGATTCCTTGTTCATAGAGGCATAACCTCTTGACTCTCTAAGTATCTTCTTAACCACTGTTCTCACTCTAGTCAGGACATCCATTCAAAAGTATACAAAATGAAACTCAACCGACTTAAAAAATACAAGGACAAGGCATCAAAGTACAAAAAATATGGAGCTATAGAATATGTATTAGAAAGAAGAAATATGATCAAGTGATAGCTGTGGGAACTCCATGAGGCCAAGGTTCATTATTTGTAATGCACATACAACTGTCACATGTTTATAAGGCGTCAAAGTACAAAAAGTATGGAGCTATAGAATATGTATTAGAAAGAAGAAATATGATCAAGCAAATGGTTGTGGCAAACTACCCGAGTCTTTTTCAGTACTTATAAGCAAACTCATTAGAATCTATAATTTCAATTTTCTCTTATTCTTTTCCTCTTGAATTAAAAAAGATCGTACATTTTCCTTCTTAAATAACTATCTCTTTCAATAGTTTATCTATTCAGAAATTCTTGAATCCAACACAATACGACCTCGTGTCTTTTTTCTTTTTAAATTCTTCAATAGGTGCACAAAAGATGTTTTAGATGGCAAACTACACATTCTATAAGCCAAAAACATGAAAATTAGGTCTCACAAAACATAGAACGTTAGTGTATTACTATTAATCACACCACACAAGAATCCCTCATTCTCTATGGCTTAATATTGCAGGGAACATATAGGATTATAACAATCTCAATATAGCTAAAATGATCAATGACCAGAACAATATCACATGTAAATGAACAAAAAGGAGAATTTACCCTTCTGCAGCTCCTGAGGAGACAATTCCTGCAATTCAAAATAACACGTTAAAGGCATTGCATTATAAGAACTAATGCTCAGTCCTACAACTAAATACTTGAAAAAAAAAAAAAAAAACGACCTTAGCTTTGGGATTCGAAAGAATACATTTAGCCATGAAATTCGCAACCCCTTCGACAACATGTTCCTCATTAACAACAACATAATATTCTCATTATCAATTTCACTTTGTTCTTCAATATTATTTGGAGTCATTTCATCTGTCACCCATACCCACCAACTTGGCTCCTTCTGGTCTATATTAATTAGAATTCCAGCCGTCTCCAAATCCACATCTAGCAAATAAAACCCCCAAAAAAATTCTAACAATCAAATTCATTAAAAAAATAAAATAAAACAAAATAAAATATTAACATTTTAATTGGGGAAAAAAAACCTGAAGCTTCATTGAAGGGAAATTTACAACCAATGCAACCAGAATTTGATTCAAGCTTATTCAAGAAGCTTCTCGAATTCACAGCAGATATGATCCGATCATTAAGCTATTTTCAACAAAAAGAAAAAAGAAAAAAAATTGTCTCTTATAAAAATCTAGATTAATATATATATATATATATATAATACTTACATCGGAAGGGCAATTTTGTAATAAAGAAGGAGATTGGGAGATATTTTCGAGAAGTTTGAGATTTCGTTCGAGTAAGATTCTAAGGCTGTTGATTTTCCGATTGTAAAGACTCCAATTCTTTTTCTTCTTCTTTGATTTTTTCTGGATTTAACGGTGGTTCTGACGGCGTCGTTTCTTGGTGGTGGTGGTGGTGGTTGTAGTGATGGCAGCATTCCATAGCGGTCCATGCGACGTCGGCGACTTCCAACACCGTCTTCGCAACCTCCAAGGAAGCATGGCTCACCATTCTTTTCTTTTTTTTTTTTTTTTCTGAAAAAATTGAATTTTGTGAAGATAATTTGATGGGGAAGCTTTTAGACTCCGGATATTTCAGAAACCCTTTTTTTGGTTGATAGCATGAAGAAATTAATCAATCACCGCCACCCACTTGAGCGTTGAGGCTTGTTTTTGGGTTAATAACACATTGCCCCAGAACTAAGCAAGTAATCACATTTTGTTTCTTGAATTTTAGAAATATACACTTTACTTTCATTGATATTATTTATCTATTATTAATATTAAAATTAGTAATATAATCTAGTTAACTAACTAAACCATACCCTAGGTAATATATTTTGATTTTTTATATATTTAAATTTGATAGTAATGTGATAATTATTTAAAATAAGTAAAAATAAATTATATAATGTTTTAATATAATCAATATCAATATATTCTTGGTCAAATTTTTAAAATTTTTAAATTTTATTTTATATTATTTCAAATTTATATGAAAATATATATTTTTTATAAAATTGTGCAAATTACGATGTTGTATATAATATAATTCAACATTTTTTCACATTTTTACTACATAAAGTCAAAGATATTAATGTATTATTATATTTTATTTTTTTCTTAATTCTTTTATAACCATCAAAAATCAATTAAATACAAGAAAAATCAAAATATAATACTAAGGGCATTTGAGTCATTTAACTTAGTTTTCTTGATATTTACAATTTTTAAAGAATGAATAATATGAATGGGAGACAAAGAGTATATTTCTATAATTCAGGAGACAAAGTGTAATTAAGTAACTAGTGAAGGGGCAAAGTGTTATAGTTTTTATTGGGGGAGTTTTTAGTAACGATTGCATCCCTAAAGTTTAGCAACTTATGTTTTATTCCACTTGAGGTTTGGATTTATAACATACTCCAATACAACCAAACGGTTTGAGAAATTATAGTATGACCCCGTTGATAGTATGTTTCCATTAGGTGTTCGTGGTTCATTTTGAATTGATTTTAAGGATTTTATGAATCAAACTTTTTATATTAATTTTTAAAATTTTAAATTAAATTAAAACAGAATTTTTTATACAGAAAGTTGACCACTTGTTTCATAGGTTAATACATTGCTTACTATGTATCTATGGTTCTTAATAGTTGTTGATACAAAAACTTTGATCTAGGGTTAATTTAAGTGTAGTATCGTTTAAAGCAACGGTTAAGCATCGCGCGTAGTACCCAAGTTTGGATCACTTGAAAATAAAAGGGTGAGGTTGTGTCTTCGGGAGTAGGTTCCAACATTCAAGTCATTAGTTAGATCAGAGAATAAAATTTAGTAATAGAATTCAGAGGTAGAATGATTAAGAAATTGATTAATTGAACCTGACCTGCCAATTTGATATCTATACGTGAAACAGACGGGTTGGATCGATCCGTGAGTAGTACGTTTATTACGTGACCTATTTGAGCATATTTGGGTTGCAAGGATAAAATTACTAAAATGCCCCTGGTGGACTCGGCTTGGAGTGACATGTACGCACATTATTGGGCATATTATTTTAGTATCATCATTTGCCCCTAGTCTCGAGTTGAACTCTTCGGGTTGAGAGTGCCGAGTACTTGATGTCCTATTTGCACCCGGACTGGAGCCGTAGTATTGACTGGTGCTAATTTCATAACTTCAAAAATTATTTTTTCAAGGGAAAGTATTTTTTGAACTTCACCAATACTTGTACAAAAATTTTATCTATCGGGGCATAAAATATAAAAATAAAATTAATTATACCAAGTGTACCATGAAATGGTTTGAATTGTTGCTTAGAATTTTTCTTACCGTAAAATATTCTAATTGGACTTAAACTCCGTGGTCACTAATACTCAAATTCCTTTGCCACTCAGTAGTAATACTGTTGTAGAGTTCCTTACTCACTTACTCTTTGTTGTGTGGTCCTTGGATTTGCACGAACCACATAATTAGACTGTAAAGTGCTACAGTACTACTACTACAACTTGCTCCACGTCCAACACTACTACTATTACTTATCCCAACTTGCCCCACGTGACCAAGTATCCTTTTCGTTTACTCCTCTCACCTTTATAGGAAACGCATGATACTCGGTTATGAGTTGACTTCATGATATATATATATATATACATATACACACACACATACTTACCAATTAGCCCATAAGATTGCAAAGTAATGGGATCCATTTTCTTTTCAATTATCTAAACGGTTGTCATATCCACTCTACATTGTAGAGTGAATAGGTAAGACTTACTCCTTACTATGAACACGAGTGTCCCGAAGCCTATGCAAGAATTATGCTAACTCTTGTGCATTTACGAGGTATTAACCTTTAGTAGAAGAACAAGTCCAAGGGTCTTAGAATTTTGTAGGAGTCTTATTCACGTAACCAGTCCCCCACATAATCAAAGATTCCAACCTTTAACACAATCAATTCCACGGTTAACAAGAATATCAACCTAGGGACTAAGTTTCAAATAACTAGTCCACGGCCAAATAGAATTTCACTCTAGAGATTTAGCCCTTAGGCTTACAGATCATCACAGAGAAGAATAACACCATGAAAAATTTTACAATAACAAACCCCAATTGCATAATATCCAAAGTAGTCCTTGATTTTGCTTGTGGCAATGATATACCCTCCTCCTCAGTTGACCATGGTTCTTCTTTAGACACAGATACCACGATCTTCCCAATCAACCTTGACTCTAGTGATGGCGTCATGGGTGACCATGTCGAAATTGATGACGATGTTGAACTTGGTGACGATTGGGATGGAATAGGTTGGGATAGTGAGAAGGGCATAGTTGAGGTTGGGAGTCTTTCTGAGTCTGGTGGAGCTCTCAACAACCCATGCATAGGGGTGTCTAAGATCTTCCACCATATAGGCATAGGGGACGTGGTTTTCTACTATATACACCCAAGGGATGCGGTTTTTCACCATGTAGACCTAGAGTAAACTTGTCTAATAACACTACCTCATGTGCATGCATACCACCTTTGCCCCCATACCTTGGTTGAGGTGAAGAACAGCCACATTGTAATTCCAATGTAGTGGTTGAGAACAAAGTAGAGCATAGTGAATCAAGTGGGTGTGATGCTTCTCCCCCTCACCAAGGAAAAATTACAAAGGCTCCAGGTCGAGCCAAGGATCCTAATGACATCTACTCCCAGTTACCTACTACCGACGTCGATATGGATTCGATTGAACAATGGCTTCAACAATTATATCCCTAAGGACATGAAGGTCATGTCATTAGGGCTGAAACATAGATTTTATTTGAATTACAAGGATTATGTATCTATTTATCTGGTTTAAATAGAGGTAGAATTATGAGATTTCTACTACACCCTTTATTTTTAAAATTCTGACACCACTACCAAGTGGGTTTGGGCAGATTTTTGCCAAATCTTTTGGATGTATTAACGCGTTCATCATCACCTATTGGACATGGGGAGTGATTCTTTCCTTAGCCTTATTTAATCACTTCTTTCAGATTTTGTCTATTGAACTCAGTATTACCTTCAGGTTCAAATTCAAATTAGGTTTACTTGAGGGTCCCAACCCCATAAAAAGACATGGAGGAAAAAATACATCACATTGAGGAGGAGTCTGAACTGGAAGTTTCTGAATTGGAATTTTGAAGTAAAGTCTCAGGGTTAGACAAGCTAGTCGCCCTGAGTGACTAGGACTGGAAAGCCATTAAGATCCTTAAAGATGTGGAAAAAATCCCTTGGCAAGTATTGAATAATGACCAAGTGCTAGCTTTTGTCGGGTTGAGCATTTCTCCTCTCGATTATCCTAGTCCCATATGTTATCTTTGGAAAAAATTTCTTTCCCCATATTCGATGTTGCATTATTTTTTCTTGTACAACATTTCTTTACCTTGTATTGATTTATGACATATTCCGAACAATAACTTATATTTTATTTATTGTGTGCAATGTCTACTAGATCAGATACTGTCCGAGAATGAGTACTGAGCCAAAGAAAGGACATGGATCTTGATATCCTTGACCTCGTGGATGAACCTCGCGACACAGGGAAGAAAAAGAAGTACCTATTGGAGGAAAGAAAATCATGTTGCATCCAACTCGTACTCTACTTCCTAAGTCTCTTGCTAAGGAACTTACGGAGTCGACCCTTGATACAAAACCACCTGTTCAAGTGTCCAAGACTTTGGTGCTACTATCCAGAAGTAGTTCGAGACTATGCATTTCCTCAGACCGGTTCTTTTAGCTATTACATACAGCAAACTAAGGTCCTACACTTTGCCTGTATTTCTGAACATGAGGACAAGCTCAATTGGACATGTAGACACCTATTTTTGTCTCTTAAGTTGTCCCCTATTTTCCTTTTTTAATTTGTCTCTCAATTTTCTTTTAATTTTTTCTTTTTAATGTCTTTTTAACCTGCTCTTTGATTTTCTTTTAATTTACCCTTTAATTCATTCTTAATTTATGTTATGATGTTTAATTATTCTTATGCGTTTTATGCTTTTGAAATACTAAGAATGAGTTCTAATATTATTGAATTTTTAGATTTAAAAAAAAAAAAATTTAATTAAATTAGAAATTAAATTAATTAATTGATTAAATTTTTAAAAAAAAAAAAAAAAGCGTGAAAGATGCATCTTGTTCACGACAATTTGTTTTGGCCACGTTTTCTCTGCATTTTTGACCCATTTTCACCAAAAATTTCAGATACCCATACTCCCCACATGACAAGGATGGTCTTTGACCATTTTTACACTCAATCCAATTCATTAAAAGCACAAAAAATCAGTCTAAAGTGGGAGGCAAAATTTTTCTGAGGCTAGGCTTACTAATGCAATAAGCCAAAAAAATCTGCCAAACACCAACTTTGAGCCAAAATTCCATACGATCGGAGAGGAATTAGACTAAACTCAAAGAAGAAAAATTGTAGAGGGTTCTGGGTCTAAAACTTCTCTTTGTAAATCTTATGGGTATCTGAAATTTTTGGTGAAAATGGGTCAAAAATGCAGAGAAAACTATCTGCAAAAAAATTTCTAAGTTTGGAAATTTTTCCAGACAACCAAATTCGAGCAAAGATTGCAAGCGATGGAGGAGGAACTGGAGTAAACTCAAAGAATGTGTATTGTAGAAGGTTCCTGGAGCTATGTGTGCTTCTATTTTCACACCTGATGTGTATAAGAGTTAGGCTCTTACCCCGTGGTGGAAGAATTCATGGTAGCCCACTGTCATCTGCACACAGGTCTAGAAAGGTTAGAAAAATTGTATTTCCATTTTACTCCTCCAAATTTCAGTTTTTTTCATTTTGGCCCGAGAATATTTTCTTAAGAGACATTTAGGCCCTTCTGATAGGGCCCACTTGGTGCCACGTCATCGATGACGTGGCATTTCAAAAAAAAAAAAAAATTTTTCCAAAGTTGCAGAAAAATTTTATTTGCGTTTTGGCCTTCCAAATTTTAGACTTCTGCATTGAAGCCCTCAAATAATTTTTTTATTTACATTTAGGCCCTTAAGGAATTTTCTTTAATATTACTGTTTTTTTTCTCTTCAAATTTCTTCCAAATTACATGTTTTATGTCAATAACCACCAATTTTTACTTTGATTTCTGTTTGGCATTTTAATATGTTTTAATTACCCTTTGATTGTGAAATTACTGTTTTGCCCTTATGAGTATTTAATTGAAAATAGACTTTGATCTTTGCACATTTTTTGGATTAATTGATTTTGTGATGATTGGTGCTTTATTTTAATGTTTATTGGTCTCAATATAATATTTATGCCTCATCTTACTTGTTAAATTATGTGAATTTATCCTTTTGCCCTCAAATTTTGGATTAGTTGCACAACTAGACGTAAAATATTTGAATCAAATTCAATTTAGCCCAGGACTTAATAATTGTATCAATAAGCCGATATAAAATTGGGCTAGAAATAAACTCTGGCGTGCATGACAAATTACTATTTTGCCCCTTGGGAGTTAAAGGGCACTACAAGCTCAATGTGTGCGACTTTTAATTGGACCTGGGCTAAATCTACCTGTCAATGTTAATATTTACCATTAATTTTTGTTTCCTCATTAACATGTACATATTTTATTACTTTTAAACTATCTCAAAGCACACGTATGCTACAAAGCCGGCAATAATGAATACTAAAATTGAAAAGGGAAACACGATAAAATCATGCAACCGGTCCAACGCCGGGTAAAGTGGGTGCCGAGGGAAATTCAAATCCATCCCAAACCTTCCCATTTTACAACAGGATTCCCGAACTCATTTTACTTGAGTTACGTGGACCAGGAGTCAATCTAAACTAGGGTTTATTTTCTTTTTAAATTTTGATGTATTTTTGTGTTCCGGCGCACAAACACACCGGGTGGCGACTGCAGTCTTGCTTTTCCTAGTTTAGATCGTTTTTATACAATTTCCATAGTCGCATTAAAGGCCCCGTTATGTAATAGTAAATAGGTGAGATGTGTAAATTTGTACATGTCAAGTAGGTAATTTGTCTTTGTACTTCACTAAGTAGGATTTCTAGCAACAATTTTATATTATTGATACAGGTTATTAAGTCCTGGGCTATAAGAGACAGGTGCCGGCCAGACCGCGGGTCGGTAGGCGCTCGGTAAAGGGGGGCGCGACAGCGTGGCGACTCCACTGGGGACTTTGAGAATTCGGGCGCACGATTTTAACGCGTTTCTCTCAATTTTACCCCGTTCATTATAAACAGGCTTATTTTATCCATTTTGTGTGCTTTGTTACCGGCTCTATACCTCGTTTTGCATGCCCTATGCTATATGTTACTTTATTTGTTCTTTTCAATTAATTTGCACTTGTTTTAATGTATTTCACCATTTTTGCTGTCTTGTGTGCCGATTTACGGATTTTAGGTCTCGTTTTATGTGCCACATGCTATCTGTTACTTTCTTGTTCTTTTCAAATTATTTTCCACTGGTTTTACTGTATTTCACTATGTTTGCTGTCTTGAGTGCCAATTTACTCGATTTAGGTGTCGTTTTACGTGCCATATCCTGTCTAGTTATGGTGTGATTTGTTCCTGCTTTATTGTACATGTTTTAATATATCTTGCTATTATACTTGTTTGTGGTTAATTTGGGGGAAATTTTTGGGGTACTGGGGTGCATCAAACCTTTAGAGCCAAACGCGCTAAAATATGTGAATCTTACCGCCTCCAAGTGAACACAGCATAACATATGTAGCATTTATTGCATGTCCTATTTTTGTGTGTAAAAGAGACCCACATTCCCTGTAGGAATTAAGATGATCTACCCAGATATAAGTGACAGAATGTGCACGTAACGGTATCTGTGGCGATTACCCAACCACCGACGATAAGGCCCATTGGAATTGACGGATTTTATTTTTGGGCCCAATGTCTGAAGGTTCGGGAACCAACCCTATCTAGATTGCATTAGTAAGCCTATGCCTCATGGTCATATAGCTTAAACCATAGGGCAGAACCATGTGGACCTTGTTTAGGACACTAGACACGAGGCGGTAAGACCCACCCATTTATCTGGCTTGTAATAGTAAATAGCCTTACAATTTTTGCTATGTAATAGTAATTAGTTTTTCTGATTCGTATGATTTATATTGGCCCTGTAATTTGTATTTACTTCCCGCAAGAAAGAGTAAATTTCAATTTTTGCATTGCATAAGCCTTAGGTAGGGTCAAAGGCATATGGTTGTCAAACCCAAATAGGAGACCCATCACCGCGACATGTTTCCAAAGTTTTATTATCCCTTGTGTGCATTTAGGCTAATCCCAGCGTTGTTGGGTCACCGTAGGCTACTTATTGCATATCATTAGCCGTAGAAGGGATACCCTGTCGGATACCCTGTGTATAGAATTGCATACCTATCCCTAGGTACATAACCTACAAAGGGATTTGCAGGCTTGCATGTTCATTTTATAAAGGCTCTGAAGGGGGTACAAGCCTCAGGTAAGGCTAACATGTATTTCATGCAGATGAGTTCCGCTCGAGTAATTGGAAAGACGACCAAAGTGCCCTATTTGCTACAGGAGTGGGAACGAAGATAGCTCTAGATAAGCACAGGCAAGATTACAAAAGACTTCAAGAACAGCAATCCTATATTCGAGAGCAGGAATACAACCGAAAGAGGGCATGCACCGAGATGGCCGATGATCTGGGACGCCTAATGCACAATGGGGCTGCTGAATCAGCACGTAGCAAGCTTCTACGGTACGAGGAGCAAATGATGAAGATACGAGACCATCTAAAGGGGCTCGCCGAATAAGTTCAAATGGGCTTCGTCCCCTTTAGAGTTTTTTTCGTTTTCAGGGTTCCTGGGGAAGGAACCACGTTTTATGCTGTAAATTTATGATTATGTTTGTTTATATATATCTGAATTTTCCTTTTTTTTCTTTTATTATGTTTTAATATTTAGGTACTAAGTGTCAAAATAGCTGCTCGAGCCAACGCAGCCCTATTTATACACGCTCGCGTGCATGTAAACTCTGATTTGAAGACAGTATGAGCACCGTATCGGCAAAAGATGTGGAAGGGACCAGTGGGGATCAAAACTCGGAGATAGCAGAGTTGCGCAAATAGATGGAATCTATGATGGCTGCTATGGCCAGTATGAACCAAGAAATGCAATGGTATAGGCAAACTTATGGGCCTCACCCCGATAATCAGGAGATGCTGCCTCCTTATATGCCTAATCCCGGCATCATAGATGTTTTCTAAGAGACCACCACAAAATCAACTCCAAGTCCAACTTCAGTGCCACCACTGATAGATCCAACTCCACCACCACCACCTCATCTTGAGTTGGAGTATAAGAGACAGCCTATTAATACCACCACCACCTCCTGTACTGTCAATGATGCCCTATTGAAAAAGATGGAGCGGTTCGATAGTTTCATGAAGCAGCAACAGGGGACAGATAAATTTAGAGCTATCGACTACCAATATCTATTTCTATTTCCCGAGGTGCAATTGTCGCCAAAATTTAAAATTCTAGAATTTCCAAAGTACAATGGCACTGGGGATCCGGTAGCTCACCTTAAAATGTTCTGCAATTTGCTGGGGAATCCGACAAGCGACCCTCGGATAGCAATGAGGGTATTTTTCAGAAGCCTGGAGGGAGATGCGTTATCATGGTATTTAATGCTTGATCCCAAAAAATTGCAGGATTGGACGAACTTGGCAAATGCTTTTGTGAAACAGTACAAGTTTAACCGAGACCTAGAACCAGATCGTTTTGCTCTGATGAACTTAAAGAAGAAACCCTCAGAGGAGTACCGTGAGTATGTGAAAAGATGGAGGGCGTTAGCTGCCAGAGTGAGTAGTCGCTAAGAGACTGAGCCACAGAGATGGTCAAAGGCTCTGCTGCACAAGAACCTCCTTACTATGAAAAGTTGACCGGGTCTATTGGCAAATCCTTTTCAGAAATCGTCCAGCAAGCAGAGCCTATTGAAAGGGGCTTGAAAAGCGTATGGAAAATTATTGACATGACGGCCTTCAAACTTCAGATAGCATCCATGCAGGGGAGCACGTCTGTGGCTAAGAAACTCCTGAGCAAGAAGCTTGACAAGAAGGAAGAGGAAGTGACTTTTATTTTCAACCAACCCAACCGCCAACCACCACACAATTTCCATCAATACCAAAGACCTAACCCACAACCCTTTTATGCACCACCTCCACTACCACCTCAATTCTATCCTCAACCCGTATACCAAACACAAGTACAAGTGCCCGTGCCTAATCCACAGCTCCCATATTATAATCCAAGACCACAACCCCCAAACAGTCAAAGACCCAACCAGCCAAATAACTTTCCTCCACCAAACCCCAACCAAGCCAGACCACATGGCAGACCACCCTGCAATTTCACCAACTTGGGACGGCCCATCGAGCAACTATATGAGCAGTTGAGATCGGCGGGGAGATTGAATCCTATAGCTCCTCCTCAGTATCCGAGGGGAGTTCCGGATAGGTTTGCACGCCAATGCCCGCTGTGCCTATCATTCTGGAGCCCCAGGGCATTCCACGGCTAATTGTTGGACGTTGAAGAACAAGGTGCAAGACATGATCGATGCACGAGAGATTGTCATTAGGAGGCCGGAACAAAGGGCTCCTGAAGTAAACACTAATCCGCTGTCAAATGCTAGGTAAAGAGCCTATGCAGGCCCCTAAGGCTGTAACAGACAAAGATGTAGAGGACTTTCTAAGATTGATCAGAAAAAGTGAATATTCAGTAGTGGAGCATTTACTATTACAAGCCAGATAAATGGGTGGGTCTTACTTATTGTTAACATCCGAGCTACAGGAGGCAGATTGAATACATGTTAGCCTTAGATGAGGCTTGAAACTATTTCATTTGTGATTCATCTTGCCTCGTGACATCTAGAGCTATCCTCGTCAGACCAAATTTGTTGTTCTGATGATGACTTAACTTCTGAAGGAGCGACCACAACAAGGCTCTATTCATCTCGGTTAGATGTGAGGGGCGGCATTTGCCTTGGGTCATGGTTGATAATGGGTCTGCTTTAAATATTTGTCCTTTGAAGACATTGGATAAGCTGGGAATCTCTCATGACCTGGTCAAGAATTCATCCATGGTGATCCGAGATTTTGACGGGGCTCGAAGACAAGCCACCGGAGAGATAAACCTTGTTTTGGAAAGTCGGTCCATCTGCTCATCAGATTACTTGTCAGGTTCTTCCAATTGTTGGGGTATATAATTTGCTGCTGGGACGTCCCTGGATCCATTCTGCTGGGACTATTCCGTCATCTTTGCATCAAAGGGTTAAATTTATTTACGAGCTTAAGCTGATTACTGTGTTTGTCGAAGACGACCATGCCATGATGGTCAAGGAGGAAGCTGGAGAAAGCAGCGACACTCCGGTGCCTTTCCTAGCTTATGATGTGGTCTCTGTCAGCCGAGGGCAGTCATCAATGAAAGTTATCTGGGATAAGGAGAGTGTAATGATTGCAAAGGAAATGCTGCGTGGAGGATATCGCATCGGCCAAGGTTTGGGGATGAATTTGCAAGGCATAACACACCCTATTGATCTACCAACGCAGATGAATACATTTGGGCTCGGTTTTCGCCCGAATGCCAGGCAGTTGAGAGAGATTAAGGAGCTGAAGAGAACTGAACAGGAAGGTCGAGCATTGCCTATGGTCATAGACAGGGGTATCCGTCTCTTAAGATTACTTTCCCACGTTTTGCCGCCATTATGGCTCCTGATGCAGATGAGGCTGTTGCTCAAGAGCCTCCAAGGGATAGCCGAATTGCATGCGGGGCCAATTCATTCAAGAGCAGGCAGAGGAGGATGACACTGAGCTGCCATTTGCTGAGATCGACCAACTGCACAATTGGACATCTGATGATCTCTCTATTCACAGAGAGTTTCGGTAAATTTGAAAGGATATTATTTTTAGTTTTGCTCCTTTTAATTTCATCTTTGTATGTATGTTTCGTATTTTTTAAGCTGTTTTATTTATACCATCTAGTCAAGAAATAGGTGCATGCACAACATTGTATTCATGATTCATCTCGTTCATTTGTTTTGGAGATGAATCTTGAAAACAATTCAATTAGTAAGGCAAGTACAATCATGATATTGCCTTCATGATTCATCTTATTCATCTTTTTGGAGGTGAATTCTGAAGACAATTGATTTTTTATAGGATGGCCAATGAATGTTAAGTTTATGTTCTCTAGGATCACTTGTACAAATCTTTGATTAAAGAGAACTTTTTCTTCAAGATGTTTTAGCTCATTTTATTTTCTTTCATTTCATATTTTATTTTCTCCCAGATGGCCCAAAATCAATGCTTTTGATCCTTCGGATACTACCATTTATGAGGCCGATGAGTGCAATTTCGATATCACACCTGACCCTATTTCTACACAATCTGAGAGTGATGAGGACGAGTGTGATATTGAAAATGAATTAGGGCGACATGAGGAAAAACCAAAGCCTAACTCGGAAGAAACAGAAACGGTAAACATTGGGACAGACACGGACGTAAGAGAGGTTAAAATCAGCATATATTTGACTAGAAGGCAGAGAAAAGAGATGATAGAATTTTTGATTTTGTTCCAAGACGTCTTTGCCTGGTCTTATGATGATATGCCTGGCTGTAAAGCAAAAGCCAAGAAAATTTAAGCACGAAATTAGTTTAAAGATCAAAGAACAAATCATCCTGTCTAAGCAGTTTAATGCCACAATCATCATTGTATCCCGGTATCCTATTTGGCTTTCCAATATGGTGCCGATCAAGAAGACCGGGAGGTCGAGTTTGTGTCGATTATGTACCTTGTTCTTCAACGTCCAACAATTAGCCGTGCCAAACATTCACATCATTCTAGACAGTGCTGCCTGCCATGAGATGGAGACTTTTGTCGATTGTTTTGCTGGGTATCTCCAAATCCTAGTGGACGAGGAAGACAGGGAAAAGACAGCATTCATTACTCTTTGGGGGATATTCTGCTATAGAGTTATGCCATTTGGACTTAAGAATGCTGGTGCAACATATCAACGCACTATGACCACCTTGTTTCATGACATGATACACGAAGAGATGGAGGTCTATGTCGATGATATCATCATCAAATCCAAGAAGGCCGAGGATCACTTGACCAATCTTAAGAAGGTATTTGAGAGGGTGAGGAAATACAATCTGAAGTTGAACCCGGTAAAGTGCGCCTTTGAATGAGCTCCTTCTGGAAAGTTATTATGTTGCATTGTCAGTAAGCGGGGGACATCTAGACCCAGCAAAGATCGAAGCTATCTGTGATATGCCTGTGCCAAAGACTCAGAAGAACGTAAAAAACTTCTTGGGTAAAATCAATTTCATCGGTCGCTTCATTGCTCAGCTGACAGATACTTGTGAACCTTTGTTCAAACTGTTGAGAAAAAATGCACCGATGTATTGGAATAATGATTGTCAGCAGGCTTTTGACAAAATCAAAGATTATCTTTTGAACCCTCCTGTGTTGGTCCCCCCAAAGCCAGGGAGGCCATTAATCATGTATCTGTCGATTTTGGACTGATCCATGGGTTGTGTCTTGGGGCAGCATGACAATTCGAGCAGAAAGGAACAGGCTATCTATTATCTAAGTAAGAAGTTTACAGTCCATGAAGCCAATTATTCTTTTCTAGAACGAACATGTTGTGCATTGGTTTGGATCTCGCAACGGCTAAGGCATTATCTACCGGGTCATACCCACTTATCTCATTTTCAGGTGTGATCCCCTTCGCTATCTATTAGAGAAGCCTATGCCTACTGGACGCTTGGCTAGATGGCAGATGTTGTTAGCAGAATTCGATATCATCTTTACTACTCAAAAGGCTATCAAAGGACAAGCGATAGCGGATCATCTTGCTGAGAACCCAAGGGAGAATGATTATCAACCTTTGCACACATACTTCCTGGACGAAGACATCTTATTCATTGGCATTGCCGAAGACATGAAAGATGAATGCCCACATTGGAGGCTATTCTTTGATGGTGCATCCAACACTTTCGGTGCAGGCATAGGAGCAGTTTTGATATCTCCAGGAGGCAGACACTTCCCAGCAACAGCCAAGTTATAGTTTCCATGTACGAACAACATGGCAGAGTATGAGGCTTGCATACTTGGTCTGAAAATGGCATTAGATATGGGTATTAAAGAGTTAGCTGTGTTTAGTTATTCAGATTTGCTTGTCCATCAGACACTAGGGCACTGGGTATGACCAGAGATTCTAAAATCATGCCATATCACTGCAGTATTCTCAAACTAGGTCGACAATTTGATTCTTTGGAATTCACTCACATACCCCGATCTAGCAATGTATTCGCCGATGCTTTGGCTACCTTATCTTCGATGATCAGTCATCCGGACGGCACAGTGATAGAACCCATTACCATGCAGGTGCTGGAAAAGCCAGGGTACTGTTGCAGTCTTGAGGCAGAATCTGATGGACTGCCTTGGTTTCATGACATTAAGGAGTTTTTGGACAAAGGCAACTACCCTTCAAGGGCTAGTACTTCAGATAAGAAGTTCCTACGCCGAATGTCGATCAAGTTCTTTTTAAATGGCAATATGCTTTATCGAAGGACGACAGATCTGGGTCTTCTGAGGTGCGTTGATAAGAAAGAGGCCGCTTACATTGTGGAGGATGTTCATGGAGGAGTCTGTGGGCCACATATGAACAGACACTTATTAGCTAAGAAGATAATGAGAGCAGGCTATTTCTGGCTTACTATGGAGCATGATTGTATCGAGTTTGTCCGCAAGTGTGTTAAGTGCCAAATGCACGGGGATGAGATAAGGGCACCAACTGAATTGCACAATATGACTACTCCATGGCCTTGTTCAATTTGGGGAATGGATGTCATTGGATTGATCGAGCCACCAACTTCTAATGGTCATCGCTTCATTCTAGTAGCGATTGAATATTTCACTAAGTGGGTCGAGACTGAATCCTACAAGCACGTCACAAAGAAAGTAGTGGCAGAGTTCATCCGAAAGAACATCATTTGCCGCTTTGGGATCCCGGATACATTGGTTACCGACAATGCCAAGAATCTGAACAATGACATGGTAGATGGCCTTTGTGCCCAATTCAAGATTAAGCATCGGTAGATGGTGGAATAGATTGGGTTATCGGACTTCCATCAGGACATCTACTGGGGCAACGCCTTACTCCCTCATGTATGGAATGGAAGCTGTTTTGCCAGCGGAAGTAGAGATCCCTTCTCTAAGCATTCTTATGGAGGCTGAGTTAGAGGATGCAGAATGGGTAAGGCTCAGACATGAACAGCTTGCACTCGTTGATGAAAGACGGCTAACAGTTGTGTGTCATGGCCAATGTTATCAATGGATGATGGCCCGAGCTTACAACAAGAAAGTCAAACCCAGACATTTTCAGGCTGGCGATCTAGTTTTGAAACGTATATTGTGTATACAGGACGAAGCAAAGGGAAAGTTTGCTCCTAACAGGTTTTCCCCCAACCGATAAATGCGGACATGGTCAAAAAGTTTTTCATCTGATTTTCAGACTGTTAAACCTTTAAGTCATTGCAATTAAGTCAGATAGAATTCGTTTTTATTTTCTTTCCCTTTTCACCCAAATCCGTTTAAATTCTTTTATATCTCTTCTCTTTATTTCGGCCTATCTTTCGTTTCAATTGTGCTTTGTCCCTATCATTTGCTGTAAAAACAAATTGGAACTGAGCTCATTTACGATGTTGGGGTAAAATTGTTGTTCTGGGTGGCAAAAAAAAAAAAAAAAAAGAAAGAAAGTTCGAGATGCTGACCAAAACAAATACCCAACAAAACTCAGTTTGTTATAATAAAACTGGGGCAATTTTTTTCATCTATTTCCCCACATCTAGCATTCAAGTAAGACTCTCAGCCCAAAACTGGGGCAATTCTTTTAGATAAGGGACATAACCAATTTTCCTCATATCACAAACCTGCTCTCCATCCCTTGTAGCTATATTCTTTCCAACCAAAGCACCCATCTTAAACTGGGACAAGTTTTTGTTAAGATAATCCCAATCTTTACCAATCACACGACTTAACCCATTTTGACCCTAACTATCCTAAGTTCTGCATAGGTTTAAAGGGAGCAGTTTGTGCGGTCTCGGCAGTTGATGTTAACATGTCTATCACCAATTACAGGGAAGGCAGCCTTACTGATGCCGAAAAACTTTGAAAACTAAAATTCGCATGCATTGGAAAAGGCGATTACTTAGCCAGACGTCTTTCGTTTACTCCCACACCTTGTTATTTACTTGGACCTCCTAGGTGAAAACCCGGAAAGGGTACCTTTGTTTGTTTTTAAAAAAAAAAAAAAAAAAAAAGAAGAATACCAAAAGCAAAAGGGAAGCTAGGTTGAAAATCCTACGGGGCGGCTTAGGCAAAAGGAGAGTGTGCGGAAAAATGCAAAAATAAAAATAAAAATAAAAGGGAGAGGAACCTTAGCGAAAACCTGAAAAGGCGCTGAGGAAGGGGCAAATCGAGCAAACGGTCAAAGTCTGGTTGATGACTTCTCTGAGTCCACGTCTAGGAAAGTGTTCAATCGAAATTTGTTGACTGAAGTTAGGCTTATTGGTTGCCTCTATGTCTTTCTCTCAACACAGTCATTGGCCTTTAATAGGCACATATCCGATGGATCCAAAGACATACTGTCTCTTATTGCCTGATCGGGTCCAAATAACTTAGAATGAAAGGCAAAGCGGTGTTAATACGGTGATGGCACGATTTTTACTAAGATTGCTCCTATGTGCCTGTATTATTTATTCATGTACTTCTATCTAGCTCACATATTGCCATTTTGTTTGTTTGTAGTTATTTTTCTTGTTGTTGATGTTTTAGTTGTCAAATATGTGAAAATCATCTGTTCAATTGAACTACGTTAGACCTGATTCCTGTGGTGGGATACGTAGGCAGCTCTTAGCGAGTTCGGTCACCTTGCTTATAGTAATGTTTGCTAAGATTGACATTTTGTATGTTTTGGCACTGACCAATTCGAGTTTTCTTTGCTTGATATCGCATTGTTTTGAGTACCTGCAGGTACATGAAAAAATCCACGACACTGGGACAAATTTTTATCGATTGGATATCCTTCATAAACAATAAGGGATACACTAATCCTGAGAGCTGTCTTGATACCCAACAGTCTTTCTTCACATTTGGACATCAAGGTGTGATTCATGCCAACCCCTAATGAAGCAATCAACCTCACAGGTAATCGCCACTTGGGAGAGGGTGCACTGAATTCCCAGTCAAACCTCTCAGTTTAAATGATACTGTTATTTACCGTTTAGGGCTTCATGTTCTAGTTTACAATCCAATCATGTTAGGGTTAATTACTAGTTGCCTTTTACACTTCATTTCATGGGTAAGCCCAATGGCATGGCTCCTTGTGCGCGTCATTCTTATTGCATTTTCACCCGATAAACGAATTTCGGGTTCTCATTTTACTTTTATAACCTGATAAACGAATTTCAGATTTGCATTTTCATCCCCGATAAATGAATTTCGGGTTCTCATTTCATTTTTATAACCTGATAAACGAATTTCAGGTTTGAATTTTCATCCCCGATAACTAGAATTTCGGGTGTCTCTTATACACATCTAAACCTGTGTATAATGAATACAGCAAATGGATTTTAAACCTGATAATTGAATATCTTTGAAGGTAAATTCAATATCCAGACAACCTGGTAATGGAAATAGACACATGAAATTCGTTTGTCAGGATAAACGAATTTCGGGTTCTCATTTTCCATTTTCATTAACCTGATAAACGAATTTCAGGTTTGCATTTTTCACCCGATAAACGAATTTCGGGTTCTTATTTCCATTTTTACTAACCTGAAAGACGAATTTCAGGTTTGTATTTTCATCCTCGATAAACAAATTTCAGGTTCTCATTTTTCATTTTCATTAACCTGATAAACGAATTTCAGGTTTGCATTTTCATCCCCGATAAACGAATTTAGAGTTCTCATTTCATTTTTATAACCTGATAAACGAATTTCAGGTTTACATTTTCATCCCCGATAAACGAATTTCGGGTTCGTTTTTCTGGGATTAAGATGTAATCTGAAATTCGTTTTTATCAGGTTATATAAACGAATTTCGGGTTCTCATTTTCCATTTTCATTAACCTGATAAACGAATTTTAGGTTTGCATTTTTCACCCGATAAACGAATTTCGGGACTTCTTATTTCTATTTTTACTAACCTGAAAAATGAATTTCAGGTTTGCATTTTCATCCCCGATAAACAAATTTCGGGTTCTCATTTTCCATTTTCATTAACCTGATAAACGAATTTCAGGTTTGCATTTTCATCCCCGATAAAATGAATTTCGGGTTCTCATTTAATTTTTATAACCTGATAAACGAATTTCAGGTTTGCATTTATCGGGTTATAAACGAATTTTGGGTTCTCATTTTCATTTCATCAACCTGATAAACGATTTTCAGGTTTGTATTTTCCCCCCGATAAACGTTTATCAGGTTGATGAAATGACAATTTTGCCCCACCATCGTAAATTCGTTTCTCAGGGATGAAAATCAAAAGTGAAAATACAAACCCGAAATTCGTTTATCATCCCTGATAAACGAATTTCGGGTTCCGGGTTTTCATTTAGGAGGTCCAAGTAAATAAACTGAATTTCAGGTTTGATTTTCATTCGATAAACGAAGTTGGGTTGTCATTTTCATTTCATCAACCTGATATAACGAATTTCAGGTTTGTATTTTCACTCGATAAACGAATTTCGGGTTCTCATTTTCATTTCATCAACCTGATAAACGAATTTCAGGTTTGCATTTTCATCCCCGATAAACGAATTTTGGGTTCTCATTTTCATTTTTTATTCAACCTGATAAACGAATTTCAGGTTTGCATTTTCATCCCCAATAAATGAATTTCGGGTTCTCATTTTTCATTTTCATTAACCTAATAAACGAAATTCAGGTTTGCATTTTCCACCCGATAAACGAATTTTGGGTTCTCATTTTCATTTTTTATTCAACCTGATAAACGAATTTCAGGTTTGCATTTTCATCCCTGATAAATGAATTTCAGTTTCTCATTTTTCCATTTTCATTAACCTGATAAACGAATTTCAGGTATGCATTTTCATCCCCGATAAAGGAATTTCGGGTTCTCATTTAATTTTTATAACCTGATAAACGAATTTCAGGTTTGCATTTTCATCCCCGATAAACGAATTTCGGGTTCTCATTTCATTTTTATAACCTGATAAACGAGATTTCATTTTGCATTTTCATCCCCGATAAACGAATTTCGGGTTCTCATTTTCATTTCATCAACCTGATAAACGAATTTTAGGTTTGTATTTTCCCCCCGATAAACGAATTTCAGGTTTGCATTTTCCACCCGATAAACGAATTTTGGGTTCTCATTTTCATTTTTTATTCAACTTGATAAACGAATTTCAGGTTTGCATTTTCATCCCCAATAAATGAATTTCGGGTTCTCATTTTCCATTTTCATTAACCTGATAAACGAACTTCATGTTTGCATTTTCCACCCAATAAACGAATTTTGGGTTCTCATTTTCATTTTTCATTAACCTGATAAACGAATTTCAGATTTGCATTTTCATCTCCGATAAAGGAATTTCGGGTTCTCATTTTCCATTTTCATTAACCTGATAAACGAATTTCAGGTTTGCATTTTCATCCCCGATAAACGAATTTCGGGTTTTCATTTTCATCAACCTGATAAACGAATTTATACAGGTTTGCATTTGCACTCCCGATAAACGAATTTCGGGTTCTCATTTCATTTTTATAACCTGATAAACGAATTTCGGGTTTCCATGCTACAAAATGATAAACGAATTTCAAGTTTGCACATGTAATTGGCCGAAACCCGAATGGTGAGTTTGTCGGGTAATCAAGTTTGCATTACCCGACAAACTCACCATTCGGGAATCAGCATTTTAACTGCGATGTCTTTACCCTGATAACATAAAGTCGGGTTTTTCATTTGTGTTTACATACACATCCTTGATGATACAAAGTCAGGCTTTTAATTCACATTGCTTGTAGATTCAATCGTGCAACAAAATTTGTCATGTCAAGTTAGTTTTCTGTCATTCACCTACGTTTCATTCTAAGTCTCTGTGCTCCCAATGAACACCAGATGGGATTTCGTTATTGTTTCCAAGTTTCAGTTGTCTTTTATGGTTCAATTCACTGCGCGTCTTTTTGTTCATTTCTTTCCCCCAATAAGGACTAAGTATTTTCCGCTCTGGATGAATAGATAGATCTAATCTCCCCAGTGTGTTTGTCAAGATGGTGAATTTCCCTTTCCATGACCTCATGAGCTTAAGGTTGACATGTGGCAAATTTTGTTGCACGATTGGAATCATCCAGTCATGCGGTGTCTACAATCTTTGCCTAGAGTTTCTTCGATCCTGTTCGACACTCCGGCAAAGAGGGGCAAGCTGTAGACACCTATTTTTGTCTCTTAAGTTGTCCCCTATTTTACTTTTAATTTGTCTCTCAATTTTCTTTTAATTTTTTCTTTTTAATGTCTTTTTATCCTGCTTTTTGATTTTCTTTTAATTTACCCTTTAATTCCTTCTTAATTTATGTTATGATGTTTAATTATTCTTATGCATTTTATGCTTTTGAAATACTAAGAATGAGTTCTAATATTATTGAATTTTTAGATTTAAAAAAAAAAATTTAATTAAATTATTATTAATTAACTAATTATTAATTAAATTAGAAATTAAATTAATTACATTGGTTAAAATTTAAAAAAAAAAAAAAAGTTCAGCGTGAAACGATCGCAGCATCTTGTTCACGAAATCGACAATTTGTTTGGCCACGTTTTCTCTGCATTTTTGACCCATTTGTCACCAAAAATTTCAGATGCCCATACTCCCCACATGACAAGGAATGATCTTTGACCATTTTTACACTCAATCCAATTCATTAAAAGCACAAAAAATCAGTCTAAAGTGGGAGGAAAAATTTTTCTGCAGAGAATTTTCTTAAGCCAAAAAAAAAATCTGCCAAACAGCCAACTTTGAGCCAAAATTTCATACGATCGGAGAGGAATTAGACTAAACTCAAAGAAGAAAAATTGTAGAGGGTTCCTGGGTATAAAACTTCTCTTTGTAAATCTTAAGAAAAATCGTCCATTTGGAGGGTCAAAAACGTGGTAGAAAAAGGCTGTTGGTCCAGAGGATCTGCAGAAAAATTTCTAAGTCTGGAAATTTTTCCAGACAACCAAATTTGAGCGAAGATTTCATGAGCGATGGAGGAGGAACTGGAGTAAACTCAAAGAATAAAAGTTGTAGAGGGTTCCTGGAGCTACAACTTTTATTTTCAAACCCGAATCAAAATCGTTAATCTTGTGGGTCAAAAGCGTGGTGGAAGAAGGCTGGTAGCCCACAAAAATCTGCACAAAAAAGAAAGGTTAGAAAAATTGTATTTCCATTTTACTCCTCCAAATTTCAGTTTTTTTCATTTTGGCCCGAGAATATTTTCTTAAATTACATTTAGGCCATTCTGATAGGGCCCACTTGGTGCCCGTCATCGATGACGTGGCCTTTCAAAAAAAAAAAAAAAAAAAAAATTTTCCAAAATTTCAGAAAAATTTTATTTGAAATTTTGGCCCTCCAGATTTCAGACTTCTGCATTTTTAACCCTCAAATAATTTTTTTATTTACATTTAGGCCTTTAAGGAATTTTCTTTAATATTACTATTTTTTTTCTCTTTAAATTTCTTCCAAATTACATGTTTTATGTCAATAACCACCAATTTTTACTTTAATTTCTGTTTGGCATTTTAATATGTTTTAATTACCCTTTGATTGTGAAATTCTTGTTTTGCCCTTATGAGTATTTAATTGAAAATAGACTTTGATCTTTGCACATTTTTTGGATTAATTGATTTTGTGATGATTGGTGCTTTATTTTAATGTTTATTGGTCTCAATATAATATTTATGCCTCATCTTACTTGTTAAATTATGTGAATTTACCCTTTTGCCCTCAAATTTTGGATTAGTTGCACAACTAGACGTTAAATATTTGAATCAAATTCAATTTAGCCCATGACTTAATAATTGTATCAATAATATAAAATTGGGCTAGAAATAAACTCCGGAGTGCATGACAAATTACTATTTTGCCCCTTGGGAGTTAAAGGGCACTACAAGCTACACATCTAGTGCGACTTTTAGATTGGACCTGGGCTAAATCTACCTGTCAATGTTAATATTTACCATTAATTTTTTTCCTCATTAACATGTACATATTTTATTACTTTTAAACTATCTCAAAGCACACGTATGCTACAAAGCCGGCAATAATGAATACTAAAATTGAAAAGGAAAACACGATAAAATCACGCAACCGGTCCAACGCCGGGTAAAGTGGGTGCCGAGGGAAATTCAAATCCTTCCCAAACCTTCCCTTTTGAACATCAGGATGTCCCGAACTCATTTTCTTGAGTAACGTGGACCAGAGACAATCTAAACTAGGGTTTATTTTCTTTTTAAATTTTGATGTATTTTTGTGTCCCGAAAGGTACCAACACACCGGGTGGCGACTCCAGGCTTGTTTTTCCTAGTTTAGATCATTTTTATACAATTCATAGTCGCATTAAAGGCCCCGTTATGTAATAGTAAATAGGCGATTCATTTAAATTTGTAATAGTAAGTAGGTAATTTATGTTTGTAAATTGTAAGTAGGATTTTTGCATTCAATCACCAATTTCACGAGCACCACACGTTGGCGACGGTGCCGATCCCACAGGTGCAGGCCAGACCGCGGGTCAGTGTTACTCTAGCAGGGAGTAGGTATAGCAGAGGTACTTCATTTTTTGAAAACTTTGGAATTGCCCTCAAAAGGACAAGTCCTACTCCGGGGAGTAGGTATGACATAGGTACTTCACTTTTGGAACACCTTGGAATTACCCTTGGAAGTGTAAGTCTTACTTGAGGGAGTGGGTTATCTTAAGTATTTCACATTGGAAAGACCTTGGCATTGCCTCCAGATGGGTAAACCCTACTCGGAGGAGTAGGTATGGCCTAGGTACTTCACATTAAAAGAACTTGGTATCGCTCCCGGAGGGGTAAGTCTTACTCCAGGAAATAAGTATGGCCTAGGTACTTCACATTAGGAAGACCTTAACATTGTCCCCAGAGAGTTAAGTCCTATTTTAGGACGTAGGTATAGCATAGGTACTTAACTATTGGAAAACCTTGGAATTGCTCTCGGAAGAATAAGTCCTACTCCGGGGAGTAGGTATGACATATGTACTTTATTTTTGTAAAACCTTGGAATTACTCTCGGAAATGAGGTAAGTCCTACTCGTGGGAGTGGGTATGGCCTAGGTATTTCATATTGGGAAGACCTTCTCATCGCCCCTGGAAAGGTAAGCCCTACTTCGGGGAGTAGGTATAGACTAGGGATTTCACATTGGGAAAATCTTGGCATCATCCTTGGAGGGGTAAGCCTTACTTCGGGAAGTAGGTATGACATAGATACTTTAAATTGGAAAGACTTTGGCATTACCCCCAAAGAGGTAAGTCCTACCCTGGGAAGTAGGTATAACATAGGTACTTTACTTTTGGAAGACCAGGAAATTACTCTTGGAATGGTAAATTCTACTCCAGAGAGTAGGTATGACATACGTATTTCACTTTTGAAAGATCTTGGAATTGCCCTCGAAAGGATAAATCCTTTGCCTTAGTCTTGCAAGTTTAGCCTAGGCATTCTAGGTAAAGCTTGTTCTTTGGCCCTAGAAGGGGTAAATCTTGGTTTTGGAACTAAACCTTTCTTAAGCACAACTCTCATATGTAAGATTTTTACTCTAGCCTTGGAAGGGCAAGTCTTGGTTTTGAACTAAACCTTTTCTAGGCACAACTTTCCTAGGTAAGATTTTTTTCGCCTCCAGAAGGGTAAGTATTGGTTTTGAACTAAAGCTTGCCTATGCATAATTCTCCCAGGTAAGATTTGCTCTACCCAAGGGGTAAGTCTTGGTCTTAAGAAGATTTAGTTGTGTGTTTTTTTGAAATTCCCTCGAAAGGGTTATACCTACTCCGAAGAGTAGGCCTTGGTGTTTTTCCCTGAAAGGTGTAGTTGACCTGGAGGGCATGGAGGACTACGCTATGGTCCAAGCTCGGTTGGAAGGTGTAGTTCTTGCAAAAAATTAATTACTCTACTGCATGTTCCCAATACTAATGAAATTTTATTGAATGAAATTGAAAAAGTACAATTTTTTTCAAGTTTTACTCCACCCTAGAAGATAATACTTGGCTTTTAGGAATTACTACTGAGGAACTTGAATAAAATACACTGAACTAAAAAATAAATTTTTGTTTGAGATTATGAGCATTCCAACTGCGAGGTAGGATCTTTCTGTCCTTGGTTTAGCATTGCATCTTTGATACAATCATCGATTCTGTGAGATATTAATGACAAGAAAGGCTTTTTTGTTATGTTACTAATACTTATACTTGTTTGCTATTCTACCCAAGCATGGTTGAAGAAGATTTATGGAGTGTAAAACAAAAAAATAGGCTGAGAAGGCCGGGGAATAGTATGTGTAATGATCACACCATTCACAAAATAAAAAGAAAAGACATTCCATTTCGACAAAAAATGACACCCAAGTTCCATAGCTTTTGTCCTGGACCTGCCAATTGTAGTATTGAGTTACCCGCTGCTTGTTTACTTGTATTTTGTAGTAAGCCTTGTCTCTTTTCTCCTCAAGCAGATCACGGTTAGACCTCAAACTTTCATCATAGTTTTCTAAGTTGAAGTTGTAGACTTGGAACCTTGGCATACCAACCTCTACTTGAATGAGTGTTTCACTACTATAGGTAAGAGATTGAAAGGGATCTCTCTAGTTGCATTTTGTAAGTAGTGTAAAAGGATCACAAGACAATGGGAAGTTCCTCCACCCAATTTCGCTTAGCACCTATAAGCTTTTTCTTGATTCCTTCTAAGATATAGCAGTTAGTAACTTTTGCTAAGTCATTACTTTGTTGACCTATTGAGGAGAAGCATTGTTCAATGCCAGGCCTTGACAGAATTTCTTGAAAGTTTTTGCTTGGAGCTGCTGCCTATTGTCTGAGGTAAACACCTTAAGAATGTCAGAGCAGCATATCACACATTTTCAAAAGAAATTGATGATTTGTTCAGGAGTGATTGTTGCCAAAGTTTCTGCTTCAACTCACTTGGTGAAATAATCAATTGTGACCACACAAACTTCTTCTTGGTCACTGCCAGTGGAAGAGGTCCCAAGATGTCAATTTCCTACTGGGCAAAAGGCCAAGGAGTGAGGATAGGAGTCAACTACTTTTTCTCACTTCCACACATAGTCCATGGCTAGATAATCCTCTAACATCCTTGGTCAGTAGTAGCCCTGCCTTTGTACTTTTTATGCAAGTGCTCTGCCGCCGACCTGGAGTTCGCAAACTTCTTCATGCATTTCAGCCAAGACATACTAGGCCTGATTTAGACTTAGGTACTGGAGATAAGGCATTGAGTAGGATCTTCGGTATAGAGTCTCTCTGATGATCAAATATTTTACTGATCTTATCTCAACTCTTTGGGCTTCTACCTTTTCTTTTGGTAGTTTGCCTTCCTTAATATATTGAATGGCCAGAGTCATCCAATTTGGAGTGGTGGCAACATCCATGGTTTCTTCCTGCTCAAAGCTCTTTCCATTCAATGCCAAGGAAATTTTTTTTAAGACATTTGAGTGCACTGAGCTGGATATTTTAGAATGGGCATCTGCCTCTCCGTTTTCCTTCGTAGTTACATGAGTTGTCTCAAATTTGTCTAAGTGTGAGATCGAGCTCTTCACCTTAGTCAGGTAGAACTACAATGATAGTTCTCAATGAATACTTGCCTCAAACTTCCTTTTGACTTGATGCACTACTAGGTTGGAGTCCATGTTCACCACCAAGTTTTTCACTCCTAATTCTTTGGCTAGCCTAAGTTTGGAGACCAAACCCTCATATTCTGGTTCATTATTACTTACACGAAATTCAGACCCTAGTGCACAGCTTGTTTTGAGTCATTTTGAATAGGTAAGAATTATGTCTGCACCACAATCTTCAGCATTGCTTGCCCCATCCACTAAGAAGAATCCTTGACTTGCCCCCCACAGGGAGGTAGTCTTCTCTTGTTGTTCTTCTTTCTCTACTTCTTCAATGATGAAATCTGCTAAGGCCTGAGCCTTGATAGTTGTCCTCGGGTGAAAGAGGATGTCATACTTAGTTTAATAGACCACTTAACCGGCCTTCTCGAAACTTCTGGCTTCATGAGAACAGTCTTAAGTTGATGGTTAGTCAGTACAACTATAGATTGACCTAGAAAATATGGTCTAAGTTTCCTTGTTGTTGTTACCAGTAAGCCAAAGCCAACATTTGAATAGCGAGATACTATGTCTTGGGATCACTCAACACCTTGATAATAATAATACATTGTCTTTTGAACTTTGTTTTCCTCGTTGATAAGAACTACGCACCGCCACAGTTGAGCAAGTCAAGTACAAGTACAGAATTTCCTCTGGCTCAGGCTCAGTAAGGAGTGGAGGTGAGGCTAAGTAAATATTCAATTCCTCAAAGGTTCTTTGGAATTATTTAGTCCACTAAAATTTCTTAGCATTCCTTAGATCTTTGAAAAATGGTAAATTCTTGTCTCCTGACTTGGACAAGAATTGACTTAAGGCTGTAAGACAACCGATCAACCTTTGAACATCCTTTACTCCTTTAGAAGGTTCCATATCTTTAATTGCTCTTATTTTAGTAGGGTTTGCCTCAATTCCTCACTGTGCCACCATTGAATCCTACGAACTTACCATATACTATTTCAAAGGCACATTTTTCAAGATTAAGCCTCATCTTGAATTTAGTCTCATGGTGGTGATAGTTTTTCTAAGGTTCTCTACATGATCAAATTTCTTTTTGCTCTTGATGAGCAAGTTATCAATGTAAGCTTCCATGTTGCGTCCCAACTGATTAGCAAACATTTGATCTACCATATGGTGATAAGTCACTCCGATATTCTTGTCCAAAGGGGCATCACCTTGAAATAGTAAGTGTTGGAATCAATGACAATGGCTTGCTTGGCACGATCCTTAGAAATTAGCAAAATTTGATAATTCCCATTATAAGCATCTAGGAAAGACAAGACCTCGAATCCGAAGGTTGAGTCTACTACTTGGTCAATGCGAATGATAGGATAACAATCCTTTTGACAAGCCTTATTCATGCTAATGAAGTCAACATATATCCTCCACTTGGCCCCTGGATTGGACTCCATTACTACATTGTTGAGCCACTTCTGGTACTAGATTTTTTCTATGGTCTCGGCCTCCAGCAATTTCTTTACTTCCACTTTTACTTCTTGGCCTCTTTCCTTATTAAAGTTTCTCATGCTGAAGTGTGCTTTAGGATCCAAAGGGAAAACCAGTAGAGCCAACCAAAGAGCTGCTTATGGAAGTTTATCTAGAAACTCAACATCAAAAATAAAATCAAGCATTTACTTTGAAAGTTTTTGAATGTAATTTTCTCATTCAATGAGAGTTTCCAGAGATGAAAAGGTAGAGGTTATCCTTTTTGCACAACTTGTGAAGGAAATATAAAAGACTATTAAACATCTACTATTTTTCTGCTACCTAGCAATATTAGTTTGGAAACTGTCATAGTCCAATGGGATGGCCCGTTGGAGGAAATGAGAGATATTAGGAAATGGTGGGAAAAATGAATTGTTGTTTTATATAAAATCACTCTAAAGGGAAATTTTTTGGCTTGCACAGCAGCCTTCAGCCAACGTGCATGGACTTCCATAATTTCATCAATTATAGATAAATATTCTTCTCCTTTTAACTTTTGTGTTGCAAATTGCAATCCAAATATATCTAGAAGTCAAACAAAGTTGTTTGGAAATGCATATGATAAGCTGCATAGAAAATTAACCAGATTAAATACCACTCACTTAATCATCTGCTATATAAATCTAAATATGGAATAAAAATAATCCTTGAAAGAACAAACTAAAGCCAGTTAATGTGAATTATCAAGGTTATCACAATAACCCATTATACTATTGTAAACAATCCATCGATCATAATATAAAAACAAAAACCAATAACATATTAAAGGCAAAAAAAGGAATAGAAAATACTAGCCAAAAGGATAATTTGATAGAAAGAAAATCTGTCATGAGGATAAGTTTGCAAGGACTAGGAGAGGGGTTGGAAAGATGGGTATTTTAGGCTTTTCTGATTATTGCATGAGAGTAAACATTTCATCATGGTAATTTTCTAGTTCAATTTTGACTAATTTGGATAAGTTGCAAGAATTTGATAGTTTAAGGTGGTATATTGTGCAATTAATAGTTTAGTAGCTAAGTTTCAAATAGGTGATGGCTTAGTAGGGCATTTTGTAATTAATCCCAATAAATAACTCAAAACTGTACTACTTTTTCATAATATAATTTTCACAAAATTTCCCCAGCTTTTATTTTGGTCATGGAAACTAGGGCTGTTCAAGTTTTTCAAAAAATTGATCGAACTGACGGACCGAAATAAGCCGTACCAATATATTGGTTTTTTCAAGAAGGCAAACGATACAACAATATATTGAACCAAAACCAACCATTGTTAGTTTGGTTTTGATTTACTAGATCATAGACTGAAATAAACTAAACCAAATTGAGTGCATGTCTTTTACAAAGTTTTTAAAACTTCAAACAATATGTTATAAACATCGTGACAAACTCAATAATTTAATATTTCTAGTTCATGATTAATGTTATTTATTTAAAAAATGAATTTTCATGTTTTTTTACTTCAAATTTTAATGAATATATTTGTTTAATGTCTAGTGAAATAATATTAAATAACTTCTTTTGGTTTGATAAAATATTACAAAAGTAAGACTTTATTGTTAATATATGTGTTTCTGTATATATGTGAGAGAGAATGATGAAATGATTACTTTCTTTGTAATGTAAGTCAAATAAATTCACTTTAGCATTATTAGAAAAAACAATCCTTAATTTTAAGATTTCAATGTAATTAAAGATGAAACAATTCATAATTAAGCTTGTTATATTATATCTTATTTAAAATTCAACCAAATAAGTAAAGGTCATGAATCACAATTGATAAACGAGTTAGTGCATAATCATATATACATATTTATATATATATATATATATATATATATATATATATTTGTATGTATGTATATGAACATATATACGAATATATATACATACAAATATATACATACATACATATGTATATGCGCATATATATATATATGCGCATATACATACATATATATATACATATGTATGTATATGCGCATATATATATATATGCGCATATACATATGTATGTATGTATATATTTGTATGTATGTATATGCACATATATAATATATGTGCATATACATATATATGTACATGCCCATATATATGCGCATATACATACATACATATATATTTGTATGTATGTATATGCGCATATATATATATGTCCATATACATATATATGTATATGCACATATATATATGCGCATATACATACATACATACATACATACATATATATATATATATATATGCATATACTATGTATGTATATGCGCATATATATATATATACACATGTACATATACATATGTATGTATGTATATGCACATATACATACATACATACATGCATACATATATATATATATATGTATGTATATGCATATATATATACATACATACATACATACATACATACATACATACGTACGCACATATATATATATATATATATAGCAGAACTAGATAAGAAGCAATTGAGCTTTCTCCACTTGCCATGTGGCAATGCTTGCCGACGTGTAACAGGTTGAAACTTACATTTTGGCATGTTAAATTGTAAAGGCAATTAATTTCTATTTTGGCTATTTCATAGCACAAATCCCTAAAAAGCTAAATTTTACTTGATTTAGTAGTTGAGTTATTGCCAAAACTTCTAAGACCAATGTTAGATTAGATTTGCTGTCAAAATTTGAAATGTTAGATTTTTGTTTCTTTTTAGTTACACGTAGTATGAACCATTGGATTACACTTAATGTATCTAACCCAAAATACCAAAGCCTCTACAAATGCCACTTCTCATTTCCTTCTTCTCTCGCATCCTTTCAGACAAAACTATTTGCAAATGCCACTTCTCTTCTTCTCTCTCATGCCTTCTTTACACTTCTTCCTCCATTTTCCTTATCCATTATCAGATCAACCATACTTCTTTGTTGTGATTGTACTGGATTAACTTTTTTGCACTCTTTCTTACTGAAACTCCCAGAATTTTTGTGATTTGATGGCTACTTTCTCTTCATCAAGGAGAATAAAACACATTCTTTTACCCCGAAAAATTATTCTATTGATTTTCCTGCTTGGTGCATTTTTCTTTCCACCATTCAATTCTACCAAAGATCTCAAAAAATTATGTGATTTTATGGTTGCTTTTCCTTTCTTTTACTTGTTTCTTTGCATGTAGGTTTAGGTTTTGGGGATGGAAGAGTTAGAGGATTCCTCCATATAGAAAACACTAAGAGATTATGTTTCCACTGACTGAGTTTTTGTTCCTTCCTTTATCTGTATCTACAACTACTAAGAGATCATATTTTTCTTCCAACTATTTTTAGCACTATCAAAAACTCTCTTTTATGTCTAATATGAATTTTTATTTTTGTTTGTTTATCTGTAAATTTTTTTCTATATGTGTGTGTGTTTCATTGTAGATTAATTTGTAATTTTTCCCTAGATCTATAATTTTTTTCCAAAGGGGAATGTTTTGTTTGCAGGTCAAAAGATGAAAAGTTTGGTTAATCTTCTCAACGATTCCAAGTAGTGACCCTCTTTGTAAACATGTAAGAAAGGGATATAAGAATTCTTCATTAGTTGTTTCTCTTCCTCAACTCCATTTTTGGTTTCATAAATCAAATTATGGTATTATTTTTAGGTACTAATTAACGCATTGGTTTATGGTTCTTGTAGCAAAAATATGAGATTTTTTGGTCTAGTGCTTCTTAAACGTACTTCGACTAAGGTTTCCCTCTCTTTTTTTCAATTAATGCTAGGTAGCCTTATTTAATTTCTCAAGAATATTAAGGATAGAATTATGATTTACTAGGATAATGGAATATGACAACAAAACTCCATTGGTTTCTTTATTTTTCTATTAATCGGTTTTTGGATAAACTCCTTCATTGTTCTTTTGTCACATTTTTGTTGTCTTTGCTTTCTTGAGGTCTTGGGTGGCTTTTTTTCCTTCCAGCTTGACTATGATGTTTCATATGGCGAGGAATTTTCAATTATAGGGAATATGTTGTATTCCTTGGTGTGAAATGAAAAATTGTACTGCATGTGAAAATAAGGTTAGGGCAATGATAATCTTGCTTTTCTTTTTTTCACAATAATTTTGTTTTTGTGCTGATGATATGAATGGTTTATGGGGAGTAAAGATGTTCTTCACTGTTTTGATTAGTTCTTTTTAGAATTCTATTTTGGCTTTGATTAGAGAATAGATTTGTTGTTTTATTCCTTCAAAATCCTAAACTACAAGCACCTTTTATTGCTTATACTGATTTGATTCGAGCTCTCTTATTGAATTGCTCATTGAATGAGCATTCTCAATATTATACCTTGAAGAGGACTTGAACCTTGGCACTCTTTAGCATGAGATTTTGAGTCTCGCGTGTCTACCATTTCACTACCAAGGCATACTCTGTAGATAATTTGACTGTTTATTTAAGGCCATTGAAGAATTTTTCAAGTTGTTATATTTCAACAAATCTCAGTTTCTAGATGTTTTAATAATTATCATTTGTGCCAAGTGGCATATATAAGGATTAACTTAGATTTTTTGAAAATAATTTCATAGCTAATGTGATACATTAAATTTATTATCCAGATTTTGATGTGTAATACAATGAAAGAAACTAGGTATTTTCTGGATTCCTCTACCTTTAGAACTTTCTAGCATTTTGTTATCATGCTAATAGCCTATTATATTTGCCTCCTAAATTGAGCAGAGCTATTGAATTATGGTCATTATCACTTAGCATTTTTATTAGAGTTCAGTTATGATCTGTCTCACTATGTTTGATTTTGTCTTTGACTGTTAATAGTTGCTTGCGTCATTTGTGGATAAAAGTAGACCCACTTCTTCTTTACTCTTGAGCAAATTTAATTGCAATTTTATTTCTTTTTAGCTTGATTGATTCTGATATTAATGGTTGTATCATACTTTTGCAGTGATAAAGAAGCAAAAATAACCTTTTTCTCAGTGTTAAGCAAGTCGGCTTACCAACAAACTAGATCTTGTGCAAAGGTCAATTATTATTATTTTGTGTGTACTTGTCGGTAGAACTAAATTGCTTTGCATCCATATATGTTCTTATTTTTCTTCTTTTTCAGCATGCTATGAATGTGAAAAAGAAAAGCAAGATTATCATTACCCTAATCAAAAGTAATTATCTGATTATATCTCAATTTGTATAATTAACTTCTGGGATTGGTGTGAAATATGAAATAGAAGGTAGAAAATATGTAGATATTGTGAAACAGTGTGCATTTCAAATTGTGAATTTACCCATTTTATGCAGTGATGGAGCAAAGATGGGAAAGAGGTTGATTGTTTTGTTATTAATGAACATGATGCTTGAGTTATGTTTAGTTTCTTTTGGTAAGGAAAAGTCACGGATGGGAAGAAGGATATGTTTTCATTCATAATACTAACATTACAAGTTATGATTTCCTTTTTGGTGTTTTTTATTTTTTTTATTTTTAAATGTAGTTTGATTATGATGTTGGTTAGACAGTGCCATAAAATAAGTTTATGGGATAGAGATCTCTCTTACTTACACATAGCAGTAAATACGAACATTCCAAGAACTTAGATTTTGTTGATTGTAACATTATGTTATTAGCTATTTGGGAAATATACGCTTTTTGTTTTAGACATTGATACTTGGATAATGTCCAAGATAATATATGTGAATAATATATGCAAATAATATGGTTTCATCATGATTATTGTCTCTAACAAGTCACTCCATTATCTTATTGTTGCATTTTGGATTGCGCTCAAATTAATGTTTTTGCACAATATATTCCCTTTTTATGTTTTATATTAATAAAGAATTATTAGTTTTTTAGAAGCTCATTTAGAAAAAAAAATGGGCATTGGTCATGCATTGCACACTCAGGTTCTACTACTATATTGTTGGCCCAAAGAAACCTAAGAGGGGTGCTGAATTAGGTTGTTTAAAATAATTTTCAAATGAAGCACAAATAAAAATTTTCACACTCACAAGTAATTTGATTGCAATAAAATGAATTAAGCACAAAATGAGCAGAATAAATGAATACAAAGAGAGAGACTATTCAAACAACACTCCCAAACTAGCAAGTTTGGTGATTCTTCAAATTTGGATGAGTCAATCTAAGTTGTACACAAAGTAGGATAATCCTTGCTCACAATACTTCTTTTAGTTGAGCCAAGAATTTTACACTCAATCTCACTTTTGTACAATGAATATCACTCCATTCAATGCTTTTGAATAGCACTCCTAAATGCACACTTTCTCCACTAATACAACACTTCTAAATAGCTAATTTTTACTCAATTTGCTTTTTACTTGCTTGTGTTCAATGTGGAAGTTCAGTTACATAAATTCAGGTTGGTTTGTATTTATAGATGTGGTAAATAAGCTTCCAACCACCTTCTGAACAAAATGGATTGTTTACTTCCAAGCTTAATGCCTTTTAAAGGATTGTTTGTTTAGTTTCCAATTTCTTTAATTTCCTAAAGGTGGCGTTGAAATTTGGCCTTTTGGTTGCCAATATTGGTGACAAGGTTGCACAATTGTGAAAGAAATGGTTCAGAAGTGGATACTTATGAAGGATGGGTCAGTGGAGGAGTGGATAAAGAGGGCTTGAGCAGGAATAGGATGAGAAAGTGCTTGTCTAGAACTTGAGGTATGATCTTTTGACTTTTCTACTTTATATTTAGCTTTGGTGAGCCACTTTTGATTAAAAAAATGCAAACCTTTTCTTGCAATAAGCTTTATTAAAATATGGGGGGATATTGTTTTTTTTCTAGTAAATGGAATATAAAACTGATCAAAAACTTTAGTTGAAAACTTTTGAAATGAGATCTTCCATCTAGTATCAGTCAAGAACAACTCTCATAAGGAGGAAAACAAGTGCCCAAAATCAAGTTTGATGCCTTTTAAAATGTAATAAAAGAAATAATGCTGCATTTTTCTAGCTTGGTACGATGTCTATCATTTGGTAAAAGCAAATTTGCAACCAACGTATATAAAATGTTGAGCTCAGGACTCAAAAATGTAGTTTTGGCTTTCGAAACCTGTTTAAAATCAATGTGAAAAATTTGTTTGACTTCCTCGATATCAAATCGAGTGTCAATAGCAGGCCATATTATCTAGAGAAAAGAAATATGAAAATTCATCTGGGTTATCAACATCACATTCAAAATCGAATTAATGGTGTTGGGATTAAACTCAATATTGGTTTGGTTCATTCATGAACTAAAGCTCTAACAGTTGAACCTTTTCGGAGATTCGCTGTGAATTGTAAAATTATATCATGATAAACAAGTAGGTCAATGTGAATTAAATGCCCTTATTTTTGTTTTTCAAAACACTCTTTAATGGAAGATAAATTTAGCTCATCAAACATGCCTTGAGAAACAAGAAGTTGCACTATAATAGATTTACTTACGAGGGATGTATACTTTTCAGATGCTTTTGCATCAATGAATTTAGGAAGAGTTGGGTTGGAAGATGGTGGAGTAGTTGTTGATGTTTGATCTTGTGCTGGAGTTTTTCCCTTGGATTTCTTCCCACATGTGCCCATTAAAGATCCTCCACGAGATCGAACCATCTTGAATGCAAAGGAGGGATGAGAGTTTGGGATAAAAGGTAAATGATCTAAAAAATTGTGGTGAAAGAGGCATTATAATGTTGGAAAGGGGGTTAATCAAGGCTGTAGAAGGGATGGCAAGAAGATTTGTTGGATGAATTTTGAGTAAAATGAGAAAATTTGAGGGAATTGAAGGTTTTCCCCTTTTTTCACTAGAGCTAGGGTTCGGGTGTGAGGAATTGTCCAAAAAGAGGAAAGTGAAAGGTTTTAACAGTGTAAAATGGTTGTTTAGACTTCTGAATGGTTGGTATACATATGAAACCATGTTCAATCTCAACTGAACCACCGTCTGAAATTATGGCCGAAGCATCCGATAGGCTATCAGATGGTTGTGATCATTCGGTAGATTTTCTAGAGAGATAGGAGCTAAAGCCAGATAGTTCAGACGAGAGGGATCGTTCGATCCAGCAAGTCCAAAAACCAAGAAAGTTTGGATGAATATGATTGTCTAAGGCCACAAAAACCTTATATGCATCCGAAACATGAAATTCACACAATTTTAAAATTTAGTGCTCAGTACTACCCAAACAAATTCTAAGATATTCAAAACGATCTAAAGGTAAGGCTTTAGTAAAAATGTTAGCCAATGGATCTTTATTGCACACAAATTCAACGCAAATTTCCTTTTTGCATACAAGATCATTTATAAAATGGTGTTTGACATCGATATGTTATGTTATAGAATGTTGAATTAGATTTTTGGAGAGATTGATTGCATTAGTATTATCGCATCTAATGGGCACACAATCAAAAATAACACTAAAACCTTTTAAAATATGTTTTATCCAAAGAAGTTGAGCACAACAACTACTTGCAGCAATATACCCGGCTTCCGCTGTGGACAAGGATATAGAACTTTATTTTTTACTAAATCAAGACACCAAGCAATTACCCAAACAATGACACGTACCACTAGTACTTTTTCTATCAATTTTACACCCAACAAAGTTGGCATCCGAGTAACTAATTAAATCAAAACTAGTGATTTTAGGGTACCATAAACCATAGTTCAAAAAATCCCTTTTAAGTATCTAAAAATTCTCTTAACCGCAATTAGGTGTGATCCTTAGGACATGATTAGAGTCTAGCATATAAACTCACGGCAAACATAATATCCGGTCTACTAGCGGTTAAATATATTAAACTTCCAATCATACCTATATAGTGTTTTTCATCAAACTATTACATTTTTCATCCTTATCAAGATTGGTTGAGGTGCACATTGGCTTTCCAACTTGTTTGCAGTCTTCCATTCCAAAGTACTTGAAGAACTCTTTTGTGTACTTGATTTGTGTGATGAAAGTTCCCTTTTTTATTTGGTGAATTTGAAGTCCAAGGAAGAACTGTAACTCTCCCATCATACTCATTTCAAATTCCTTTTGTATCAAACATGAGAATTCCCTGCACAAACTTTCATTAGTGACTCCAAACAACATAAATTTGAACAACTAACAAATCATTATGACTATTTTTGGGGAAAAGAGTAGTATCAACAATTCATCTTTTAAAACTATTTTCAATAAAAAAACCACTTAATCTTTTATACCAAACTCTAGGAGCTTGTTTCAAACCATACTAAGCCTTTGATAATTTAAAAATATGAGTTGGAAAATCTTTATTTTCAAAACTCGGAGGTTATTCAACAAAAATTCGTGATCAATAAAACCATATTTTTCACATCCATTTGAAATAATTTGAAATTATTGAAACATGCATATGCAAGAAACGTACAAATGGAATCTAATCTAGCAAAGTCTCATCATAGTCAATACCTTCTTCTTGTGCATAACCTTTCGCAATTAATCTAGCTTTATTTCTAACTATTTCACCTTTATCATTTAGTTTAATTCTAAAAATCCATTTTGTTCCTATTGTCGGATGATATGAAGGTCTTTCAACTAAAGTCCTCACATTGTTTTTATTAAATTCACTAAGTTCTTCTTTCATGAAAAGAATCCAAGATTCATCTTTTAAAGCATCATCTACATACTTAGGTTCAATATGAGAAAGTAAGGCATCAATTACTATTCAAAGGTTTATGAGAACGAGTTTTTACCTCATTGGATGGATCACCTATGATTAATTCTTGAGGATGACTCGAGACAAACCTCCAAGCTTTTGGAAGTTCTTTTGATGATTCTTCTTTCCTTTCTCATTTTTCATCCAAATGATGAGTATTTTCCTCATTGCTTTCCTTGGTCTTCTAATGTTTCTCTTGAATAGTGAAGTTTTCAAGTTTCTTTTTCACACCTAAACCTTCATCTTCACAAACATCTCTTGAAATAACATCATTAGTTTCATCAAATGTAACATGTACAATTTCTTCAATCACAAGAGTTCTTCTATTGTATATTCGGTATGCTTTCTTGTCACTAGACTATTCTAAGAAAATCCATTCATCCGATTTCTTGTCAAATTTTTCAAGATGCTCTTTAATTTTCAAAATAAAATATTTACAACCAAAAACTTTGAAATAACTCACAACCGATTTTTTACAAAACAAGAGTTCATAAGAAGTTGGTTGTTTAAAATAGGCCTTAAAAACTCGATTCATAACATAACAAGCTGTGCTAACGGCTTCGGCCCAAAAATATTTTGGTAAATCACACTCATTTATTATGGTTCTAGCAACATCTTGAAGTGTTCTATTTTTCTTTCAACAACACCATTTTGTTGAGACACTCTAGCAACTGAAAATTCATGCAAAATACCATTGTGATCACAAAATTCAAGGAAACTGCCGAATTTGAATTTGGCTCCATTATCACTTCTTATATAAACAATTTTCAAATTAAAAAAATTTTGTATTTTGGAAAATAATTTTATGAAATTTTCAAAGGCTTTATTTTTGTGAATAAGAAATAGCACCTAAATATACCTAAAATAGTCATCAATAGTCACAAAAGTATATTTACTACCATCGAAACTAGCATGTTAAGTTGGACCAGACAAATCTATATGTAATAATTCCATTGGTTTAGAAGTGGGCACATAATTATTTGGTTTTAAAAAAACTTTAACTTGTGTTACCAAATTGGCATGCATCACAAATTTTGTTTTTGTCAAAATTTAATCTTGGCAAACCTGTTACCCATTCTTTCTTAGCAAGTTTCAATCAAATCCATGTTAAAATGACAAAGCCTTCTATGCCAAAGCCAAGAATCATCTTTAGAAATGGTTAAGCACTTTATATTACCACTATCAATATTATCAAGGTAAACCACGCAAACATCATTATGCCTTCTATCTTTGAACAAAACAACAAAGTTCTTATCATTAGACATTCATGTTTAGTAAAGAACACATACAAATTTCTATCACATAATTGACTTACAATTAAAAGATTATAATTTAAAGTGTCGACTAAAAGCACGTTTTTAATCAAAGTCTCACCATTTTTACCTACATTGCCAATACCGATTGATTTTGTTGTCATGTTATCTCCAAAGGTCACCTTTCCACTATTTTTGGACTTGAGGTTGGTGAAAAGAGATGCGTCACTGGTCATGTGTCTTGAACACCCACTGCGATCAATGAACCACTTAGCATTCTTGGCGGTGTTCTCTACCTACACAAAGAATTAAGCAGTAACTTTTGGTACCCACATTTTTTTTGGGTTCGTAAGAGTTAGTAAATTGACTTAATATCCATATAGATTCCATTCCCAACTTGTCATTTCTTTTGACTTAACAATTATTTTTCACATGTCCATGTTGTTAGCAATAACTGCAAATAATATTCTTATTTTCATACAAAGAAGATTTTGATTTTACAAAATATAAACCGTTCTTCCTAAAAGTGATAAAATTCTTGTTGATCAACATATTTCTATTCCTTTTCATATCAACAACTTTTTTCTTTTTTCTATGCAAGAGTACATAAAGATCATCTAATATTTTCTTCAAGGTGGCTCGTTTTTCCTTGATCTTTGTTTTCACATGCAATCTTTTCTTCAGATCATCGTTTTCTTGTGATAACATATTATTTTCATTTACAAGTTTGGAGTTACCATTCAACAAGGTATTATTTTTTCAATAACTAACTCCTTATTTCTAGCATATGATTCCTTTAAGCTATCATGCAATTTTATGATGAAAGCCTCAAGATCATCACTTGAGTCATTGAAATAAGTAGTTGTTACCTCATCATCACCAATAGCCATAAAGGCCATTTGTACTGCCTCCGATTCCATTTATTCCTCAAATTCTCCTTTGGAGTTGCAATTATCCCATGTGATTTGAAAATTGTTGAAGCGGGATTTTCTTACTTCATTTTCTTGGATGGACACTAATTTGCCTAGTGTTCGGGTTGACGACATTCAAAGCATTTATCATTTTGTTTCTTGCTCTAAACTTTGGCCTTCCTTTGAAGTAATTGGAGTTGATTGCTCCTTCCTTCCTATTCTCCTCTTGTTGTTGTAATGTTTGAGAAATCCTTTGGTGATGAGTGCAAGATCACCCTCATCAAGATCTTCATCTGCTAAATTGATGGGGCCATTTTCATCTTCATCTTGGGAAATCTCAAGGCAATGCTTCTTTTTGGTCTTGCTTCTTATCATCCACAACTTTAGATTTGAGTTTCAATTCAAAAGATGTAAGAGAATTAATCAAAGATTCAATGGGCATAGAATTCAAATTCTTTACCTCCCCTATAGCAATAGATTTGGTTTCCCATTCTTTGGATAGAGAATTCAAAAATTTCCTATTGTTTTCACCCAAAGAATATTCCTTACCCAATACTTCTAGATCCTTAATGATATCATTGAATCTACAATATATCTTATCAATATTCTGATGAAGTTCCATCTTGAAGGACTCATACTTAGCTACAATCAAAGATTTTTTTTGTTCTCTCACATCAGACTATCTTCATGAATCTCTTTCAATTTATCCCATATTTCTTTAGCCGAAACACAACCTTTTACACGGGTAGACTCATTGGCATCCAGAGCATTATACAAAACATTCATGGTTTTTGCATTCAAAGTCAAATTGGCTTTATCATGTGGGGTTAGTTCATCTCTTGTTTTTTCTCTTCTTTATTAGTTTAACTGTTAGTGTGATTATCAATAATTATGGCTTCAAAAGGATCCCTCATTAACAACATACCATAAATCAATGTCAATAAATTGCAAAAATATTTTCATTATTTCTTTCCAACTAATAAAATTCACCTCATTAAACATAGGTGATCTAGTGATAGATTGACCTTCAAGAAACAGAGCATTATTGGTTGCCATAGAGATTTTTACTCAAATGCAATTTAAGCAAAAGAAAGAGACCAAACTCTGATACCAATTGTTAGCCCAAAGTAACCTAAGATGAGGGTGAATTAGGGGGGTGAATTTGATAGCAATATAATCAATTAAGCACAAAATGAGCAAAATAAATTTTTTCACACTTACAGGTAATTTGATAGCAATATAATCAATTAAGCACAAAATGAGCAAAATAAATAAATAGAGAGAGAAAGAGATTATTCAAACACGCTAGCAAGCTTGGAGTAGTAGTCCACTAAAGTGCTTCTTCAAATTTTGTGAGTCAAAAATCCAAGTGGACTACTTGTACATAAAGTAGGATAATCCTTACTCGCACTACTTCTATGTAGTTGAGTCAAGAATTTTACACTTAATCTTACTTTTGTACAATGATTTTCACTCCACTCAATGATTTTGAATAGAACTTCCAAATACACACTTTTTCCACTAATACAACACTTCTAAAGAGCTAATTTTGACTCAATTTGCTTTTTACTAATTTGTATTCAATGTAGAAGTTCACTTACATAAACTTAGGTTGGTCGGTATTTATAGATGTAGTAAATGAGTTTCCAACCACCTTCTAATGGCTATGTAATTAATGTTAAAAAAGTAGGTGTTATAGGTTTCGGACATCCGATAACACTTTTTTGCTTCCGACGCAGCATTCGAACATCTGAAACATAGAAGTTGAGATCTTCATTTTGATGGCCAAGGTTGCTTCCGTTCCTTCGTACGATCCTTTGTCTGAAGCTGAATGTTTGTCAAATTTGATCCTTGGACAGTGTAGTGCCTCTAGAAGGACTAATAGACTTACAATAAAATTTCTTTTAGGTGATATTGAGTGTCCGTTGTCAACTGTCTCAGATTTCTTGCTCTTTGTGTAACCATTTAGATATGCTCTGCATCCAAGAAAATTTGTTCAGACGAATTCCTCTGTCTGAAGAATAGGTCCCATTCTGACACTCTTCTGCATTCGAAACTCCTCTTGTTTGGACGATACACAGTGTTTGAAAACCCTGTTAAGTCCAATTCTGCAGAACTCATGCACAACTTAATTGCAAACTATTAGATTGGAATTGTCATCATCAAATCCAAGATTGTGGATCAACATATATACACCACACACAATTATAAGTGCATGCATATGGTGTAGATAGATGCTTACAGATCTAGCTGCTCTTTTAAGAATGCTTGCCATCAATAGAGAAAACTTTTCAAATATTTTGTCTTCAACACTTTGCTAGCAAGAAGATTAGGTTGAACAATTAAGCTCCACAGCTGTTTAACAAACAAATTTTCATTGAATAGTTGCATGTCTTAAAAGCTCTCCCTCAACAAGTTCTTGGAATCTATCATTCTCTTCCAACTCATCTAATGCATACATATACATTTATCTTTGTTATTGATTCCCTACCAAAAGTTTGCCATAATATTATTGATTTCTTTATGTTTCTTCTTGTCTAACTTGAATCATGATATGATATATATTGGTATTAAAAAAGCAACTAATTTTAGTAATACTTGCTTACTATCCAAACTGAGATCCCTCCAAACCCTTTAACTCTGCTGATCACTTTGTCTTTAATAGTTCCAAATACTTGGCACTTGGATTTAGCTATTACCAAAGGAAACCCTAGGTACTTGGGTTACCCTCCTCATATTTCCAAGTATAAAGCATATATCCTCTTGTTCTCAAGATTGGTTTTTCTGCTGAAGTACATAGAGGATTTATCTAGATTTACTAACTGACTAGTGACAGACTTATCCCTATGTCTTATTTCCATCACTTTAATTGCTTTAGTTCTGGTAGCCATTTATTGCAAAAGACTATTGAGTCCTCAAAGTAGAAGAGGTTGGAAATAGGAGGTCCATTTATACTAATTTTTCTCCCAATTATGTCCTTTTTTCTTCAAGTTTAAGATAACAAATTAGAGAAACTCTTAGCACAAACAATCAAAAAATAGAGTGATAAGGGGTTCCCTTGATGAATTTCCCTAGAAGGCTTAATATAACCAAGTTTTTGCTATTAACATTGAAAGAATAGCTAACTGAGGAAACACAAGTTAAGATATATTTGAGCCAAGTATTACAAAAATCCATTTTATGCACAATAACACCCAAAAAGGAACATTCCACTATATCATAAGCTTTTTTCATATCACATTTAAGTCCAAAAAATAATTTTTTCCTTGTCTTTTATTTAAAAAAAAAAAAAATGCATGCATTCATAAGAAACAAGAAAATTGTAAACCTCTGTAATTATTCTATAAAAAAAATGAAATATTAGATAATATTAAACTACTAAGGTGTTGTATTTGGAATTGAATTACATCTTGTGGTGTAATTGCATGTGATGACTAAATCCTTATCAATTTAGGTTTCCTATTTGTCTTGTGTAGTTTAATTTGGACTGACCTTTTTACTAAAATGTTTTGCACTTATAGAACAACTTTTTTACTTATTATGAGTTAATTTTGTAATTAATTTTTGGTTAAGTTTTTTAGCAAACTTTTAGTGACCAAATAATGATAAAAGTTGTGAAAAAATTAGCTAAATTGTAGGAATAAGTGTTGGGAATCTTTGGGATTCGATATGTATAAATAGGAGGTTTTGTCAAGGGTTTAATTGTTAATTTTATTGACTAAAATTTTGAGCACTGATAGAAAGGAAATACCGTCCAGTTTAAAAAACTTGTTGCACATAGGAATTCGGTATAATTTTGTAACCTTATTTCTCTCTGATAATTTCGTTTGTAGTTGTTTATGCTTCTGATACATTGGAGATCATATTTAGGATTAATATTAGTTAAGTATTGTTATGATTAATTGATAATTTTTTCGTCATTAATTATTAATTGATGTTAAACCTAGGATTTATTTTCAGAAATAGAAATTTAATCTTTTGAAATTATTTAGCAAGGCTTAACACTGGAATTTTTGAAAGTTAAAGAAGTTATATTTTTGTTTGGTTAATGGGGAAAGGATAAGGAAAAGGAATAAAATTAAAAAATAAAAAATAAAAGATAAGATGGGCAACAGGAACGGGAATTGGAAAAGAATATAATATGTATATATATTTTTCCTAGATAGTCAATGGGAGATTTTTATTCTTAGTAATTGTACAAAAAGGGTAAGCACCTTTAGCCAGTTATTTTGCTGGTGAGCCACTAGTAAGAATTGGTATAGCTAGTGAAGTATTCGCCCGAGTAGTCTAAGTATCAGTGGGCAATAAATACCTCTAATCTTAAGTGCCTAAATTATACTTGTTCAGTTTTGGCTTTCAAGGCTCTCCCTTCTTGTTTTCAGGAGGTCTAATTTGCTACTAGATCGTGCATCGAGATAGGATTTTACTACTGAACATCCGAGAACCAAGGCTGTGTAGCCTATAAACTAGTTCTCCTACTTTTGTACTTTTAATAATTACATAGCAAGTTCTTTAGTTACTTGCAATACAAATTTTGGATTAAATGTTTATAAACTTTTGACATAAGTGATTATAAAATATTAGAAGCTTAATTATTGTACTAATCGAATAAATTAATTTTGAAAGTAGTAATTAGTGAGAATAATATGTTTCAAATATTATATTGTTGAATATATTATAAAAAGATTTTTGAACTTATGTTTTGAGAAAATTATTTTAGTAGCATCAACATGATTAAATGTTTTGAAATAAACAAGTATAGTACTACTGTAGTATTACTTTTGGAATTAAATATGATAATTATTTTTATGATATAGTAAGGGATTGGTTTTAGTATTATTTTGAAAAATATTTTTTTTTTGGAATTAATAGAATTAAAGATAATACTTTCGAATAGGATATTTTGAGTTTTGAATAATTTGTAGATGGCATGATTATGTCTATATATGAGTAAGGTGACTTTGCATTTGAATTTAAGCGATACGTGATAATTTTGTATAGAGAATTAATTGGACTTTGTTACATTTATGTATCGCATCAAGGTAAGTAGTTATTACATCTTTGTATTTTTGAAAAATACTTTGTCTAAAATATTACTTTTGAAAATATGTTATTTTGATTATTGAACTTGGACCTTACATGGATATTTGAATTGTTTGACATTATGAATTTATATAAAATTTCTTATGATTGTGTCACTTGTGTATGTTTGAATTGTCTACTCGATAATTAATAACGGATCAAGACACTTAAGATGATCATGAACAGTCAATAAGGATTATAGTTCTAAACTTTTGTCCGGATGATTTAAGACCCGTTATTCTATTCAGGTTACTTAAGGCCTAGTATTCCGTTTTTGAGTCAAGGTAAGTTTTGGCCGGTTCCCTTGACAACCTTTTCTAGTGGGATCTCTTTGCACTACGTTGAGCTTAGTAAGCCTTTATTTTAATGACAGCGTGTTTGTTTTATGAACCTATAATGAACCAGGATATGAACTTTGAATTCGGATAAGAATTTGGCTTGGCTTTCTGATTTTGAATTTATGAACTTTGATTATGAATTCTGAGTCTAATATTTTGATTTTGATTTTGAACTTTTGATCTTTGTGGAATCTATTTCTTAAAATTTTGATATAATGCCACTTGCTCTTAAACTATGCACGCATTTGAAAAGGCATTTTGAAAAGAACGTTTTGTCGTTACGTGAAATAAGATTTTGCTTTGATTTTAGATAAAAAAAATTTTGAAACACTGATGTATGACTGGTTGACGAAAACATGTGAACTATATATATACATATATACATATATATATATATATGTATATATATATATATATATATGTATATACATATATATATATATACATAGATATATATATATATATAACTTGTCTTGTCCAGCAAAGATGGTATTAACTACTTGTTGAGCAACTTGTCGCTCACCCCATTTAATAATATTTTTGTAGAATTAAAGATTGTACAAGGACAATAATGAGTATAAAAAATTGGTGCGTACAGATGGCCAGACTTTCGATTTCCAGGGGAAGTTAGTAATATTAGTGGGTAAGATTTAAAGAGATATTAAGATATTTAGGGTTTTTGTTTTGTGTTTCTTTGGGACCATTTGATGGCTTAATTTATATTTGTTTAGTAGCATATTCAAGTCATTATTGAAATGAATTGTTTAGTAATTAATGAAGTTATTTTGATTATGTTTTATTTTGGTGTCTTGTGCCCTTAACGGGTAACTCTTGAAGATACGGTGGTTATCACGTGCCAACATATGTGGGCGCAGGGCGTAGAAAAGTTATCTAAAATTTGTCTACCAATTAGGAAAGCATAATGGTTTTCATGGACACAAGAATTCAAGAGAGGTTTCAATGTAGTTGTAAGAAGCTTGGAGATGATTTTACATGACATTACACAATGCAATGGTCTATTTTGTGTAAGATTAATCTAGATGTAATATTCACTTTTGGTATCAAACTAATGACAGTTTTATTTACAGACTTGAGGAGAAAACTAGAACGGAAAACATTTTGAACAACTTTGATCACATCCTTATCGATGATGTATCAGAAATTTTGAAATAATAAAGCAGACATGCCATCTGGCCTAAAGGCCTAATAAGGATGCTTTGAGAAAAGAAGAATTTTAATTTCATCGTCTTCATAAGTTTTGATGATGGCATCATTCATTTGCCCGGTTGCTTTATAAGGTATTCCTTCCAAGATATCGTCATACTGGTTTGGATTGGAAGATGAAAACAGTATCATAATAGCTAAGTAACTCTTGCTGAATCTTCATTTGCTTTTGACACCACTCACCATTTAATCTCTCAAGGTAGTTGATACTATTTCAGTTCCTTCTATCCACTACACTATCATGGAAAAAGTTTGTATTTCTTGTGACCTTTAGCGTTCATTGTTTTCTGACTCCAAAAGAGTTCTTCATCTCAACGTGCCTTGCTTATTGAGCTGCAATTTAAGTTTTGTTCTTTTTCATTTCTTTCTTTGAGTTCTAGAATCATTCAATTCTTTAAATTTTCCTTATGTTTTTATATCACCTTATTAGCTCTTATGAAAACTTTTTTCTCCAAACTTAAGGAGATTAATTCTACAAGACTTAATCTTATAGATCGCTCTAAAGAGTTTAGATCCCTTCACTTCAAGTGTTCAAACTTTTATAATAACTCCATCCACTTCAGCATGCTACAATTTCTCATCAAATTGAAACATTTTTTTATTCTTTGCCGGTGTGTAGTAGAGTCAAGAAATAACAATGAGCGATCTGAGGCCTTTCCAGTTAAATGAGAGCATTTGGCCTTGTCAAAGAATGGTAACATAAACTTGTTAGAAAAATTGGACAAAACAATGATTGAAATCGGAACAAAATTGCCGAGGCATGTAATCACTTCTTTGAAAGTGATTTTACCCCTCACGGGATCGTAATCCACTAATGTAAATGGGATCATGCCGAGTGGCCACTCTAAAGGATTAAATGGTACTCTCGGTCGCATGCACTAGCAAGTAAGGTTTCGAGCTCAACATAGGACTACTCAGTACCAAGAAAGAGAAAGAAAGAGTAAGCAGAAGAAAAGAGCTTTCTGTGTGTTTTGAAGCGGAACTGAAGGCCTCTATTTATAGTGTTCAATCTGGTCAGATTTGGAAACAACAACACTTCCTTGAGAAAAAATATGGGAACCTGCCTTGAGAGAAAAGATAGGAAGGATGAATGTGAACACTGATCATATAAAATTTCATCAATATAATCGTCAAAATCAAATAGATTTGCACAAGTAGAATTTCACACAGAATAGATAAGTAAAGTTAGATAAGACCAAAAGTAAAAGAAAGAAAAATGTAAAGAAAGTAAATTCTAATGGTTCACACGCTGAGCCAAGCGGGCGGGCGCGCTTGTATGTTTGAGCAAAATTTCCCAAATCACCAACAATGCATAATCTAGGCTACCAACTAATGTGATCTATGCTCAATGGCAAAATTCCAAACACATATAAGATGCAGAAATCCAACACAAAGTTCCAATGTGGGATAAATAGTTTCACAAGAGGAAGGAACAAAATGGAGAGAAATCAAATTCTATTGAAATTGTATATTGGAGGCAAAACCCAGTAATCCCCTAGATGACTCAAAAATACAAATGTGGTATTGAATAAAGAAATCAACACATAAATAGTGATGTCTTTTGGATTTAAATTGCCCTTAGTGCAAGTTCTCTTAGCATGGTAGGTGTTCATTTCAAATGCAAAACAAATGTAAAAGTTTTAAACCCTTCACCTAACCAACACCTTTACTCCTGCAAGTATATGAGGTAGGTTTATAGGTTAGTGGTAAGTAGGTATTCCCACGAGGATTGGGCCAATGATACTAGGCTTGTCGAGTCTTTTACTATTTAGACAAATAAAAAGAAGAGTTTCCCTACACTACTCAAGCAACAAATAATTCACAAGTATGAAAGCAACTAAATATAAGATTTCTTTATCAACCTAGAAAGTATGTAAAATTATCACCAAACTAAAGATGCCATAGAAAGATATGGATATACATAGATGAACTTAAACTAAATGCAACATAAAGTTAAGAGTAATTAAGAATTAAAGTTAAGCTAAGGAATTAAGCTAATCCTACTAGAGTATTTAAGTTAAGCTAAGGAGTTGACTAAACTATCACACCATAAGAGCTAAAATATCATTCAACAAGATAAGCAAGTAAAGTTCTAAGCTAGAAAGCAAATTAAGTCTAAGCAAAAGGGACAATTAAACTGAGAACTAGCACTAAATTACTCTACTAATTAAGAAAGCAATCAAGGGCCTCACTAAGAAAGCAAGGAAATACATTAGACTAAAGAATCAATATAAAATACTACACTAAGAAAGTACCATAAATCATGACTAGCAAATGACTAAACAATAATTGAAGAGTAGGAAGGAATTTACCAAAAAATTGAAGATTCTACGCTAGATAGCTTGATGTTCTTCATTCTATGCTACTATTTTTTAGAAAGTAATAGATATGAAGATTTCTAGGGTTAGACTAGTTATTAAGCTATGAAAACTATATTTAATGAAAACCCACTACTAAATAAGCTTTGAGACTAAGGAAAACAAGATTTAAACCAAGATTTATATTCTAATCTAAGATTTGCACTAAAGCTAGGAAATGGCAAAAACTTGAACTAAGCTAAATTGCAAGAAAGAGATGATGAAAATAGTTGCAATTGTATTAAATGAAAGATAATGAAAAAAATAAATAAATTAAGAGTAAAAGATAGAATTTTTACAACTAGATTAAAGTTAAAGATTAGAGTTTTTTAGAAGAAGAAAAAGGACTACTGAAACGACTAGACTAACTAATTGAGGCTGCACTAACTACTTACAGCTAGCACTATGTTTTTTGGGTGTCGGCTTCTAAGGAATTCAAAAATCTGATAGTTAAAGTGCTAGTTTGACTTGTTTAACTGCGGTCAACGTTTCTCCTATACAAATTTAATAGGCCGTGGTTGCTAAACTAATCTTTTGTAGTTGCTCAATGACCACGATTAATAAACTTGTGCCTTGACATCCTTGACCACGATTACTGACACTTTGAGGTTGAATGAGCATTGACCGCGGTTACTAAAGTTTGTTCTTCGTAATCTTGACTGTAGTCAATGAGGCAAAAACTCGAGTTTGATCTTTATTTGTGTGCAATTACATCCTTGCCCTTGGCTTCTTCTACTCCTTCAACTTGCCATCAAATCTTCAAGTGTTTCCTACAAAAATACACTAAAAATTACTAAGTTAAAAAACACATGAAATATTTAGTTGTCAGTTTAGTCCAATATTGTGCATAATTACTACCAAAAGTCCTAAAATTACTCTAAGGTACTAGAAATCACCAATAAACATAATTTATGTACAAAACACATAAAACCATTCCAAATGGGACTAACACGACCAAAATTACATAGGAATTAAAGGTAAGATAACTCTATATAATATAGTTATCACACACCTGAGGTCAATGAAATGTAGAGTTTTGTTAGTCCTGAGCAAAACAAGAAGGAAAAAGAATTAAGCATATGATCAATGGAAATGAAAGCGAATTGACGAGTTGAACATGAAAGAATTTAAGCATGTGCGATGGAGTTTTAACTTAATAAACTCAACATGTTCAACGACTTGCATAATTTGAAAAGTAAGACTAGTTCAAAATGCATTTCTCATATTGACAAGTGAAGTATTGAGAGAATGCCAATTCAATTCCAAGGTGATCCAGAGTAAACATATCAAAATTCTCAAAAATCGATGTCATGTGTATAGAGATCATTAAGATTTGTTTTAAGAAACACTAAGATGCAAGTGATCATACAAGGATATTAATGGACGCTGTAAAACTTAGTTAAGAGCACAAGCCAAAGAAATGCTTGTTTGACAAAGATTGGAAGATGAAAAACACACAAACAAGTAATAAAAATAACTCTAAACTTCACCTAACCCACATCCGCACACTCATATGTATATGAGTTGATCATTATAGGTTTTTAGGTTAGTGGTGAGTGGGTGACATTCTCACAAGAATTGATTGGTGATTACTAGACTATTTGAGTCATTACACTAGTTAGACGATTAAAAGGAAATAGGATTTCCTACATTACTAAAACAATAAAGACTTAATATAGAGGAAAGCACCAAAATTAATCTAGAAAGCAATTAAAATTTATACTACATTAAACTAAACAACTATGCAAAGAAAGAAGCACATATAAAAGTATACTAGACTAAAAAGTAACATAAAGTGCCTGAGTAATTAAGAGGTGACTTTAAGCTAAGACTAGAACTATTTCAACTAAAGCAAGAAGATTAAGTTGGAATGCTAGACTAAATTACCGCACCAAAAGAGCTAACAAGATGTGAACAATAAAGTAGGCAATCAAAATTCTAAGCTAGAAAGCAAGTAAAATCTAAACAAATGGACAACGCTAGTACTAAAATATTATACCACTAGGAAAGTAATTAAAGACTAGACTAGGAAAGCAAGAAATTAAATGGTAACAAGGCACTAATATTAAATACTACTCTAAAGAAGCATTTAAATCATGACTAACTAGTGATTGCATAATGATTGAACATCAAAGAGGAAATTGCTATAAATAGAAATTCCTACACTACATGCAATGAAGTTCTTCACTCTTTGATATTTTGGGAAAGACAATGAAATGCAAGATTTTTTTGATTTAGGCTAATGTTTAAGCTAAGAAAACATGATTTAATGAAAACCCACAACTAAATGAATCTTAGAATCTAGGAAAACACAAGATTTAAAGTAAGATTAGCAACTAAGTTGAATATATAAGTCCATAAAATAGTTGAAATTTGACTCAAATGAAAATGAAAGAGCGAGTGAGAGAAAATGAAAGAAAGTAAAATAGATATCAAATTGAAGAGAATTAAAAATCCAATAATTTAACATTAAAAGATATAATTTTTACAACTAGAATCAAGCTAAACTTAGAGTTTGAGATAAGAGTAGGAATATAGTGCTATGATAAGACTACACTATGGAGGCTAGACTAAACTAAACTAAACTAAGCTACATCTACAACTATGTGTTTTAGGTGCATTCCTAGGGTTATTTTAAAAATTCTTCTAGTTAAGGTGTTGACTTTTTTCCCATACCGTGGTCACCATTTTAACTGTACAAATTTGATGACTGCGGTTCTTGAATAAATCTCATCTTTGGCTTGGAAACCGCAATTGTCGAATTTTCTTTTGGGATCTCATGACTACAGTTATTGCACTTTGAAGTTGAAGTGGAGAAAATTGCAGTTGTGACTTCCATAGCTTGTATTCCTTGATCGCAATTGTGAAGCAGTTGACCGGACTTTGACTTGTTCAACTAATTGCATTCTAGCCCCTTGCTTTTTCCACATCTTCAACTAGGAGCAAGTTTCCAAAATTACCTATAAAACACCACAATACATAAATTAAAATTTACCTAATATCATAAATTCCAATTAAGCCCAATTAGTGCATATTTGTCTATAAAAAATCCTAATACAACTCTAAGTTCCTAAATTTTACTCCTAGGCACGAATTATAAATAAAAATGAACAAAACCAATCCGAATGGGACTAACATAGTTAGAATTAAGGATAAAATAATTTTATGCAATAGAATTATCACACTCCCAAACCTAGTACTTTGCTAGTCTCGAGCAAAACAAGAAAGAAAAGAACTAAGCACACCATTAATGGAAATGAAAGCAAATTGACGAGGGGAACTAGAAAGCATTCAAGCATGTGCAAATGGTGATTTAACTTGATAAACTAAATATATTCAATCACTTGGTAAATTTGAAAAAAATAAGACTAGTTCTAAATGCACGTCTCACGTTGACACATGAAGTATTAAAAGAATGCCAATTCAATTCCAAGGTGGTCAAGGATAAATATGTTGAATTTCTCAAAGATTAGGCTTCACGTGTAGAGAGATCACTAAGACTTGTTTTAAGAAGTTCTAAGATGCAAATGATCATGCAAGGATATTGTTTATGGACACCATAAGACTTTGCTAAGATTACGAATCAAATCCATGCTTCACCCTATATATCTCTAAGATCTTATAGCCTAGATTATGGATCCTATAGGACTTTCCAAGTTTGTAATGTAGGATAAGGGTCACGGTAGGATAAAATTGGATAAAAGTGGCTCAATTTCACCTTAATCAGTCATTATAAACTTTAGAACCTTTCCCATGAACAAGCATCCCCACAAATGCCATACATAGACCAATATTCACTTGAAGTACCAAAATACTATATCTACGTTGAAGGGGATAAATTTGAATCTTCTTTATGACAAAAGTATATACAACATTGCAAAAATTCAATGAACAAGAAATTTTTTTTATTATGTCTTCAGATTGTATTGTAACTAATTACTAAAAAGGAAATTGAGAAAGGATTGAACAACAAGACTTCAATTTCTCACCCGATGTACAAAAATTGACTTCATTCCATCATGTCATCTCAACTTTACGACTTAGGTTCCTAAATTGACTAAGGTGATGGGATAAAGAGATGGTAAATCAAGAAAAGTGAATGGTTGAATTGTGTGGTTATCCAAAGAATCAAGGCTTATAGACTTGAAAGAGGACACTAGGGATATAATAGATTTTTGGGTAGGTTTTTTGGCTCAAACATTGCAAAGAAATGCCTAGTTCATTTTCAAAATCTGGGTACGTGGTAAATAAGGAATTCATACTACCTTAACTAATGTTTGAAACTAAATCTTATTAGCCCACAAAACATCCAAATATGCAAGCCATGCAAAATGACCTAGGACGCTTAAATCATCTCTTTCTACATGATTTACCAATTCCCAAAAATTTAACATATTTAAACTTAATCAATAAGAAATGCATGTGATATTCAAATAATACTTGTAGTCAAAATAAGCTTAACATCTGCACTAGTTAGGAAAAACAATTTGCATACAAGTGATCAAACACTTGGTAAAGTTTAAAGAGTTAAAGGTCATTTTGCACAAGTTCTAATGCAACCAAGTTGACAATGTCAATTCATCCATTGCAAACATACAAACAATAAAAACATGTGCAAAAGAACACCACCATACTTTCCATCTTATTGAAGTGATGAGTGCCACTCATCATACCGCTCACCATTGAGCACAAGAAAGCAAAATAAGAACGAAACATAAGCATAACAATAACAACCAAACTTGGATTATGCTGACAAGGCTTCCAAGAATAAAATATCCAACTAAAACAAAAACCATAAACCTAAGGGTTGACCATTCCAAAATTGCCCAATGTTCACCCTTCAAACCAAGTACTATGTTAAGAAGTCAAAACCACCAACCATCCAAACTGGACCTCAGCCAAAAACATTATTCTAAACCATAACTGTTTAAACTATGAGAAAATGCTAATAAAAATAGAAATAAAAAGGAATGTCATGGAAATGTATCTCTCTCAACCAAGCATGCATAGTAGAATAAAGGGCTGGGGGTAAAGTAGAGGGCAGCAGGTCTTCTACAAGCTCATGGGAAGGTGTGGCCGGTCAGAAATCTCCTCCTTTCTTGTCATCACCTTCTCTATTGCTTGAATCCTCTGGATTGGCATTTGCATGTCATTCTTCTTTTTCATCTCTATTCTCTTACAGTTACGGCTCACCATGCAGGTAGAAAGATATCTCACCTCGGGGAGGTCCAAATGCCACAGTAAAGAGGAGGCGAGGGTGGACCAAGTCTCGAGAGTTGTGGTCTTGAGGGTTTGGCCGAGAAGCATCAAATTGTTGTGAAGAGCCATGCGGCTATACATCCATTAAGCCCTGTTGGCCAAATGGCTCTCTGTGGTTGCGGTGCTTGAGGTAGTGCTTGAGGAGGTTTACCAGGTGCCACATCCATTAGGTTGTGCCTTCAATACTTATTCAATGTTGCGGATGTAGGTCCCATTGATTTTGCCTTTGGGTGGCATCTTCTCATCTCTATCCATTTTGGGACAACCTGCATTAATACATAACTGTGTGACAAGACCTGGCAGCACCATAGAATGAAGGTTTTCCTAATTTAATATTCTTCATAAACTCACAGTAAATTGTCTTGCCCAAATCTATACTCAAGCCCTCTACAATCCAAAAAACTAAACACGTTTTTCCCTCTATACAGCACTAAAGGTAGTAGTCCCCAAAATCTGGCAACTAATAAAGTACAACTAGATTTTGGGCAAAAGTTGCATGTACTTTTCTTGAACCCAAAAATTTTTGTTTTTGCATAGTTATAGTCAAAGTTTGGTTCTTCCTCACAGAGCCGTGATCAAACCTTGGCAAAATCAGGTCCCTATAGATCGGATTCAACAAATCTCCATAACCACTATTCTTCAGATTCGGGGTCCTAAAGACAGCACTGATTTTCTTTGGGCTGATGTCTACCTACATTCCCTTCACATAAACTTTCTTTCCCACAAAGATTGCAATGAAATTTCTTGACTAAATTTATGTCTCCCATAGGTGTTGTTTCATTAAAATTTAGCTAGGTTCTCTCTCAATTGGCGCTCAATCTCAATGAAGAAATTCACAAATTTTCCCCAACTCTTTGCTATCTCAATACTCCTTTCTTGAATTATACTATGTTTGCTATGATTTTTATATATCTTAGCAGCTTTGGCATTAATAAAGAGGTGATCATCAAAATTAGTACTGCCACTACCATTACTCGTACTTGTTTTTCATTTTTAACCAGTTGGAGCCATTAACACAGCCTTACCCTTTCCCTTCTCTCTAGCCATTTTAATCAAAATAATAACAACAACCAAGAAATTTACCCGCAAATTCAACAAAACAATCCCTAATAATTCAATGTAATTGAAAACAATTCAAACTCCACAAAACCAACAATATGTATAGCAACAATTCTTCACAATTCCAAAAATATGATAAAATTTAACACTTGGAGAACTTACAACTTGGATTGAATGATTGGAACGAATTTACCTCGGTGGAAATGTGATTGAGAAGACTATTGATGTAGCTACCACTCGAGTAATCCTTGCAATCCCTCCGTGCATGAATTTTGATTTTGGTTTTGGAGCTCTTTGGAAGAGAATTGGAGAAAGTTTGGTGAAAAAAAGGTAAAAATTGTGCAAGATAGGCGGAAAAGGGAAAGAAAATCGGCTAAGATTTGGAGAAAAAAAGATTTTTTTCTAGAAAATTGCCAAAAAAATACTTATACTAGAGGGTCTGGATACTGCGATTTTGAAAAATTGAATTGCAAAGTGATAATCGCGGTATCTAGGCACAACTTGGATTTTTCGAAAAATGGCTTGGCCAGGCCATTAAAAATGAAGCTTTAATTTGGTGACCACAGTTCTCAACACTAAGAAAAAATTTTGAAAACCCAATTAATGACCATGGTCTGAACTTCCAGAGGCTCAAGATCCTTGACAACCACGGTATAGAAAATGAAGAAACCGCGATTTTAAAAACTTAGAAAAAATTTCAATCAAAAGACCTTGCCAAAATCTGCGATTCTCAAACTGTGGTTAAATTTCTAGAAAGCTTGTGGAGTTGATGTACCATGGTTTTGAAATTCTGAAACCTGCAATTTTGAACACTTCAAAAAAAAATTTCAAACTTTTTGCACTTATAACTGCAGTCTTCAAAAAATGCTTTGAAAACACAAACCGTGGTCCTAAAGACTTAGAAAAATTTTCACAAATATGACCATAGGTAATCACGATTTTCAAACTATGGTGAAATTTCCAAAGAAGTTCAACCTTTGACAACCTTGGTTATCAAAATGAGGAAACCGCCATTATGAAAAATTAGGAAAACTTTCAGCCAACTTTTCTAGCTTTTCTCCAATCATCCCCTTGGCCTCTACATCACTTGCACTAGTAAAAATATAGATTTAGATAGACATTTCAATTGTCATTCCAACACAACTACTTCAAGATAGAGTTAAACCATAAAGATATTAAGACTAGCTAATTAACCTATCTAATTTTAAACAAATAAAAACATAAATAAGGGAAAAGAAACTTGGGTTGCCTCCCAAGAAGTGCTCTTGTTTATAGTCAACCATTAGCTCGACTTTGGAATGTGAGATCAAGTCGTGGTGAGGTGAACGGTTTCCCATTCTTCTTCAATCACTTCTCCATAGTAGGGCTTCAACTGATGACCATTCACTTTGAATTTTCCTTGCCTTCCTCAATTCTACTGCTCCATGTAGAAATACTTGCGCCACTTTAAAGGGACCACTATCTTTATTTAAGCTTGCCAAGAAATAGCTTGAGGTAAGCATTGTAGAGTAGCACCAAATCTCCTACTTTGAACCCTTTCTTGAGATATGTTTGTCATGCCAAACCTTAATTCTCTCTTTGTAGAACATGGAGTTTTCAAAGGCTTCCCTCCTAAACTCATCAAGCTCATTTAAATCTAATAACCTCTTCTCAACGGCTCCTTTCCAATCATAATTTAGACTTTTTATTGCCCAAAATGATCGATGCTCTAACTCTATTGGGAGGTAACAAGCTTTTCCAAATACCATTTGATATGGAAATATCACAATGGGAGTTTTGAAGTAGAGCGGTCCTATATGATCAAAATGCATCATCAAATTTCCAAGCCCAATCTTTTCTAGAGTTATTGACCATCTTCTCCAATATCCTCTTGAGTTCTGATTGGACACTTCTACTTACCCTAAAGTTTGGGGTTGGTAGGACAAAGCAACATTGTGCTTCACCCTGTATTTTGCCATCAAAGCATCAAATTGAGCATTTTTGAAATGGGATGCTCCATCACTTATAATGACATGGGGAACTTCAAAATGGGAGAAAATGTGTTTCATCAAAAACATGGTGACCACCTTTGCATTGGTTGTCGGTGTAGCAATTGCTTCAGCCCATTTTGAAATGTAGTCAATGGCCAGCAAAATGTATTTGTTCGAGTAGGAAGTGGGGAAAGGGCCTATGAAATCTATACCCCAACAATCAAATACTTCAAGCTCTACAGTACCATGAAGGGGTATCTCATGCTTCCTTGAAATGTTTTCAACTTTTTGGCACTTGTCAAACCTAAAAATGAACTCCCTCTGCATCCCAAAAGATACTCGGCCAATGGAATCCACATTTGTAACACCTTGAAATTGGTCTTTTGGGCTCCATGATGTCCTTCAACAGGATATCAAGGGCAATATTTCAGGTTATCTTTGACTTCACTTTCGAAATGCACCTTCTAAGAATTTGATCACTACAATGCTTAAAGAGGTATGGCTCATCCCAATAATAATGCTTGACCTCGAAAAAGAACTTCCTCTTCTTATTCATATCCAAGAACTTTAGGGTTACCTTGCCACAAGATAATTAGCTATGTTCGCAACCATGAATGACTATCTTTAAAGATCAACAATTTTTCAATTGGGAACTCTTCTTGAACCAGGATCCCTTCTTGAACTAAAAGTCATAGGTTCTCTATCCTTGAGAGGTGGTCCATGACCAAATTTTCACTGCCTCTGTTGTTCACAACTTCCTAATCGAATTCCTGCAAGAGAAGTATACATTTTAGCAATCTTGGTTTAGAATCTTATTTAGGGAAAGACAGAGATACTTCACAGTAGAATGGTCAATGGGTACAATGGTTTTGGCACTAATCAAATATGACCGAAACTTGTCAAATGTAAAGACTACGGCTAGTAATTCCTTTTTTGTGGTAAAATAATTCACTTGTGCCTCATTTAAGGTCCTACTAGCATAATGTATGACATACAACATCTTATCAAATTTTTGACACAAAATAGCACCAATTGCATAATCACTAGCATCACACATGAGTTCGAATGGAAGAGTACAATTAGATGCCACAATAATAGGTGCATTAACAAGTGCATGTTTCAATTCATTGAAAACATTCAAACAAGACTCGTCAAAGTTGAACACACAATCCTTTTGAAGTAAAGCATATAGAGATCTAGCAATTTGTGAAAAGTTTCTAATGAATCTCTTATAGAATCCTGCATGCCCAGGAAAACTCCTTACTCCTCTCACATTAGTAGGAGGAGGTAATTTTTCAATCACCTCTACCTTGGCTTTATCAACTTCAATGCCCTTAGCTGACACTCAATGTACTAGCACTATCCCCTCTTGCACTATAAAGTGGCATTTTTCCCAATTAAGGGCCAAGTTTGTTTCTATACATATCTTCAACACATTGGACAAGTTGGTCAAACAATCATCAAAAGAAATGCCAAAAACACTAAAATCATCCATAAAAATTTTGATGCATTTTTCAACCATATCATGGAAATTTGCGAACATGCAATGTTGGAAGGTACTAGGAACATTATAAAATCCAAAAAGGCATTTTCCTATAGGAAAAAGAGCTGTACGGACATATAAAGTAGTCTTCTCTTGGATCTCTTGGCATAAAGCAATTCTCAAGTACTCGGAGTATCCATTGAGGAAGAAATAATAAGCAAACCCAGCAAGCCTTTTCAACATTTGGTTGATAAAGGGCAAAGGGAAATGGTCTTTGCGGGAGGTCTCATTTAATTTTCAAAAGTCTATGCACATACACCAACTCGCTACCACTCGAGATGGGAGGAGTTCCTGATTGGTTTCGCTAATAACCACAGTGATGCTACCCTTTTTAGGGACAACTTTAGTGCAGCTAACCTACTCACTGTCACTAATTGGATAGATGATTTTGGCATCTAGGAGTTTCATTACCTCTTTCCTCAGCATCTCTTTTAAAGTAGGGTTTAACCTCCTTTGAAGTTGCCGTACCGGCTTATGCCCTTCACTCAACAAAATTTTATACCTGCAAATGGAAGGGCTAATCCTTTTATATCATATGTTGACCAAACAATCACATTTTAAACAATTTAAGCACATCTAACAATCGAGCAAGTTGTTCACTAGAAAAATGGGCATTTACGATAACCGGAAATATCTCATTATCACCCAAGTAAGCATATTGTAAATGAGGAGGTAGTGGTTTTGAGTTCAACCTTGGGGGGTTTGTTGGTTAGAGACCTCTCTTTACCTATGTCCCTTTGAATTTACTCTTCCATTTTCATGTCAAACTTCTCTTTCCCGTTGTCTATGGTTTCAGATCTATATTCATTCTCATCAATTTCTAATTCTTTGTCTCCTTGCATGGAAGTGACATCCATGGAGTGCTCATTTAGTGAATTCCTACAAAATTCATCAACTAACTCATCCATTAATTCAACTCTCATAACATCATCATGAATGGAAGGCAATTTAAAGAGTCGAAAACATTAAATGAAACAATATCCTCATTGACTCTAAATTGGAGTTTCCCATCTTGGACATCAATTAGCACTTTTCTGATTGCTAGAAATGGTCTTCCAAGGATCTACAGTTTCACAACATCTTCCTCCATATCTAGCACTATGAAGTCAGCTTGTAAGAACACTTTTCCCACTTTGACGATTATGTCCTCAACAATACCCACCGATTGTCTAATGCTTTGATCGGCCAATTAGAGTGTAACATTGATGGATTTTAATCCTTTCATTCAATCTCTTGTATGTGGCATGTGGCATAAGGCCCCAAGATCACATAAAGCTTTATTGAAAGTTATCCACCCAATCTAATTCGATCACATAGAATGGAAAAACGACCCCGAGCCTTTCCATTTTTGAGGAAGATTTTTTTTTGGATTATGGCACTACACCCCTCATTTAAGCATAAAGTCTCGTTGCCCATGAGCTTCTGCTTGTTGGTGATAATCTATTTCAAGAATTTGGCATATCTCGGCATGTTTTCCAAGGCCTCAATGAATGGGATATTTATTTCAATCTTTTTGAATATCTTCAAAAATCTCTTAAGCTTCTCGGTCTTCTCATCCTCCTTCATTCTTTGAGGATATAGGAGATTCGCCTGTTTCTTCAATGATACCAATGGATCCTTGCTTTCATTTTGTTGGGTAATGGACTTATTAGATTCTTCATTTTCTTCAACCTTACCTTTTGAAGACTTCCCATTTTCTATGCCATTCAATAAACATCCTTCGTTCTCATTTACCTTTGAATTTTAGGTCCTACCAACTTTTTCTTCCAAAGCTTTTCCACTCCTAAGGGTGACAGCTTGAACTTACTCTCTTCCATGGATTATCTCTCGGATTGGGAATGGTATCACTAGGCAATGCTCCCAATGCCTTTTTGATTATTTTGGCAGGAAATTTGACCTAATTTGAATCTCAAAATTTCTTGTAGTGGCCCTCAAATTCTCATATTCCTTCATTTGATTCTCCATCTCTCTCCTTGTTCTCCAAATCTCTCATTTGGTTCTCATTTTCTCTTCTAAAAGTCTTCAATTCCTTCCTCATATGCATGGTCTCTTTGGGAGTAATGGTTATTGTATGTAGGTTGGGAATACTTTGGAGGTTGAAATGGAGGCCTTTGTTGTTGGGGATGATATGCAGGGTTCGGTTGAGCTTGATAGGATTGAGGATTCCTTTGATGTGGAGGTTGATAGGTTCTAGAAGTCGAGGCTTAGTTTTGGAAATTTTGAGGTTGAGGATTGGGTTGGAATGATGGATTTTGTTGATTTGCTTCTTGTTTCAAGAGAAATTGGAACAGGTTTTCCATGAGGAATTATAAGTGTTGCCATATAACATAATCTAGGAAAATTTCATGAGCTTGATGGGTGATTGGATATAAATTGTACTTACTAACTTGACCCCATTGGCATCTCATATTGGCATCTTACATTGGCCATTTTGATTATTATCTCCCCAAAAATCACAAGAAAGTGGCACTTGAAGGGCTGAAGATATTACATTGACCGTACTTTCCCTCTCAACATTCTCAATTTCTCAAGTCCAATTCGTCATTCTATTCATCATGAAACCTTTGGGCAAGTAGGGTGTCATGGTTTTTCAAATTCAACATTCTCTCCTATTGCATATTAGCTTGTAGGGCTTCTTGTTGTTGTCTGCCATTTGGATTGATTGGCCTATTATAGTAATAATTGGATGCTATTCTATTAAGTAGAGCTTTTGCCTCTTCCGCAGTCTTGTAAGATATGGAACCATCCGCACTGGCATCAACTATTGATCTCATCTCTGAAAATAACCCATTGTAAAATATTTGGATTTGAAGCCATAATGGGATGGCATGATGTGGGCATTTCATCAATCGATCCTTGAATCGCTCCTATACTTCACTCAAGCTTGCTCCTATGTCTTGTTTAAAAGACATGATGTCATTTGCGGAGCTTGGCGGTCCTTGAGGGTGAAAAATGTTTAGCTAGGAACTCTTGGGCCAATTGATTCCAAGACATGAACATCCCTTGCTCAAAAGAGTGTAGCTATGCCTTCGTCCTATTGCTCAAGGAAAATAGGAAAGCTCTCATCCTAACACAATTCGGATGCATACTATTATACTTGAATGTATCAATAACTCCTCAAAATTCACCAAATGTGTTTATGGGTCCTCATTGGGTCCACCACTAAACATGGCATGAGTTTGGAGAATTTGGATAAGGGTGGGTTTAATCTCGAAATTGTTGGCTTTCACAGGCATTCAAATAATGCTTGAGTCATCCATTCAAAATTTGGCGTAGTATAGTTCCTAAGAGGCCAACCATGAACATCACCCCCATTTCCATGGTTGTGATGTGAAGTTCACCATGCAACCCATTGCCATTACCATGTCCATTGTTTCCCGCTACCTTTTCTTGATTGTCTTGTCTCACATTCTCTTCAAATCCCTTATTATTAAGTCGTAGGTTTCCTATTTGACAATAGTTTTGGTCTTGTTGTTGTGTCTTTTCCTTCTAGAGTCTAGTTAAGATATGTTCAATCTTGTGATCTAAAGGTATCAATTAGCGTCTCCCCATGACCATAAACTATACAACAAACAATAGCAAGAAGTCATGTCCCAATGACAAACACCAAAAGTAAGAAATAAATGATAACTAAGGTAATTACAACTAATCCTAACTACAAGTAATAAAAACGAAAGAAAGAGTCTAATCAAGCATGACTCAATAGTTTCTAACATCATAATTGCAACTCAATCCCCAGCAACGGTGCCGAAAACATGTTCGACAAAGATTGGTAGGTGAAAAACACACAAACAAGTAATAAAAATAACCCTAAATTTTGCCTTACCACCACCATGCACTCTCGCAAATATACGAGGTAGGTTTGTAGGTTAGTGGTGAGTGGGTGTTGTTCCCACGAAGATTGATTGGTGATTACTAGGCTATTTGAGTTAGTACCCTAGTTAGACAATTAAAAGGAAAGGGGATTTCCACTCTACTAAAGCAATAAAGACTTAACAAAGAGGAAAGCACAAAATTAATCTAGAAAGCAATTAAAATTTATACTACATTAAACTAAATTACTATGCAAATAAAGAAGCACATATGAGAGTATACTAGACTAAAAAGTAAAATAAATAGCAAGAGTAATTAAGAGGTAACATTAAGCTAAGATTAGAACCATTTCAACTAAAGCTAGAAGATTAAGCTAGGATGCTAGACTAAATTACCACACACAAAGAGCAAACAAGATGTGAACAACAAAATAGGCAATTAAAATTCTAATCTAAAAAGCAAGTAAAATCTAAAGTGGACAATTATACTAACACTAGCACTAAACTATTCTACCACTACGAAAGCAATTAAAGACTAGGCTAGGAAAGTAAGAAATTAAATGGAATAAGGCACTAATATTAAATACTACTCTAAGGAAGTATTTAAATCATGACTAACTTGTGATGCATAATGATTGAGCAACAGAGGAAATTGCTAAAATAGAAATTAAATGGAATAAGGCACTAATATTAAATACTACTCTAAGGAAGCATTTAAATCATGACTAACTTGTGATGCATAATGATTGAACAACAAAGACGAAATTGCTAAAAATAGAAATTCCTACACTACATGCTATGAAGTTCTTTGGGAAAGAAAATGAAATGCAAGATGTTTAGATTTAGGCTAATGTTTAAGCTAAGAAAACTTGATTTAATGAAAACCCCCAACTAAATGAATCTTAGAACCTAGGAAAACACAAGATTTAAAGTAAGATTAGCAACTAAGATGAAGATATGAGATAAGTCTATAAACTAGTTCAAATTTGACTCAAATGAAGATGCAAGAGAGAGAGAGAGAAAAAAAATGAAGCAAGTAAAATGGATATCAAATTGAAGAGAATTAAAAACCCAATAATTTAAGACTAAAAGGTAGAATTTTTACAACTAGAATTAAGCTAAAATTATAGTTTGAGATAAGAAGTAGGAAATAGTACTATGATAAGGCAACACTATTGAAGCTAGACTAGCATTACAAAATAATACGCGATTAGCGATGAAAATTTAGTTACAAACAAAATTCGTCACTAATTAGCGACGAGTTTAGCAACGAATTTACTATTTGTCGCTACTTCGTCACTGAATTTGTTTCTAACTAGTAACAAAAATTTTTGACACAATTTTCGTCACAAATTTTGTCACAAGTTATAGCACGCAAGGGTGCGAACTTTAGCAGCGGGATATCGTAGCTAAATTAGCAACGTTGCTATGGTTGGAATAGTGTGTGTCGCTAAATTCATCGCTAACCTTTATCGCTCCTAAACAATTATTGAGCGGGAAAGTTAAAAATTTTCGTCTCTGAATTCAGATCGCTAATTAGCAGATTAGCGATGAATTTATTTTTGTCGCTAACAACTGTACACAATGGCATACAACTGGCATGCAATAGTTTGTTCGTCGCTAAAGATGTCGTAAATTAGCGACGAATCCGTCTCGTCGCTAAAATCGTCGCTATTTTTTGACCTTTTAATCTTCTGCCATTTCTTCTTCTTCTTCTTCTTCTTCTTCTCATTTCACTCATTCTTTTTCTCTCCATTTTTAATAGCATAATCTCACATCTCTCTACCATTTTCCTTCCTAGCTAGCTATATACTCTCTCTTTGTCAAAATCTCACTCGCTCCTCTATCTTTTTCTTTTCTCTCACACACAAATTCACCTACTCTTACTCCATTTCACCTCCACCACTACTAGGACCACCCACCACCATTAGCACAACCCTTCAGCCCTCGTCACCACTGTGAGCCACCTTCAATCACCTTTCTCTCATGGCTGCAAGTAAATTTTATTTATTTCATTCTTATTTAAATTTCAATTATAATGTAAATTTGGGTTCTAAATTCCATAAATTTTTATGATTTTAATGTTTGTTGCCTCTATATTTTTGGGTTTAGGGTTATTTAATTATATATGGAATTTTAGTTTTAGGATTAAATATATGTGTAATTTAGCTCTTATGAAAAGTTAATTTTAAGTTTAATTTTAGGGTTTATTTATTTTTCATACTTGTAATATTGGTTCTAAATTCCATAAATTTTTATGATTTTAATGTTCGTTGCCTTTATATTTTTGGGTTTAGGGTTATTTAATTATATATGGAATTTTAGTTTTAGGATTAAATTTATGTGTAATTTAGCTCTTATGAAAAGTTAATTTTAAGTGTAATTTTAGGGTTATTTATTTTTCGTACTTGTAATATATATATTTTTGGTTTAGTATAATTAAAAAAAAAATCCATTTAACTTATAGTAATTACATTTTAAATGAAACAATAAAATAAGACAATATTAATAGACTCAATATAATATAATAGACTACAAGTCTTACAAGAGAAAAATCAAGAAATGTTTATATATTGAGATATTGTTCTAATTGTTTGAAAATATATATTGATAATAGCTCTAAATATTTAACTATGTTAGGATTATTGAAATTAACATCTAGGAGTTAAAAGGTAATTTTAGTGTTTAGTCAAACGAATATTTAGGTGCTACTCATTTTTCTTTTTACATCAGGTATTAGTTCACTTCTAATTGTTAGGCTTTGTTATAGTGTTTTAAGTGTTAAAAACTTGTGACCTACAAGACAATTGTAGATTGCACAACGGTTGTATGGTGTATTGTAAATAATGAACGAACCATATAAAATACAATAAGAAAGTTTAATTAAATTCAATTTTATGTAAGTTAATTGTAGAATTACTTTTCGAACTTTAGCTAATACCAGTTTATGCATTCGATGTAAGTAATTATGTGTTAATTGAGTACAATTTAGTGAATTTTGTTTAAATTAGTTTACGAAAAGTAGTACTATTTGGTGTTATCAATGTTTTTTATGATATTTGTTTGGTTCATATGATTGAATATTTTGATTGTTGGTTAGGTCTCAAAATTTGGAAAAAATGTCAAAATATAGGGGAGACTCTGTCGAACTTTTTATAAATATTTGGCATTAATAATAAGTTTATATTAAGGTTTAATTAAGGTAAAGATTAAATAAGTTTGTAATTTATTAGCTTTAGTAGACACTTTTAGTATTAATTTTATTTTTAATGCTTTAATAAATATTATGTTTATTAAACTTTTTCGGTAAATATTTTTACTATTTTTTAAAGCTTTAGTACATAAAAGAATATTAGTAATATTGTACTACTATTTTTAAAACCAGTAGTAATAATTTATAACATCTGTCCAGTGTAGTGCTATTTTTCAAGAGAATTATATTGATGTTATATTTTTTGTACTTTTTTTTTGAAATATAATTTTAAAGGCACTAGTTTTACACTACTTTATTGCTATTTTCCTTGCGTAATTCCATTTTTATGAGGTTTGAGATACCATTTTACAGATTATTTACATTAATCTTAATGGTGTTATTAGTGTACTATAACTTAAACGACTAATACATCCTCTGGTATCTACTAGGCGGACAAGGACCGAGATGCTGAGGTACATCAACTCTGGAAAAAGCTCTATGTCAAGGAAGAAATCATGCATATCATGACCCAGAGGCTAGACGGACTCATCGATGCATTTGATGCTCTTTGGGAGGAGATCACCAAATTACAAAGTCAAAATTAGTCTAATTATTCGGTTCGTGCAACGGATTTCTAGATTTATATTTTTTTGTTTTCATATTTCATGTACTATGAACAATCTTTCGTATATTATAATTGCATTTAATTTGTTATGTATTTTAATTTTTAATTTTATTTCTTTCATTTGTTGCTAGTTTTTTTTAAAAAAAATAAAAAATAAAAATAAAAAACAAATTCGTTGCTAAACATATTTAAAAAAAAAAATCAAATACCAAAATTCATCGCTAAAACTTTCGCTCACTTTTTACGACAAAATTCATAAAAAAATTATTAAGTTTTTGTCGCAAACCTCATTTCTAATGTTGTGTTGCTAAATTCATCGCAAACTGCGTTGCAAATTTCGTCGCTATTGTCGTCGCTAAATAAGCGACGATGTCCTTTTTCATCGCTAAGTGATTTGCAACAGTCGAAAAAGCGACGTTCCATTTTTTGTCGCTAAATCTGTCGCTCAGATAGTTAGCGACAAAAAATGCATTAAATTTTTGTCGCTAAATTCCTAGCTAATCACGTATTATTTTGTAGTGTAGACCAAACTAAGCTACAACTACTACTATGTGTTTGTAGGTGTGTTTCTAGGGTAATTTAAAAAATTCTTTGTAGTCAAAGTGCTGAGTTTTTGCCCATAACCATGGTCACCATTTCAACTATACAAATTTAATGACTATGGTTCTTGAAGAAATCTTGTTTTTGGCTTGGAAACTGCAGTTGTCGAATTTGCTTTTGGGATATCATGATCGTGGTTATTGCACTTTGATTTTGAAGTACAGATATGACTATTGGAGAAAACTGCGGTTGTGACTTTCATAGCTTGTATTCCTTGATCTCAGTTGTTAAGCTGTTAACAAGACTTGGACTTTTTGAAGTAATTGCATTCCAGCCCTTTGTTTCTTCTACTTCTTCAACTAGCAGCAAATTTCCAAAATTACCCACAAAGCACACCACAATATGTGAATTAAAATGCACCTAATATCATAAAATGTTAATTAAGCCCAAATTATTGCAAATTTCTACAAAAAATCCTAATATAAGTCTAAATTCCTAAATTTTTATACTAGGCACAAATTATAAATGAAACACACAAAACCAATCCAAATGGGACTAGCATTATCAAAATTGCCTAGGAATTAAGGATAAAATAACTCTATGTAATAGAGCTATCAATGCTTCACACCACGAATCTCTAAGATCTTATACCATAGATTAAGGATCATATAGGACTTTCAAAACTTGTAACGTAGGTTAAGATTAAGGGTAGGACAAATGGGGATAAGAGTGATTCAACTCACCTTAGTTAATCATAACAAACTTTCAGACCTAGTTGCATGAGCAAAAATCTTCACAAATGCCATACATCGATTGATTCCCACTTGAAGTAGCAGATTAATTAAGTCTATGTCTAAGGAGATATTTTTGAGTTTCCTTTATTACAACTTTATATACAACATTGCAAAAAGTAAAATAAACAAGAAAGGATTTGATTTGTTTTGATGAAATAATAGAATAATTTATAAGATAATTCAATTTTGATCATATCCAATTGCAAAAGGAAATTGAGACAAGATAAAACATTTAAATTTTAATTCCCTAATACTTGTGCAAAAATTGACTTCATTCCACCATATCACTTGAACTTCACACTTTTAGGTACTAAAATGACCAAGGTGAAGGGACGAAGAGGTGATAAATAATGAAGGGAAATGGTTGAGTTGTGTGGTTGTCAAAGAATCAAGGTTTAAAGGCTCAAAAAGGGATACTAGGTATACAATTGATTTCTGGGTAGGCTTATTTGGCTCAAACGGTCCAAAGAAATACCTAGTTCATTTCCAAAATCCGGCTAGTTTGGTGAATGAGGGATTCATAATACCCCAACTAATGTCCTAAACCATATCTTGCTAGCCCACAAAATATCCCACAATGCAAGTCATACAAAATGACCAAGGCTGGTTAAATCATTTCTATTTCCAAGGACTTCAACACATTTAAACCCAATCAACTGCAAAGTGAATGTGGCATTCGATTAATACTTGCATTCAAAACTAGACAAGAAAAATATTTTTGCATACAAGAGTCCGAACAATTGGTAAAGTTTAGAGAGTTAAAGTCATTATGCACATATATGACAACCAAGTCACCAATCAATTCATCCATTCCGAACACATACCATAAAATATAACTAAAAAGAACACCACCTTATTGTTCACATTATTGAAATAATGAGTACTACTCGTCCATCTGCTCACGGTTGAGCATAAGAAGTAACAATAAGCATAATTAAACCCAAACATGCATAAAAAATAATTAAACTTAGGTTATAGGCTTCCACTATTAAAAAATATCCATAAAAAAAAAACAAACATAATCAAAATATCCAATGGTTGACCGTACCAAAATTGCCCAACAGTCACCCTTTCAAACCAAATATCAATTAAGTTAAGGGGTCAAAACTAAACAATGCTCCAAACACTGGACCCCTTAGCCAAAACATTGTTCAAAATCCATAAAACTACTAAAAATCCGTCAAAGGTCAAATATCTAAAAATAAAGGAAAAGTAGTGGAAATGTATCTAAATCTCTCTCTCAATCAATCAAGCATAGATAAGGGGTAATAGGGGTAAAAAGCAACAATTTTAAGGACAAAAAAGGTCTTCTAAATGGTGCGGTAGGGCGGGCTCAATCATTGTCTTCATTCTCTTCGCCTAGCTCCTCAAACATGTCATCACTGGAGTCCTCAAGGTTGCCTTCCGCCTCCTCTCCTTACTCCACCACCATATATGTGCTTCCTCGCCAACTCCTTACATCCGTGTTACGGCTTGTTACTTGCTTTGGGGTTGGAAGAATGCTTGACCACGTGGTGGTTCATACTGCCAGGTCGGTGGAGGCCTTGGATATCCAAGTGTCGAGTGTGGTAGCTTTGAGAGCTTGGTCGATGAGTCTCAGGTTATTATGGATGGTCATCTGACTCTATATCCAGTAAACCTGCTTCTTATCACACCCACTAAGTATAGTGAGGAATGATGCTTGAGGGGCTTGCTTGCGTGTGCATGTTCCTCCAGATGTTGCCTCCTAAACTCGTTTACCATGTTGCGTATATAGGCCCTATTGATCTTCGCCCGGGCATGAACTTCTTCTTCTTTAGGGTTACATCAACACAAGTTGTGTAACAAAGCTAGGAAGTGCAAATGTGGGTTTTGCCAACTTGGAGTTTTTCAGGAAATCCAAATATATTAGTTTCCCCAAATCAATGCTCAAACCCTCTAGAATCCCAAAGACAAGGCAAGCCTTATCTATTTGAACAAAGCTTAAGAAGGGGTAGAGGTTCCTGTGATACGGCAACACCAAATCTGAGGTAATAACTAAAGATTTCTTTTTTTGCAGACCTAAGACTTTGGTTTCAACATAATTACATGACCACTGAGAATTGCCCCCACACAAACGTGCCCAAATTTTCTTGTAATACAGCCCCTCAAATTGTGGGTTCACCAAATCCCATACTCACCACCATTGATATTTGGGACTTTCAACACGGAATTTATCTTTTTTAGTCTCACAATGACCCACTTCCTCCTAACATAAACTTTTCATCATCAAGTCCACAGTTGTAGTGGAACTCCTTCACAAAATTCACACACCCCTTAGAAGTTGTCTCATTGAATGCTACCCATTTTGTCTCATTTAACTGACGCTCAATTTTCATCCAGAGCCCTTTGAATTCCCCTCAACTCTCAGACAAGTCAAAGCTATTTTCCTGAATTATGTCATGTTTGGTATATTTTTGAAATATTTTAGCAGATTTGGCACTCACAAAAACATGGCCAGGTATCATAACTCCCATTTTCCCTTCTTAGATAGGGAACCTGGTCCCGTTTACCTCTTTTTACACGGCTCTAGCCTTACCCTTTTCTTTATCTCTAGACATTTATCACAAATCAATTAGGAATTCAACAAGAATTTATAGCAAATTCAACAAACAGTCCAATCCCATATATTAAATCAATAACAATGTACCCAAAAATTTCCAACTAAGCAGTAATAATCCAAAACCTCCTCAAAAATCTGAAAATATGGCAAAACTAGAGTGTTAGAACACTTACAAACACAGATTGAAGGTTTTAGAGTGATATTACCTGGTGAAAATGCGATTTGAGAAGCTCTTGGATGAATTCCTTGATCGACCATCCTTCCACAACTTACAAAGATCTTGATTTGAGGTGCTTGGTGGAAGAATTGGGGAATTTGGGTGAAAATAGGGTGAAAATCGTGTAAAAGATGAATGGGAGAGGAAGAAGTCAACTGAAAATTTGAAAATTTGAAAATTTGGGGTAGATCTTTTTTGAAAATTTTGGGGGTCAAAAAATATTTATACTTGGTCAGGGAGGCACCGCGGTTAAGACATTTTGTATTAAAAAATATTTACCGTGGTTAAGAATGCAATTTGGGTTTCAAAGATTAACTGCAGTTACAATTTTTACTATTTAGAAAATTGCCCATTCATTCTTACTTAGCAAAATTTTTCAAATTGAATAGTTGACCACGGTCATTGGACCATCAACTTTCCAGAGATGCAGATTGTTAATTGACCGGGATTGAAATTGTGGTTGCTGCAATCAATTTGCCTTAAAAAAAATTTCATTTCAACTTTTCCCCAACTCATTCTTTTGGCTTAAGATCACTTACAAATACAAAAACAATAATTTAGATCCATTTCATTTGCAATTCCATCAAAGCTACTTCAAATTAAAAGTAGATCATGTTGACACTAAAATTAAGCTAATTAAATCTATCTAAATCTAATTAAACAAAATATGAACAAGTAATAGAGAAGAAGCTTGGGTGGGTGCCTTCGAAGAAGTGCTTTTGTTTATAGTCGTTGGCTCGACTATGGCATGTTGAGATCAAGTATCAACAAAGAGAATGGTAGTGTGTCTTCTCTCTTCTGATCCATCATGGTAAAGCTTTTAACGATGCATATTCACTTTGAAGTTGGATTGCGAGGCCTTCAACTCTACGGCACCATATGAAAACACCTTGATATCACCTCAAACAGACCTTCAATAAGCATTTCATGCCAAGCCTTGGTTCTTTCCTTGTAGATTAGCAAGTTTTCAAATGCTTCTTTTCTAAACTCGTCCAGCTCATTTAAAAGGCTCCAGCTCATTTAAAAGTAAGAGCCTCTTCTTACTAGTTTCTTCCAGATCAAAGTTTAGACTCTTAATAGCCCAATATACCTGATACTCAAGATCCACCGGTAAGTGGCATGATTTTCCCCATAAACCATTTTTCAAGAAGACAAGCCAATTGGAGTTTTAAATGTCATATGATATGCCCACAGAGCGTTATCTGTACAACTTGATAGCCCAATCCCTTCTTAAATTGTTGACCGTTTTCTCTAAGATTCTCTTGAGTTCCCTATTTGACACCTCTACTTGACCTAAAGTTTGGAAGTGATATTCTAGAGCGATCTTGTGCTTCATCCCATACTTCGACATCAAGACTCTGAAGTGAGAGTACTTGAAGTGAGTTCACTCATCACTAATGATGGTCCTAGGTACTTCAAAACGGGAAAAAATATTCTTTCTTAAAAATTTGGTCACAAATCTTCCATCATTGATTGGTGTTACAATAGCTTCTACCCCCTTTCACACGTAGTCCACCGCAACTAAAATGAATTTGTCATTGTATGATGTTGGGAGGGTTCCATGAAGTCAATGTTTACATCATTAGACTTCTAACTCCACAATGCCATTAAGGGGCATTTCTTGTCTCCTTGAGATGTTGTCGACACTTTGACACTCATCACATTCAAGGACAAAAATTCTTGAGTCTTTTAAGATGCTTGGCCAATACAGGAATTAGCCGCTTTGTAGGACCTTAAAGGCTGTCCTTTGTCCTCCGTGGTGGCCTCTGAAGGGAAATAAATGGAAATGTCTCAATGCGTCCTCCACTTCCACTTTTGGAATACACCTTCTTAAGACTTGATCACTACATCTTCATAAAAGATAGGTTTCATCCTAACAATAGTGCTTGATTTCTGAGAAGCACTTTCTCCTTTGGTTGGCATTCAACATGCTTGGCACCACCCTTGCAACCAAGTAGTTTACAATGTCCGCATACAAGGGCTGTGCTCCCTTTACTTCAATCAATTTCTCAACTGATGACTCCTCTACAATGGCCGTTTCTTATTTACTCACAAGCCTACACTTTTCAATTTTTGATAGATGGTCTACCACTACACTCTCACATACTTTTTCATCGATGACCTCCTAATCGAACTCCTACAAAAGAAGGATCCATCTTAATAAGTAAGGTTTGGAATCTTGTTTAGGGAATAGATACTCCAATGTAGTGTGATCGGTGTGCATAATGGTTTTAGCACCAATAAGATATGACCTAAACTTGTTAAATGCAAAGACTATAGCTAGTAGTTCCTTTTCCATGACGGAATAATTCAATTGTGCATCATTCAAAGTCCTACTAGGATAGTGAATGATATACAATATCTTATCAACTTTTTGACACAAAACAACACCTATTGTATAATCACTTGCATCACACATAAGTTCAAATAGAAGAGACCAATTTGATGCCACAATGATAGGTGCATTAACAAGTGCGTATTTCAACTCATTAAAAGCATTCAACTAAGACTTATCAAAGTTGAAAAAACAATCCTTTCAAAGCAAAGAACATAAAGGTCTGGCATTGTGTGAAAAGTTCCTAATGAATCTTCTCTAAAATCCCACATGACCAAGAAAATTTCTCACTCCTCTCATATCAATGGGTAGGGATAACTTCTTAATCACCTGTACCTTGGCTCTATTGACCTCTATACCCTTGGCTGAGATGCTATGTCCTAACAGGTACTATGCCTTCTTGCACCATGAAGTGGCATTTTTTTCCAATTAAGGGCCAAGTTTGTTCCTACTCATATCTTCGACACATTGGACAAGTTGGTCAAATAATCATCAAAAGTCACACCATATACACTGAAATCATCCATAAAAATTTCTATGTATCTTTCAACCATATCATGAAAGATAGGAAACATGCAATGTTGAAAGGTACTAGGAGCATTACAAAGTTTGAAGGGCATTCCCCTATATGCAAAAGTGCCTACGAGCATTTGAATATTGTCTTTTGTTGCTTCTTCAGGCATATGGCAATTTGTAGATACCCAGAGTATCCATCATGGAAATAGTCATATGTAAAACCAACTAATCTTTCAAGCATTTGGTCAATAAAGGGCAAAGAAAAGTGATCCTTAAGGGTGGCTTCATTCAATTTTCTAAAGTCAATACAAACATGCCATTCTATTACCACTCTAGAGGGGAGGAGCTCACTGGTATCACTAATAATCATAGTGATACAGGCATCTACACTCTTAGGGACAGCTTGAGTGGGACTAACCCACTCACTATCACTAATTGGATAGATTATGCCGGCATCTAAGAGCTTCACTACTTCCTTCCACTCTAGCTTTTTCAATGTAGGATTCAACCTCCTTTGAGGTTGCATTATTGGCTTATGCCCCTCACTCAACAAGATCTTATGCATGAAAATGGAAGGGCTCATTCCATTTATATCATCAAAGGACCATGCAACGGCAGCTTTATACAATTTAAGCATAAATATCACCTTACCAAGTTGTTCACTAGACAAAGAGGCATTCATGATCACAGTATATGTATCATCTTAGCCAAGGTAAACATACTTCACATGAGTTGGAAGAGGTTTGAGTTCTACCTTTGGGGGTTCGTTATTTGGAGACCCCCCCTTTACCTCTACCATTGTCGCTCTCCTCAAACTCTTGCAATGGAGCATTCTCCTCAAGTTGGTTCAAGTATTCTACCACTTCTTTATCTTCTTGGGGTATCTCCACTTAGGTTCACCAAAACTCTCTCCAAAGGAGATTCCACCAACTTGTACCTATAAAAATCACTGACTAAGTTATCTTTCATATTTATACTCATAAGATCTTCGTAGATAGAAGTTTCAATGAATCAATCACATTAAAAGTCACAATTTCATCACTGATTCAAAATTTGAACTTTCCTTCTTGATCATCAATAAGGGCACGACTGGTTGCAAGAAACGGTCTTCCTAGAATGATTGGCATGTCCTTGTTTTCTCCTATGTCTAAGATGATAAAGTCCGCTAGAAAGTACACCATTCCAATCTTGATGATGACATTTTCGACGATCTCTCTTGGAAACTTGATGCTCCGGTTAGCAAGTCGTAAAGATACACTAGTTAGTTTCAAGTCTCCCAAACATCAAAATGAAAAGGACAATCTTTTTGAAGTAACAAGCACAAAGGTCTAGTGATATGTAAAAAATTCTTAATGAATCTTCTATAAAATCTCGCATGACTTAAAGAAATCTTCTTACCCCCCTAACATTAATTGGAGGAGGCAAATTTTCGATCACCTCCACCTTTGCCTTATCAACTTCTATCCCTTCTGATGAAACTTTGTGACCCAAAACAATGTCCTCCGTCATCATGAAATGACATTTTTCCCAATTGAGAACTAAATTAGTCTCTACCCACCTTTTAAAACATTGGACAAATTTGCAAGACAATTATCAAATGAGACACCAAATACACTAAAATCATCCATGAAGATTTCTATGCTCTTTTCAACCATGTCTGAAAAACGGAAAACATACAATGTTGAAATGTCTTGGAGTATTACAAAGCCCAAAGGACATTCTCCTATATGCAAAGGTACCAAATGAGCATGTAAAAGTTGTTTTGTCTTGATCTTCCGAACAAATGACAATTTGGAGATAGTCGGAATAACCATCCAGAAAACAATAATATGCAAAATTGGCTAACCTCTCAAGCATTTGATCAATAAAAGGTAAAGGAAAATGATCCTTTCGGTCTCAACTTTCGAAAATCAATGCACATTCAGCAATCTAGAGGTGTGGAGCTCATTGGTTTTACTTATGACTACGATAATACCACCATTCTTTGGAAAGAATTGAGTGGGACTAACCCACTCACTATCGCTAATAGGGTAAATAATACCGCCTTTCAAAAGTTTGAGAACCTCTTTCTTCACAACCTCTTTTAAAGTAGGATTCAAATCATTCAATTTCCTTTGAGCTTGCTTTACCGTTTTATTTCCATTATTCAACAAGATTTTATGCATGCATATAGAAGGGCTAATTCCCTTAATATCATCAATGGACAAACCAATGGAATCTTTATGCATTTTAAGCACCAAAATTAATCTTTCAAGTTGCTCACTTGTCAAAGATGTATTCACAATCACCGGGTATTACTCATTTTTAGCAAGATATGCATACATTAAGTGAGTAGGAAGAGGTTTAAGCTCCAACTTGGGGGGTTCGTTGGTCGGAGACCTCCCTTTACCTTTTTCTTGATGATTCTCTTCATCTTCCTTTTGCAATAAGGTATCATCCTCCCATTGATTGAAAGTCTTCATCCCTTCATCATCATCTTGATTTAGAGCATTTGACTCTACGACCTCTTCCTCCATTGAGAAATTCTCCATTGCAATCCTACAACAATCATCAATTAAATCATCTACCACATTTGTATTCATGACATCTTCAAAAATTGAAGGAAGTTTTAATGAGCTAAAAACATTGAATGTAACAATCTCATCATTTATCCAAAATTCCAACTTCCCTTCTTGAACATCAATAAGTGCACGGCCGGTAACAAGGAAAGGTCTCCCAAGAATGATTGGCATCTCTTCATCCTCTTCCATTTGAAGCACAATGAAATCGGCCTGAAGGTTGGGTTTGTCAATTTTCACAATCACATCTTCAACGATCCCCTTTGGAAACTTTATGCTCTGGTCTGCAAGTTGCAATGAGATACTTGTTGGCTTCAATTGTCCTCCATTTAACTTCTTAAATACCCCATAAAAGGCACAAGATTTATTGAAGCTCCCAAGTCACACAATGCTCTTCCAAATTGTAAACCCCAAATCTCACAAGCTATGGCAAATAATCCAGGGTCCTTGAGCTTCGGTGGCAACCTTTTTGTAAGGAGTGCACTACAATTCTCCGTTAAGCATAAGATTTCATCCCCATGTAATTTTCTTTTAGAAGTGAGGACTTGTTTGTTTCATGAATTTAGCATAGGCGAGCATGTTCTCAAGTGCCTCCATGAATGGAATGTTGATTTCAAACTTTTTGAAGATCTCAAGAAACTTCTTAAACTTCCTTGCCTTTTCTTCATCCCTTAGCCTTTGAGGAAATGGCACATTAACATGTTTCGGCTCATGATGCTTCGGATCCTTGCCTTCATTGCCTTGCAAAGTGGGCATAGTAGATTCCTTCATCATTTTGTCTTGCCCATGTGAAGACTCTCTTTTTTCTTTCTCTTCATCATAAACTCCTTTTTCTCCAATTTAAAACAAGTGTATATGTAGTTCAACATTTCTCCCAACATTTTCTTCCAACTCTATACCACTCCTAAGGGTGATGGCCTTGCATTGCTCCTTGGGGTTTGGAATGGTATCACTTGGAAGCATCCCACATTCTCTCTTGGAGCATATTGGTCATGATACATAGGTTAGGGAGACTTTGCATACTAAAATTGAGGTATTGGTTGTTGGTTTTGAGATGAAGTATTAGGAAAAGATTGATATGAGTTGGGTTGAAAATTTCTTTGATGTGGCGGTTGATAAGGTCTAGGTGAGGAACTTGAGACTTTAGTGTGTTGGACATTTTGAGGTAGGGGATTTGGTTGGTAAGGGGGACTGGATTGATTGTTGGAGTTGCTCCATGAAAAATTAGGATGGTTCCTCCAAGAAGGATTATATGTGTTCCCATAAGTTCCGGATGGGTCCCTTGGAAATGATGATTGATTAGACACATAATTGAGTTGCTCATTTGACCCATAAGGTATCTCACATTGTCCATTTGCATGACCGCCTCCCTCCCACGAAAATCACATACCATGCCTGGTTGGGTTGGAGAAGAAGACATGGCATTTACACTACTTGGTTTTCCCAAATTCTCCAACACCTTTGCAACATTATTCATCACACTCATGAGCATGCTTTGTTGTGCCAAAAGAGTATCTTGCATGTTCAAATTCAACACTCCACTATTGGCATTGGCTTGATTGGCTTGGTGTTGAGTCAGTATAATAGTAATCGTATGCCATCCTATTAACCAACTATTGAGTTTCTTCCGGAGTCTTGTATGAGATGGACCCATCGGTAGAAGCATCCACTATGGATTTGGTCTCTTGAGTCAAACCATTACAGAAAGTTTGGATTTGAAGCCAACCCGAATGAATTTCTTGCGCCTCTATCATTTGGCCGAGAAAGTGCCATTACAGAAAGTTTGGATTTGAAGCCACGAAGGAATTGCATGATGAGGACATTTCCTCAGCAATTCCTTGAACCGCTCCCAAGCTTCTCCTAAACTTTCACCAACGGATCTTGTTTAAAGGAGGTGATTTCATTTCTCAATTTGGCGGTTCTTGCGAGTGGAAAATGCTTTTCCAAAAACTCTTGATCAAGTTGATTCCAAGTAGTAAATGTTCCTTGGGCGTGGGATTGTAACCATGACTTTGCCCTATTCCAAAGAGAGAATGGAAACACCCTCATTCGCACACAATCCAGATGTACTCTATTAAACTTGAACGTGTCCAAAACTTCTTAAATTCATGAGGTATGTATACACATCTTCATTGGAACTACCCTTGAACATGGCATGAGTTTGGAGCATTTGGATAAGACGGGCTTAATTTTAAAGTTGTTAGCTTGCACGGGCATCCATGCAATACTAGAGTTCACTCCATCAAAATTCAGCAAGTCATATTCCTTTAATGGCCTTCCATTCCCATTCATGCTATTTCCATTCTCATAACCACCTATCCCATTATTTCCAACAACCTCTTCTTCTTCATTTTCCATGTTCAAATTCCTTTGATGAGCTATTAGCATTTGCCATTTCTATCCTTTCTTGCTCTTGTTGTACCCTTCTCAATTTTCGGATTTCCTTTAGCTCTCTTTCCTTTTCCTTGTCCAAGCAAAATGAATGGCCTTGATCTCCTCTTACCTTGCACTACAACCAAAACCAAAGAAGATAGTCAATTGAAGTGTCGAGTTAATTCCACAACGCAATCAACAAACATAAATATAAACAAAATTTGCAGCTAAATTAAACTAAGTGCTCAATCTACACGACCCGTATAGCACTTGATATTGCCAAAAACCAAGGACAATTCCAGGCAACAGTGCCAAAAACTTGATATTCTTTGCAACACACATTATAAAACACCTAACTCCTCCTACTAATTAGGTGGCATCCTGCAAGTATACAGTTATCAACCAATAGTAAAGGGAAGTATAGATCGTTCCCACTACGATTGTTGGAAGGCAAATACCATGATATACTGGTATTTGTATAGTTAAGCAAAAATCAATAAGTGAGAGATATGAAACTACACTAATCAAGTTCATATTTAAACTCAAGTAAACAAGACCAAATTAAGCTAATTTATCTACTAAAACAAGAAATGAAAACTATGCAAGTATAAAATTAAGAAACTAACTACTAAATTCTAACAAAAGCAATTAACTAAAGGCACTTAATTCCACCCTAGATTGACCTAAATAAAGCTAATTAAGAGCAAGCAAATTACCCAATTAAAAAAACTACAATTAAGAACCTTGAGGAATAAAAGAAACCATTTCTACACTAGAAATTAGAACAAGTTAAAATTGAAATCTAAATATTTTTGGATTTTTTTTATGATAATAAAGAAAGCCAACTAAAAATTAATTAGAAATTAATGCAAGAAATTGAGAATTCTTAATTAAAAAGCAAGAAATTGATAAGAACCCTAATTCTTCTAAGAAACCCTAGATTGCAAGCAAAGAGATTTTCACAAAATTAAACTAGAAAGCAAGTAAAAATCATATCTACTTGAAACTAATGATTCTAAACCCACTACAACTATCTCATCAAAATTTAAACTTGCTAAGAAATGAAAACTAGATATAAAAGACAATTAAAGAGAAATTTTCATTAAAGAAGAGACTTGAGGTTCAAACTATCCTAATCTATCCTAACAACTTGCTAACTATCTAATTCTAATCCTACTTTCCTATTACAATTTTTAAAAGTAGTTTAAATAGAATAACATTACACAAGGTAAAAATCAGGAATTGTTTACTAAAAGATTACAAAATTTCCCTTACAACTTATCCACCAGCGAGTCAAGATCGCGATATGGATAAGTCGAGATCGCGATCTCGACTCACTAAACATTTAAGTGATTTTTCCAAATCTAGATCGTGATATGGAGAATTCCAGATCGCAATTTGGACTCTTCTCTCAACAATCCTTATATTATTTGATAATTGCAATTTGGTCTCCAAGCTTTGTCCATCCCAACTTCCAACCTCTGATTTTTAACCTGCGTAATATTAACGCAGTTAAGCTTATTAATTAATTAAGCTAAAGTTTAAATAAAAGCTTATCATATTTAATAAGAACAAAAATATAAACACATATGAAAGAAATTAACTTAAAATTTCAATTAACTACCTAAAGTTCGGGATTTAAACTATCAAAATGCCACGATTTAGAGAAAAATAATTCTATTTTACTAGATTTATCACATATTATCTCACATGGTGCAAGGAGAGCCAGTTGCTGTGAAGTGTCCTCCAAAGAATTCTTCATAGTTGACTTGAACATACTTACAACTTACTAACTCAATTGATCCTCCATGATGGCTAGGACCCTCAAACTTGTATTTGTCCATTGGTGTAGGTGAATTTTGGTTGATTTCAGCACACTCCTCTATTGTGTTCAGTGGGTTCATGAAAGACTCTTGAGTAATTCCCACCACCTTTTGTACTATTTCTTTTAATTGAGTTTGAAGACATTGTAGATGGCTATTTGATTGCTTCATAATGGCCATCATCAACGTCTCCAAAAATACAAACTTTATGCATTCTCCTATTCTCGGGTTGATGGTGGTTAGGTGTAGTCCCAACCAGGTACTCATAGGAATTCTCTTGAATTTGAAACTCCAATTGATTATATGTAGCCTCTATAGGTGTAAAAAAAGAGTAAGGATAATTTTGATAGCTTAAAAGAAATTTGGATGGTTGGACCATCCTATTTGGTAATCATAAGGGTAGGAGGAGTAATCACAAGAAACATACTCATTGATCATATCTCAATTTTCATAAGAATGTCCTTTGTATGAATCATTCCAATTAATTCGTTGCATGATTTTGATAAATAGAAACTAAAAACTACTAAAGCAAGAACAAGACTAAAACAACACAAACAAGAAAATATAGAAAAGTTTAAACTACTAACTAGTCTAAACTATCCATCAAGTGAACATCTTTTTGAATTTTTCAAAATAAGATAATTCAACTAACAAAATAGAATTTTTTTTTTAGATTCTCAAAATAAGGGACATAACTATACAAAAATAAGATATGTGATTTGGATTTTCAAATTGGTGAAACAACTACACAAGATAAATAAATTTCAAACTAGTATTCTAACTAAATTGTATCAATAATGACAACCATTCTCCGACAACAGGACCCAAAACTTATCGCGTCTAAAGGGACACAGACATTTAGTTACAATAAAAATACCTAAATCTATTAATTTTAACTAGATAACAATACTAAAATATACAATGTCAAATAGTAACTAATATAAATAGGGATCGTTCCCAAGAGAAATGGTATTCACTTAAATCCAACCATCCTTTTGATCCAAACACAAAGATATAAACTATAACTTTTCATTATAATGTAATTATAGCTCAAGAACTGCAAGCAAAAAGGGCAAATGATTGCCAGTCACAGATGCAGAGTGTACCCGTGAGGCACTGTTTCACAATATCACTGTTATCATGCTAAACAAATAAGAACGTACCAAGATCAGTAATTCATACTATTATTTATTTTGGATTGTTTTCTCAATTCTAAATTGGGTGTCTATTAATGCAATTAAGACTCTTAACTATTAATATAAATTAGCTGTGCAAATTCATATATTCGGACATATCTCGAGAGTGTATTAAGGGAAACAGACGTCTTTTTTTTTTGTGGATCTCGATATCCATACTTCTAGTGGTTTGGTCATAACGAGTGCTGTTAAATGTTTCTTTAAGAGTAACAAATCTATATTCAATATGCTGACTTGCCCAGATTAAGTCATAATATGCGAAGATACAAAGCAGAGCATTTATGGCCGATTAATATATGATCTTATCCAACGAGACGAGGTCTCGAACGTGGGAGCATTTTCAGCATTAGGTGTTATATAGACAGTGAAATTCTTGGAGGAGCACTAAGGATAGGACAAATCACCAATTCGATTATGGATCTCGACTGTAGGAAGGCAATATCTTCAATTTGAGAAAACCAATACCGGATTTGGCTGATGCAATTGAAAATGAATATAGAGGAAAATCGCGAGAAGGCATATTTAAGAGGTCATTTGGCCTAAGGCCTGGTGTGTTACGGTCACAAATACGGGTCTATTACACAATATATTATAACACTTGAGTTTTATAGTGGTGGCTTGCCTTTAATTTGACCTACCTATGCATCAACCGAGGCATCCTTTGGAATTTGCCTCAAACCATTGACCACTCCTCCATATCATGATTTATTTCATACACTATATGGCCTACTGCGAGTTTTTCCCACTTAACTCAATTAGTCATGGCGCCCATATATCACTTTAAGATGCATGGTCACTATGATACATTTTTCATTTGCAATATATCTATACAAAATCGTTATTTCGAGACTACTTGATAAAACTAATGACATGTCACTAGATTCGTAAGAGAATGAACGAAATTCGATTGAATATCTAAAATTAAGGATTATGATTTTATAGAATTTTACCATGTGAATTTGTCTTGACAAGTGATTTTTGAATTAATTGGGATTATGTAAGTGATAAACTCAAAACCAAAAATATAAAATGGTATTTCTAAATAAATTCTTTTACAAATTTTTTAAGAAAATATATGCACATTGTGTGTCGGTCTAAAAGAGTTTGGAATGCGTAAAATTATACTATATATTATAATAAAAATAATATGATTCATATTTTGTTTGACAAATCAAAAACTTATAGAGTAAAAGAAAAAAAAATGAATTTTTTGATAAATTTTTTGTCAATTATATACAAATATTTATGTGCATATTAATATACTTGTATGTGTTAGTTTGAATATTAAAACATGTATAGATACACTATATAATATAATAAAAATATTATTGATATTTTGTTTAGAGATCACAAACTTGTAGATTGAAAAAAATAAAAATATATTTTCTTATTTATTTGGTTAAGGACATTAAAAATTATAACCCAATGCTATTTTCTAATAACTATATTTACATCCCTAGTTTGCTTCTCCTTTCTCAAATCACTTTAATCAATTAAAATTTGTACTAAGGGTAAAGTTGGAATAAAATTAGTGTCCTCTTCTTAAATTAGTTTTTTAATCTATTAGGCTGAACATGTTACAAGAAAAGTATAATTATATGAGGTAAGTTGATTATTTTTTAAAGTTTAGGAATACTAAGTCGTATTAGCTTAAACCTTACAGGAAGTTTCTAAAATTGTCCTTCAAAATATGACATACTAGAAATAGAAATTAATTCAAATATTAGAAGTTCATAACTAATACAAACAAATACATAACCAAGTTACAAAAGTTAACAATCACACCATTCTTCAATAAGTATTAAAATATATATTATACAATTACATAACTCTAGTCTCTATATTCATTAAAAGGAAATTAGTAATTCATTTAATTAGTTATTAATACAAAAGTGTTATATTAATAAGTTGTACATATATTTTAATTATAAGTACTTAAATTGTACATAATGTGAAATATTACATTAATAACTCTAACAATTATTCAAAGAAAAGATATTTAAATATTAAAAATTGAGAATATTATTAGTTATTAAGATATTTAATTTTATTAAAATTTAATAATATTATGGCTAAAATATAATTTATACAAATACATTAATATATTATCTATTAAAAAAATGTAATTGTTCGACTTATTCAACTGGCAATTTGATTTGGAAATTGAAGTCAAAGTCGAATCGACGAGTTGATTACTTAAGTTATTTTGAGTCAAAAACGAGTTAGAAGTCGAACAAATCAAAATAAATTTTTTTTTTCAACTCGACTCAACCTAATAGTCAATTTGACTGACTTTTGAACATCCCAATTGCATTTGCATTGTGAATAAAGGCCAACAAAGCATTTATTTATTCTTGTGAAATCATCATATTCACCATAAGACACTAAACATGTATAAAAAATATTTAGGTAGATCCTATCTTAACTTTCACTTGTAAACCTTATAGTTGGTATTAAATCTTACAAAATCTTTAAATACATATATAAGTTGATGTCATTTATTCGAAATGGATTAATTCACACATTTCATAGTTTATAAATGGAGTTAAAGATTAGGGTGTACCTTTTCCTTGCATACATTCTTATACCGTCATACCAATTATGATGTATTAACTTGGGCTTATTCCACTTTGCATCCTGTAACTCGTATCCGATTCTTACTTTACATCTTATACTGAAGTTTTGGATATATTATACCCTGAACTCTCAAATTTATCCATTTCTATCCAATTTTTGACACTATTACCAAAGTTAACGGATGTTTCAACTGATGTTTCCCAAACCTTATTTTGATGATGACATAAGCACTAAACTCTAAAACCAAGCTGTGCAGGTTTGCTATATTTTCTACTGGAAACAGGTTGTTTGTACACGTGCACCGTCCGAACTATGCTACTCTCGGACAAACAAGAGCGTCCGATACAGATTCACTCGGATGCATTTCATTCTCCGAACGGATAGGCAGAAAGCAAACATCTTCATGCACTTGCAATGGATGCACAGGCGAGTCCGAGGAAATATCCATCAGACATATATTTCCGTCCGATTGATAAGAATCAAGAATAAAATCCTAAGCTCCTCAATGGACGCATACAACTGTCCGAACTAAGCTTGGTTTGGACGAACAGGACCGTCCGAAACCCAGTCCGAAGGATGAAAGGACGCATGCACGGTCGTTCGAACGACATCCTTCATCAACTATACTGAGATCGGAAGCTGTGTCGGACACACCATCTATATCTCGGACGTCCGAAACCCTTAACGGCTAGTTTTTGTGCATTTATTATTGAGCCATTGGGAAGTAGTTACAACCAAAATTTCTTGCTCCTATAAATACCTGCTCTGTTGTTTTGTAAAAGGCATCTAATACATTGAATACAAGCCTTAGAAAAGAGCAATTTGAGTGCAAATTGCCTATAGTGCTATATTGTATTAGTGTGAAGTTTAGAGTGCAATTTAAAATTTTGAGTGGAGTGATAATCTTGTACAAATTGTGAGTAAAATTTTTGGCTTAACTAAAAGAGTTTTAGTGTGAGCAAGAATTGCCCTACTTTGTAAATATTATTGGCTCAACCAAGTTTGTGAAGCATTCTAGTGGATTAGTACTTCAAGCTTGTTAGCTTGGAAGTATTGTTTGTTTAATCTGCTTTCTTACTTTCTTACTTTCTTTACATTCTTTAAGTTTAATTGATTCTATCTTCATTATATTATTTGTTAGTGGAAAAAATCTCAATAAATTTAATCTTTATAAAAGTAATTTTTAAATCTAATTCACCCCCTTCTTAGGTTGTTTTGGGACCAACATCAACTATGCACACGATGCAGCTAAAATGGAATAACTGTAAAATTTTTAAACACTACTAAAAATTGGACTAAAATGAGACAAATCTAAAAGTTAAGGGTGCAATGTGTCCAATTTAGAATTTGGAGGGCAAAATAAGAAATAATCATTAGTTAAATAGTGCAAAGTGGAATTAGCAATGTTTTGAAATCCGGATTGGACTAACCGATTTGACCAGTTAAACTACGAACGGACTATGAGTCTGGTCCGGTTGGATGTAATACCCAACAATGTAGTTAAAAATCATTAACACCCAGTCAAACCCTGAGAATCGATAAGAACCGGTAACCCGAGTAAGAAACGGGTTTTGATTTTTCAAACCCAATTTCATCATAATCCTAGATTTCCATCTAACAAAAATTCAGATTTCTCGAACAAAGAAGATAGATAATAAATCAAATGAATATATTCCATCCAAAATAAAAAAAATTATCAATCGAGTTCCATCAACCATTTCAAGCTTTCATGGAGATTTATCTGCCTATGAAATTTCACAATCGGGGTTTGGAGAAGTAAAGGAGATGGTGACGGTAGAGGGGGGAATCGCAAGGGAAAATCTATGGTGGTAGCGGCGGTGACGGTATTAGGAGGCGAGGAGGGGAGAGGGCGATGGTAGTGGTAGCAGTGGGAGAGGGTTAGGTGATGGTGGCAAAGGAGGAAGGAAGGGTAAATGAGGCTACTACGGTTTTGCTGGGGTGGGTATTTATTATTAGGAATTTTCATTTTTCTTCTTTTTAAAACATTTATGACAAGGAGAAAAAAGAAAGAAGGCAAAAAAACAAATAAATAAAATGGGAAACTCCCCAGGCTGTAAGCATAAGGATTCAATCCCAGGTTGTCCAAACAGAAGTCAAATTGACACAAGGCCATTTCACCACCCCACCATTCCAATTTGATTATCATTGTTGTATTTATTTTATATTTTATTAATATATTAAACGGCAGTTGAATCCGTTGACCGCAATCCAAATCTCTATCTGGTTCATATTTCTATTCGAGTTTAAAAATATTAAGAATTAGTCACGACTACTTTTATTTGTTTAATATGCCCTTAAACAAGGGTTAGTATACGCTTACTTAACATTCACTTTGGTAATAACGTTAAAAATTAGATTGAAATAAGATAAATTTAAAAGTTAAAGTTATAATATGTCAAAAAAATAAATATAAAATACAAAGTAAAAATCAAATATAAATTAAAAAATATATAATGGAATAAGGTCTATTAACTTTTGTCTTATATTGATACTCAGAACATTAAGTACCCCATAACGGTGATTTCTTATTACATGACATAGTTCCACCAATGCACTAATTGCAGAATTAATTAATAATTCCAAATGGGACGTGATCTGAACCATGCTTCTGGTCGAGCATTAAACCTTGGTATGCCCTTTGTTTTTTTTATTATTATTATTTTTTTTAATGAGCATATATCTTTGTAAAAGCCTATAAATACCATAAGCCTAAAACTATTAAACAGGCCCGAAGCCGTAAAATTCATGCGGTTATACAATTACGTAAATAATTATTTAATTATAATGATTTTTCCCTGAATTAACAGAACAAATGCAACATGTTAGGCATGAATGATTCTGTCATTTTACTAGCAAATGATAAAATAGGACCTTACACCAATAGGTGTACATCTTGAAAACAATTTTTTAATGCTCCAAAATTTAATTGATTTATGGTATGACTTGATCTTTCATATTCAAATTTTCTAAACGTCTGTGATTGGTGATGAGTAAGCACTTACAAAATGAGTTAATTAAGTAGATAGACGGACTAAGAACCCTAATAATACAATATCTTTACCCTTACATCATGGGTCGAAAATTACATATGAATCTTATTCAACTAATCATGATAGGATTATATCTGAGTAATAGTAATGGGTCTCCAATCTTATACATTATCCATCAATCTTGAATGCCTTACAAATAATTCGTCTCTTAACTACATAAGATAAGCACAAAATAATTAGTTTGTACTTTATCATCAACAATTTTGTAATGACAAATACTTAGATAGACCTGATTTTTTACCTCATTTATAGACTTGTGAATTAGAGAATCTATGACATCAGTTAATATAAGCAATATTTTTAAAATTTAATCCTGACCACAAAATCTGCAGGTGGAGTTAAAAACTGGATTTATCTAAATATTTTCCTTTAGTAATATAGATAAAAGAGTGTATCCGCCGTAATACAGATAAAAGAGTGTATCCGCCGTCCGTTTAACTTGGGAGGAAGGACTGATCCACCATTTCTGCGTGAGAAATGTTTCATGATTTTGTTGACTATGCACGCTACATATGGCAAACATAAAACAAGATTTCTTGGAGTAAGAAATGATATTTTTGGATCCTCCATAATATATTAGAAAAAAGAAAAGCATAGAATAATTTTATGGTTTACCATCAATAATTTGGGAACATGTAGAAAATTAACTGGATGATCACCATTCAATCCATCTGCATATCTATATTGAATGCTTCACCAAGTCCATTTTATATATCGGAAAAAAAGATTAATTTGATTCCTTATTTTTAAAGTATCGATTAATTTGGTTCTTCATATATCAAAAAGATTAATTTGGTCTTTCGTCCTTAAAAAAATTAACTAATTTAAAGCATATGAGGAAATCTGTGGACAAACTAACATAGACATTGATAGCACATCTACTGCAGACTCATGCTTACGTAACTATCATCCGATTTGATTTATTAATTTTTTTATAATTTTTATCATAAACTTTAAATTAATTAATTTTTTTAAAGATGTGACTGAATCTTTTCCGTATTGCAAAAGATTCTTCCGTGCTTTTCTTGATGAAATCTTGTTTCGTGAAATGTATTGTGCAGCAGACCACAAAATCATGAACATTTCTCACAAAGATACGGTGGATGCTGGATCCACTTTTTTTTTTATTTGTGTTATAAGAAAAAACTTCATTGGCCTCATGAGCTCCTAAGGCAGCTTCAATTTGGTTCTTTAACTATATTTTATTTCATTTACGCTTTTCAACGTTTAAAAGTGTGTTATTTTAACTTTTCTGTCTATTTTTACAGTTACGTCTAACTGAAGTACTATTCATCATCATTATCAGAATTTTTTCATTTTTCATTTTTTTTTATTTCAACATTACTCAATCACACTCAACTTGAAATTTATATTTTAGTATAATTTTTTTACACAGAAAATGATTATGATTCAATTTTTCACGTAAAATTCTAGTTTGTCTTCATCAAATGAAACTTGAAACTTGATACAAACTTTCATGGTCATAATATCTTATAATCATGTTTACAACTCAAAAATAATTAATATAGTTGGCTTCTGCCATATGGAACATTTTTGTTTGATTTAGTTTAAGCTATAACCCTTATAACTAAAAATTATTAAAAGTTCTTTGAACAAGGGTTTATATTTTGGGGTGAATAAATTAACTCTTTTCTACTTGATTTCCCGACATAATTTGACCTTAGATGTGTTTCGTGAGACCCAAATTACATTTTTGTACCATTAATTTTGGATTTGAACTTTAAATGCGAATATCCATCAACTTTTCCTGCGAATTTTGCCTAAGGAAGACAATGAACAATGAATCAGATCACTTGTTTTTGATAAGCTATAACGGTGAAAATGAACGGAAAGGTCAAAATAATATATTTTTAAAAGTTGAAGGGTCAAAATAAAATAAAAAATAATTCGAAGGCTAAAATGAAATGGATACAAGAGTTAAAAGAGGCCATTGAGTTTTTCTTTCTTTTTTTTTCCCCTCCGTGTTGGGCAAATGATAACGTCAGAGATAAAATTATTAACTAGAGAGCATCTTTTCATCAAACTAGGAGGTAACGCGTGGTGAAAAAAATGAGATATAAATGCCTCACAAAAATTATTATTTTTTAGCAAACAAAAATTTTGGAGTAGTTAAAGATATTGTGTTAAGTAATTAGCAAGAATAATATAGAGGAAGATTTTTGTGAAGAGAAATAATAGAGAAAGGTTTTTGTAAGGACTTAAATACGAAAGTTTGAATACCTCTTCAGATAGTAGTAATATTTCTACTCTGATATGGTAGTTAGCAATAATTTTACTTAGACATGAAAGTTGAGTGTTTGCAACATGTTTAGTTTTCATTTGCATATCCTATATTAGAAAGCAAATAAAATGAATATATTCACAGAACTTTTGAACATGATATCAAATGTTGCAAATAATTATGATAATTGGAAAGATAAGTGTACAAAATGTTATATTTTTCATACAAACAACATACATATTGTCTATATAGGAATTGCTCACAAAAATTATGAAAGTAGACATATTATCAAAAGTAGCTATGGAATTCTATCAAAATTCTTTAAATGTCCAAAAAAGTTATCAGGGTCGAGCATCCTGCATTCACTTTGTACTGACAAACCTACAAAAGAAAAAGAGATTTAAAATACCATCCAATCTATTTTGTTATCTCAAAATAGATTTAGAAATGCTAATTCCTCAACCATTCGTATCGTAATGGTCCATCATAAAGGTAGTAAAAGCAATCAAACTACCAATCTAAATAACATTTTAACAAACAATAACACATTTAGTATTCAAATTTGTGCACATTTAGTGCATCAACAGCAGCCAGCAAGGGAGCTCAAAAACTGGTGTAAAGTACAACATATCCTCAATCATGCAACCTATACCAGCTCATAGATGATATATTTCTTGGTCTAATTTTATAGAAAAAAATAGTTTTATAAAATAGAAAGGTAAGGAAACACAGCCAAAAAGTTTAACTTCAAAATTGGATGAATCTTGCTTTTCAGTTTCTACTGCTAAGCCCTTCCTTTTCCAATTACTTCACCATTATGCTCAAGTCCACTTAGAAGTCTGAAATTCATAATTATCAAAAAAAATCTACCTAAAATTAGAGATGGGGTTAAAACTCCATCCTAAGGTTGGATGCAGCTACTATAATATCTCATTTATTAAAATACTCTTAGAACTTACCAGCACAAAGATATGAGAAGATAACATGTTCTTCAAAGTTATAAGCAAACTAAAATCTGAACATTATCAGATACTACTCCAAGGAAAAAAGACTAACTATCCAAAAATCAAAACTTATCAATAGCAATACAATTTTCACGAAGAGTCCATAAAGTTCAAGAAAATAATAATATGGAATGCTTGAAGAAGAATCAAAACATGTATATAATGTCATCAATTCAACAGCTCTTAGATTAAAAATTTCCAATAGACAAATATAAACACTTCATTGAGTCAAAAAAATAGTAGAAGATAAATCTTGATCTGCGCAAAAAAGCTCTTTTGAAAGCTCTTCTCAAAAACTCTAGGCAATTCAGGGGAGGCTTTTGACCCATTCGAAATTTCGCAATTTTAATAATCATTCCCCAACCACACAAGCTTGTGGTTCATAAAATTCTCAACTTTCGTCAACCATTTTTATACCAATTCTCTATTGTATAGTAAAAAAAAGTATTACTAATATTCAAGCCAATACACATATAAAGCAGGAAATAAAAAATATCAATCTAAAAGAACAACATGATATTGAAAAATAATTTACAATATTAACATACATACATATATGACCCGAGAACAACTTGGTCGTCACATACTATTGTATAGCCTAGCAAAAATAAAAGAAACTGTGAAAGAATAAAAGTATCCTACATCGGTTACACTAAAGATGTTGAACCAATTAATAAGTTTTTGGGCCCACACCACTCATAGTCAATTAGTTTTGAGATGAAATTCTATGTATTTTAATATGGTATCGAGCTAGTTTCAAGTATTTTCCCATCCACACATGACTTGGGCATTATTCATATTGGGTTGGACTTCATGTATTTATATTAGCCAATATTTGTCTCGGTTGGTTTAGGAGAATTATCTCAACCAACACTTGTTTATATTTAGGCCCCCAAGTCGTGTGTGAAAGGCTAAACCAGTTTATTATCCTTATTTCAACCTAAATCGTGTGCGAGAGGAGGTGTGAAAGAATAAAAATATCCCACATCGGTTAACTTAAAGATCCTAGACCAATTAATAAGTTCATGGGCCCACACCACTCATAGCTACTGGGTTTTGAGATGAAAGCCCATGTACTTTAACAGAAACTATCATTCGAAAAATGTCAAAATAGTGAAAAATTAATTAAGAAAAGTTCAACAAAAAACATGTGAGTAGCATGCACAATGACAACAAAAATTTTGATACAAAACATTGTATACAAAACGACAACCAAAACTAGCAACAACCAAACGTTTGGAAAGATCCCATGTACTCCTACTTTATACTATATATTTATAAAAAGCCACTAATTATACCTTTATTGATTCAAGGGACAGCAAGTACAACTAAATGATACTCAAAATGAGGAGAAAAACCAAATTTCAATGCACCATAATGACTACTATACTGAAAGGTTAGGAAATTGTAAAATCTTACTTGCAACTTTGGAACAATGTTCACGCTATGCAAAGACCATTATATATAACCTTAACACAAAAAAGTAAAAATAAAATCACAGAAGGAACCACATAGGACATTCATTGTATTTTCCGTATCTATGATTTCTCCTCATTTATTTAGCTATCATAATCACACAAAAAACTCCTCAACTAACAAAATAATAAAACTGTCAGGTTTGATTCATAGAATAAACTATACATGGAAAAGAAAAATTCACAACCAAGCAAAATCTACACAACAGTGACAAAGTCTAGACAACAACTTTATTGAGATTTTTCTGTTTGTTTTTTATCCAACATAGTAGCAGGAGATTTGTCAATGTAATTTTTAAATGGATCTTGAAAATGGGACAATCATGGTAAATATATCACAAGAAAAAGGCAAAATTTAGGCATAAAAAAAAAAGAAGAAAAAGAAAGAATGCTATTGTATAAAACCCAAAGAAATTTACCTTAAAATAAATTATATATATTCCCCTGCAACAAATAATATAAATCAGAAACTCGAACATTTTAATAAAAAAATGTTGTGAATAAATAAAAAAATAAAAATCTAAAAAAACTATAAATTTTCTAAACAAAAATAATCTAAGAATAGCTTTAGAGATTAAAGTCATATAACATTGTTGATGAACCAAAAACCGCTTTATTCTTTGTCGTTGGCTAGGATGCAAGAAATGCCAACATTCTTCTGCAACATCACAAAATATCACAAAAAAATAAATTAGGAGTAAATCAGAAAACTTAACCATAAAAGACAAAAGAAAAAACCGAAGAATAAGGAGATCTGAAAACGGAAGACGAGAAAGGGAATAAAACAACCATTTTTCATGTGTGTACTCACAAAAGATTTTTTTTTTTTCAGAAAACCAAAAAAAACTTTAAAAAAAAATTAATCGAAGGATGGAGATCAGAAACGGGAAGAAGATCTGAAATCGTGTTCAGTTTTGGTGGTGGAACAGATAGAGAAAGCAGAGAAGGGAGGATCTAGAGTTTAGAGAGAGAAGTGCAGATAGAATAAGGAGGGGGTGAGAGAATTTGCAGGGAAGAGAGAGTGAGAGTTGAGAGAGGGCATACGTTGGCTGAGGATAAGGGGAGTAGACAGAGAGTGTTTAACCAACAGATAATAGATGGAAAAATAAAACCTTTAAAAGTGTTTATAATTACCAATCAACCAGGAAAAAATCAGGTGAGCTACACATAGTGTGACTATCAAACTCAAACATACCAAGTGCCTCTTTATACTATATATTTAATGAAAAAAGAACCTCTCTTTGAATCAACCATAAAAAATCTTTCACTAATTTTATGTGGGACCCATCCTAACTTCCCATCTTCTTTACCACTGTGATATTAAATACTAATTTTCCAATTCTGGATCCTCCAAAGTTGGCAACCCTTAAATCCTACGCACCTTCACGTACCCTGCCTCATTAATCCAACACTTTTAAACTTGGATCGAAAGGTGATCCAGTGCAGTTTCTAGTTTTTGGTTGAGCCGGTTCAACCGCCGAGTCACCTGTTTTTTTTTTTTAAAAAAATCGATAATAGTATAGTAAAAACTTTTGAAGCCATTATAACAAACAAGTCAATAGGTGGACTGGCCAACTTTGCTTTTCCATGTCATTGTTATGGTAGGTTCAAAACCCAGTTGGTTTTCCAAGTCATTGTTATCGTGGGTTCAAAACCCATTAGAAACAATTTTTCATCCTTAGAAGCTTTGTTATATTGGGTTCATCTATTCCTCTTCCTTTCATTTCCCCTCTCTTCACTACTATTGTTTGCCCCTTCCCTTCTCTTTCCTCCCTCTGCCTTTCCAGGCTTTTCACTTTCCTCATATTAGGTTCATCTATTCCTCTTCCCTTCATTTCCCCTCTCTTCACCACTATTGTTTGCCCCTTCCCTTCTCTTTCCTCCTTCCACCTTTCCAGGCCTTTCTCTTTCCTCCCCAATCAGGCGCCATTCCACTTCTCCTTCTTCCTTCTCTCTTCTCTGCCTTTCCCCTCCCCTTCTTTCCCGAGTCAACCTCTGCTTTACTTCTCTTTCTTTTTTCTCCCCTTCCTTGTCCCGATTCTTTTAGACTTCTTTTTTTTTTTTTTTTGTGATGAAATTTGTCCCAAATTTGTTAAAATTTATGTCAGGTTTTGATGAGATTGGCTGTGAATTTGTGTTGAGTTTAGAAAATTTTTGTTGATTTTGCCTAGTTTTATTATTGTGTGAAAAAAGCTCAAAATCGGATCTTATGAGTATACAACGGTTCGTAGCAGTTTATCGAGTTTTACCACTTCTCACAGGTTTTTTATCATTTCTGACTCTACTACTCAGCCGGACAGGAAACTTGACCGATTTACAATTTAAGCGGACGAATCGGCCGGTCGAGTCCAAGTTTCAAAACATTGCATTTGTCAAAGATATGGAATTATTATATTATGGTATGTCAATATTTAATTGATATAATTACCCTAATTGCTTCCCTAAATAAGGTGATTACCTTATTAGTCTGATTGTTTTGATTAGTAAGACTTACCATATATCCTATTGTCTTGATTAGCAAGACTTATTATATTTACATGATCTAGATTATTTTCTTATAAGTCTATATAAACACCCTATGTACAATTGTATCGAGGCCTGATTTTTACATATTGTAATATACTCTCTCGTTTCTAATAGCATTAATCAGCTCCTTCTTTAAAATCTCTAAAGTTCTTTTCTCTCATCCTCAGTTATTAGAGTTCATCCACTCTTTTTATACAGTGATAAATCTAAGATACTTTATTCAACATACTAGTAATCAGATTTAGTAAAATTTGTCTATATTTACAAACATGTTATAGATTAATTTTTCATTCACCATCAGTATAAAAAATTTCTATACTATCAACAGTGTGGATGCATATCATGTGTGTATTGTTCAAATTTCATATGTCATATTTGCACATATAGCATGCATCCAAACCCAATAGTATAGAAAATTTTCTATAACAACAATGCATAAAAAATTAACCCCATGTTTATACCATGTATTCGTAGGCTCCTTTAATTATAATAATATTTTCTTTTACTTATAAAAGGATAAATCTAAATTTTTTGTTAAAATTGCTCTGTCCCTGACAATTTTTACTCTCGCATTATCACGAACCTTTGTGCTATATGCATTACGTATTTATTATCTCCTTCACATTCTTAATTTAGCACTAAACACTTCAACTTGCACGTGCCGCTCTTGATCCATGGCATAGTTAACATGGAATATAATAACTAGAGTTGTGGGTAATCGTTCAGTACTTTTTTATACTAACATGTAGGTGACGTGGCATATAATAATTAGAAATGGTAGAAGGGAAAATCACATTATTAATTCTCTAACTACTTCATCAAAATCAAAAAAAATTGGTATCTTAATTTAATTTTAGTCAAATTAGTTTGTGAACTCAATATTTGTATCCAATTTGATTCCTAAATAGCAGCATTGTCCAAACCTAAATTCTTTTTTAATTTTGACCGGTGTTGACTTAGGTCATAACCATCAAATCATTTAGTCCTATGATTTTGTTTTTCAAAAATCACCTCATTAGATCTCGAACTATTTCATTAAAACCAAAATCGTTCCCCAACTTTAATTTAGCTAAATTAGTCCCTAAACTAAATATTTATATCCATTTTGACCCCTAAATAACAAATCCACCCAAAACATAAATTTTTTTAAATTTTAACCGATATTGACTAGGGACATAACCCTCAAATCATCTAGTCTTATGATCATTAGGAACCGAAAGGTCGAGGAGTTTGGTGATGCTAACATGATAGCTTTAACAAATTTATAGATAATTTTGATTTCATCCAATTCCGAAATCGATCTATAGAGTTTCTTCTAAAAAATAACTACGTCCTTGCTACATAGAACTCGGACCGCTAGAACTGGGAGGAGGAGAAGAGGAAATCAAGTAGCGTTTTGTGAGGAAGTTGTTGGTTACAGATTGGATTTCAAAGAAATCGTTAATATAGACATGTTTTGGAACAGAGAAGTTTGGATACTAGAGGAGGAGGAGATGGGAAGCCAGAGGGAGATAAAGTGGTGAAATTGTAACAGAGAACTAGGGAGAGGGTGATAGGAAGGAGGAGATGGTGGCAATAATGGTGGAGGGGATGGAATTGAGAAGGGTAGGAATTAATGATGGTTGAGGGGAAAGGGTGGGGACACCGAGAAAGGAAAGACAACGGATGGGGAAGGAGGAGATGCTGGTTGTAGACAGAGGGGAGTGAGAAGCCTTCACTAGTAGGGCATGGAGGGATAGCATTGATGGTGCATTAGTGTAGGGAGAAGAAAAGGATGATTTTAGGATTTTGGTTTAAATGAAATAAAATTATTAGGAAAAAATAAATATAGCATGGCAGTATGAAAAATCGAAACCCATTTCGATCCCGCATTAGCAACAAAATAATATCTCAGGCACTTAACTGCTAGACCATCATTAATTCATGTAATATGTTTGCCTTTTTATTATAAAGTCTAAAAATACTTTTAAAAATAAAAATCATAAAAATAGATGATTTGATGGTTATGCCCCAAGTCAACACTAGTAAAAATTCAAAAAATTTATATTTTTGGTAGAGCCGTTATTTTGGGATCAAGTTGAATATAAGTATTTAGTTTAGGGGCTAATCCATCTAAATTTGAAGCAGAAGGACCACTTTGATTTTAATAGAATAGTTAGAGTACTAATAAGGTGATTTTTTAAAAAATAAAATTCATAATATCAGATGATTTGAAGGTTATGTCCATAGTTAATACCGGTCAAAATTTAAAAAATTTCTATTTTGACCGGAATCGTCATTTAAGTATCAAACTAGATATAAATATTTAATTTAAGGATGAATTGGATTAAAATTAAAGTTAGAGGACTATTTTAGTTTTAAAAAGAAGTAGTTAGAAGACTAATCAAGAGATTTTCCTAATGTAGAAGTTCTGTACTTTATAAACTGAAGACTTGTTGGCAATCGTTGTTTATATATTTCTTCCAAAGATAAGAAATCCTTTGGTATGTATATCAATTTTTTAGGCTTTAGATTTGAGCTTCGCTTTTCCATATCATCAAGGATGCAGCTGCCAACCTTCGATCCAACAAATGATGAAGTGAATTTCAGGATTTTGGATGAAACAACACATAAATGCTGTGCAAATACAAGATGATGTACTAAAAGAGATTCTAACAAAATATGCAAACACTGACTACCTAAAAGGTTTTCTAGATAGCCATCCTCCTGATAAAGAACTTTTTAAGAAGAAAGTTCCCGTGGTGGAATATAAAGATATTAAAGTTTACATCGAACGAATAGCCAAATGGAGAACCATCCTAGATAATAACGGCCAAATCATTACTCAGTTACACAGGAGGTAAGTAAAGGATTCCCCCCCCCCCCTTTTTTACTCTTCATGTTTCTTCAGGAAAATCATTTTCAAAATCACAAATTAAAACCAAATTAACATGATGAAAAGCTTCTTCCTCTGTCCTATTTTGTTTATTACTCTTTTTATTTTTGTTTGTCATGACATCAATTATTTGTCACTTCTCAAAAAAAAAAAAAAATTTAACTAAAGGCTAATTAAGTTATTTTACCCTTTATACAAGTTTAAAAAAAAAAACCGTATAAAAGTCATGGTTCCACATTATTTAATTTTATAAATCATTTCGAATTTTGAAACTCAAAAATCAACTAACAAATTTGAATTTAAATCAAGAGAAAATAATAGAAAAAGTACTATACTAGTTGATCAAATATCAACTTTTCTTAAGCTATGTGTCGGATTGACTATGCCAAATAAAATGTGATAGAGGGAGTGTTAAATTAATAACTACTTATTTTAAATATTTTGTCGAATTTCGTTACTTCTTTTGCTAATCTAATGACTCGTTTTAAATTTGTAATATTGTAGATACTATATTAGTCTTTTAAAGAGAAATTCTTAGGTGAATTGGATCTATGGTAGGTATCGTGTACGCCTTGATCCATGGTAGGTTCTGTGGAACACTTAGTCCAAATTCACCCAAGTCACCATCAATAGTTTTAGTTTTTTAGCCTAAAATACCCCTTATTTATTAAATTAGTTCGAATTGATGAATAATGTAGACACCTATTTTTGTCTCTTAAGTTCTCCCCTATTTTCCTCTTAATTTGACTCTCAATTTTCTTTTTAATTTCCTTTTTAATTTCTTTTTAACCTACTCTTTAATTTTCTCTTAATTTATCCTTTAATTCCCTCTTAATTTGTCTTATGGTGTTTAATTATTATGTGTTTTATGCATTTGAAATACTAAGAATGAGTTTTAATATTATTGAGATTTTAGATTTTTCAAAAAAAAAAAAAAAAAAATTCAGCGCGTGAACATTACCGCGCGTACTGTTCACGCCCCGACAGAGCTGTTTTGGCCACATTTTTCTCTGCATTTTTTCAAACCCATTCTCACCAAATATTAGATGCCCCATACTTCCAACATGATAAGGAATGGTCTTTGACCATTTTTACACTCAATCCAAATATTAGAAGTTGGGGGAATGTAGAGAAACTTTCAAGTGTATAAATAAAAACAAACTGAATCATAACCCAAAAATGGCTTTGGACCAGTGGTTCAGCAGCAAGTATTACTCCATGCGGGCTTGGGTTCGAATCTCCTTGCCCCCATTTTCCTTAAGTTTTTAGTTTTTCCCCCTTGGGTCCATAACGCTGCCACGTCATCTGCCATGTCATCGATGACGTGGCAATTCCCCAAAAAAGAGAGAAAAGCTTGCTGACACACACACAAATTTTTTTTTTTAAAGGGACCCTTTGTTCCACGTCATCGATGACGTGGCACCACCAGATTGCGCCACGTCATCGATTACGTGGCACACAAAATTTTTTTTAAAAAAAAAAGTTCAAAAAAAATTTTATTTGCGTTTTAACCCTCCAGATTTCTGATTTTTGCATTTTAGCCCAAGTATCAAATAATTTTCTAAATTACATTTAGGCCCTTAAGAAATTTTCTTTAATATTACTGTTTTTTCTTTTCAAATTTCTTCTAAATTACATTTTTATTGACAATAACCACCAAGCTTTAATTTGATTTTCGTTTTGACATTTTAATATGTTTAATTACCCTTTGATTGTGAAATTACCATTTTGCCCTTATTAGTATTAAATTGTGAATAGACTCTGATTTTGCACATATTTTTCGATTAGTTTCTTTTGTGATGATTTGTGCTTTATTTTTTATGTTTGTTGGTCTCGATATAATATTTATGCTTTTTCTTACTTGTTAAATGATGTGAATCTACTCTTCTGTCCTCAAATTTTGTTTAGTTGCACGACTAGACATTAAATATGTGAATCAAACTCAATTTAGTCCATGACTTAATAACTGTATCAATAATATAAAATCGGGCTAGAAGTAAACTCTGGCGTGCATGACAAACGACTGTTTTGCCCCTTGGGAGTTAAAGGGCACTACAAGCTAAATGTGTGTGACTTTAAATTGGACTCCGGCTAAATTTACCTGTCAATGTTATTATTTACCATTTATTTTCATTTCCTCATTAATATGTACATATTTTATTACTTTTAAACTATCTCAAGCACACGTACGCTACAAAGTCGGCAATAATGAATACTAAAATTAAAAAGGGAAACGCGATAAAATCATGAAATCGGTCCAACGCCGGGTAAAGTGGGTGCCGAGGGAAATTTAAATCTATCCCAAACCTTCCCATTTTACAACAGGATTCCCGAACTCATGTTTTTTTTTTGAATTACGTGGACCAGGAGTCAATCTAGATTAGGGTTTATTTTCTCTTTAAATTTTGATGTATTTTTGTGTCCAACAGTAATTTATGTTTGTAAATAGTAAATAGGATTTTTGCATTTAATCACCTATTTCACGAGCACCACATGGCGACGGTGCCGGTTCCAAGGGTGCCGGCCAGACCTCAGATTGTGGGGGGGGTGCGACAGCGTGGCCACTCCACTAGGGACTTTGAGAATCCGGGCACACGATTTTAACGCGTTTCTCTCAATTTTACCCCGTTCATTATAAAGCAACTAATTTTTACCGATTTTGTGTGCTATGTTACCTGCTCTATGCCTCGTTTTACGTGCCATGTGCAACGTGTTACTTTAATTATTCTTTTTCAATTACTTTACACTTGATTTACCGTATTTCACCATTTTTGCTGTCTTGTGTGCTGGTTTACGGATTTTTGTGTCTCGTTTTACGTGCCACATGCTATGTGTTACTTTATTTGTTCTTTTTCAATTACTTTACACTTATTTTACCGTATTTCAAGAGACATTTTTTTTGTCTTGTGTTCTAGTTTATGGATTTTGGGTCTCGTTTTATGATATTTAATGCCACATGCTATGTGTTACTTTATTTGTTCTTTTCAAATTATTTTACACTTGTTTTACTATATTTCACTACGTTTGCTGTCTTGAGTACCCGTTTGCTCGATTTAGGTCTCGTTTTAAGTGCCATACTCTGTCTGCCTATGGTGTGATTTGTTCTTGCTTTTATTGTACATGTTTTAATATATTTTGCTATTATACCTGTTTGTGGTTAATTTGGGGGCAATTTTTGGGGTGTTGGGGTGCATCCAACCTTTAGAGCCAATCGCGCTAAAATGTGTGAACCTTACCACCTCTAAGTGAACACAACATAACACATGTCTCATTTATTGCATGTCCTATTTTTGTGGGTGTCGTTCCCACATTCCCTGTACTAATTAAGATGATCTACCCAAATATGCGGCCGTGACACAATGTGCATGTAACGGTATATGTGGCGATCACCTGACCACCGACGATAAGGCCCATCGAAATTGACGAATTTTATTTTTGGGCCCAAAGCTGAAGGTATGTGTCGTTAGGAACCAAGCCCATCTAGATTGCATTAGTATGCCAAGCCTCATATTCATATAGCTTAAACCATAGGGCAGAACTGTGTGGACCTTGTTTAGACACGAGGCGGTAGGACCCACCCATTTATCTGGCTTGTAATAGTAAATAGCTTTACAATTTTGTTATGTAATAGTAATTAATTTTTCTGATTCGTATGATTTAGTTTGGCCATGTAATTTGTATCTACTTCTCGCAAGAAAGAGTAAATTTTAATTTTTGCATTGCATAAGCCTTAGGTAGGGTCAAAGGCATATGGTTGCCAGACCCAAATAAGAGACCCACCCCCGCGACATGTTTCCAAAGTTTTATTATCCCTTGTGTGCATTAGGTTAACCCCAGTGTTGTAGGGCCACCGTAGGCTACTTATTACATATCATTAGCCGTATAAGGGATACCCTGTATATAGAATTGCATACCTATCCCTAGGTACATAACCTACAATGGGATTTGCAAGCTTGCGTGTTCATTTTATAAAGGCTCTGAAGGGGTACAAGCCTCAGGTAAGGCTAACATGTATTTCATGCAGATGAGTTCCGCTCGAGTAATTGGAAAGGCGACCAAAGTGCCCTATTTGCTACAGGAGTGGGAACGAAACATGCAGTTGTCAGAACTGAATACAATAGCTGGTTATTTGGGTCACCTAGTATGTCTGCGGGATATTAGCCAGATCGGACCATAGTAGACGCTTTGGTACAGGTTTGGGACAGTGAGGCAGCTGTGTTCAGATTCGAGAAGTTTGAAATGGTGCCCACACTAGAGGAGATCACAGGATTTCTCAAACTGGACTTCAAGGACCGGGCTGTTATACTATTGTCCCTAGGTACTACAAGGGACTTCTCTTTGTTCACCGGCATATTAGAGGCTGCGATACCAGGGGGACCCGAGGCTAGTTCGATTACTTTGATATTTTTACACGAGCACTTCGGCACAAAACAAGGATTTCACAGGAACAAGACTCATTTTTTGCATCCTACTGAGGTCAGTCCCATTTCTAGTCTTTCGTGCTCTAGCACTCACCAGCGCATATCTTTTTCTGAGGCCGGATGAGAGGATAACATTTAAGACGGTACGGATGTTAGCCGATTTGATACATGGCGTCGGTGGTCAAGACCTCATCATAGTCCCTACTATTCTAGTTGACATATTGGTGGCTTGTACAAACTGTCAGAACGGAGTCAAATTTTTCAAGGGTTCAAGCCTTTTGTTGCAAGTCTGGTTCATGGAACATTTGGGGCAACGAAAGATTGTTCGTCATGATTTTTCCTGGGATAGAGTAAATTGGGTACAAAGTCACAATCAACGCATCAACCGGGCAAAATTGCTGAAAGACAAGGAGAAGTACATTTGCTGGTTGTCTTCATTGAAGGAGTCAGAGATACAGTGGGTTCTAGAATGGGTACCCTGTCATGCACCGAGTCTGCAATCTGCTAACCTTCCGTTCATACCCTTGATAGGAAATGAAGGCGTTGTTCCCTACGGTGCCTTTCCGGATCTTACATCAGTTTGGGAGGGTTCAGACAGTACCTCCAAAATTAGCGACTGATCGGTTCAATGTTATGTTCGACAAAGGGATACGGCCCGAATCAATACCAAAAAAGTCGAGTATTTTGTCAGCGTGGGCATCCAGACGTGCATGTCAGGAGTCGTTATACGATCCACAGCAGTGTAGAATTTCAAGGACCACACCTCAGTACAATGTATAGCCAGAACATTTGCTTAGCCGGCAACCGCAAGCTGTAATAGACCCTTCAGAAGAAGTTGCTCGGTTGACCGCACTATTGGAGGCTAAGGACAAAGAAATAGTGGAAAAGGAGATAGCTCTAGATAAGCACAGACAAGCTTACAAAAGACTTCAAGAACAGCAATCCAGTATTCGAGAGCAGGAATACAACCGAAAGAGGGCATGCACCGAGATGGCCGAAGATCTGGGACGCCTAATGCACAATGGGGCTGCTGAATCAGCACGTAGCAAGCTTCTGTGGTACGAGGAGCAAATGATGAAGATACGAGACCATCTAAAGGAGCTCTCCGAATAAGTTCAAACGGGCTTCGTCCCCTTTAGAGCTTTTTTTGTTTTTAGGGTTCCTGGGGAAGGAACCACATTTTATGCTGTAAACTTATGATTATGTTTGTTTATTTATATCTGAATTTTCTTTCTTTTTATTATGTTTTAATATGAAAGTACTAAGTGTCAAAATAGCTGCCCAACGCAGCCCTATTTATACCCGCTTGAGTGCACGTAAATTCTGATTTGAAGACAATATGAGCACCGTACCAGCAAAAGATGTGGAAGGGACCAGTGGGGATCAAAATCCAGAGATGGCAGAGTTGCGCAAACAGATGGAATCTATGATGGCTGCTATGGCCAGTATGAACCAAGAAATGCAATAATACAGGCAAACTTATGGGCCTCACCCAGCCAATCAGGAGATGCTGCCTCCTCATATGCCTAATCCCAGCATGGGGATGCCGCTACCCCCCACCACAGAATCAACCTCCTCCAAGCTCCAGTGCCACCACTGAAAGATCCAGTTCCACCACCACCACCTCCTCTTGAGTTGGAGTATACCCTAGGAGGAGAAGCTGAATTAATGCCACCACCGCCCCCTGTATCGGCTGTCAATGATGCCCTATTGAAAATAATAGAGCGGTTTGATAGTTTCATGAAGCAACAACAGGGGATAGATAAATTTGGACCTATCGACTACCAAGATCTATGTCTATTCCCCAAAGTGCAATTACCGTCAAAATTTAAGATTTCAAAATTTCCAAAGTACAATGGCACTGGGGATCTGGTAGCTCATCTTAAAATATTCTGCAACTTGCTTGGGAATCCGACAAGCGACCCTCGGATAGCAATAAGGGTATTTTCCAGGCAGTTAAGGGAGATTAAGGAGCTGAAGAGAGCTGAAAAAGAAGGTCGAGCATTGCCTATGGTCATTCCACCTCTTAAGATTACTTTTCCACGTTCTGCCGCCATTATGGCTCCTGATGCAGATGAGGCTGAAAAGGAGGGATGATCTTATCCAAGGGGTAGCCAAATTATTTGCGAGGGTAATTATTCGAGAGCAAACGGAGAAGGATGACACTGAGATCGACCAACTGTACAACTGGACATCTGATGATCTCCCTAGTCATAGGGAGTTTCGGTAAATTTGAAAGGATATTGTTTTTAGTTTTGCTCCTTTTAATTTCATCTTTGTGTGTATGTTTTGTACTTCTTAAGTCATTTTGTTTATGCCATCTAGTCAAGAAGTAGGTACATTCACAGCATCGTATTCATGATTCATCTCATTCATCTGTTTTGGAGATGAATCTTGAAAACAATTTGATTAGTAAGGCAAGTACAATCATGATATTGCCTTCATGATTCATCTTATTCATCTATTTTGGAAGTGAATTCTGAAGACAATTGATTTTTATAGGATGGCCAATGAAAATGGCCCAAAATCAATGCTTTTGATCCTTCAGATACTACAGTTTATGAGGTCGATGAGTGCAATTTCGATATCACACCCGACCCGACCCTTGATTTTACACAGTCTGAGAGTAGTGAGGACGAGTGTGATCTTGAAAATGAATTCAGGCGACACAAGGAAAAACCAAAGCCTAACTTGGAAGAAATAGAAACGGTAAACATTGGGACAGACACGGACCTAAGAGAGGTTAAAATCTGCATACATTTGACTAGAGGGCAGAGGAAAGAGATGATAGAATTTTTGATTTTGTTCCAAGACGTCTTTGCCTGGTCTTATGATGATATGCCTGACATTTCAACAGATGTCGTGGTTCACAAACTCCCCACCGATCCTAAATGCCCGCCTGTAAAGCAGAAGCCAAGGAAGTTTAAGCCGGAAATGACTTAAAGATCAAAGAACAAATCATAAAGCAGTTTAATGCCACAATCATCATTGTATCCCGGTATCCTATCTGGCTTTCCAATATGGTGCCAGTACCGAAGAAGACTGGGAAGGTCAGAGTTTGTGTCGACTATCGAGACTTAAACAAGGCCAGTCCCAAGGATGATTTTCCGCTGCCAAACATTCACATCATTCTAGACAGTGCTGCCTGTCATGAGATGGAGACTTTTGTCAATTATTTTGCTGGGTATCACCAAATCCTAATGGACGAGGAAGACAGGGAAAAGACAACATTCATTACTCCTTAGGGGACATTCTGCTACAGAGTTATGCCATTTGGACTCAAGAATGCTGGTGCAACATATCAACGCACTATGACTACCTTGTTTCATGACATGATACATGAAGAGATGGAGGTCTATGTCGATGACATCATTATCAAATCCAAGAAAGCCGAGGATCACTTGACCAATCTTAAGAAGGTATTTGAGAGGATGAGGAGATATAATCTGAAGTTGAACCCAGCAAAGTGCGCCTTTGGAGCTCCTTCCGAAAAGTTATTAGGTTTCATTATCAGTAAGCGGGGAATTGAGATAGACCCGGAAAAGATCAAAGCTATCCGTGATATGTCTGCGCCAAAGACTTAGAAGGACGTAAAAAGCTTCTTGGAAAAAATCAATTTCATTGGTCGTCGTATTCTTCAATACTCAGCTGACAGCTACTTGTTAACCTTTGTTTAAACTGTTGAGAAAAAATGCACCGATGTACTAGAATGATGACTGTCAACAGGCTTTTGACAAAATCAAAGATTATCTTTTGAACCCTCCTGTGTTGGTCCCCCCAAAGCCAGGGAAGCCATTAATCATGTATCTGTCGATTTTGGACGGATCCATGGGTTGTGTCTTGGGACATCATGACGATTCGAGCAGAAAAGAGCAGGCCATCTATTATCTAAGCAAGAAGTTTACAGTCCATGAAGCCAATTATTCTTTTTTGGAGCGAACATGTTGTGCATTGGTTTGGACCTCCCAACGGCTAAGGCATTATCTACTGGGTCATACCACTTATCTCATTTGCAGGTGTGATCCCCTTCGCTATCTGTTAGAGAAGCCTATGCCGACTGGACGCCTGGCTAGATGGTAGATGTTGTTAGCAGAATTCGATATCATCTTCACTACTCAAAAGGCTGTCAAAGGACAAGCGATAGCGTCAGATCATCTTGCTGAGAACCCAAGGGAGAATGATTATCAACCCTTGCACACATACTTTCCGGACGAAGACATCGTATTCATTGGCATTGCCGAAGACATGAAAGATGAATGTCCACATTGGAGGCTATTCTTTGATGGTGCATCCAACACTTCCAGTGCAGGCATAGGAGCAGTTTTGATATCACCAGAGGGCAGTTCTTCCCAGCAACAGCCAAGTTACAGTTTCCGTGTAGAACAACATGGTAGAGTATGAGGCTTGCATACTTGGTCTGAAAATGGCATTGGACATGGGTATTAAAGAGTTAGCTGTGTTTAGTGATTCAAATTTTCTTGTCCATCAAACACTAGGGCACTGGGTAACCAGGGATTCTTAAATCATGCCATATCACTGTAGTATTCTCAAACTAGGTCGACAATTTGATGCTTTGGAATTCACTCACATACCCCAATCTAGGAATGTATTTGCCAATGCTCTGGCTACCTTATCTTCAATGATCAGTCATCCAGACGGCACAGGGCTGATAGAACCCATTACCATTCAAGTGCTGGAAAAGCTAGGGTACTGTTGCACTCTTGAGGCAGAATCTGATAGACTTCCTTGGTTTCATGATATCAAGGAGTTTCTGGACAAAGGTAGCTATCCTCTAGGGGCTAGTACTTCAGATAAGAAGTTCCTACGCCGAATGTCAATCAAGTTCTTTTTAAATGGTAATGTACTTTATCGAAGGACGATAGATCTGGGTCTTCTGAGGTGCGTTGATAAGAAACAGGCCGCTTACATTATGGAGGATGTTCATAGGGCAGTTTGTGGGCCACACATGAACGGACACTTATTAGCTAATAAGATAATGAGAGCAGGCTATTTCTGGCTTACTATGGAGCATGATTGCATCAAATTTGTCCGCAGGTGTGTTAAGTGCCAAATGTACTAGGGATGAGATAAGATGCAATCAGCTCCACTGTATTGCACAACATCACTACTCCATGGCCCTGTTCGATTTGGGAAATGGACGTCATTGGATTGATCTAGCTGCCAGCTTCTCAGAATGGTCATCACTTCATTCTGGGAGCGATTGAATATTTCACTAAGTGGGTCGAGGCTGAATCCTACAAGCACGTAACAAAGAAGGTAGTGGCGGAGTTCATCCAAAAGAACATCATTTGCTGCTTTGGGATCCCGGATACATTGGTTACCGACAATGCCAAGAACCTGAACAATGACATGGTAGATGGTCTTTGTGCCCAATTCAAGATTAAGCATCGAAATTCCACCATCTACAGGCCAAAAATGAATGGGGCGGTTGAAGCAGCTAACAAGAATCTTAAGAGAATTATTCGAAAGATGGTTGACAGTCAGTGTGATTGGCATGAAAAGTTGCCATATGCATTGCTTGGTTATCGAACTGCCATCAGGACATCTACTGGGGCAACGCCTTACTCCCTCATGTACGGAATGGAAGCTGTTTTGCCAGTGGAAGTAGAGACGCATTCTTATGGAAACTGAGTTAGAAGATGCAGAATCGGTGCAGCTCAGACATGAACGCTTGCACTCATGAATGTTGATGAAAGACGGCTAACAGCTGTGTGTCATGGCCAATGTTATCAAAGGAGGATGACCCGAACTTACAACAAGAAAGTCAAGCCTAGACATTTTCAGGCTGGCGATCTAGTCTTGAAACACATATTACCAATACAGGACGAAGCATTATCAGGAGGAGCTCCTATCCTTACGGAGATGGATGGACAGGTTTTCCCCCAACCGATAAATGCGGGCATGGTCAAAAAGTTTTTCATTTGATTTGGCAGACTGTAAACCTTTAAGTCATTGCAGAACGTCGGATAGAATTCCACCTGTTGTTTTCTTTCCCTTTACACCCACATCCGGACTAAATCCTTTTATATCTCTTCTCTTTATTTGCCTATCTTTCGTTTCAATTGTGCTTTGTCCCTATCCTTAGCTGTAAAAACAAATTGGAACTAAGCTCATTTGCAATGTTAGGGCAAATTGTTGTTTTTGGGTGGCAAAAAAAAAAGAAAGTTTGAGATGCTGACCAAAACAAATGCCCTAACAAAACTCAGTTTGTTATAATAAAACTGGGGCAATGTTTTTCAAATCTATTTCCCCAGTTCAGTCAGTTGCTTTCAAGTAAGACTCTCAGTCCAAAACTGGGGCAATTTTTTTAGATAAGGGACATAACCAATTTTTCCTCAGATCACAAGTCCGCTCTTCCATCCCTTGTAGCTATGTTCTTTCTAACCAAAGCGCCCATCTTAAACTGGGGCAAGTTTTTGTTAAGATAATCCCAATCTTTACCAATCACACGACTTAATCCATTTTGACCCTAACTATCCTAAGTTCTGCATAGGCTTAAAGGGAGCAGTTGATGTTAACATGTCTATCCCAATTACAGGGAAGGCAGCCTTACTGATGCTGAAAAACTTTGAAAACTAAAGTTCACATGCATTGGAAAAGGCGATTACTTAGCCAGACATCTTCCGTTCACTCCCACACCTTGCCGTTTACTTGGGCCTCATAGGTGAAAACACAGAAAGAGCACCTTTGTTTAAAAAAAAGAAAAATAAAAAAAAGAGCAAAAGAGAGGCTTGGTTGAAAACCCTACGGGGCGGCCTAGGCAAAAGGAAAGTGTGCGGGAAAAAAAATGCAAAAAAAAATAAAAGGGAGGGAAACCTTAGTGAAAACCTGAAAAGGCGCTGAGGAAGGGGTAAACTGAGCAAATGGTCAAAGTCTGATTGACGACTTCTCTGGGTCCAAGTCTGAGAAAGTGTTCAACTGAAATTTGTTGACCGAAGTTAGGCTTATTGGTTGCCTCTATGTCGTTCTCTCAACACAGTCATTGGCCTTTAAAAGGCACGTATCCGATGGATCGAAACCATTGCCTGATCGGGTCCAAATCACTTGGAATGAAAGTCAAAGCGGTGTTAATACGGTGATGGCACGATTTTTACTAAGATTGCTCCCATGTGCCTGTATTATTTATTCATGTACTTCTATCAAACTCACATGCTGCCATTTAGTTTATTTGTAGTTGTTCTTCTTGTTGTTGATATTTTAGTTGTCAAATATGTGTTAAAACCATCTGTTTTATTGAACTACGTTCGACCTGATTCATGTGGTGGGATACGTAGGCAGCCCTTTGCGAGCTCGGTCACCTTGCTTATAGAAATGTTCGCTAAGATTGACATTTCGTATGTTTTGGCATTGACCAATTCAAGTTTTCTTTGCTTGATATCGCATTGTTTTGAGTACCTGCAGGTACATGAAAATAAAATGGATGCTAAAATCCATGACACTGGGGCAAATTTTATTGATTAGATATCTTTCATAAATAACAAGGGATACACTAATCCTGAGAGCTGTCTTGATACCCAATGGTCTTTCTTCGCATTTTGAAAGGGGTGATTCACGCCAACCCCTAATGAAGCAATCAACCTTACAGGTGATCGCCACTTGGGAGACGGTACACTGAGTTTTCAGTCAAACCTCTCAGTTTAAATAATGCTGTTATTTACCATTTAGGGTTAATGTCCCAGTTTACAATCTAGTCATGTTAGGGTTAATTACTAGTTGCCTTTTGGAGATACACTTCATTTCATGGGTAAGCCCAATGACATGGCTCAGTGTGCATGTTATTCTTATTGCGTTTTCACCTGATAAACAAAATTCGAGTTCTCATTTCCATTCTCCGTGAACCTGATAAACGAATTTTAGGTTTGCATTTGTACTCCCAATAAACGAATTTCGGCTTCTCATTTCCATTTTCATAACCTGATAAACGAATTTCAGGTTTGTATTTTCATCCCTGATAAACGAATTTCGGGTTTCCATTCTATTAACCTGATAAATGAATTTCAAGTTTGCATTTCTGCATCACCCGATAAACAAATTTCGGGTTCTCATTTCCATCTCTATTAACTTGATAAACAAATTTCAGGTTTGCATTTTCAACCGATAAACGAATTTTGGGTTCTCATTTCCATTTTCATTAACCTGATAAACGAATTTCAGGTTTGCATTTTTGTCCCCGATAAACGAATTTCGGGTTTCCATTCTATTAACCTGATAAACGAATTTCAGGTTTGCATTTTCATCTCTCTTATACACATCTAATGGAGATTTCCATTCTATTAACCTGATAAACGAATTTTAGGTTTACATTTTCATCCCCGATAAACGAATTTCGGGTTTCCATTCTATTAACCTGATAAACGAATTTCAGATTTGCATTTTCACCCTATAAACGAATTTTGGGTTCTCATGTCCATTTTCATTAACCTGATAAAGGAATTTCAGGTTTGCATTTTCACCCGATAAACGAATTTCGAGTCCTCATTTCCATTTTCATTAACCTGATAAATGAATTTCAGGTTTGCATTTCTGCATCACCCGATAAACAAATTTCGGGTTCTCATTTCCATTTTCATTAACCTGATAAACGAATTTCAGGTTTGCATTTCTGCATCACTCAATAAACGAATTTCGGGTTCTCATTTCCATCTCCATTAACCTGATAAACGAATTTTAGGTTTGTATTTTCACCCGATAAACGAATTTCCGTTCTCATTTCCATCTTCATTAACCTGATAAACTAATTTCAGGTTAGCCGATGGATGGATCTTCACCTGATAAATGAATTTCGGGTTCTCATTTCCATCTCCATTAACCTGATAAACGAATTTCAGGTTTGCATTTTCCCTGATAAACCAATTTTGGGTTTCCATTCCATTAACCTGATAAACGAATTTCAGGTTTGCATTTTCACCCAATAAACAAATTTCCAGTTCTCATATCCATCTCCATTAACCTAATAAACGAATTTCAGGTTTGCATTTTCACCCGATAAATGAATTTCGGGTTCTCATTTCCATCTCCATTAACCTGATAAACGAATTTCAGGTTTGCATTTTCACCCGATAAATGAATTTTGGGTTCTCATTTCCATTTTCATTAACCTGATAAACGAATTTCAGGTTTGCATTTTCATCCCCGATAAACGAATTTCGGGTTTCCATTTTCATTAACCTGATAAACGAATTTCAGTTATGCATTTCTTATACAAATAAACGAATTTCGGGTTTCCATTTTCATAACCTGATAAACAAATTTCAGGTTTGCATTTTTATCCCGATAAACGAATTTCGGGTTTCTATTCTATTAACCTGATAAACAAATTTCAGGTTTGCATTTTGCCCGATAAATGAATTTCGGGTTTCCATTTTCATTAACCTGATAAACGGATTTCAGGTTTATATTTTCATCCCCGATAAACAAATTTCGGGTTTCCATTCTGTTAACCTGATAAACGAATTTCGGGTTTGCATTTCTGCATCAACCGATAAACGAATTTCGGCTTTCATTTCAAGTTTGCATTGCCCGACAAACTCACCGTTCGGGTTTTCATTTCACTCTTGTTACCTCGAGACACAAAGTCGGGTTTGCATTTTAACTTACATGTCTTTACCCCGATGACATAAAGTCGGGTTTTCATTCGTATTTACATACCCTTGCCTTGATGATACAAAGTCGGGCTTTTAATTCACATTGCTTGTTGAGTTTCATTACTAGTGGTGTTTGCATGTTATGTCAAGTTAGTTTTCTTTGTCATTCATAGCTACGTTTTACTCTATGTCCCAAAACTATACTCCCGATAAACACCAGATCAGGATTTCATTCTTGTTTCCAAGTTTCATTTATGTCTTTTATGGTTCATTTCACTGGGCATTTTTTTTTTTTTGTTCACTTCTTCCCCCCAATGAAGACTTTTCCGCTCTGGATGAATAGATAGACCTAATCTCCCCGGTGTGTTTGTCAAGATGCTGAATTTCCTTTTTCATGACCTCATGAGCTTAATGTTGACATGTGGCAAAATTTGTTGCATGATTGGAATCATCCAGTCATGCGGTGTCTACAATCTTTGCCTAAAGTTTCTTCGATCCTCTTCGACACTCTGGCAAAGAGGGGCAAGCAGTAGACACCTATTTTTGTCCCTTAAGTTCTCCCCTATTTTCCTCTTAATTTAACTCTCAATTTTCTTTTTAATTTCCCTTTTAATTTCTTTTTAACCTGCTCTTTGATTTCCTCTTAATTTATCCTTTAATTCCCTCTTAATTTGTCTTATGGTGTTTAATTATTATGTGTTTTATGCATTTGGCAAATACTAAGAATGAGTTTAAATATTATTAAGTTTTTAGATTTTTCAAAAAAAAAAATCAGCGCTTGAACAATACCACGCGCACTGTTCACGCCCCGAACAATCAGCTCAACAGAGCTGTTTTGGCCACGTTTCTCTCTGCATTTTTTCACCCATTCTCACCAAATATCAGATGCTCCATACTTCCAACATGACAAGAAATGGTCTTTGACCATTTTTACACTCAATCCACCTCTTTAAAGAGTAAAAAACTCAGCCTAAAAGGGGGAGAGATGAAAATTTCTGCAGGAAGAAAAGAAAGAAAAATTTTTCTAAGTTTAAAAATCTTCCAAATAGCTAACTTTGAGCCAAAATTCCAAACGATTGAAAAGGAATTAGACTAAACTCAAAGAAGAAAAGTTGTAGAGGGTACCTGGGACTACAACTTCTCTTTGTAAAGCTGAAGCAAAATCGTTCATCTGATGGGTGAAAAATGTGGTGAAAGAAGGCCGGTTCATCAATCAGAAGCTTGGATGTCTATAGGGTGCCGAAAGCAAATTAGGCTCAAACGCACTCCAAGCCAAGTATAACCAATTCCACCACTAGATTGTGCCACGTCATCGATGACGTGGCACAAAAAAAAATTTGTTTAAAAAAAGTTCAGAAAAAATTTTATTTGCATTTTAGCCCTCCAGATTTCTGATTTTTGCATTTTAGCCCTCAAATAATTTTCTAAATTACATTTAGGCCCTTAAGAAATTTTCTTTAATATTACTGTTTTTTCTTTTCAAATTTCTTCTAAGTTACATTTTTAATGACAATAACCACCAAGCTTTAATTTGATTTTCGTTACATTTTAATATGTTTAATTACCCTTTGATTGTGAAATTACCGTTTTGCCCTTATGAGTATTAAATTGTAAATAGGCTCTGATTTTGCACATATTTTGCGATTAGTTTCTTTTGTGATGATTTGTGCTTTATTTTTTATGTTTGTTGGTCTCGATATAATATTTATGCTTTTTCTTACGTGTTAAATGATGTGAATCTATTCTTCTTTGTTCTCAAATTTTGTTTAGTTGCACGACTAGACATTAAATATTTGAATCAAACTCAATTTAGTCCATGACTTAATAACTGTATCAATAATATAAAATCGGATTAGAAGTAAACTCTGGCGTGCATGACAAATGACTATTTTGCCCCTTGGGAGTTAAAGGGCACTACAAGCTAAATGTGTGCGACTTTAAATTGGACCCCGGGCTAAATTTACCTGTCAATGTTATTATTTATCATTTATTTTCATTTACTCATTAATATATACATATTTTATTACTTTTAAACTATCTCAAGCACACGTACGCTACAAAGTCGGCAATAATGAATACGAAAATTAAAAAGGGAAACGCGATAAAATCATGCAATCGGTCCAACGCTGGGTAAAGTGGGTGCCGAGGAAAATTCAAATCTATCCGAAACCTTCCCATTTTACAACAGGATTCCCGAACTCATGTTTTTTTTTTTTGAATTACGTGGACGAGGAGTCAATCTAGACTAGGGTTTATTTTCGTCTCTTTAAATTTTGATGTATTTTTGTGTCCCGACGCATCAACACACCGGGTGGTGACTCCAATCCTGTGTTCCCTAGCTTAGATTATTTTTGTACAATTCATAGTCGCATTTAAAACCCCGTTATGTAATAGTAAATAGGTGATTCATTTAAATTTGTAATAGTAAGTAGGTAATTTATGTTTGTAAATAGTAAATAGGATTTTTGCATTTAATCACCTATTTCACGAGCACCACATGGCGACGGTGCTGGTCCCAGGGGTGCTGGCTAGACCGCGGGTTGAGGGGGGTGCGACAAATAATATATATAGAACAAATAAAAAAACATTCGTAAACTAGATAATAATTTTATTTATAATAGTGTAATTTTAATTTACGTACTACTGAGTATTATACAAATTCTTACATGTTTAGGGGTCACTGATTTTCAGTCGTTGTACTTTTGGTTTGTCATTGCAATATATAGTGTTGAACGTAAGTTTTAAATAGTTGTATCAATGTCATATGTTTTTTAAGATTTTTAATTTTGAAAATATATATTTTGCATTTTATTCTATTTTTTCTTATTACAAATATAACATTCCTCTATTAAAATTTTAGAGTATTTATTTTAATGTATATGTCCTTATAATAAGTGAAACAATTTTAACAAAAATTAATTTCATTTTGGAGTTAATTCATAATCTATTGCGAAATTAAAAATTCATTAGACGATCAACTTATTTTACATACAGTATATACTTCTTACATTCTAACGGAATATTCAACATATTATTTAGTTACCATTAGAAGTGAAAATATACTAGAATTCATTTTTAATTAATTACACATAGTGCAAAACAATAAATATAAATATATCATACCAAAATTAAAACAATGAGGGTAAACAAATATATAGTTTTTTCAAATATGTCAAGAAGAAGAAACATATAGAATACGTATCATACAGTGAAATGAAAATATGAATAAAAAGAAAATAAATAGAAGAAAAATAATTATTCATTATTTTTTTTCATGTTTTGGTTCACAGTTTATTGGGGTTTCTAATACACATATGGCAAATATTTATTCAATTCTTAACTTATTTGATACTAAAATCCTAACTATAATCATTTAAAAATTAGAGATGCATATTAGTCAAAGACCAAACATCAGGGACCAAAAATGTAAAATCAAAATATCTCACTAAAAATAATTTGATTTCGCGATTAGTCATCATTGAATTTCTGTTAAGTGTCATGCATTTTTGTCCAAAATTGGTAATATTTGGGACCAAATTGTTTTAGAAAACTTTTGGGGATTAGTTTGGCACCCCTCCCAAACAGTAGAGACTAAAACTGCATTTTTCGCACAATTATAATAGGTAATATATTAGTGAAATCTATTAATTCTGTAAGTTAGACCGTTATTGGATCATCTGAGAGTTGACTGAATCCAATTCATTTATATTTGTATTATAAATGGATTGGCCCAATAATAACCTAATAAAATTGAAGTCGGCCCAATAATAACCTAAAAATATAAAATTGGCCCTTTCCATTTGTATTATGAATGATGGTTATATAACATCATTCCATCAGCTCAGGACTTCAATGGGAAACCATGTGGTTTCCAATAATAGATGGAAAGTATACCTGTTATGGACTGTTTCACGGTATCGTTGCTATCGTGCTAAACAAGTGAGAACATACTGAGATTTAGTAATTCATATATATTTTGAATTAATTTTCATTAATTCTTATAATTCAATTGAGACTTATTCTTATAGATTAGCTGTGCCAAATAATTAATTCAGATATTTCTTAGGAGTAAATCAAGGGAAACAAATGTTCCTTGTTTTTGTGATTCCTGATAGCCGTACTAGCAGCTGTTTGGTCGTACGGAATGCTCTTAAAAGCTACTTTAAGAGTAGCAAATTTGTCTTCAGGGATCTAACTAGCATGATGCCCGATGAACTTAGTATGTTCGAAGGATAGATGAGGTAAAATCATAAAGAAAAGCCAGTAATGATTGTATTAAATGTATCTGAATTTTATTAATGGATGAATCTTAACAATTAATGTTAGTTACATATCTTGGGGTATGCCCTTATTTATAGGAAAGAGTCACGGGTTAGAGTTCCTTTTTTATAAGCCTAATTATATATTTGTCCTTAATGACCTTTTTTGCATTACAAGTAACCTATCTATATATCATCAATAGCCCTTTCGACTGGCCTTTTAAGCGCAGCCAATGGAGGAACCGAACTAAAGTGTACTTTGATAAAGATCTATCAATCCAAATAACTGAAATCAATCAATTGCCAACCCCTTCAACAAACCGATGATAAATCCTTCGGATTAATAGAGCCACAACAAGTAATTGATCGAGCCCTAGTTAAGAGCATTTCTATTGTTGACCAAAAACAACCTCAGAGAGAGGGGTAAATTAAGTTGTTTAAAAATAATTTTAAAACTTTGCACAATAAAAACTTAGATAAGGTACAAGTAATATTTTAGCAATTTAAAGATCAAAGTAATAAATGCCCACAGGTAAATGAATAAAAACCTAGATTAAAATCTGAAGAGATTAAACCAATACAAACTCTCAAACTTTATAGATTTGGAGTTTTACACCACTTATAGTGCCTCTTCAAAGATAAGTGAGGCAATACTCCTCAAAGTACACAAGGAAGGATCACTCTTGCTCACACCAAGTCTACCCATTCTAGTTGAGTCAAGAATTTTACCATACAACCTATCTTTGTACAGTGAATATCCCACCACCTATTACACTTGAAAATCACTCACAACACAACTTCTACCCACTAATACAACACTACTAAGAAGGCTATTCTCTCAAAATAGTTTGAGTAAAAGTTTGTATTCAATGTAAAAGTCTTGCCTTTTCACTTGGATGTCCTTAGGCTATTTATAAGTGAAAAATATGCTAAAATTTGAGTTCTAATGGTCAAAAAACTGGTTGTTAAAACTAGCCGTTAAACTTTTTGGACGGTATTTCGGATGTCTGATCATGCGTCCTACAGTTTCTGGAATTTTGCATCACTTCCTTTAGGACGGTTAAAAAGTCATCGTACTAAACTTGAAACTAGAAACTTGCATCTCTTTACGGATGGTCATCATCGTCCGAAGCATGAATCCAGAAACTTCTTGCCTTCAATTAAAGTTCCTTTCAGATGATCATCATCATCCATAGATTCTTCTGGTTGTTTTCTTCATTGTGTCCGGATGAGTATCAACGTCCGAATGGACTGTGTTCTTCTGCACACTTGTTTTCAAACTGTTAGTACAATTTGATCATCAGTAAAACATCATTAATATGATTAAGATTCAATAATTTCCCTCTTTTTGATGATGACAAATCAAATGGACAATTCTAAAAAATAACCATAAAATATGAAGCAAAAAAGAAGAAGTGTTGTCCATTATTTCTCCCCCTTTTGACATCTTCAAAACATAAGTGGTAGAAACCATTTAAACTCTCCCTAAATTTTAGCAACCATTTAAGAACACCACTATTTAATAAAAGTATTATTCAACCATAGTACATAATTAAAATAGGCATAATAGCCACAATCAAATCTTATTTTCTTTAGGTATCTCCCCATTAAAGTGTGCAAGTAATTCAAGTAGTACAGGGGATAAGCCAAGTTCATTACTTGCCTTCAAAAATATATATATAAGTATATCTGAGGGAATTCGTATAAAGGATTAAAGCATATTTCACTCATTCCTTACCTAGTTCCTCTATTTTCAAGATTTGTATGAAAAAATATCATCAAAACAAGAGTTGGTCAATAATATATCATATGTGATGCAATTTCTTGTGAGGCAAATTAATTTCTAACATATAAGCTATTTGAAAAATGAATGCTCCCCTTTCTTTTGCAAGTAGTGACTTAATTTAGACAAGATTAGGGGTACTCATAACCAAGCTTTCTAATGTCTACAAAGACAAGTTTTCACGCATAGAATATGTTTGGATTGGCATTAGAGGAATGCAAACTCGTTTTACTTTTGAATTGGCATTGGGGGAATGCAAACTCGATTTACTAGCATATTGAAGATGATCAACAAGACTATGACATTCAAGAGCTTCACACATATTGAAATTATTATCAAGAATCCAGCATTCAAAAGTTTAAGAAGAAAAACAAATTTAATAACATAGTTGACTAACACTCAATAAATCACAGTTCATATTATCAAATGAAAGCACATTCTTGACAAAAATTTTTAATGTTATCCACTTCAATTGATTTTGTTTTCATGTCATCTTTACTCATATGCTTTTAACACCCTCCATTGATAATCCATCTTGACTCTCTTGGTGTTCTCCAAGCATACCTACGCACAAAGACAGCAACTTTTGGTACCCAAACCTTTCTTGGGTCCAATAGAATTGGTGAATTGATTTAATATCCACATAGATTTCATCTCAACTTTTCATTTCTTTTAACATAAAAATCTTTCTTCACATGTCCATATTGATGATAATAATTACACATAATATTTTTATTTCCGTATAAAGAAGATTTAGATTTTAAAAAGCATAAACCATCCTTTTTAAAGGTGATAAAATTTATTGTTCATAAGCATATTTCTAGTCCTTTTCTTTTCAACAACATTATGTTTTTCCTTTTGCAACAAAGAACTAAGACCATCTATTCTTTTATTTAACAAGACTTGTTCTTCCTTGATCTTTGTTTAACATTCAATCTTCTTTTTAATTCAAATCCACTTTTCTTCAATGCATCATTTTCTTTTGCCAACATATTATTTTCATGCACAAGTTTTGAGCTAGCACTTAGTAAAGCATTAACTTTAGTTTTTAACTCTTTGCTCCTAACATATGATTCTTTCAAGCTTTCATTCATTTTCATAACAAAAGCTTCAATGACATCATCATCAAGATCATCACAAATATCATAAAAGGAATCATAACTAGAGGATACCTCATTATTGCCAAGAGGCATAAAAGCCATTTGAGCCGCCTCATATTCTTTTTCAACTTCTAAATTGCAATCATGCTATGTTATTTACAAGTTGTTGAAGTGAGGCTTCCTTTAGTATTTTCTCCTTTTTGATGTAGATACTCATTTGTAAAGTGTCCCAATTGGCCATACCATATTCATAGCATTTTTCGTTGGGCTTCTTGCTTGTATCTTTTTGTGAAGCTTTCAATGCTATGCTTCTTTTAGCCCTTGCCTCTTCGTCATCTTGTACCTTATATTTTTGCTTCAACTCATAAGAGGTTACTAATGTGATCAATGATTCAATATATAAAGAATTTAGATTTTTAGCCTCTTCTATAGCAATATATTTATTTTCCCATTTCTTAGGTAAAGCATTCAAAATTTTCTATTTTTCTCGCCTAAAGAATATTCTTTGCCTAAGACTTCTAAATCATTAATTATATTATTGAACCTATAATATATTTTATCTATATTCTAATGAGGTTCCATTTTGAAAGATTCATATTTAGCCACAAGAATAGACTTCTTTTGTTCTCTAACATCATCACTACCTTTATGGATTTCCCTCAATTTATCCCAAATTTCTTTAGCAGATTAAACACTGTAGATTCATTTATACATTTAAGGCATTATATAATATATTCATGGCTTTAGCATTCAAAGATAAATTTTCTCTATCTTGTGCATTTAACTCATAAATAGTTTTAGGCCTTAACTTATGTGTATGTTCATCAAAAATGTTAACCTCAAAAGAACCTTCATCTACAATATATCACAAATCAATATTAATATTTTCATTCTTTCCCTCCAACGAACAAAGCTGATAAACATAGGAGGTCTAGTAGTAGATTGCTCTTTTAGAAACAATGCAATATTGGTTGGCATGATATTTACTCTAAAGCTAGTTAAGCTCAATATCAGAGACCAATGTTCTGATACCAATTATTGCCCAAAGCAACCTAAGAGGGGAAAGGTGAATTAGGTTCTTTAAAAATAATTTTAGAACTTTACACAATAAAAACTTAGATAAGGTACAAGTAATAAATGAAGCAATTTAAAGATCAAATCAACAAATGCACACAAGTAAATGAATAAAAACTTAGATTAAGGTTGAAGAGATCAGAGGAAACCAATACAAACTCCCAAACTTTACAAACTTGGAGTTTTACACCACTAGTAGTGCTTTTTCAGAGACAGGTGAGGCAATACTTCTCCAAGTAAACAAGAAAGGATCACTCTTGCTCACACCAAGCCTACCCACTCTAGTTGAGTCAACAATTTTACCCAACAACCTCTCTTTGTACAATGAATATCTCACCACCTATTGCACTAGAAGATTACTCACAATACACAAATTCGACCTACTGATACAACACTACTAAGAAGCCTATTCTCTCAAATAGAATGAATAAATGCTTGTATTTAATGTAGAAGTCTTTCCTTTTCATTTGGATGTCCTTAGTCTATTTATAAGTAAAAAATGTGCTAAAATTTGAGATCCTACGGTCAAAAAACTAGATGTTAAAAACTAGCCATTAGACTTTCGAACTGTGTTTCGAACATCTGATCATGCATCCTACAGCTTCTGTAATTTCGTATCTCTTCCTTTAGGACGGACATCATCGTCCTAAGCTTGATGTGAAACTAGAAACTTGGATTTCCTTTTGAATGGTCATCATCATCTGAAGTATAAATCGAAAAACTTCTTAGCTTTGGTTAGAGTTCCTTTTGGACAATCATCATCGTCCATAGAGTCTTCTGGTTATTTTCTGGATTGTGATTGGACGAGCATCAGTGTCTGAATGGATTGTGTTCTTCTACACACTTGTTTTCAAACCGTTAGTACGATTTGGTCATCATAAAAAAATGATTAACATGATTAGGGTTCAATACCCACCCTTCCTCTTGAATTCACTTTTTATCCATTTAAATTTCAAATTTTAAATTTTGAAAACAATGCCACCATTTATGTTACCAGCTACGTGTCACTGCCAGATTGCACCCCACTTCACATCTTTTTATTTTTCACTAGAAGTTTCTCGATCATACCTGTTGAACTCACTTCATTAATTGTAACCTTCAGTTACACCCTTTCATTCTCCTCTTCCTCCTTTGTAACACCCTTATCCCTCTACACTTCTACTTTTACAAGCTATTCTTGATTATGTTTTTGCAATTATGGCATCCAGTGTTTATTTCCTTAATAAAAACTTCTCAAAATCTCCAAAATTTACCAAAAACTTATTCCAAACTCTATTTGCACTTTCAATTTGTTCAAAAAATCACAACCATTGCATCTCAAAGCAACTCTGACAACACTTTCAGTACCTTCGGCCAACCATCACGTAAGTCTTCCTGTACTCAATCTGTTTAACCCTCTTCTGACCCCCAGTTCGTCTTTCCAGTCAAAATAGAGGTCTCTAAGATCATCCTTGCTAACATCGCTAGAATTCATAGGACTTTTAATATTCTTGACTCTATTGCCTTAGTATATCCAAGCATTCATGGCCAAGCACATCAACCCCCAGAGGGTTTCTTTTCTATTTACAAAGAGCAACTCATAGCTGGCCTTCGTCTTCCTCTTTCCTCTCTTTTTACAAACTTAGGTAACAATTAGGATATTAGCCCATCTCAATTTAGCCTAAATTCTCTCTAATTATAGTAGTAGGATACTCAATTTTATGTAAATATTTTGACATTTGCCTGACCCATCGAGGCTTTTGAGCCTTTTACAAATTAATCATGAATCGAGAAGCCAGTTATTACTACTTCTTGTTTCAAACCAATCATCGAGGTTCGATAGAAGACTACCCAACCTTTGTTCATAAATGGAAGAGTACCTTCTTCTTTATGAAACAATTTGATATGAGCATAATTTAGTCTATATGGAATTTTGAACTCAAAACTCCTAATAACTCCAACTCTTGCATGTCGGATACAATCGTAGGCGAGATTGAAACCTCAAGCACTTCTGACCTCATTGTTAATCTTGCCAAGATAAAATTGATGTTTGAAGAGAATTTTCTTGCCTAGGCTTGGGTTATTGTGTTCTCGGGTCCACCCAAAGGCTATGTCTCACTTAAAACTCTAACACTTTACCATTTTTTCTTTTTACTTTGATTGATTGACTTCACATCCTAATATATCCTCTCCTTCGCATGTGTAAGATTCCAACCTTTGACCAATTGGTTCGGCCACAAAGTATTAAGTTGTCTAAAAAGAATTCTACCAACTCCCAATCTAAAACACCAAGTGCCACTCTAACAACCATAACTCCATCAGCTGAAGACCCTGTCATCAACCAGCCCAATCCTACTGAAGGTGTGGCTATCTCCATCCCCTAAGTTCAAGTGGCCACTCATTTTGAAGTCACTGGTTCAATTCCTCAAGAGCCTATTCAGGTCTCCGATGAACACATAGTACCAGTATAACCATTATCGGCTCAACAAATCCCCGTCCCTAGATCTGCTTCAAAGAGAAAAACAACCGCTCCTGCCTTGGCAAGAAAACAAGTCAAGACAGCTGCTGCTCCTAGTCCTCGACCCTGCACATTTGAAGAAGAAGAAGAAGATGCTAGTAGTTACCGAAGCCTTCCATGGACTAGAAAGTTAATTAGCCAAGTGGGAGTCTAGAAGGATAGGCTAAGTTCGTCCCAGGATAGACTTTTGACAATATCCTCATGGCTGCTAGGGGTAATTTCCCCAAGTTGCTATTCAAATGGGTGATTGAGTAGCTAAAACACACTCAAACAAGTAATAAAATAACCCTAATCATCACATTACCAATACCTGTACTCTTCCATGTATATAAGGTTGGTTTGTAGGTTAATAGTTAGTGAGTATCATGCCCACGAGGATTGGATCGATGATTATTAGGATTGTCGAATCGTTTACTATTTAGACAATACGAAAGAAAGAGGTTTCCCTATACTACTCAAGCAAATAAAAGGTTCACAAGTAAGAAAGCACTAAATTAACCCAAAGAGCAATTAGAACTATCATTAAGCTAAGCTAGAAAACCATGAAAAGACATAACCACATATGAAAGCAATCTAGACTAAAAGGGGCAACATAGCATGCAAGGGCAATTAAGAATTTGGAATAAACTAACAATTAGATCTACTTCTATTAAAGCATGAAAAGTAATCTAAGGAATTGACTAAATCACTACCCTAAAAGAGCTAATAGAGTACAGGCTGTAGAATTATGCAACAAAATAGGCAAATAGAGTTCTAATATAGAAAGCAATTAAAGTGTGAACAAGGTAGAAAATTAAACCAAACACTAGCAACTAAGTTGATCTATTCTACCAACTAAGAAAGCTATTGGTCCCAAAGCAACCTAAGAGGGGGGTGAATTAGGTTTCTAAAAAACTTTTAGAAATATTAAGATTTTTCAAATAAAAACTGATATAATCGAATCAGTGAAATAGTTAAGTAAGAAAGAGAGAAAATTAATCAGCCAATACTTCCAAGCTAACAAGCTTGAAGTATCAAATCACTAAAATGCTTCACACACTTCATGAGCCAATAATCTTTACAAAGTAGGGATATTCTTGCTCACACTAAAATTCTTTTAGTTGAGCCAAGAATCTTACTTACAACCTCACTTTCGTACAAGATTATCACTCCACTCAAAGTTGAATTGCACTCTAAACTGCACACTAATACAACAAAGCACTATAGCTAAGTTGTACTAAAATTGTCTCTTCTCTAAGGCTTGTATTCAATGTATAGATGATTTTTACAGAATATCAAAACAGTTATTTATAAGAGCAATAAATGGTGGTTGCAACTACTTCCTAACAGCTAAATAATAAATACACAAAAAGTAGCCGTTGGGGTTTCAGACGTCCGAGATAGATGGGATGAGTCCGACACAGCGTAAAATATGCATGCAGTTGGTGAAGAACTTCGTTCAGACTTTCGTGCATGCGTCCATTCCATCGTCCGATAGAGGCTTCGGACGGTCATGTTCATCCGTTTGGAGAAGCAGTAGGATTCTTCTTTCTGCCTGTTCGTTCGGAAGGTGGAATGCGTCCGAAAAGCTTGACACAGTTCGGACGGTACAGTGCGTCCGAAAACCCTGTCTCTAGTAAAACAAATAACAAACCTGCAAAAACTTGTTTACAGAGTTAAGTGTTTATGTCATCATCAAAATAAGGTTTGGAAAACATCAAAAGCAATTAAAGACTTAGATAAGAAAGTAAGGAATATAAATGAGACTAAAGTAACAATATTAAATAATATCCTAAGAAAGCATATAAATCATAACTAGCAAATTATTGAACAATGATTGAACAACAATAAGGAATTTGCCAAAAATAGGAAATCCTACATTAGATGCTATGATTTCCTTCATTTTACGCAATTTTGGTAAAGAAATAGAAATGCAAGATTTCTAGGGTTAAAACTAATGATTAAGCTAGATAAATTGGACTTAGTGAAAACCCACAATTAAATAAAGGTTAGAAAGTAAAAAAAACAAGATTTAAAACAAGATTAACTACTAGAAATTAAGATTTATGCTAAGACTATGAACAAGTAGAAACTTGAACTATACTAAATTGCAAGAGAGAGAATATGAAAATGGTTGAAATTGATATCCAATGAAAGCTAATAAAAAGCTCAATAATTTAAGAGTGATAGATAAAATTTTTACAACTACATTAAAGCTAACAATTAGAATTTAAGTAGAAGTAGAAATATAGTACTATAAGTGACAAGACTAGACTAAGGAGGCTAAAAACTAAAACTAAAACTAAACTACACCTACTACTATATTTTTTTAGGTGTATCTCTTAGGGTAATTTAAAAAATCTCTTGGTCAAATTGTTAAATTTTCATCATTTACTGCGGTCACCATTTTCTCTATACAAATTTAGTGACTGGGATTGTTGAAGGGATCTCGTATCTGCTCGGTAACCGTGGTTATTGAATTTGCTTCTTGGATTCTTTGACTGTAGTAGTTGCACTTTGAAGCTGAAGTGACAAAAACAACGGTTGTTGATTTCTTGTCTTGACTTCTTTGATTGCAGTTGTGAAGCCATTGACCAAACTTTGACTTTGTCTTCGAATTGTAAATTATTGCATTTAAGTCCTAGGCTTCTTCCACTTCCACAATTGGCTGTAGATCTCCAAAATTACACGCAAAAACACACCACAAACTATAAATTAAAGTGCACCTAATATCATAACTTCCAATTAAGCCCAAATTAGTGCAGTGCACTATTTCTACCAAAAAATCTAATATTAGTCTCAATTCCTAAAAATCACAGCTAGACGCAAATCATAAGGAAAAACCAACAAAACCAATTCGAATGGGACTAGAACGACTAAAATTGTATAAGAATATAAGGTAAAATAACTCTATGTAATAGAGTTATCACACCCCAAAACCTAGCATTTTTCTAGTCCCAAGCAAAAGAAGAAAGTAAATTGCAAGCTAAGCACGCCACCAATGAAAATGAAAGTAAATTGACAAGGTGAACTCGCAAGGATTTAGGCATCTGCAAATGGGATTTTAACTCAACAAACTAAACATGTTCAACTACTTGCATAATTTGAAAAGTAAGAGTAGTTCTAAATGCATTCTCATCTTGACATGTTAAGGATTAAAAGAATGCCACTTCAATTCCAAGGTGATCGAGACTAAACAAAATCAATTTTCTCAAGAATCGGCTTCAGATGTAGAAAGATCAATAAAACTTGTTTTAATGAAGCATTACGATTTTATCATAGCAAGTGAACATGCAAGGATATCTGTGGATACCGTAAGACCTAGTCAAGAACATTAACTAAGGCAATACTTCACCCACAAATCTCTAAGATATTTTAGCCCAGATTAAGTATCACGCAGGACTTTCAAAGCTTGTAATGTAGGTTAACAGTGAAGGTAGGATATGTTTGAAAGAGAGTGACTCAATTCACCTTAGTTAATCACAACAAAACTTTGGACCTAATCCCATGAACAACAATCCCCATAAACCCACAAATGGACCAATTCCTACTTCAAGTACCGGATCAATTAAATCTATGTATAAGGAGATATTTTTGTAGTCTCCTTTATTACAAAACTGTATACCACATTGTAGAAATTAAGATAACCAGACAAATTTTTTTTGTGATAGCATTAAAGAAATACAAGATAATCAACTTTATTACTTCTAATTACAAAAAAAGAAATTGAAGTGAGAATACAATTGGACTTCAATTTCCTAACAATTGTACAAAAAGTCAACTTTCATTCCATTATATCACTTGAACTTCACAATTTTGGTCGTAATTTGACCAAGGTGATGGGACAAAAATATGGTTAATTAAGAAAGAGAAATGGGTAAATTGTGTTGTTGTCAAAGAATTCAGGCTTAAAGGCTCAAAAGAGGATATTAGGAATAAAATAGATTTTTAGGTAGGCTTTTTGGTTCAAAACGGTCCAAAGAAATGCCTAAATCATTTTTAAAATCTGGCTATTTGGCAAGTGGGGGTTCACACTACCTTAACTAAAGTCTTAATCCAAACCTCACTAGCTCATAAAACATCCAACAATGCAAGTCATGCAAAATGACCAAAGATGCTTAAATCATTGCTTTCTGCATTATCAACCAATTTCCAAGGACTTCAACACATTTAAACCATATCAACTTTGAAGTGAATATGGAATTCAACCAATACGTGTAGTCAAAATAAAGCTTAGCATCCAAGACTAGTAAAGAAAAACAATTTTCATGCATGAGGTCTAATATTCGATAAAGTTTAAAGAGCTAAAAGCCGTTTTGTACATGTACGATAGCTAAGTTCACTAGCCCAATTCATCCATTCCAAACACATATACAAAAGAACACCACTGCATTTTTCATATTATTGTAATGATGAATACCACTCATGTAACCGCTCACTGTTGAGCACAAGAAAACAAAATAAATAAACTAAGCAAAAACACATAAACAATAACTAAACTTAGATTATGCTAATAAGGCTTCCAAGAAGCAAATATCCAATCAAATATAAGCAATAAACTAAGCGGTTATTATACCAAAGTGGCCTAATGTTCACCCTTTATCCAAAATACTAACTACGTTAAGGGGTCAAACCCAAACAATCTTCCATGAACTAGACCCCTTAACCAAAAACATTATTTAAGGCATTTAAACTACTAACATCTAGCAAGTATTAAAAATTTAGAAATATTGGAAATATAGTGAAAATGTGTCTTTCTCAACCAATGCATAAACAAAAGGGAATGATAAGAGGGATGAAAAGCAATAAAGTAAAGGGGGAAAGGGTCTTCTCAATGGCAGGTTAGGCTAGTTCAGAAATCTCCTTCCTTGTCATCGTTATCTTCCTCACCGTAGATGTCATACATTCCATTACTCGAGTCCTTCGGGTTGGCCTCTACTTCTCCTCCTTCTTCTTCTTTTTTGCCCCAGTTTCCTTGTGGTGGTGCTTGTGGTTCACCAAGTGGAAGGAAGAAAGGTTTATCTCGAGGTGACCTAAAATACCACAATGGAGGAGGGCAAAGGTGGACCCAAGTCTCAAGAGTGATGGTGTAGAGGGCTTTGCCGATGAGTGTCATATTGTGGTGGAGGGCCATTCAACTGTAGGTCCAGTAAGCATGTAGCTCCTCTAACTCATGATCTATTTGTAGGGAGATATACATATATCTTGTTGGCCAAGTAACACTATATGCTTGAGGTGGTGCTTGAGGAGGTTTGCCAGATACTATTCCCACAAAATTTATCTTCGGTACTTATTTGTCACAGTATGCGCACGTATGCACATTGATTTTGACCTTGGAATGCACTTCCTCATCTCCATCTAGTCTGGGACAACCTGCATCAATACACAATTGCTTAATAAGACCAAGAAAAGAAAATGAAGGTCTTCCTGAATTAGCATTCCTCAGGAAATAATAATAAATCGTCTTGTCCAAGTCTATGCTAAAGTTCTTCAAAATTCCAAAAACCAAGCATACCTTGTCCCTTTACATAGTATTGAGAGTGGATATCCCCAAAATGCGGCAACTAATAAAATACAACCAACACTTGGGTAAAAGTTTCATATGCTTTTTCTTAAGCCCCAAAATTTTGGTGTTAGAATAGTTGGTATCCCACTTCGGATCCCCTTTTGCACAACTATGCCCACATTTTGGCATAGTCAAGTCCTCTAGACTCTAGGTTCATTAGGACTCCATACCCGCTACCCTTACAATTTTGAGTCCTAAAGATAGCATTAATTTTCTTTGAGTTGACATCTACCCATACTGATCTCTTCACATACACCTTCTCCTTATCTATACCACACAAATTGTAGTGAAATTCTATGACTAAATTGACAATATCCATAGGAGTTGTTTCACTAAAAGTTAGCCAAGTCCTTTCCTTCAATTGATGCTCAATTTCTATATGGAAGTTCACAAATTCCCTCAAACTTTTGGATCATTCAAAACTCCTCCCTTTATTTATACTATGTTTGCCATGATTTTTGTACAATTTTACAGCTTTGGCATTAACAATTATGCGGTCATTATAACTCGCACCATCACTACCGCTAACAATACCCATTTTTCGATCTGAGCTATAGCAACAAATTTATCCTTACCCTTATCCTTTGTCATATATGAACAATTAAGCAAAATTTAACATAAAATCATAATAAAATGGAATAAGGGAACAACTATACTTCAATGATCAACAATCCCACAACAATTGAATAATTCACCAAAAATCACTACTACATATGCTCAAACCTAATTCTATCACCTTCTATTAACATGGGTAACGTGATGAATAAAAGCACTTACAACCACTAGAGAGAGTTGGAACGAATGTACCGGTGAGCTAGGTCAATTTTGATGTCCTTCAAGATCTTACGCTTTAGAAACTTTCCAACATTCCAGGAATGGATTAGGGAGTGTGAGTGGGATTTTAGAGTTATTTGTGATGAAAATTGGGTGATTTATGGAAAAGGAAAAGGTTGGGAAGGGGAAAAATCAATTGAGGAAGAAGAGTTCGAGTAGGTTTTTTGAAAAAAAAAATCCCCAAAAATTATTTATACTGGAGGGGTTGGATACCGCAGTAATAAATTTTTAAGCATAAAATTTTAGACCACAATATCCAAGAACAGTTAGAGTTTCTCAAAAATTTACCTTATTGACCGCGGTAATTGAATGTGGTACATTAATTTAATCATTGCAGCTAATAATACTTAGAATAAATTTTAAGGAAAGGCTTGGTTATCATGGTCAAATTCTAGAGAGATCCCACCTTGATTGGCACAGAATGAAATTTTTTTTATTACCGTGGTAAAAATTACTTAGAAATTTTTTTTGAAAGGACTACATAGATTGACCGCAGTTAAACATTTTTTGTTCTTGAAAACAATGACCATGGTTGAAAATACATTGAAAATTTTTTCAAAACATCAAAAAAATGACCATAGTGACAAGACTGTGGTCCAACTTCCAGAGAGACTGAAAACTTGTTGACCGCGGATAAGAATCTTCAATGACCGTGGTTAGAAAATACTTAGAAAAATTTTCAAAATTTTAGCCCTGGTGACTATGGTTATCTAAAATAAGCTTTAAAATGTTAACCACGGTAACAATTACTTGGAAAAATTTTCACAAAAACATTCCAAATTGACAATGGTGATCAATGTGCGGTCAAACTTCCAGAAAGTTTGTACCCCTCAATGACTAGAATTTTCAAAATGCAGTTACCGCAGTGATCATGCCTTAGAAAAAATTTTCCATTCCAACTGTTCTAGCTTTTTCTCCAATTCATCCCTATCTAAGAGCACCTGGCCTTCCCATCACCTAGAATTAAACCATAAAGACACTAAACTTTAGCTAATTAATCTATCTAAAATTAAATGACTAAAATATAAACTAGTCAAGGAGACAAAAGTTGGGTTGCCTCCCAAGAAGTGCCATTGAAATAAAGCTGTGGTGAGACGAATGGTTTTCTATTCTTCTTCTATCATTCCTCCATAGTAGGGCTTCAAATGGTGATCATTCACTTTGAAATTTGTCTCTTTCCTTCTCAACTATACCGCTCTGTGTGGGAACACTTGCATCACTTTAAAGGAACTGCTCTACCATGATTTTAGCTTGCCCGAAAATAGCTTGAGGCCGGAATTATAGAGGAACACCAAATCTTTGACCTTGAACTCCCTTCTTGAGATATGTTTATCATGCCAAACCATTGTAGACCGTGAAGTTCTCAAATGCTTCCCTCCTAAACTCGTCAAGCTCATTTAAATCCAACAACCTCTTCTCAGCGGCTCTTTTCGAATCAAAATTCACAACTTTTTACTGCCCAAAAATGCCCAATGTTCTAACTCAACCGGGAGGTGACAAGCTTTCCCAAACACCATTTGATATGGTGATATCCCAATAGGGGTTTTGAAAGCAATTCTGTAAGCTCAAAGCGAAACATCTAATTTTTGCACCTAATCCTTTCTAGAGTTGTTAACTATTTTCTCTAAAATCCTCTTGAGTTTGTGATTAGACACCTTTACTTGCCTAGAAGTTTTAGAATAGTATGCAAGGCAATTTTGTGCTTCACACCATACTTGGCCATCAAAGCTTCATATTGAGCTTTCTTAAAATGGGATCCTTCATCACTTACAATGGCACGGGAAACGGGAAAAAATATGTTTTCTCATGAACTTGGAGACCACCTTGGAATCATTTATTGGTATAACAATTGCTTCAACCCATTTTGAAATATAATCAACAGCCACCAAAATGTACTTATTTGAGTAGGAAGTGAGAAAGGGCCCATCAAATCTATTCCCAATAATCAAGCCAACACTTTAAGTTCCACAATCCCATGAAGAGGCATCTCATGCTTCTTGAAATATTGCCAACTCTTTGGCACTCTTCACATCTAAGGATAAACTCCCTTGAATCCTTAAAACGCTCGACCAATAAAATTCATTTTGTAGCACCTTGAAAGCGGTCCTTTGAGCTCCATGGTATCCCTCAACGGGAGATGAATGGCAATGCTGCAAGATGTCTTCAACCTCACTTTTTTGGAAAGCACCTGCTAAGAACCACAACACCTAAAGAGGTATGATCATCCTAATAGTAGTCCTCAACTTTTGACATGAAGTTTCTCTTCTTGTTCACATCTGAGAACTTTGGTGCCATTCTTGCCACAAGATAGTTAGCTATGTTCGCAAACCATGGATGATTGTCTTTAAGAACTAAAAACTTCTCTATTGGAAACTCTTCTTAGGTCAGGATTTCTTCTTGAACTGCAAGTCTCGGTCTTTCTATCCTTGAAAGGGGGTCTGCAACCAAATTCTCGTATCATCCTTCCTTATCCACAACCTCCCAATAAAATTCCTTGGGAAGTTTGTTGATCGGAGACCCCCCATTTACCTATATCTCTTTTGATTTGCTTTTTCACTTTCATGTTCTACTCTTCTTTCCCCATGTCCATACTTTCATTCTCACCATCATCAAGTTCCGTTTCTTCATTTCTTTGCATGAAAGCTATCTCCATGGAATGCCTCTTGAATGTGTTCCTACAAAAGTCATCAACAAAGTTATCAATTAAATCAACTGTCATAACATATCATCATGAATGGAAGAAAATTTTTAAGAGTCAAAAACATTAAATGAGACTATATCCTTATTGACTCTAAATTGAAGTTTGCCCTCTTGGATATCAATTAGTGCTCTTCCGGTTGCTAGGAATGGCCTTCCATGGATCAAAGGTGTCACCATATTTTCTTCCATCTCGATCATGATGAAGTCGGAAAGCAAGAATACTTTTTCCACTATGACATTATGTCCTCAACAATACCCACTTTCAATTGTCTAATGCTACGATCGGCTAGTTGGAGTGGAACATTGGTGGGTTTCAATCTTCCCCCATTTATCTTCTTGTATGTGGTATGTGGCATAAGGTTAACAGAAGCTCCAAGATCTGTCACAAGGCTCTATTAAAAGTTAATCCCTCAATCTCACACAAACGAAAAATGACCCGAGATCCTTCAATTTTGGAGGAAGTTTTTTGGATTATGGTACTATATTCCTTATTCAAGCATAAAATTTCTTCTCCCATGACCTTCTTATTTTTGGTGATAATTTGCTTCATGAACTTAGCATAACTCGACATCTTTTCCTATACCTCAATCAAGGGGATATTGATTTTGATCTTTTTGAATATCTCTAAAAATCTCTTAAGCTTCTTGGCTTTCTCATCCTCCTTCACTCTCCGAGGAAATGGGGAACAATGCCAATGGATCCTTGCCATCTTGTTGTTGGATAAGGGACTTAATAGATTGTTCTATTTTCAACCTCGCCTTTCAAAGGCTCTTGCTCCTCTTTCCATGCCATTCCCTAAAAACCTTTCATTTTTCATTGCTTTTGAAATTGAGCTCTCCCCAACTTTATCTTCCAAAAATTTCCCACTCCTAAAGGTAAAAACTTGAACTTTCCCTCTTTCATAGTTATCTCTCGGATAGGGGATGGTATCACTCGATTGTCGAGCCATTCGACCCAATTGGGTCTCTAGATTCCTTGTACAGGCTCCTTGCTTTCTTGCAAAGTTTCATGCTCTCTCCTAGAGTTCTCCCTTTTTCTCCTTGATAGTTTGAGTTCCCTTCTCAATTCCGTCATCTGAGAATGCACATTCTCTCATTCTCTATTGAAATTTTGATTTTGGTTCATGGGTGGTGGAGGGTTACATTGTTTGTGTTGAGAAGGATGAGGTTGATATTGGGGCCTTGGTTGATTGTCTAGGTAAGTAGGATTTGGTTGAGATTATTCTTAAGAGGAAAATGCATGATTTCTTTGATGAGGTGGTTGATAGGTTCGAGATGATGCGAGGCTTGATTAGAAAAGTTTTGTTGTGGTGGATTCAAGCTAGAAATGTTGTTACTCTACAAAAAGTTTGGGTGGTTTGTCTAATGGGTTGTAGGTATTTGTGTTGATCCCAAAGCAACCTAAGAGGAAGGGTGAATTAGGTTTCTAAAAATTTTCTTGAAAATGATGCTCAATTCAAATTTCTTGCACTTGACAAGTAAGATGATAAAAATATATGAAATTAAGTGTAAAATGAATAGAATGAATTAAGAGAGAGATTAAACAAATAGCACATCCAAGCTAGCTAGCTTGGGGTAGTAATCCACTAAGATGCTCCTTCAAATTTGGTGAGTCACTAATCTCAAATGTTCACAAAGTAGGATCACCCTTGCTCACGCTACTTCTCTTTAGTTGAGCCAAGGGTTTTTGACTAAACCTGACTTTTGTACAATATTATCACTCTACTAAATATTTTGAATAGCACTTTTATGTACACACTAATACAATATCACTAAATAGCTAGTTTGAGTATTTGTAGTCAAATTGCCTTTCTATTTCCTTGTTTTCAATGTGTAAGTTAATGATACATAATACAGAAGGTTGGTATTTATAGGTGCAATAAATCAGCTCCCAACCACCTTTTAACGACTACATAACAAATGCTGAAAAAACTAGCCGTAATGGGTTTCGGATGTTCGAGGTTATTATTGAGCGTCCAAACAATCGTCTGATCTGAAATATCAAGGAATTGAGGATGCCATTCGGACGACTGAGATTGCATCCGTTCCTTCGTCCAAACTAGGTATGTTGATGAGTTCAGTCATCGGATGGTGTAGCATTTCCAAAAGGTTTGGTGCTTAACCAGGGATGCTTTTCTTTCAGAGGTTTGGTGCTTAACCAGGGATGCTTTTCTTTCGGTCAGTTAGCCTCGTCCGATATAATTTTCTTCGACAGTTAGATGCGTCTGTTGCTGGTGCCTCAAAATCTTTCCTCTGCTTGACCTTCCGAACGGTGAATTGCGTTTGAGATAAATTTGTTTAATATTCACTGACAAGCTTGTGCATCTGTTGTAGGTACTGCAAAATCTTACTTCCTGCTTGATCGTTCGGACGGTGCATTGCACCCGTGGTAATCTCGTTCGGACGAGCTTGTGCATCCGAGAGACATAGTGCTGTTCGGATGATATACTTCATCCGAAAACTCTGCTAAGAACAAATAAACTAGAATTCTTGCACAACTCAAGTTAAAATTGTTAGATTACATTTGTCATCATCGAAACCAAGGTTTTAGGTCATCAATTTCTATGGACATCGGGTGAATTCGTGAGGTAAATGGTTGATTAGAGACATATTGCACTTGCTCACTTGAATCTATAAGGACCTTAGATTGCTCATTAAGATGATCACCACTGCAAAATTACATGAGAGAAGCACTTTTGGGACCAAAGAGATGGCATTCAACATTTTCCCTCTACCAAATATTCCATTACCCTTGTCAAGTTTGTTATTGCGTTCATCATTAAGCCTTGTTGAGCTAGCAATGTATCATTTTTTCAAAAGAGATTAAGGTTCAAGACACCTCCTTGTTGAGCTTGGCCTTGTTATACTTGTTAATCACTTGCTTGAGCAATTGGACCACGACAGTAGTAATTGGATGCCATTCTATTGAGTAATGTTCTGCTTATTCTGGCATTTTAAAATACATTAAACCACCCATGGAGGCATCCATAATTGATCTCGTTTCTAAAGACAAGATGTAGGGCCTTCACTCGTGTCTTGTTTGAATCATGTAATCTCATTTTGGAGCTTTGTAGTCCTCGAGAGGGAAAGTGCCTTGCTAAAAACTCTTGAGCCAATTGATTCCTTGAGGTTAATAGTCCTTGCTCAAAGGATTGTAGCTGCCATTTCACTCTATCCCTCGAAGAAAAAGGGAATGTCCTCGTGTGAATATAATTTGGATGAACACCATTGTATGAGAATGTGTCTAATTATGAATGTAATCCGGATGAACACCATTGTAGGAGAATGTGTCTAGCACCTCATCAAAGCTTATCAAGTGAGTGATAGATATAGATCCTCATCAAGGCCATTCCCAAACATGGTGTGAGTTTGTAACAATTTGATAAGAGAGGGCTTGATTTCGAAACTGTTGTCTTGAGTAGGCATACGAGCAACGCTAGAGTTTGCCCCTTCAAAGTTTGGAGTCGCATAATCCCTAAAAGGACAAGCATTTGCATTACCCCCATTATTGTTGTTCCCAAATTCACCTTGAAAGTTCCCATTGTCATTACCAAGCCCATTGTTCCCCACTACCTCTTCTTGATCATCTTTTCTCAAATTCTCATCAAGTCCCCAAGAATTAAGTCGTGGGGTTGCCATTTGACTATCATTTTGGTCTTGTTGTTGTGTCTTTTCATTTTGGATTCTTGTTAAGATCTTTTCTATATCCCAATAAAATGGTCTCGATGACCTTTTACCCTTGACCATAAATTGCACAACAAACAATAGCGAAAAGTCAAGTCCCAATGACAAACAACAAAATGTCAGAAACCCAAAAAAAAAAACAATTGAAGATAGATGTGTAAACTACTAGTCTAAACTACAAGTAGCTACTAAGGAAAAGAAAGCATCTAATCTAGTATGACCCGATAGTCACTAATATCACCATTGAAAACTCAATCCCCAAAACAGTGCCAAAAACATTTTCAAATGGGTGATTGAGTAGGTGAAACACACTCAAACAAGTAATAAAGTAACCTTAATCATCACCTGAACAACACGCTCACTCTCACAAGTATACGAGGCAGGTTTGTAGGTTAGTGGTGAGGGGAAATTGGGTCGATGATTACAAAGCTTGTCATATCGTTTACTATTTGGACAATTAGAGCTAAATTGACCTAACGAGCAATTAGAGCTGTCATTAAGCTGAGGTAGAAAAACATAAAAAGACATAAACACATATGAAAGCAATCAAGACTAAAAGGGGCAGCATAGTGTGCAAGAGCAATTAAGAGTTTGGAATGAACTAAAAACTAGATCTACTTCTATTAAAGCATGCAAAGTAAGCAAATGAATTGACTAAACAACGTCACTACCCTAAAAAAGAGCTAATAGAATTATGCAACAAAATAGGCAAATAGAGTTCTAATCTAGAAAGTAATTAAAGTGCTACAAGGTAGATAATTAAACTAAACACAAGCAACTAAGTTAATCTATTCTACCAACTAAGATAGCAATTAAAGATTTAGCCAAGAAAGTAAAAAAATAAATGAAACCAAAGCAACAATATTTAATAGTATCCTAAGAAAGCATATAAATCATAACTAGCAAACAATTGAACAATGATTGAAAAATAATAAGAAATTTGCCAAAAATAAGAAATCCTACACTAGATGCAATGATGTTATTCATTTTATGCTATTTTGGGAAAGAAATTAAAATGCAAGATTTCTAGGGTTCAAACTAATGATTGAGCTAGATAAACTAGAGTAAATGAAAACCCACAACTAAATAAAGCTTAGAAAGTAAGGAAAAACAAGATTCAAAATAAGATTAACCAGTACAAATTAAGATTTATACTAAGACTATGAGTAGACAGTAGAAACTTGAACTAAGTTAAATTGCAAGAAAGAGAATATGAAAATGGTTGCAATGGATATAAAATGAAAGCCAATAAAAATCCCAATAATTTAAGAATGAAAGATCAAATTTTTACAAGCTAGCAATTAGAGTTGAAGTACAAGTAGAAAGTAGTACAATAACAAGACATGACTGAGGAGGCTAAAAACTAAAACTAACCTACACCTACTACTATGTTTTCTTTAGATGTATGTCTTAGGATAATTTCAAAAATCTCCTGGTCAAAGTGCTAAGTTTTTTCAGTTATTACGGTCAACATTTTCTCTATACAAATTCAGTGGCCTCGATTGTTAAGGGATCTCATATCTGCTTGGTAACCGCTGTTATATTGCTTCTTGGATTCTTTGACTACGGTAGTTGCACCTTGAAGCTGAAGTGATGGAAACTGCGATTATTGATTTCTTGACTTGACTTCTTTGACCGCGGTTATGAAGTCATTGACCAGACTTTGGTTTCTTTCTTCTACTTCCAAGTAATTGCGCTTAACTCATTGGCTTCTTCCACTTCTTTAACTGGCAGTATGTCTCCAAAATTACCTGCAAAAACACACTACAAATCATAAATTGAAGTGCACCTAATATCATAACTGATAATTGAGCCCAAATTAGTGCATAATTCTACCAAACATCTAAATATTAGTCTAAGTTCCTAAAAATCATATTTAGATACTAATCATATGCTAAGAGCTCCTCACGCGATGAGAGCATGGACGAAGCAACTAAAGCATCCCTTACAGTAAGTACTTAGCAAATTTTCCTTAATTTCGGTTTCCACTCATTTTGATACTAATACTTTCTTTCATATGCTCAGATTGGCCTTCCTTTTCATAATATCAAGAACCTTTCTCTGGAATTGGTCAACAAGAACTCTCAACTAAAAGCCGAGCTTCATCAATTTGAGAAGAGCAAGGTAGAGGCTCTTAAAATATGAATAAATAACCAAAGCCAATTTAGCAAGCACACTCATCGGCACGTATATTTGCCCCAAGGGATCTTTACAAACTCTACCTTCATAAAACTTTTCTTGTATTTCTTTACCTTTTGAAGGTATTTTTGCATAGTGACTCCTTTGGCTTTAAAGTTTCCTACGATTTGGCTGATTACCAGCTAAGAATCACTAATAAGTTTAAGTGCTTGGGCTCCCATAGTTTTAGCCAACTTCATTCCGGTTAAAAATGCTTCATATTTGGCTTCACTATTTGTAGATCGAAGCCAAACTGACTGGCATTTGTAAAGTGGTTTCCTTCGAGAGTTCAAATAGTGGTACCAACACTTGATCCCAATTCACATGAAGCTTAATCTACATGTAGTTCGTATACTTTATAATCTATTTTAGAATCATCATTATCTTATACAATCATAATTTTATTGATCTTGAATAGCTCAGCTATCCCTTCAATAAGAAAGTTCACTAAAACTTGTGCCTGGACTGTATTTCGTGGTCGGAATTCAATATAAAACTCCAAAAGTTCCACTGATCACTTGAGCATCCAACCCCACACATAGGGCTTCCCAAGAGCTATCTTTAAAAGAGAGTTTGTTTATACAATGATCTTGTGCCCTTGGTGGTAGGGTCTTAACCTTCTAGATGCCATGATCAGTAAGAATGCTACCTTTAAAATGGGAATATAGTGACGTTCAGGGCCATGTAGAACCTTACTTGTTAAATAGATCAGTCTCTGAACTCCATCTTGTTCAGCCACTAGTACTGAATTAACCGATTCTTCTGATGATGAAAGATAAAGGTACAACTCTTCCCTTTCTTTTGGTGCTACTAATTGAGAGATAGAGTTCCCAAGTACTCATTGAGTTGTTCAAAGGCTTGCTGGAACTATTCTGTCCATTGAAAATTCTTTCTCTTTCATAATTGTTAAAAGAAGGGAAGACATAGTTTGGTTGACTTCAAGAGGAAACGATTTAAAGCAACCATCCAACCAGTTAACTTTTAAATATCCTTGATAGAGGATAGATTTAGCTTCATGTTTATAATAGCTTGTACTTTTCAGGGTTGGCATCAATCCTTCTTTGAGAGATAATGAATCCTAAGAATTTTCTGATAGAACCCCAAAGATACGTGTCAAGTATAGCAATCACAGTGAGAAACTAAGATATGGAAGCTAAATCATTTTTTTTCTTGGAGAGTTCCTTACGTTGCACTTTCCGGTGCATCATCCTTCATAGCCTCAAAGTCTTGTTCACTCAAGTCTTGAGGATCACGGCGCTGCATGATGTAGTTGAATGTGTTATCAACATTTTCGTCATCATCAACATCAATTCTAGGAGCGGTGGATTTGTCAGGATTGGTTGCATTAACTGGACCCTCACGGTCTTCGGGCTCAGGATTGGAATGATCACCATCTTCAATGTCATGATCATCACTGTCGGAGGAGGACTCGAAAATGTATTGGGATTGGATATTGGCAAATTGAACCCGAGCTGAGGCAGACATTCCCAGACTAAGCACTTCATGAATGATAGACTTTGTTTTGTCTCTAGTTTCTTTAACTTCCGAAGGGTGCAACGTTGAAATGAGCCCATTTGATTGCTCAGAGAGGTAACAAGTGTGCACAGATGGGAAAGTGAGGGTTCTGAAGACCGAATGTGGGGGTCATGGGATATGGGAGGTGTGGAAGAGGAGGGTTGAGGAGGAGGAGATGAGGTAGTGCAAGACCGGAAGTGGAAACGTGTGTTTTGGACTTCAAGTTCATATGCAGTCTTTGAAAACCATTTATCATTAGAAAAGTGCAAACCCTTTTGTTCACTATATGCTTTGTTGAAATAAGGAGGGTATTGTTTTTTTGCAAGAAAATAGGATGCCAAAGTGATCAAAAACTTTAGTTAGGAATTTTCCAAAAGGAATGTTCCTACGAGTATCAGTCAAAAAGAGCTCCCATAAGGAGCAAAATAGATAACCAAAATCAAGTTTGATGCCTTTATAGACACAATAAAATAAGTACAGTTGCATTTTGCTTGGCTCTATGCAGATACCCATCAATAGGCATTAGCAAATTGGTAACTAAAGAGTATAAAATGTTGAGTTCAGGACTAAGTAGAGTAGTTTTGGCTTTTGAAGCTTGTTTAAAATTGACATTCAAAATTTGTTTGACCTCTTCTATATCAAAACAAGTATCTATAGCAGGCCATTTGTCCAATGAGAAAAAATAAGAAATTTCATCAGGAGAAGGAACTTCACACTCAAAGATTGTATTAATGACACTGGAGGAAATTTCAAGGTTAACATTATTCACACGAGAGACTAAGGTTTTAATAGTCGAACCCTTCCGAAGATCAGCGGTGAATTGCAACACCATATCATGATAGACAGGTAAATCCATATGAATTAAATTTTCCCAATTTTGTTTTTCAAAGCATGCCTTAATAAGAGTAAATTCAATTCATCAAATAGACTTTGTGAAACAAGATGTTGAACAATTATGGATTTGCTAAAAAGGGAAGTGTACCTATCCGATGCCTTGGCATTAATGAATTTTGGCAAAGAGGGATTGGTGGTGGATTGAGGAATTGATGATGGTTGACCCTGTAACAGAGCTTTTCCTATTGATTTTTTTCCTTCTGGTGTTTGTTGAAGATCCTCCACGTGATCATACCATCTTGATTTGAAGTGAAAGGTGGAGAAGACAAAAAGTGAGAGTAAGTGATTTTTAAGAAATTCTAAAGAATGTGATGTTAAAATGGTGAAAAGAGGTTTAATTGATCGGTAAGGAGTTGAGAAGAGAGATTCCTTGAGCAATTTTAGAGGAAAAGGGACGAATTGAAGGAATTGGAAGTGAGACTTTCAAAATGCCAGAGCTAGGGTTCGGTGGGAATGATTTGTCCAATAAGGGAAAAATGAAGGCATTTAAACGAGTAGAGCAATCGTTCAGACGTCCGACTGATTGGTATAAGTTTGACCATGCGTCCGATCGTAGAGGAACGGACGGCTGATACACTATGTTGTACGTCCAAAATAATGTCGGATAGTGATAATCGTAAACTGTAGGAATTTCCAGAGATTTTGAAGAATGAGAAGTGAAGTTTGGACGATTGGAAGCATTTGAGGCAAAAGAAAGGGGTTCGGACGTTCATGTTCGTCCAAAAGAGCAGATACCTTAGGACACATATTTTCGTTCGAAAGCAAAATTCATACAATTTGTAAATCAATAATGCCCAAACGAGTTCTAAGAAATTCAAAACAATCTAAAGACAAAGGTTTAGTAAAAATATCAGCTACTTGATCTTTTGTACACACAAATTCAACACAAATTTCCTTTTTGCACACAAGATCTCTAATAAATTGATGCTTGACATCAATTGTTTGGTTCTAGAATGCAAGACAGGATTTTTGGTCATATTAATTGCACTAGTATTATTGCATCTTATAGGCACACAATTAAAAATAGCAACAAATCTTTTAAATTATGCCACATCCAAAGAAGCTGAGCACAACAATTTTCAGCAGCAATATATCCAGCTTCTGCCATAGATAGGAAAATAGAATTAAGAAATTGCTTCTTACTAAACCAAGACACCAAGCAATTAACCAAAAAGTGATACATACTACTAGTACTTTTCCTATTAATTTTACAACTAGCAAAGTCAGCATCGGATAACTAATTAAACCAAAATTAGTAGATTTAAGATACCAAAGGCCAAAATCTAGCGTCCCTTTTAAGTATCTAAAAATTCTTTTTACAGCAATTAAATGTGATTCTTTAGGACAAAATTAAAATCTAGTACACAGACAAATAGCAAACATAATATCCTGTCTACTAGCTATCAAATAAAGTATGCTTCTGATCATACCTCTATAGTGTTTTTCATCAACATTATTACCTTCTTCATGTTTGTGAAGTTTGATTGAAGTACACATTGGTGTTCCGACTTGTTTGCAATCTTCTATCCCAAAGCACTTGAGTAGCTCCTTTGTATACATGATTTGTGTAATGAAAGTTTCTTCTTTTGTTTGGTGAACTTGAAATCCAAGGAAAAATTGTAATTCCCTTATCAATGATAAGGGTACGTATTTCAATTTGCTTTTGCATAAAACACGAGATTTCCTTGCACAAACTTTCATTAGTTGCTCCCAAAATATTATCATCAACATATATTTGAACAATCAACAAACCATTAAGATTAGTTTTGGTGAAGAGAGTTGTATCAACAACACCTCTTTTAAAACCATTTTCAATCAAAAATCCACTTAGCCTTTTATACCAAGCTCTTGGAGCTTGTTTCAATCCATATAGAGCTTTTGAAAGTTTGAAAACATGATTTTGAAAATCTTTATTTTCAAAACCAGGGGGTTATTCAACAAAAATTCCTTGATCAATGAAGCCATTTAAAAATGCACTTTTGATATCCATTTGAAATAATTTGAAATTGTTAAAGCATTTTATGCAAGAAACATACGAATAGATTCTAAACGCGCAACAGGTGCAAAGGTTTCATCAAAATCAGTCCCTTCTTCTTGAGCATACCCCTTTGCAACAAGTCTAACTTTATTTCTAATAATCTCACCTTTGATCATTTAATTTGTTTTTAAAAACCTATTTTGTTCCTGTTACAAGATGAGTTGAGGGTCTTTCAACCAAGGTCCACACATTGTTTTATCAAATTAGCTAAGTTCCTCTTGCATAGCAAAAATCCAAAATTCTTCATTCAATGCATCATCCACACATTTAGGTTCAATGTTAGAAAGTATGGCACAATAATTATTCAAAGATTTATGAGAACGAGTTTTTACCCCATCGGATGGATCACCTATGATCAACTCTTGATGGTGACTTGAGACAAATCACCATGCTCTTGGAAGGTCTTTTGGAGAATCTTCATTCCTTTCTCCTTCTTCATCCAAGTGATGAGTGTCGTCCTCATTGCTTGTCTTGGTTTCTTGATGTTCTTCATGTATAGTGAGCTTCTCAAGTTCCTTTTGTATACCTACATCTTCATCTTCACAAACATTCTTTGAAATAAAATCATTAGCCTCATAAAACGTGACATGCACAACTTCTTCAATTAAAAGGAAGTCAGTTCTTCTATTGTATACTCGGTATGCTTTCTTGTCACCAGAATATCCTAAGAAAATTTCTTCATCTGATTTTTTGTCAAATTTTTCAATATTTTCTTTGATTTTTAAAATGAAGCATTTACAACCAAAACATTGAATAGCTCACAGCGGATTTTTTAGCAAAACAAGAGTTCATAAGATGTTAATATGTCTCAGAAGAACTCGATTCATAACATAACAAGCCGTGTTAACGGCCCCAGCCCAACAATATTTTGGTAAATCACACTCACTGATCATGGTGCTAGAGACCTCTTGAAGTATTCTATTTTTTCTTTGAACAGCATCATTTTCTTGAGGTACTCTAACAACCGAAAATTCATGTGAAATACCGTTGTGATCACAAAATTCGAGAAAACCTCCAAATTTAAATTCTGCTCCATTATCACTTATCAAACGAACATTTTTCAAATTCAACAAATTTTATTTTAGAAAATAACTTTACGAAATTTTCAAAGGATTCATTTTTATTATAAGAACAAGAAATAGTACCCAAATATACCTAGAATAGTCATCAACAATTACAAATGCATATTTACTACCACCAAGACTAGCATATTGAGTTGGACCAAACAAGTTCATATGCAATAATTCTAAAGGTTTGGAAGTAGACACAGAATTTTTTGGTTTAAATGAAACTTTGACTTGTTTACGAAATTGGTCATGCATCACAAATTCTGTTTTTAGCAAACTTTAGTTTTGGCAAACCTCTTACCAACTCCTTTTTTGCAAGATTTTAATTTGAATCGATGTTGAAATGACAAAACCTTCTATGCCAAAGCCAAGGATCATCTATGGAGGTAGATAGACATTTTACATTGCTCTTACCAAAGTTATCAAAATAAACCACATAAACACCATTGTGTCTAACGCCTTTAAATAAAACAGAAAAATTCTTATCAAGAATTAAGCATTCATGCTTGGTGAAGAATACATATATATATATCTTTATCACAAAGTTGGCTCACACTTAAGAGATTATGTAATTTAAAATGTCAACTAGGAGCACATTTTTAATTAAAGTCTCACCATTTTTACCTACATCACTCGTGCCAATTGAATTTGCTTTCATGTTATCTCCAAAAGTCACCTTTTCATTGTTTTTATATATGAGTTTGGTGAAGAGGGATGAATCACCCATCATATGTCTTGAGCACCCATTATCTATGAACCATTTGTCATTTTTGGTGATGTTCATTACCTACATAAGAAATTAAGTGATAACTTTTGGTACCCACAATTTCTCGGGTCCATAAGAGTTAGTAAAATGACTACAAATCCATATGGTATTCATTCCAAGTTTTTCATTTCTCTTGACATAACAATTATTTTTCACATGTCCATATTGTTGGCAAAAGTTACAAATAATATTCTTATTTTCATATAGAGAAGATTTCGATCTTGCAAAACATAAATCATCCCATCTAAAAGTGACAAAGTTCTTGTTCATGAATACATTTATATTCTTTTTCGTATCAACATAAAGATATTTTGCTTTTTTCTATGCAAGAGAACATTCAAATCATCCAATCTTTTCTTCAAGGAGGCTTGTTCTTCCTTGATCCTTGTTTTTACATGCATTCTTTTCTTCAACTCAGCATTTTCTTGTGATAGCCTACTGTTCATTCACAAGTTTAGAGTTAGCATTCAATAAAGCATTTGAATTTTGGACTAACTCCTTATTTCTAGCATATGATTCCTTTAAGCTATCATGCAATTTTAAAATGAAGGCTTCAAGATCATTATCATCATTTTCATCATTAGAATCATAAGTAGAAGTTACATCATCATTACCAATGGCCATAAAGGCCATTTGTGCCAATTCCATCTCTTCCTCATCTTCTACTTCAGAGTCGCAATCATCCCGAGTGATTTGAAAGTTATTGAAGAGAGGCTTTCTTCCTTCCTTTTCTTCTTGAAGGGACACTCATTTGTAAAGTGTCTAGGTTAACCACATTCAAACATTTTTCATTTTGCTTCTTAATTTCCGATCTTGGTCTTCCCTTTGAAATCATTTGAGTTGCTTGCTCCTCCTTTCCTCATTCTTCATTTGTTGATGTGGTGTTTGAGGAATCCTTTAGTGGGTGCAAGATCACCTTCATCAAGATCTTCATCTTCTAAATTGATGGAGCAACTTTCATCTTCTTCTTGAGAGGTCTTCAAGGCTATGCTTCTTTTTGGTCTTGCTTCCTCATCATCCACCACTTTGGCTTTGAGCTTTAATTCATATGAGTGAGAGAATTTATCAATGACTCAATGGGTATGGAATTTAAGTTCTTTGCTTCCTCTATAGCAATAGTCTTTGCCTCCCATTCTTTGGAAAGAGCATTCAAGATTTTTCTATTCTTCTCATCCAAAGAATATTCCTTCCTTAAGGCTCTAAGATCCTTGATAATATCATTGAATCTACAATACATTTTATCAATGTTTTTCATGTGGCTCCTCTTGAAGGATTCATACTCAGCAACAAGAAGAGATTTCTTTTGTTCTCTATGGATAGCATCATCACTTCCTTCATGAATTTCTTTCAATTTGTCCCAAATTTCTTTGGATGAAATGTATCCTTTGACACGTGTTGATTCATTAGCATCCAAGGCATCGTATAGTACATTCATGGCTTTTTCATTTAAGGTCAAATTTCCCTTGTCTTGAAGAGTGAGCTCATCCCTTATTTTTTTTCTCATCTTCTATTTGTATGATCATCAACAATGGTGGCTTCAATAGGACCTTCATTTACCACATACCACAAGTCAATATCAATAGAATGCAAAAAGATTTTCATTCTATCTTTCCAACTAATAAAATTTACCCTATTAAACCTAAGAAGTCTAGCGATTGATTGACCTTCAAAGAATAAAGCATTATTGGTTGCCATAAAGGCTCTTTAGTCAAAAGCAATTTAACCAAAATAAAGAGTCCAATGCTTTAATACCAATTATTGGTCCCAAGGCAACATAAGAAGGGGGTGAATTAGGTTTCTATAAATTTTCTTGCAAATAGATGCTCGATTCAAATTTCTTGTACTTGACAAGTAAGATGATAAAAATATACGCAATTAAGTGTAAAATGAATAGAATGAATTAAGAGAGAGATTAATAAACAGCACATCTAAGCTTGCTAGCTTGGAGTAGTAATGCACTAAGATGCTCCTTCTAATTTGGTGAGTCAATAATCTCAAATGTATACAAAGTAGGATCACCCTTACTCACATTACTTCTCTTTAGTTGAGCCAAAAATTTTACACTAAACCTCACTTTTGTACAAGATTATCACTCCACTCAATATTTTTTAATAGCACGCTTAAGTACACACTAATACAATATCACTAAAGAGTTAATTTGCACTGAAATTGCCTTTCTATTTGCTTATATTCAATGTGTAAGTTAATAATACATAATACATAAGGGTTGCTATTTATAGGTGCAATAAATCAGATCCCAACTACCTCCTAAGGGCTAGATAATAAATGCTACAAAATGTAGCCGTTATGGGTTTCAGACCGTCTGAGGTTATTATTGAGCGTCCGAACAATCGTCCGATCTGAAATATCAAGGAGTTGAGGTTGCCGTTCAGACGGCAGAGATTATGTCCGTTCCTTCGTCTGAGCTAGGTATGTTAATGAGTTCGGTCATCGGATGGTGTAGTGTGTCTGAAAGGTTTGGTGGTTAACTAGGTATGCTTTTCTTTCAGACAGTTAGCCTCGTCTGATATAATTTTTTTTGGACAGTTACATGCATCCGTTGCAGGTGCCTCAAAATCTTGCCTCTACCTGACATTTTGGATGGTGAATTGCGTCCTAGATAAATTTGTTCAGATGAGCTTGTGCGTTCAGTGTAGGTGCTCCAAATTCTTGCTTCTAGCCTGATCATTCGGGCAGTGCATTGCGTCCATGGGAATCTCGTTAGGATGAGCTTGTGTGTCCGAGAGATATAGTGCTATTCAGACGATGTACTTCATTCAAAAATTCTGCTAAGAACAACTAAACTAGAATTCCTGCACAGCTCAAGTCATAAGATTGTCAGATTATATTTGTCATCATCAAAACCAAGGTTTCAGATCATCAATTTCTATAGACGTCAGGTGAATTTGTGAGTTGGATGGTGGATTAGAGACATATTGCACTTCCTTACTTGAATCTATAGGGACCTCAGATTGCTCATTAAGATGATCACCACTGTAGAAATTACATGAGAGAAGCACTCGAGGGACCGAAGAGATGGCATTCAACATTTTCCCTCTACCAAAATGTTCCATTACCCTTGTCAAGTTTGTTATTGCATTCATCATTAAACCTTGTTGAGCTAGCAACACATCAATTTGATTAAGGTTCAAGACACCTCCTTGTTGAGTTTGGGCTTGTTACACTTGTTAATCACTTGCTTGAGCAATTGGAACATGATAGTAGTAATTGGATGCCATTCTATTGAGTAATGTTTGTGCTTATTATGGCATTTTAAAAGACATTAAACAACTCATGGAGGCGTCCACAATTGATCTCGTTTCTAAAGACAAGTATCCATAAGGCCTTCACCCATGTCTTGTTTGAATGATGTAATCTCATTTTGGAGCTTTGCAGTCCTCAAGGGGGAAAGTGCCTTGATAAAAACTCTTAAGCCAATTGATTCCTTGAGGTAAATATTCCCTGCACAAATGATTATAGCTGCCATTTCACTCTATCCCTCAAAGAAAAAGGAAGTGTTCTCATGTTAATGTAATTTGGATGAGCACCATTATATGTGAATATGTCTAGTACCTCATTGAAGTCAATCAAGCGAATATACAGATCCTCATTGAGGCCACCCCTAAACATGGTGTGAGTTTGTAGCATTTAAATAAGAGTGGGCTTGATTTTGAAACTGTTGGCTTGAGTGGGCACACGAGCAATGCTAGAGTTTGCCCTTTCAAAGTTTAGTGTTGCATAATCCCTAAAAGGACAAGCATTGCATTACCCCCATTACCGTTGTTCCCAAATTCACCTTGAAAGTTCCCATTGTCATTACCAAGCCATTGTTTCCCACTAAGATCCTCTTCTTGATCATCTTGTCTCAAATTCTCATCAAGTTCCCAAGCATTAAGTCATGGGGTTGCCATTTGACTATTGTTTTGGTCTTGTTGTTGTGTCTTTTCTTGTTGGATTCTTGTTAAGGTCCTTTCTATTTCCCAATAAAATGGTCTTGATGACCTTCTACCCTTGACCATAAACTGCACAACAAACAATAGCAAAAAGTCAAGTCCCAACGACAAACAATAAAAATTAAGAAACCTAAAAAACAATTGAAGAAACTACAACTAATCTAAACTACACGTAATTACTAAGGAAAAGAAAGTGTCTAATAAAGTATGACCCAATAGTCGCTCATATCACCATTACAAACTCAATCCCCGCAACAGCACTAAAAACTTGTTCAGATGGGTGATTGAGTAGGTGAAACACACTCAAATAAGTAATAAAATAACCCTAATCATTACCTAACCAACACTCGCACTATCCCAAGTATACAAGATAGGTTTATAGGTTAGCGGCGATCTTTTGGAGAAATTGTGTCCATGATTACTAATCTTATCAAATCGTTGACTATTTGGACAATAGGAAAGAAAGGGATTTTCCTACACTACTCAAGCAAATAAAAGGTTCAAAACTAAGAAAGCACTAAATTGACCTTATGAGCAATTAGAGCTATCATTAAGCTAAGGTAGAAAACCATAAAAAGACATAAACACATATGAAAGCAATCTTGACTAAAAGGGGCAACATAGTGTGCAAGAGCAATTAAGAGTTTGGAATAAACTAAAGATTAGATCTACTTCTATTAAAGCATGAAAAGTAAGCTAATGAATTGACTGAATCACTACAGTAAAAGAGCCAATAGAATTATGCAAGAAAATAGGCAAATAGAATTCTAATCTTGAAAGTAATTAAAGTGCTACAAGGTAGATAATTAAACTAAACACTAGAAACAAAGTTAATCTATTCCACCAACTAAGAAAGCAATTAAAGACTTAGGCAAGAAAGTAAAAAATAAATGAGACCAAAGGCAACAATATTTAATAGTACCCTAAAAAAGCATATAAATCATAACTATCAAATGGTTGAACAATGATTGAAAAATAATAAGGAATTTGCCAATAATAAGAAATCCTACACTAGATGCTATGCTGTTATTCATTTTATGCAATTTTGGGAAAGAAATTAAAATGCAAGATTTATTGGATTCAAACTAATGATCGAGCAAGATAAACTAGAGTTAATGAAAACCCACAACTAAATAAAGCTTAGAAAGTAAGGAAAAACAAGATTCAAAATAAGATTAACCAGTACAAATTAAGATTTATACTAAGACTATGAGGTAGTAGAAACTTGAACTACGTTAAATTGCAAGAGAGAGAATATGAAAATGGTTGAAATTGATATAAAATGAAAGCTAATAAAAATCCCAATAATTTAAGAGTGAAAGGTCAAATTGTCACAAGCTCATAATTAGAGTTTAAGTACAAGGAGAAAGTAGTACAATGACAAGACTAGACTAAGGAGGCTAAAAAACTAAAACTAACCTACACCTACTACTATGTTTTCTTTAGATGTATGTCTTAGGATAATTTCAAAAATCTCCAGGTCAAAGTGCTAACTTTTATCGTTTATTGCAGTCAACATTTTTGCCATACAAATTCAGTGAGCTCGATTGTTAAGGGATCTCATAGCTACTTGGTAACCGCTGTTATATTGCTTCTTGGATTCTTTGACCACGGTAGTTGCACCTTGAAGCTGAAGTGATGGAAACCGTGATTGTTGAGTTCTTGACTTGACTTCTTTGACCTCGGTTATGAAGTCATTGACCAGACTTTGGTTTTTCCTTCTATTTCCAAGTAATTGTGCTTAACTCATTGGCTTCTTCCACTTCTTTAACTGGCAGTATATCTCCAAAATTACCTACAAAAACTCACAACAAATCATAAATTGAAGTTCACCTAATATCATAATTGATAATTAAGCCCAAATTAGTGCATAATTCTACCAAACATCTAAATATTAGTCTAAGTTCCTGAAAATTCACATATTTAGATGCTAAACATACACTAAGAGCTCCTCACTTGATGAGAGCATGGACGAAGCAACTCAAGCATCCCTTACAGTAATTACTTAGCAAATTTTCCTTAATTTTGATTTTCACTGATTTTGATACTAATACTTTCTTTCGTATGCTCAGATTGGCCTTCCTTTTCATAATATCAAGCACATTTCTTTGGAATTGGTCAACAAAAACTCTCAACTCGAAGCCGAGCTTCATCAATTTGCGAAGAACAAGGTAGAGGCTCTCAAAATATGAATAAATAACCAAAGCCAATTTAGCAAGCACATCGGCATGTATATTTGTCCCGAGGGATCTTTACAAACTCTACCTTCATAAAACTTTGCTTGTAATGCTTTACCTTTTGAAGGTATTTTTGCATAGTGACTTCTTTGGCTTTAAAGTTTCCTACGATTTTGCTGACTACCAACTAAGAATCACTAATAATTTAAGCGCTTGTGCTCCCATAGTTTTAGCCAACTTCAATCAGTACTGTTAAAAATGCTTCATATTTGGCTTCACTATTTGTATATTCGAAGCCAAATCGACGGGCATTTGTGAAGTGGTTTCCTTCAAGAGTTCAAATAGTTGTACCAACTCCTGATCCCAATTCACATGAAGCTTGATCTACATGTAGTTCGTATACTTTATAATCTGCTTTAGAATCATCATTATCTTATACAATCACAACTTTATTGATCTTGAGTAGCTCAGCTATCCCTTCAATTAGAAAGTTCATTAAAACTTGTGCCTAAACTGTATTTCGTGGTCGAATTCAATATAAAACTCTATCATTCCACTGATCACTTGAGCATCCAACCCGATACATAGGGTATCCCAAGAACTATCTTTAAAGGAGAGTTTGCATATACAATGATCTTGTGCCCTTGGTGGTAGGGTCTTAACCTTCTAGATGCCATGATCAGTAAGAATGCTACCTTTTCAATGGGAATATAGTTACGTTCAGGGCCATGTAGAACCTTACTTGTAAAATAGTTGAGTTAGATCAGCCTCTGAACTCCATCTCGTTCGGCCACTAGTACCGAATTAATCGTTTCTTCAGATGATGAAAGATAAAGGTATAACTCTTCCCTTTCTTTTGGTGCTATTAATCGAGAGAGAGAGAGTTCCCAAGTACTCCTTTAGTTGTTCAAAGGCTTGCTGGCACTGTTTTGTCCATTCGAAATTCTTTCCCTTTCTTAATTGTTAAAATAAGGGAAGACTTAGTTTGGCTGACTTCAAGAGGAAATGATTTAAAGCAACAATCCAACCAATTAACTTTTGAATATCTTTGACAGAGGATGGATGCTTCATGTTTATAATGGCTCATACTTTTCAGGGATGGTATCAATCCCTCTTTGAGAGATAATGAATCCCAAGAATTTTTCTGATTAAACCCCAAAGATACACGTTAATGGGTTTAATCTCATTTGAATGCTCTAAAGTACCTCAAAGGTTTCTCATAGATCGTCTATGACCTCAACCTCTGTTCGACTCTTAATAACCATCTACACGTAGACCTCTATCTTTCAGCCAATCTGAATTTTGAAAACTTTATTAACTACCTTTTGATAAGTAGCCCCAGCATTCTTTAACTCAAACGGCATAGTTGATAGCAGTATGTGCACTTTAGTGTTATTATTGTTGTTTTCTCTTCATCTTCTTTACTTTGGAATATTTCATTATAGCCTTTGTAGGCATCTAAGAAGCTACCAAACATAAAAGCCACTAAAGAATCTATAACTATATCAATTCAAGGTAAAATGTAACTATCCTTAGGATAGGTTTTTTAAAGATCTGCAAAATCCACACACATTTGCCTATTTTCTTTTGGCTTCTTAGATACAACAAGTTTTTTGACTAATCTGGGATTACTAATCCATGTAGGATATAATAATTTTTTGATAATCCGAATGACTAACAACTTACCAACTTCAACTTCAATAATTGCACTACGCTCGAGTTTGAAAAGTCTTTTTCTCTGATTTATAGGCTTGTGATTTGGAACGATGCTTAATCTAGGGTGCTCAATTATTTCCCTTGGAATGCCTGACATGTCAGTTGTTGACTAAGAAAAGATATCCTCATATTCAAAGAGCAGTCAGATCAGATCGGCTTTTAGCTTAGCAGGAAAAAAAGCACAAATATGAAGTCTCTGATCAGGATGTTTAGGATCAAAAGATATATCTTCAATTGGTACTCCTGATGCTGGCTCAATTTTTCCCTTATTTTGATCCTCTAAAGGTTCGGGAGGCTTTGTCGTAGAAACTACCTTATTTTCTTCAGGAAGTTCTTCAATTTTTAGGGTTTAGCTTTTGCTCTTCAAAGACAAGAGGTAGCAATTCCTAGTCTCCTACTGATTTTCCTAGACTGTTCCTTCCAATCCATCCCTCAAGGAAAATTTAATTCCTAAGTCAAATATCGAGGGAAGGATAATGAATGCATATTGTGAAGGCCAACTCAAAATTGTGTTGTAAGAGCTAGATTGTTTAACAATAACAAAATTAATTACTTTCATTCTACTTTTGGGTGGCTTTCTTAAGGGTCAAAAATAGCGAGATACGACCCTCGGGCATAATAGAACTGCCGCCAAAGCCCTCTAATGGATTTTGAACTTGTTGGATGTGATCATTACTTATTCCCATTCATTCCTGGGCATGTCAGAAGATCACACCCGCAGTACTGCCATTATCCAAAAAAAATTTATGCACTTTGTAATCCCTAACCTTAACATGTACAATAACCGGGTATGCACATGGAAATCTATTAGACAGGGGATCAACATCAAAGAAAATGAAAGGCAAATTTAGCTTAGGCTTTTTCAAAGATCTTTCTCTCTCAGGATAATATCTTGCATATCTATTTTGAGCCTGATAGGAGTCTTCATTGGCCGGACCTCCAGCAATCACATTGATTATTCTAACCACATCACTATTATTGGCTGGAGGTCCCCTTCGATTACTGTTGTTGTTGTTGTTGTTAGCTCTTTGGTATGCATACTGATCATTATTTGGCCGAGGAGGATGGTTGTTCGGGTTCCTTATACATCAAGTAATCGATAGTCCAAAGAATATACTCTATAAATATATCTTCCATATTGCCTTTTCTATGCCGATCTTCAAATCATTACAATCTTCCATATCGTGCCCTTGATCGGCATGGTGAGCACAATAGCGATATCTATCCTACTTATGTTGCTCAGTTTTCATGGGCAAGGATGTTTTGAAAATATCAATGTTTCTAATCTCAAAAAGATTATCATGCCTAGGCACATTAAAAGAAGTGAACTTCTCATCAGATAAAATTCGAGTTCGAGTAGGTTTAAAGTTGTTAGCTTCTAGATACATTATTTAACCCTCTAGCAATTTAGGATTTCTGAACTGTTTGTTTAATGGATTAGTTCATCTAGGATTATTGCATTCAGAATCCTTATTTGCCTTGTTCTTTTTCAGATCGTGCGGCCTTCTCCTCTATTGGCCTTTTTCCTTTCTATTTAAAATCTAGCAGCTCTCTCTTGGACCTGTTCAACTCTTCTCTCCTCATATGGCTTTCAGCTTGATTTCATGAGTTTGAAGAAGATCTTTGGAACTTTAGAGGCCAACTGATAATTAAGCAATCGTATTTTTAAGCCATTGCAGAACACTACAGTCATTAACCTTTCATTAATATCTTAGACTCGCATTGTTCATTATTGAAGCGTCTAATGTACTATCTCAAGGTTTCTTTATTCTTTTATCTTATATTCATTAAATGTGAAACCTCTTTTGATATAACCTGTCGACTCATGAAATGTCTCAAAAATTTCTCTACTAAGTCATTATAAGAGGACAGCAATCCTAAAGGAAGTTCTTTAAACTATTTCTGAGCTAACCCTCTTAAAGTAGTTGCAAAGAGTTTGCACTTAATGGCATCATAGTAACCACAAAGCCGAGCAATGGCCGATACATGAGCAATGTGATCGGCTGGGTTAGTGGTTTCTTGGTAATGATCTAAATCAGGTTGTTTAAAATTAGGCAGAATCTGTTCTGACCTAATGAAAGGAATAAATGGGTCACGATCAATTCTGATATTGCCTGCTACAATATGTTGACCAATATTATTCTGAGAAAACAATTGTTGAACACGAAGTTCAACTTTGACGATAAATTTAGCCTCAGGTGTATGAGGTAGTGGTGGTAGAATTTCTTCACAATATTCGATATTCAGCCTTGGCCTTGGGTATAGTCTATCATGAATAGATCGGGATCTTTACCTACTAACAGTTCTGGTGACTTGAGGTCCCTGATTACTGACCCTTTGTGTACTGCTAGAAGTATCTTTTTCTCTCCTCTCCTATTTGAAAGGTTCAACTAGAATAGTCTAGTTGTGTAGTGCCTCTTACTTATGCATTTCTACAAATTGTTAAATAAATGCAAAGTTTTCCTAAAGGAACTACATCATTTGCTCTTGTGCGCTAACTTCTCGCACTTGAGAAGTTTCTCCCTTGTGAAATTTCGCATTTTGACCCTTAGATTTTGAATTGGAAGGGGTTCATCCCTACTATTTCCTCTTCATCTGTTCTTCACTGCTGATGAAGATAAGACAATTAGATTCAAACATTTAAAATATAATTGTATTTGAAACCAAAGACTAAATCGATAGAGTAGTTTGATTTTTTGTTCGATTCCTACAGATGGTGCCAATTGATGAAAGGTAGTATGTTCGGAGGGTAGATAATGTAGAATTGTAGAGAAAGATAGTAATGATTGTATTAAATGTGTTTGAATTTTGTTAATAGGAGGCTATTGATATTAGTTACATATCTTGAGGGATGCCCTTTTTTATAGGCAAGCGTCAGGGGTTAGAGTCCCTCTTCACAAGCCTAATTATATATTTGCCCTTAATGAGCTTTCTTGCATTGCAAGTAACCAAATCAATGTCATATTATGCGAAGATATCAAGGACAGCATGTGTGGCCAATTAATATGTGATCTTGTACAGTGGGATGAGGTTTCGAGGGAGCAGTTTTTGCATCAAGTTTTCTACGGGCAATCAAATTCTTGGAGGAGCACTGGCAACAACTTTGTCAAAATATAAGGACTATGTAGACATATCAGTGATTTGATTACGAATCCCATATATAGGAAGCCCTTATCTTCGATTTTGAGGAAAACAATGCTGGATTTAGCTGATAAAATTGCACATGAATCTGGAGAGAAGTCATAGGAAGGCGTAGTGTTTCCCGGCCGTAATCACCGGATCCATGGCACAATACATGACAGAACTTGAGTTTACAGTGGTGGCTTACCTTTAATTTCATCCTTATATGCATCATACGAGAGATCCTTTGAAATATGCCCCAAACCATCGACACTCCTCCTTATTATGATGTGTCTTATACTCTAATATCCTATATGGCTTACCACGAGTTTTTGCCACAACCAAAATGTTGATCAAGGAATGGAGATGGATGGTCAATTAAAGAGTGATAAAATTTTGGATCTCGCCAATGTCAAAGTCGAACAGCAATGTAAACGACATGTTATTGGGTACTTTTCTTCTACCAAAGGTACCTGTATGACTTTTAACATGCATAGCAACTATGATTGTATGTATGTTAACCAGTAATAACACATATTCAAGATTACTTGGCAAATTCAGTAACTTGTCACTAAATCTATAAAAGAATGAACGAATTCTGATCAAGTATTTGAAATTAGGGGTTGGTAATTTATTAAAATATTGTCACGTAGATTAGTTTTGACAAATGGTCTTGAATAATAAGATCATGTAAATGATATTTTTACTTCTTTGCAATGTGACAGACTATAAATTGGAGTCTGAATTAATTCTTATTCTTGATATATTTCAGGTTTGAACAGGTACAGGATTGGAGATATTCTCATGGTAATAGGTTTTCATAATAATTCTCTTGAATACCGATTTGTACAAAGGCGTAATGTGGTTTTAAGTTATGATCCAGATAAAACCACCGAAGAAGACCTCATAAAAGCTGTCACTAACGCCAACTACATAATTGACCATTTGGATATCTTCTTGCATATTACAGTAGTTATGCAGACACATCTTCTATTCCAGGTCACTATGTCCCGATTATTTTGGGAGGTTCAAATGAGGGCAAAAGTTGACATACTTGACCTTGATAGGGTTCTTATGGAGTAATGTTGTAATATAGCGGAAGAGTCACTAGATGCGATGTATAAGATGCTAAGGAATTGGGGCAATGTCATTAGTCCTTTGAAAATTAGAGTTGTGAAACAAGGAACATTCTGTTCGCTCATGGATTTTTTTTATTTCACAAGGAACTTCTTTAAATCAATACAAGACGCTGAAAAACATTAAATCTGAGAAAGCCATTCAACCATTGAACTCAAGGGTCATCAGAAGATTTTCCAGCAAAGTTCTGCCCAATCAACTCTCTTAGCTATATGGAATTAGACTTTGCAAGTGTCAATACCCTAGAGTTCAAATGAGGACATATAAATGTCTACTGTTGTTTTTCTTCATATGTCTATCTGTTTTTCTTCCCATTAAGAAACCACTACCATATTCAGTTTTGATATCAGCAATCTCCTATTTGTTATTCTTCAACTTTCGTTTTGTACATTTCTTTTCTGGCCTTTAGAGCAATATTAGGCACAAAGTATACGTACCTTGATTTTATTTTTTATTTATTTTTGCGGTTTGTCGTGATTGAACTCGGTTATGTATTGATTTTTTATAATACTATTAGCTAATTCTTTTAATTTGAATACGGGGACTCATCCAAAATGTAACTAATCTCATATATATATATATGAGAAAACAAGAAGAGATTTGACATGGAAAGTTCCAAGCTGAGGTAAAAGAATATAATCCAACTCCAACAAATAACATCCTCATGATAACAACAGAAATGTTATATCTTGTCCTTTTTCATTTCTTCGTGGCATGTTGTTTTTGGTGTACCTTTTAGTACATACTTCTTGCATTGATCGTCGAATTATATTTTTTAATCAGATTGGTTCCCAAACCAATGTGGATACTTCAAATGAGACTTAAAAGTGCTGGCACTACAAAATAAATACAACTATTGAGAAATTAAAAACACAATAATTTGAATGAAAAATAATTTACAATATGAAATATGAGTGATACAAGATTTAACATTATTTGGGTTAATTACCAAGCCTATGTCCAATGAGAGAAAAAACTATACTTTTAGTATGAGAGAAAATACTTATATAAGAGTACAAATTGAATCCCAAGTCCAAAACCTTGTATAACCTCTCACGCTCCAAGAACACTCCCACTACAAGTACAAGATTACATAGTTCCTAATTTGAATTTTTCTCCTTTGGTATTGTATTTTTATTGTTAGCGAACCCATCTATTTATAGTAAACATTACTTGAATATTACTCTAAGTAATAATAGAAAATAACCTATTTTACACCTAAACCATATACAATAAATAATTTAGCTACTACTCCAAACAATTAGACTAATAGAAAACTATTTAGTCACCATAAAAAACAAACTTGCATACAAGAAAATTAATCAATTTCCTAATAAATCTCTACCTTGGCGAATTTTTCTATTATCAAACTGGAAACCAACAAAAATGATTATATCCATTTACCTTTCATCACCAGTTAACATGGCTACTAGCTACACACACCGAATCAATACAATCCTGTATCCAATTGATTCAACTAGCAAATGAACATGTGAAACTAACCGAACCCAACCTCCAATCAACTCGCAAGAGGGGCCTCAATTCACCCTCTTCCTTAGCAGGATTTCACTTCTTACCACCAATTGTAATTTGGAAGCATCTTGGATCCCTCCATTCCCAATCCATTGAGGTAACTAAATAGTACAAATCACAATACTTCTTTTTTTTCCAAGGACTATCCCGCCATATGTGATTTCCAAGATTTCACCTTCAACGAAAATCTCGTAGAGTTTAACTAGTTCAAGAAAATTAGATTCTTTCATATCTTTGAGAAATATGCCGCACCACTCCAAGAACAAAGCACTCCATATAATATTTTAATGTTCCCACTCCAACACCCATAACTTCAAAAGTATACTCGTCTCCCTAAGACAAAAACATGCCTTCTTTATAGTTGAAATACATCAAAATATTCTAACTAGGAGCAAATATTTGAAACACAATTAGAATCTAAAATCCAACACAGAAGAATTATTCAAATCTTTAGAGATTGTCAGAACATATCCACCTGATGCATTATGTCTAAAATTAACAATCTGGACTTGACCCTTTACCTTGACTTTTGAATCATTTTATCCTTAGATTCACTTTAAAGTATCCTTTCTTTCTGATTCTTTCCTTGAGAAAATCAAGGCAGTTTCTTGTATCTCACACTAGTTTACCTTTTTTTGATTTAAAGGATAACTGTACATTCTCAAACTCCAAACTGTCTTTCCTGTATAATAGAAATGTCGCCACACTTTCATAGAAATTAAGGCCCTAAGATAAGAAGTAAAAGAGTCTAATCTTCCTACTCAATATCAATTTAAAATTTTGGAAATAATCCAAAATTATATTATGTCAACAAAAAAGAGTAAAACCAAATTTATGTACATCAATTCTAACTTGTCCCACTCATCATCCTTGAATAACTACAACATGCTTGTTGGCTTCCTATCCTTTCCCTTCAACGCTTTTTGCCAAGCCTTGTTGAACAAGGATGTTCTTTACTCTTCAATCCCAAAATATAAACTTTACACCCATTGAATTGTTGAATTGAAAATTTAAACTAACCTACTTGATCTCAAAAGTTAACCAGAACACAACGAAACTCTAATACTAATTTTTACACATCTATCAACACGGAATAAAGACAACTATTGAGATATCAAGAACACAACAATTTATTCAAAAACAAGACGCAAAATGAAATATAAGTGGCATACAAGATTAACATGGTTCACCTTAATTACCAAGCCTGTGTCTATAAAGAGAAATCCCATCCATTATTATGAGAGAAAACACCCATAGAAAAATAAACCTTGAATCCCAAGTCCAAACCCTTGTATATCCTCTCACATCCCAAGAACACTTTCATTACAAGTATAGGATTACATGGTTCTTAACTTGTATTTTTATCCTCTTGTATTGTGTCTTTATAGTTATTAGTCCGAGTCAACTCAACTATTTATAGGGAATATTACTTGGACATTACTCTAAGTAATAATAAAAAATAACTTGTCTTACACCTAAATCATATAAACATAAGAAATAATTTGACCAGCATTCCAAACAAGCAGACTACTAGAAAACTACTTCCTCACAACACAAAACAAAACTTATCGAAAAGAAAATTAGCCAATTTTCTAACAAAATAGTTCTTCATCTTATTCTTATATTGGCATTATCATTTTCTAGTTTTAAGTCTTACTAATCCATAATCTTTATCAAATTTAAGGACATAGGTCCTTCTCCTTTTGCTCTCCCACCTTCTAGTAAGAAATTTAAGTACACTAGTCTTGGTGCCTCCAATGTTTCTAATAGTTCCTCATTCAGTTCTTCCTCTATGACCTTTTCTCTAAGTGGGTCTGGGGTCAAGGAAATAGACAAAAATTATAGTTTTCCTCCAAATTTTCATTTGTACTATCCCCTGGAGTTAAGCAGGACTAACAATTTGCCCCAATGATTGGATTGTAGTTTATGAGAAAGTGCTGCATTTTTTCCATAATTCTTTAATGAAGGAAATCCTAACTATTCATAAAATCTCTTTAGGGCAATTTCTTCCCCTAGGAATGATTTTTATCATAGGTTTCAAAGCCTACTGTAGGTATCTAAAGGTTAACTACATTTCATAATTATTTAATCAATTTCTTTGGTATTCAAAGAAGTGGATTTGAGACAGACGAGTCTATGTATATAACAAGAATCGAGTCACAATTACCAAACAAAACCCTTCCATAGAAGGATAGATTTTTTCTTTGTGTCTTATTTTGTAGTTAGTCTTGGTTACTCACTCCAAAATGTAGAGTGGGTATGACCATAGTCACCATAAATGCAGTATAAATATAGGGATACGATATGTTACCTTTTAAAATACCGGATATGTAGAGATAGATTTAATCGATATATCACGATACGCTGCTTCTTAAAAAATGTTGTTACATTATCGGGATGAAGAGGTAGTTGTGTGTAGTAGATACTTCCTCTATTTCAAAGTAACTGTCACTTCGGTTGGTGCACACAAAGTAAGAAATCTATTAAATTGCATTAATTTTGGAGAAAAAATTAATAAATACTCCAAAGTGAATATATTACTCTTTTGCATTAATATCCCAGCAACATAATCTTTCCTTCATTAATGTAGCACTAAGGGTAAAAGTTGAAAAATATCATTTAATACTTTCTTGATTTTCTAAACCGACAGATAATATGGCACAAGATAAATTGTCTAAAATGATAGTTATTTTGAAACGGAGGAAGTAGTATTAATAATAAATGTTGATTTTTTAGTAACTAAAAAAAAGAAAATGCTTAACTTTAAAAAATTATTATTCTCAATCCAATACTAAATAGTTCTAATTAGGTAAATTTAGAGAGTATTTTCTCATTTTCTCAATAAATAAATAAAAAATAATGAAACGTGTAGAGAAAGGAAAAAGAAATAAAGCATCCTTATCCTATTAAGGATTCGATACCTTTGACATTCCGAAACATAAATCGCTGCATTTCGAACCACAAATGAATCTTGTTTCAATACACATAAATCAGTATATAATTTGTAGGGATAGGGAGGGTTTTCGGTAACTATGCGTATGATAACCGTTAACATTACTGAAAAAGAAGGAGGTCTCACTACTTTTCAATCATCTAACAATCTGTAATATTCATTCCGTAATGCAGGGTGGATAGCAAAAAAAATTTCTTTATCTTGAGACAGGCTGCATTCACCTCTCTAGACCATAGGGAATATCAGTTTTCCTTCTCAGCTTTATATTGTAATCCACAAACTGTAGAATAGGATATATTTCAGCTTTAATACGTGAGAACTTTTCAAATGATGAGCTCATTTTTTTTGTGTGCTCTGCCAAGCTATTAGATCTCCTAATTACGAGTAGAGACAAATAAACCCTAAGTAGTTTAAAATTCTAGAAAACCACTGATCATACCTTAAGAAGTTGGTCGTAGTTGGACTTTAGCAAGTTAAGATCATGTTTCACTCATAATAATCTTTTCCTTCTAGCATCATTTTCTATTTAAAGAAGGGAAAAATGCAGTGTTAGCCCTCAAAATTTGGATCGCAATCTATCTTAGTTCCCAAATTTTCATGCAAAATACATTTTAGTCCTTAAATTTTTCAATTTTTATCAATTCAAGACAAATTTGAAAATTCCGTCCATTATGTAACCAAGCAATTGTTGTTAGGAGTTCTTCCTCGTGACAGCTCTCTTGTTGAAAAGTTCTGTACAACTCACTTTACAATGCATAGTCAATATTTTTGTCCATTAGATGATTGAAAAGTAATGTGATCCTCTTACTTTTCAATTATCTCAACGACTATCATATTCATTCTATATTACGAAGTGAGTAGCCAATTCTTACACTTTGTTACTACCCCGCTTTCTTACTCATCATTACCCAAAAAAAATACGATTTTTTCTAATTCTACTCTCTCCTTCCCATTAAAATTAGGGTTAATAACACTTTGCCCTCCGGTATGCACATATGGGTAATTACACTTTGTCCCCTTGAACTATAGAAATATATATTTTATCCCCTATTCACATTATTCATTTTTTAAAATTTTAAAATATCAAGAAAATTTACTTAGATGACTAAAAGACCCTTCATATCATATTTTGATTTTTTACGTATTTAATTAATTTTTGACAATTATAAAAGAATTAGGAAAACATAAAATATAACAAGACATTGACATCTTGGACTTTAAGGAACGAAAATGTGAGAAATTGTTGAATTATATTATATCCGACATCACAATTTGCACAGATTAAGTCAAATATTAAAATTGTAAAATGTTAAGAGACATAAAAAAAAAATTACAAAGTTTTATAAAAGTTATATTTTTCATACAATACGTTTACAGAAAAAATTTTCATAGGAAACAAGCCCATTAGGAAATGTTCTACCACTACAATTAAACATTCAAATTCGAAATAATATAAAATGAAATCTAAAAATTTTAAAAATTTAACCAAGAAATATATTTGATATAGATTACATTGAAATATTATATAGTTTATTTGTACTTTTTTTAAAATTAATTATCACATCATTATTAAAATTTAAATACATAAAAATCAAAATATAGTAGTAAGGATATTTCAGTCATCTAACTAAATTTTCTTGATCTTTTAAAATTTTTAAAAGATGAATATTGTGAATAGGGGGCAAAGTGTATATTTTTATAGTTTAGGGGATAAAGTGTAATTACCCATATAGTTCAGGGGACGAAATGTTATTAACCCTTAAAATTAAAATATCATATTTTTCATTTTCGTATGTTTCAAAATTTTTGTCACCTTCACAAATTCCAAGTTATCTTTTCTTTCTTTTCATTATTTCCCTTCCTTTAATTATTAATCATGTCATATCTCAAATTCAAAATTTAAATTTTGAGGACAAGAATAAAAAGAAGAGCACTAATATTACAATTAAAGCACTATTCTTAAAAAATTATATTAACGAAAAACATCGGAAATTTTAGAACAGAGGGAGTATTTTATTTATTTATTTTTTGCTGATTGACATTTTTATCATCGAATTCCTTTTCCGGGTCCATCCATTTTTGAGGAAACTCGTATTTTGTACAAAAGCTGCCCATAGTGCATAGATCGAGGCGAAATTCCCCAAAGATCGGAATGCAGCCCTAAAGAAAAATGCATGAGTTTACGTTCCGTGCAACATCTGCTACTTGTAACAAAAGCTTAAGGACGTAGAGGATCAGGCGAACCAAAGAAAGATAGAGGAGTCATTAGCTGCAACACTGAAAGAGGGTGGAGAAAAGCTAAAAGACTTGTGCGGTCTGCATGATAAGGTGGTTGGTCCATTGAAGAAAGAACACCAGGCTGAACTCACTCAAGTTAGCGAGGATGTTAAGCAGTTTGAGCCCCTGAAAAATCTTGTGTTGTAGATAATTTTCCTGGTTTATCGAACTAGAAAAACCAGAGCTTTGGATGACCTAAAGAGAGAAGTATTCTCAACGCTCGAGCCTTTTTGCTCAGTTTCCTAAATATGATCCTGATGCTTACCCCCTTGGGAAAGTTTGGCATCCCTAATTAAGAATATTAATGAAATATCCTACCTAAAATGTGATCCAGGTGAGGAGAATGTTCAACCAACCACCTAGTTTGATGATATTAATTGGTTCTGCCCATTAAATTCCCTTTTCATTTTTCACCTTTTCTTTGAATAGCTATAATATTGGACAATTCTGCAACAGGTATTGGAAATTAGTGCTCAAGTGAGTACATCAAATTGGGATGCGACATGTGGATCACAAAAATTTGTGCACCATTATTTATTTTTGTGGCCATCATTCCAATACTTGGTGTTATCGGGTGCTTTGGAGCCGATAATAAAATAATTTGTTAAGGAGTTTTTTGAGATTTGGAAAAACAGAAAATTTTGCAAAAACCCAAAAGGATTTGTATTATTATTATTATTATTATTATTATTATTATGAAGAACAGTAGTTTTAATAGAAATGGTTATGTTTAGATAGTGTAAATATTTTATTGATGCCTGAATAATGTTTTGTAATCATTCAAAATAATTATTGTCCAAATAAAATTCCAAAAATAATATTCCAAAAATAAGAAGTGTCCAAATAGTACCGTGTCTATTACTAATGGTGTTAGATTTGGATAGTGAAAATTTTTCATTATTCTCAAAATTATATTTTGTAATCATTCCAAATAATCATTCTCCAAAATATTTCATTATTCTCAAAATTGTTTTTACAACACATATACAACTACTATTCTAAAAATAATAATTGTCCAAATAGAGCTAGTTAGTAAATAAGTAAACAACAAATGTAATGCTAAAAAATAGTTTAAAATAAATGAATGGGTTATTTTTATTTTACCCCCTTAATGTTTAGGGTCAATAACTTTAGTTCATAACATTATTTTTTAGCCATTGAAGTCCCTGGACTATTACTCAGAGCTAATGATGTTAGATTTTTTACTTAAAATGACACACAAAATATGTTATTTTCTTTCCATTATAAATAGAATTTGATGAAATTTGGGAAATGGTGATAAAAGATTAAAAAAATTGAATGAAGTAAAAATGGAGAGAGAGAGAAACATTTGTTAAATGATAGTCATTTATTTATATAGAGTTATAGGGGTATTTTTGTCAAAATTAGCATGAATGTTGAGTTAGATTTTACAGAATGACTTAATTGCTGAAAAATAACATTCGTGACCAAAATAATAGTGATCCGATACATTTAATGGGAAAAAGTGAAGTTAACACAAAAAAAATTACACCCTGCATTTTAAAATAACTATCGATTTAGACAAACTGTCTTGTGCCAAATTATCTATCACTTTTGAAAATCAAAGAAGTATTAAATAATATTTTTTCAACTTTTACCCTTAGTTCCATATTAATGGAGGGAGAATTATGTAGTTAGATATTAATGTAAAAGAGAAATTTAATTACTTTGAATTATCTTATTGTAAAAGTTAATAGTTTTCTTAATTTGTGCCCACCAACTAAAAGTAAGCAGTTATTTTAAATGGAGGGAGAATCTTTTAAGACTTACATTTTGTCTACATCAATATATACAATGGTCTTTACATATGTTTGATTAAAAGCCTCGAGTTATGTTCATGATGATAACAAAAAGAGTGTTGTATTTATTGCGACAAATATAAGGGTTAATTGCACTTTATCACCTTCTTCTTTAACTTTATTAATACTTTAATCCCAAACGTTATCTTTTGAGTATTAAAGTTTTTGGACAAATGATCAAAAGTTGAATATTTTTAATGGTCGACTTGCAATAATAATGAAAGAATTGTAATAGGACTAAGTAAGAAGTTACATAAAGGGTTGATCGCTCATATTGAAATAAAAACTCTTACATTTGTTGTGACCATTATAAATTTTCAAGTATTTATGATGACGAGTGTAAAACAAGAAAAATATCATATTATTTTTTTATCAGAAGATATAAATAAATATTTATGTTGGTAAAAGAAAATAGTAAATGTTTGTGATAGTCAAGGAACGTGCCGTGATAACAAAAGAAGTGTAATAGGATTAAGTAAAAAATTACATAAAGGGTTGATCGTTCATATTGAAATAAAAACTATTAAATTTATTGTTTTCATTATAAATGTCTAAGATTTTATGATGACAATTGTCAGACATATAAAATATCATATTACTTTATGATTGGGGTATAGATAAATATTTATGCTGGTAACGACAAAAAATTGAATATTTATCATGGTCGACTTGCAATGATAACAAAGAATCGTAATAAGACTAAATAAGAAGTTACATAAAAGGTTGATCGTTCCATTCATTCTACCCTCTACTCATCCATACGACATCTCATTCATGAAAATTTATTTCTGTCTACATGATCCCCAATTTAAACAGATTTTTAGGTGTTTCTGGTGTTAAACAAACCACTTTCCTCTTCAGGTACCCTAATTCTGGGGTTGATAATTTCTAACACGACACGCTAACATGACACGACATGAAATTAACAAGTTATAATATGATCCAGTCAAATTTTATCAGGTCATTATTGGGTCAACCCATTTATGATACGAAATTAAATAAGTTGGGTTGGATCAACCCGTTAAGTTATTGAATTAACAGATTTTGCTGAAGTGCTATGTCGATTATAATTTAATATAGCATACTCTAAGATTCCCCAACTTGTACCGGATTTTCACTTTACACCTTGAACTATCTAAATCTTCCTACTTAAATCCAAAATGTGATTCCATCAAAAAAAATATAATGGTTGTAGAGCACGTGTGCAACACTCTCTGTTAAATGCTAGTGACCATGAAAAGGACTTACTCCACTTTACACTCTAATTTGTACCAAATACTCACTTTGCACCCTAAATAATTTTTTGGACACTTTGCACACCTAACTATATATAGCTTCCTACTTAAGTTTAAAATGTGATTCGGTCAAAAAAAATAACGGTTGTAGGACATATGTGCAACACTCTCCGTTAATTACAAGTGACCATAAAAATAAAACTAAATGAAAATCAAAACAGTAGAAAAATTTCATATAAAGGAAAAAATTATGAATAGAAAAGAAAAAAAAAAGTTGAACAAAAATATTCAGAATAAACTTAAAAAAACAAAAATTAGAAAAATCGTTAGGTTTCTTTGCGCCATAAGCTTCTTCTTTTGTACATCTTCATCATCCATGGATTGCTTTGTGCCCTATTTTCTTCAACCTTTTCATTCCATAGCTTTTCGAATTCTTGTACAAATATGTTTTAGGCATCAGTTGATTGAAAACAACTCAATATTTTGAATACTTTAAACTGGTATTCGCATTTCGTTGTTGGTGCCACGAGCATAATCTATACATAGCTGTTGGAAGAAGTCTCTTAATTGCTTTCCGCATCACACTGTCACCATCTGTCATCATCTGTCATTACAAATATTGGCATTTTTCCATTCATGCAATCGAAAAAAGTATCTAGCAACCATTCGTATGTTTCAACTTTTTCATCATGCATAAAACATACACTCGAATATCGTTGATTTGAATTGATTGTTTATACCTACAAAGTATATGCATCGTAAGATATAGTACAAAGAAACTAGAAAAAATTCATTCTAAACTTTATACCATTCGTACCTGCGAACACAACTAATGATTTTTGATATACAATTTTGAGATAAGTTGAGTCAAACACAAGTACATCTCTGAAAATTCTGTAGTCCATTCTTGACCGTGTATCCGCCCAAAAAATTCTGCGCAACTTTCCTACATTATCACAATCATATTTGTAATAGAATATTTTGTTTGCATCTTTTTTTTTACAGTCAAGTAACCAATTGCCCGTTTAGTATCACCACCTACAACTTCTGCTATCCTATGTGCATCAATCATGTTATACAAATCTTTATCTTGAAATCTAACATTGTTATACCCGCCATATAGCAACACAAACTATTTCATTATCTGTGATGTCTTTACCCTGACCTTTTTAGCATTCTTGTTGGTGCAAGATCAACATCACTCACTTAATCGTGAGATCACAAAAATGGAGGTACTATTCTTCCTTGCCAACTCATGACTATGCAATGCAATGAATTTTGCAACCACAAATTTCTGCACCTAATAATCATACTTAACACCAAACCTTGCATTGCACCTAACCCTACTTAGGGCTTTTGGCTCCCTCTTCCGATTTGTCAAATTAAACCATTTAGCTTCCCTATATCCTTGTCCAGAACACAACCATTTTCTATAAGTTATTGCTCCATCATCATCAGCCTTTCTAGTGTCCATCTTGTGCTAAATCCTGTTAACTTAGCATACCTATTATAGAACTCACCTGCTTCTTCTTTACTGTCAAATGTCATTTTCATAATTTCATCCTCTTTCAACACATCAAATTTATTCCATTCCCTCTCAAATGTTTCAAGATTTGAACAAACTCATCTCCATTGCTATCACTTGAGAAGTTTTCTTCGTCAAATTCATCATTCAGATCAATCATAAGGCCTTGTCTCTTTTCAACCACCATCTACATTAATTATATCATAATATAGTTTTTACCAACATTCGAAACAATAAGTAATATATAATGGTAAAATAAATATATTATTTTCCACAACAATCTGCAAAATCATACTTTAGGCTCCCATTTACTACCTACATGATAGCTATATTTATATGTGATTTTCACGAATGACATACATGTATTTATGCAACTTCTTACTTTGTCCCATTACACTTATTTTATTATCATTGCAATTCAACCTTAACAAAAGATCAATTTTATAAGCTTACTAGAATAAATATTTGACTATTTTTCCCGATCATAAAATAATTTCATAATTTATATGTTTCACAATCATCAACATAAATAACTTGAAATTTATAACAGTCACAATAAATTTAAATATTTTCATCCCAATATGAACGAACAGCCATTTATGGAAATTCTTACTTATTCCTGTTACACTTATTTTGTTATTGTTGCAATTCAACCATGACAAAAGTTCAAGTTTATAAGCTTACAGAAATAAATATTTAACTATTTTTCCCGATCATAAAGTAATTTCATAATTTATATGTTTTACACTCGTCGTCATAAATAACTCAAAATTTATAATGGTCACAACAAATTTAAATATTTTCGACCCAATATGAACAATCAGCCATTTATGAAACTTGCTTAGACCTATTCTACTTATTTTGTTATCATTGCAAATCGACCATGACAAAAGTTCAAGTCCTTAAACTTACAAGAATAAATATTTGACTATTTTCTCCGATCATGAAATAATTTGATAATTTATATATTTTGCACTCATCATCATAAACAAATCAAAATTTACAATGGTCACAACAAATTAAAATATTTTCATCCCAATATGAACAAACAGCCGTTTATGCAACTTCTTACTTAGTCCTATTACACCTATATTTTTATCATTGCAATTCGCCTATAACAAAAGCTCAAGTTTATAAACTTGTTGGAATAAAAATTTCACTATTTTCTACGGTCATAAAGTAACTTTATAATTTATATATTTTACACTCGTCAACAAAATAACATAACTCAAAATTTATAACGGTCACAACAAATTTAAATATTTTCATCTCAGTATAAACGATCAGTTATTTATGCAATTTCTTACTTAGTCCTCCTACACTCATTTTGTTATCATTGCAATTCGACCGTAACAAAAGTTCAAGTTTATAAACTTACCAGTATAAATATTTAACTATTTTCCTTGGTCATAATGTAATTTCATAATTTATATGATTTACAATCATCATCATAAATAACTGAAAATTTTTAATAATCACTACAAATGTAAAATTTTTCATCCCAATACAAACGATAAGCCATTTATGAAACTTCTTAATTAGTCCTATTACTCTTCTTTTGTTATCATTGCAAACCGTGACAAAAGTTCAAGTTTATAATCTTACCGGAATAAATATTTAACTATTTTGCTAGTCATAAAGTAATTTCATAATTTAAATGTTTTACATTCGTCCTTATAAATAACTCAAAATTTATAACAGTCACAACAAATGTAAATTTTTTACATACCAATATGAATGATCAGCCATTTATGCAACTTCTTACTTAGAACTTTTACACTTATTTTGTTATCATTGTAATTTGACCATGACAAAAGTAGCAGTTTATAAGCTTACCAAAATAAATATTTAACTATTTTCCTCGTCATAAAGTAATTTCATAATTTATATGTTTTACACTTCTCATAATGGATAACCGAAAATTTATAACAGTCACAACAAATTTAAATTTTTTCATCCCAATATAAATAATCAGCCATTTATGAAACTTACATAGACCTATTGTACTTATTTTGTTATCATTGAAAATTTACCATGACAAAAGTTTGAGTCTTTAATCTTACCAAAATAAATATTTAACTATTTTTCCCGTTAATAAAGTAATTTCATAATTTATATGTTTTACACTCGTCATCATAATTTACTTAAAATTTATAACAGTCACTACAAATTTAAAAATTTTCATCCTAATAAGAACGATCAATCATTTATAAACACGCTCATTGTAGATTGTTAATACTTAACTCTGATGGTAAAATGAAAAAGTAGAATGTCTATAATGATCAAGATTCAGGGTATCAGTCGTACTACAACATAAGGTAGTAAAAAAATGAAAGACATTAGAAAATGAATGTGATAGATAACGATTGGGTAGGTTCGGGTCAATGGATCGGAGAATACATCGGAAGGCATGATTTTGTTATACAAATGTATAGGCCCCAAAATCAATGAAGTTGAAATTTTTCCAAGCACGTGAATAATGCCGAAGAGCATGTACAGTCTACAAAGTTTGAACACCTTCAATATCATGTCGCAACTTGTTATTCATAGCCAATGATAAAATTTTTGAAAAAATATGTGAAGATAGACACATCCATAATGATAGAAGTTTTATTGCTATAGCTACCTATAAAAGAATGTGTCATATATATAAGTTTTATTGTATAAATTTATTGCATAAAGATCGGAATTTAAAATTAAAAATATGTAATGACCAAAACATTTATAGTGATATATGGAACCTCTTGATCGGATAACTATTTCATCATTTCAAAACACTTACCAGTTATATAGGTTACCAATCACAACTCTTTATTATACCTGATATTGACATTTTGTCTTTATATGTACTCACCTAAGTACGTACCTAATAAACTTGTAAATGTCGTATATTTTATGTATCGTTTATCTCATTTTTAGTGATGAATAAGAAAGAATTGAGTAATTATGAGCTAAAATTTATTTTGAGTTCTGTAGGGTTTGAGTGAAGAAAGAGCTGAAAAATATCACAAAAGTGGAGCAATTCTGATAGAGTTTAGTAGCTTGAGCATAACTTTCTTTTCCGAGCTTTAGTTAAGGTGTTTCAAAATATTTTCGAAATCTAAAACATAGATCTCCAAAACCCTAGAAACACCTATAAATACACCAAGTGAAGGGGAGGAAATAAGTATAATCATCAGCCATCCTTAGTTTCTTAGTTTTCAATAGTTGGATCGATAATTTAGCCAAAGGGTAGATTTTCCCAAACCTTGCTCAAATTTAAATTTTATTCTCTTGTCAAGGATTCAAGATTTGACTATCATCAACATTCATTTTCACTATAATTACTGAGTTTGATTTATTTTTATGCAATTTAATTTTTATTCTTATTACTTTCGTCTTCCTTAATTATCATCCTTGTTTTATTGCTTTTAAATTCTTAATTACTTTCATAGTTCAGTAGTTAGGGTTTTATTGGATCGTTTTTAATTGCTTTTATAGAGTGGACTAATTTAAATTCTTGTTCTTGATTAAATTTTTGCAAGTAGAATAGATTAAATTAAAGTTTTTAGCCAATTACATTTAATTGCTTTCTGTAGGGTTAGAACTTTACATTCTTGTCTTTATTTTAATGTCCAGTGATTAATTTTAGTTTAAGTTCAGTTAAAAACTCTTGATTATTTCATCTAACTAGCGAATAGGCTTGTGAACCCAATAATTATTCCAATAGTTTTCGTGGGAACAATTCTTACTCATCTTATATACACTCACTTTTGTTAGGGTCGTATACTTTCGATTGTGTGGGACTTGATTAAGATAATTAGGGTTGTTTACTACTTGTTCATTATTTTCAAAAACTTAATCAATATTTTATCAAACAGTACCTACTATAAAAGCATTCCTATAATATTAAGGATTATTTTTCTCCCTTGGCAACTTTTATCTTGTTAAGAAGTGTATGGAAAGGGCAATGATATTGCCACATCAAATATCTTATTGCCACAGCAGTCAAATGTCAAGAGCACCCTTTAGCTGATTTCACTTGTTTTGGGGACCCTACCACCCAATCAAAACCCTTCTCTATCTCATCATTCCTCCATTTCGTCATCTCCTGAACTACCACCTTATTCTATTCCTTTTAGTTCATGTATATCAACACAAAAACTTTTTGAAATCCAACAAAATTTTCCTACAACTTAGTACCTAATCTAACCACAAAATTAAAAGGCCAACAAATAAAATTCCAAAAAAACATTTAGATTCAATATTAAAATTAACGTAAGTTTTTAGGCTCCATTTTTCCAATTATCCAGCTTGATCTACCACATGATTTGAAGTCGTGGAAGTTTTGGCAACCTCTCCATTTGAGGTTGCAACTTCAGATATGGGGTTGACTTTTGGCATCAAGGGCTTATGGTTGCCATATGAGGTGTATGAAGAGAGAGAGGGAGAATAGGGAATGGGATGTGGTGCTGAGGAGAGAGAAATGAGTAGAGAGGAGACTCGTGGTGTATGAAGAGAAAGGGGAGGGAAGGAATGGGCTAGTGGTTCTAAGGAAAGAAAATGATCATGGCAATGAGTAGGAAAAAAGGCTTGCATTAATGGGATTCAAAGCACAACATAAATGGAAATCATCTGAGAAGGCATTTTTGTTAGTTAACAAAAGATATGCTGTGGCATTTTCTGTGGTAATATCATTGCCTGCATGGAAACTAGAAAGTATGTATTTATGTTGTCATTTATGTTAACTAATTATTTCATTTCTTGATTTTTTGTCCTAATTGGCAATACTCTCTAGTTTTCTTATTTTAAGTCAAGCCTATATATCAACTTCTCTTGTACTCCCACCATCCCATTTTTATTTGGCATGATCAAACTTGCATACAATTTAAGAAAAGTTAATATTTAACCAACTAGTAAAATACCTTTTCCATACTTGTCCCTCAATCCAAATTCAAATTTGTTATGATTTTAGAGTTTAAAATTTTGAGATGCTTATAAATGAGTAATTAATGATAAAACGTGACCTTAATACTATGCTTTGGGACTTGCATGCAGGATAAAATAGGTAAAATGACCTTTATATATTTTCTATTTTAAAGAGTGACAAATAATTTAGAACAAACTAAAACAAAAAGAGTGACGTCTAAAATGGGATGAAGGGAGTACTATTTACGTGTGTAATATATCGTATAAAGTTTCTCCATAAATCTTCCCATGATATCTTGTTCCTATCATAGTATCAGAACCCTATATTGGACTATGTTCCTTCCATTTTCTAGCAAAATATTTTCAGGATTCTTGTAAATTGATCATTAAGTCTGTTTTTTCCTCTCCTTTCACTTGGGTTCTCTCAAAACTTTAATCTAATTCAAATCATTTTCACCATCTATCACCCTACTAATACTCTTTTGTTCCCAAGACTTAATGATTCAATCTGGTAGCCAAATCTTTATCGAAGAGTCATTCACTTGTCCTCACACAGCATTGACCTGTTTTTTTTATCCCAATTATAAATTAGGTCTTCCTTATAGGGTGAAAAATGACTAATTTACTTGTAATTTCACCACGGAGCTATTTTTTGAACATTCTTTCTCCCCTTCTTAATCATACCTATCACCTATTTTTATGACACATCATCTAACGAGTGTCAACCATGTTACCCTATCAAGTCAAACTTGCCATGTCATCTCACCACGTATCAAACACATCGTCATACACGTCATCACCCATGCAATAGCATTCAATTCTTCATATCACTTGCCACGTTTGTTGGTCACGTCATTGCAACATCTGCTTCCTACATTATCATCTAGTCATCAGCCACATCATTGAATCAGCATTTGCCTATTATGTCCTAGTTCAACCTTGGTCTTGTATGGTCCATTTCACAAGATCGGATATTTCTTTTCATCTAATTCGGTTAATATTCATTTCGATTCTTTTTTCAATCAAGTCGGTTCTCTACTATTTTCTCTATCGTATTTATATTGCAATACTTGCTATTTTAGGATGTCCCAAAAATACTGTCAAATTTCCAAAAAGTTCATTACTTGATTATATCATATTCCAATTCTCCCCAAACTAAACATTTAAAATTACAACTTGTTTACTTGTCCTATCTCAATAAGGAGGGACCACTTTCATATGCACACCAACAAGGACCACTTTCAAATGCACACCAACGAATTGAATTTTCTAAAAAAACTATACCCATTCCTTAGGTGATATTAAAATTGGGACAAAAAAAGTATTTTCATCACTCAAAATCTATCTATGACCCTAGTTGTCTCAAAAGCAGCTTCTAATGTCTCTTCATGTTATTTTATTTTTCACTTTGTTTCTGATTTTATCCTTTACTATTATCCTAATAGCTTCTTATAGAATTATAGTACTCATACTTCTACTAAGACTTCTATAACTCTCAATCTTGAATTGATTATAGAGCATGTACTCTCTAAACTTCTCTCATTTTAGAATACTAACACTCTATCATCTCAAGTTTTGGTTGGTATCTTGACTATGCCTGTTCTAAGCACATGTCATCTAATTCTACTATCATTTCTTCCAAAAAACAGTCGCATACACCATCTATTTAAATAGAAAATGGATCTATCATGCATGTTATGCACTATATCTACACTTCGCTTTCTTTCCATTAGATTGGACAGCTCCTTGAAAAAGTTCCTCAAGCTTCCATCATTCTTTCACGTGCAATCTAACACTTTTACATCTTCTCTTCCTTAAGCCTCTGGCAATCCTGTCTAGGTCTTACTTTCTTAAGTCGAATTAAAATGTTTACCTCTAATGGTCAATTAGAACATCTATGTAAAATGATACTATTGATTGTACTCCTTGTCAACTTGCTGAGAATCATACATTGCCATTCTCTATTAATGACTCTATTTCTAATACAATATTTGATTTAGTACACTCAGATATTTGGTGTCCTTCTACAACTAATATTATGGGTAATTCTAGTTACTTTGTTGTTTTTGTTGATGACTTTACTGTACACGTGGCTTTATCACATAAAGAATAAGTCTAAATTTCTACAACTTTATCGTGATTTTGCTATCACGGTCAAGGTCAGTTTTCTTGTACTATCAACATTCTTAGTACTGATAAGGCTATGAAATATAAAGAAAACTATTTTTGTAACTTTCTTTGACAATAGGTCACCATTTTATTCTGCTTTTCCAGGTGCTTTCTAACAAAATAATCGTTCTATGTGTAAACATTGACTCAATCTTGACACAACCCGTGCTCTCTTACATTCGTCTTTTTGTCCAGAATGTTTTTAGGGTGAATCTGCTCTTATTGTTGTCTTATAGTATCAATCACGTATCATTTCCTGTTACTGATAATCATCCCCGTATGAGCATTTATATGACTACTTCTGAACTATCAAAATTTGGAAGGTTTTTGTTGTGCTTGTTTTGTGCTTCTACAACTCTATGAATATAATCCCATACCTGATCTTTTTCTATTATAGTATTCCAACCACAGGTTTTCCTAATTTTCTTCATGAGGTATCTAACCCAGATGGCCTCCATGTCATTAGACATAAGGATTAATACCTAGCGATGGCCTTAGCATGTCTACTCCTTGAGTCTCCTGTTGCATAACCACTTTTTCCTACTCATAGATCTACTAGGGTAAAAGAACCTTCTACTCGTCTTTATGAGTTTGATTGCTTCTCCACTATTCATTCCTTACATGAAGCTATATCCTATAAAGAAACTTGTTATAATCCTTTATGGAAATAAGATCATTCTAATGAGTTGTAGCCTCTTAACAAAACTCTTGTATTGGATTTGGTTGATCTTTTTCCTATATCGTATATAAATTTCTTATTGGTTGCAAGTGAGTTTACAAAATCAATACCCAATTTGATAGTAGTATGGACCGTACAAAGCTCTTTTTGTTGTCAAAGATTTTATGCGAGAATATGACATTGATTATAAAGAAACTTTTGCACATGTTGCTCGCCTTACTTCGGTTAAATCTTTACTAACTAGGGCTATTATGCGACACTTTGAGCTGTTACAAATGTAGGTCAAGAATGCCTTTCTTAATAGAGATCTTTCAAAAAAAAATCTATATGCAACCACCACTAGAATATTCTACGTACTCCAGAAAGGTTTGTAAACTTCACAAGACTCTTTATAGTCTCGAACAAGCTCCAAGGTTCTAGTTCTCTATATTCAGCCACAACAACTTGGTCTCAAATTTGGTCCTTATGATTCTGTTTTTATATTAGCTAGTTTGATAATGGCATCATCTTGTGATTCTATATGTTGATCACAGAAGATGAGCTCGCTTGCATTACTGAACTCAAGTAGTATGACCTTTGAAAAATTATTTCAAGATGAAAGATTTTGCCTTTCTTACTTCCTAGGTCTTGATTTATCCTCAATATCTAATGACTATTATCTTACACAGGCCAAATATGCATTGGAACTTATTATTCGTGTTGGGCTTTACTGGTGATAAGAGTACATCTAATCCTATTGATACCAACTCTCATCTCACTCCTAAAGATGGTTCACTTTTTCATGATCCAACTCTTTATCGTTAGCTGGTTGGTAGTTTGATATATATCTCACCGCTAGTCATCCTCATATGGCAAGTGTTGTTCGCATAGTTAGTCAGTTTATGACTAGTTCTAGAATTGCTTACTTTTGTTTTGTTCTTTATGTTCTTCGATATTCCAGAGGTACTCTATATCACGGTCTTCTCTTTTTCTCCATCTTTTCTCGTATTGCATGCTTATTCCAATACTGATCAGGCATGGGGTCCTATTGATAGGCACTCAACTATAGGATTTTGTTTCGTTTTATGTCATTCCTTCTTAAAGTAAATATATAGTGGTGCAGTAATAAGAAAACTGTTATCTCTTGATGTAGTACTAAAGTCAAGTATCGTCCTATTGTCTATGTGACTCAAGAAATTATTTGGTTTCAGTGGTTATTATCTTATATGGTTGTTTTCATGAATCCTCCATAAAGGCACACCTTCCTGTATCTTATGTGATTTAGTTTCCAAACTCAAGTGGTTTGTGCTCAACAACCTTGAGGCAGAGATGTTAAGATATGTATGTAAATTAGATATTTATATGGTCATATTTTTTGTAAATTCATTCCTTCATTTTTGGCCTTGATTGGTAAGACAGTAGTTCCCTTGTTGCTTGTTTGTATTCAAGTTTATATATAGAATTCTCTTGAACCATTTTATGTGTGTAATATATTTCATAAATTTTCTGCATAAATCTTCCCATATTATCTTGTTTCTATCATATCCCATTCTTGAGAAACTTGTAACTCTTAGTTTGGCTAGTGCTTCAGATAATCTTACACGTTTTTTCTCCCCCTTCTTTGTTTTTTTATACATTTGTCCAATTCATATAGGTTAAGCTAGCTTATTATGTACACCTTTTTTTCTACTTCTTTCAATGTTGATAAGGTTGGTATGTAGAATGGAGGCCAAGAAGGCCTTTTTACCACACTCTGGGATACGGATTTAGATTTACTTGCACCCAATTCTAACCCCCAATTTTAACCCCCAATTTGTTTGCTTTTTGGTAGTAACTACACCTACCTAAGCATATTGTTGTAAGTTATGGTAATTTTATCTAGTAGACATATTTTTAGTAATCATCTATCATCATGTTACTCTGATATTTTTCTTAATGCATTTGCTCCCACAAACTAGTTGTTAAAACTTGTCAATTTTGTATCTTGTTGCTAGAATTTTTCTTCTTTGGAGTTATACAATCTAGTTGTTAGAATATTTTGAGATGACTAATTCACGGGCATACTATAAGGAATATACGTGCAGTTGTAATGAAATTTGAACAGACACTATAATGCTATATAAGCACCTTATTGATAATAAAGGTATTTACACTTGTTTATTCAATACTTCCAAAATACTAGTGGCACTCAAAAGTACTTAACGATACCAATTTTCAGGTTGTTTATTGATACTTTTTTGAAAAACACCTAGTTATAAAATTTATAAAATACTCAAATCCTACTACTAATTAGGTGAGTCCTGCAAGATACAATTGTCAACTAATAGAAATTAGAAGTAGAGATCGAATCCACAACGATTGGTCGGTGATTACTAATTATTTGGTTGGATTATAGTTGAAGTGATTGATTTTAAAGTAATTTAACTAAAACTAGAATTTAAGAGAATAAGAAAGCACTTTAAAGACTAATTAATGCATTTAAACAAAAACTAACAATAAGGAAAGCATTTTTAAAGAGAGCAATTGAAGTAAGCATGTAAAAAGAGAGCATTTTAAAAAGCAATTAAAGGAAGTAAGTCAAATGGAAAGCATCTTAATTGAGCAATTAACTTGTCTAAACTAACTAATTACCACTAAGGAAGCATAATTGAAGATAACTCATTAACTAATCTACCCTAATTAACTAATCTACGCTAGAAATTACTACTAAAAAAATATTTTTAAAGAAAGCCTATAAACTAATTAAGATGCTCTAGCCTATACTAACACCTATTAATACACTCTCACTATGTGAAAAAGGTGCTTAAATGTGGTATTTATAGTGTTAGGGTTGGGAAAGAATTTTCAGCCACAAAATAGCTTCATTTTGGGGTCTTTTTTGGCCCAAGAATATTGACCATGGTCAAAGTTCTGGTAGAAAATTTTCTATATTGACCCTAGTCAATAATTTTCCTTCTTCAAAATTTTGACCGCTGTCAATCATGCTTAGATTTTTTTCTTAGAATTTGGCTTGACTTCATCATCCAATTATGGCTTGATTTGGTTTGTTTCTTATCTGATTGCTGTGTTGTTTTCTCCGATCAAACCCTACAAATAAATACACTCTATTAATTATAGAAAAAATACAAGAGTAAATAACATTAAAAAACTAATTTAACAAAACTACTATATTTTAGAACATAAACATAAAAACTAGCAAAAACAACACTTAAACCCTAAAAGTGTTTGAAACTTGGGCAAAAATACTTAAATTTAATGTACATATAACTCTACCTTCCTATAGTTATCATTTATATTCCATGACCTAGGGATTGGTTTTCTATCTAAATCTGCAAGTTCATGACTTAATGACTGCCTAGCTTTAGTGACCAAGTAAGGTCCTTTCCAATTTAGGTCGAGCTTTGTGTCACCTCTACTCTACTAACTTTATTTTTCCTGAGAACCAAGTTGCCAAGTTAGAAGTATCCCTCTTTGACCAATGCATCATAATATTTAATTATGTTTTGCTTGTAGTTAGCTTGCTTGATCAGGGATTGTTTTCTTCTTTCCTAAGCCAGATCTATATTAAGCAAGCGTTGTTTCTTATTAATAGTAGGTTGGTAAAGCTTGATTCTCTAGCTTGGTTCACCAATTTTGCTGGTATAATTGTTTTGGACCCATATGAAACGAGTAGAGGAGTTTGGGATAGTTCGACAAGGGCACAAGGCACTAGGTAGTTCATTTACCTGGAATCCCTTAGCCTTTCCCAAGAAAGTCTACAGTCCTTGGGCTATAATTCTATTGGCTAACTGGGCGTGAACCTCCTAACATTTGGGAAAAAAAAAAAAAAAACTGGGCCTGAACATTAGCCTGAGAGTGGCCTGTTGAACTCAAAAGTTTGTGTATTAAGATCAGTATAGAATTTTTGAAGTGGTTCTTCAAACTGATTGCCATTGTCTAATACTAGTTTAATGGGAATCCCAAACCTATAGATAATATTCTTCCTATAGAGATTACAAACTGACTGATGCACTTCACATCTAGTTATAAAATTTATAAATTACTTAAATCTTACAACTAATTAGATAGTATCCCGAAGTATACGCTATCAAATAGTAACAAGTAGAAGTAGGAGTCGATCCTATGAGGATTTGTTGACAAGTACCCGAATTATTCAGTTAAAATGCTATTTGAAGAATTTATTTAAAAAGGGAATTTAACTAAAACTAAGCTAATAACTAGAAACGAGTGAAAGTGGATTAAAGTTTATACTAACCAATTTCTTGGGCATTGGTTAATTATGTCAATCAAATGATTACACAAACTAAATTAGAGATTTATTCCCAAATGTAATCTAATTCCAGTCCCTTGGTAATTGAGCCTACAAATCTAATTAAGTATGCATCCCTACTATTTAAATTAACCAAACTTGATTATTTACTATGTGGAAACTAGGTGAATTAATCTGTCAAGATCCAATTCTAACTCTAATCCAATACTAACCTACGTCTAAAATGAAGGTTCAAGTGGTCATATCCTTTCAGTTAACCCAAATTAACTAGTGGAGTGATCAATTTCTCTAATTAACTATTAGGCTCACTAGTATTGCCAAATTAGTCCATTTTACACCTAATGAACCTATTAACATTTATTCATAAGAAATTGGCTTCCTACAAAAACCTACTCATGACTAATTAAACCATATTAAATAACGAGAAAGAAAAATAAAATAGGGAACACAATTAAATGAAACAAAGCAAGAATTTTAGAAAATTAGTAAAGTAGAAGAGGTGCATTAAAAGCTATTAAATAAATTTAAAGAGAACTTTACACCTTAAATAAATACGAAAATAAATTAAAAAGGTCCAATAATCATAAATGAAGTCTTACAACTAGTGGATTAAAGTTTACAATAATTGTAAAAAAAAAAGTTTACAGAATTTGTAAATGAATCAAGTAAAGAAAGCATTTAAGGAAAGCATTTAAACTAAATAGAAATGAGATTAAAGACTAAGCAAGTGCAATAAGCTTAATACGATCTTACAAAGTAGTGGAACAAAACTCACAATAATGGAGGAAAACTAGACTAAAAGGAAGTGAAAAGAAGAACAAAGCTAAAAAGTTCCTCCCCAAATGAGAAGAAAAGAGAAAAGAAAATAAGGTGTGAATACCCTATACACAAATTAGCCCTTAGAAGGGTATTTAGAGTAGGGTTAGGGGTTGGGAATCAAATTACATCAAATCTCTTGAAAAGGAGTCAAAACCTTGTCTTTTTTGCCCTCCGTCAGACATCCGATTCACGCACTATTTTTTTCACGTGCCCTTGAACATGGGCCTACAAAACCAATAGACTAAATAAGAACTATCCTCATATAACCATAAATAATAAACACAATAAATAACGTGCGTAAAACAACACTCAAAATACTAAAAATGTACAAACACACACTTAGAATGAAAAGCGGACAAAAATACCTTAAAATTTGCTAAAAATATGTAAAACCTTAGATAGTAAAATAAATTATTTATAGAGTTATCACTGGCCTTTCTACAATGGAAATTAAAAGTTCAGCTTTCACCTTATTTGGTGAAGTAGTCTACTACTAATACCATAAATCCTCCTAGTACTCTTGCAAAAGGCCCAAATATATCGATCTTCTATTGTGTGAATGCAATATCTGATTCCCTAGTTTCTTGAGAAGTTTTGCACGAATTTGGAAATTAAACATGTTCACCAGTTCTTCAGTATCCTTGCAAGTTGTTAACCAGTAGAATCCATCAAGTATGACCTTCCTGGATAGGGCTGTTGGCCCGATATGGCTTTCATAGACTCCCTCATGGATTTCTCTAAGGACATAATCCACCTCACGGGCATCCAAACACTTTAGGAGGTATTTAAGTAAGATCTTCGATATATTTGATTATTCTAAAGCCAACACCAACATACTTGCAATCTAACATATCTAGCACGTGTAAAAAATCTTGATCTTGACAACTCTCCCATAGTTAGATCAGTAATGGTTGAATCCATCAAGCTTTCCTCCTCCTTAACGTTTGTTATTTCCAACACTTTTATAGCACTTTCTTGCATAATTTCCACCAGGAATTTCTTGGTTAAGAAGGCATATTAGGATGATACTAATTTAGATAAGCCATCAAATGGCAGCCCAGGACGGCTCTAGTTATTTGCATCATTCCCTGACACATCCATGACATAATGCATTTTCTTTGATTATTCCTCCATATTATGTTGAGGTTCTTGCTTCAAACTCAGTGTGTGGTACCTTTTCCCACATCACTGATTACTCATTTGCCATCAAATCCATAGCTTCTAAGACGTTCTTGGCTCTTCATATATGTGATCAGCTTCACACCATAAAGAATTCAAGGACGTATGCGAAATCACTCACCCAACTGTGAGTGATCCTTGCGCCTTAGCAAACTAATACCAACTCCTCACTTTGCCACAATTTGGGAGGTGGCAACACACATCCTGAGGGCAATGTCTCCCTCTGAAGCAAGAATCCTACTCCCAATTCAAGTTCATGAACCTCTGCACCGATCTCTACCATCGAAAGCACCCTAGGACTAGGCCACTCCGTTACCTCTGGCTATAGCAGGTGCTTTCCTGTGTCATGGAATCCCATTGGCAGGGTGCTCAACTGTCTTATCGGACCACTAACCTCACTATCGGGCCAAGGGATCAATTTCCGGATGTATGAGTAATGCCTCAAATACTGTGACAAAATAATATTCTAAATAATGTTATCCATATAGATTTAGTGAAAATTTTGATTTAGAGAGGGGAATATCAATTATTTGGTTGGTCAAAAGAAAATATATGAATACTAATTGGGAAAGTCAAAATGTATTAACCCATGAATAGGAAAATATTTGAATAGGAATTGGGTAAAAGTCAAAATGTATTGACCCACAAGTACTTTCAAGTACAAGTGATACATAAGAGTGAACGTTCTTATTTCAATTTTATTGTAAATTTAGGTGATAAAATATTTTTTTATGATCTATTAGTTATAGGTTAGAGTTACTAAGAGTTAAAGGGAAAAGTGAGTTTCTTTTTTAATATACACACACCATGTAGCATAATGTCATTTCAAAAAAAGTTGTAAAAAATATTAATAAACAAATTTCAAAATGGCTTTTCAAAATTGTTGATATTGTATATGTTAGTAAGATGATTAATTGGTACAACTCCTACACCTTTATAGCAAAATAATTTTTTAAATTATGAACCTTCAATTCACCCAATAGAGAATCATTACGAAAAAAATACCATCAGTATTCGTGATGCAAATAGATAGTATACTTGTATCTGACTAGTAAATAAAATGTATCATCTTTAGAATATATATATATATATTAATGGCTAACCACCGGCACATAAAAAGGGGAACGCCACTCCCAAAATTTTATTAATCAAATAATTATAAATACAAGGAGGGGATTAGACCAAAACCTCCTAGAATAACTAACATAAAACAAATCGAGAAATTGGGAAGCCAATCCACTAGTCTAATTGAGGGATTTACATGCAATCAAGCCGAACAAGACCATGGATAAAAGATAGCGTCTGATGACCAAACCATAGAGCTACATTGGTAGAGGAACTAGCATATCTAGCCAAGGCATCTGCAACTATGTTCGCCTCCCTGAAGATATGACCAATTTAAAAAGAGCCAAGGGACATCTATGTTGTAAGATGCTTTGCATGACTGATGATAGCATTCAACGACCAAGGAGACAGAGCCTTTCCAAGAACCATATTACAAAGGATTTGAGAATCTGTTTCCACAATTGCTGGACTACAATATTTGTCTAGGCAAAGACGGATACCCTCTAGCAATGCCAACAATTTTGCCTCCATGTTTGAACCAAAGCCGAAGGAAAGAGCAAAACCTGTAGTCGGAGTTCCTGTTGAGGTTCTAATAATTCCATCACTTTCCGCAGCCCCCATGTTGCCCCGATAAGACCCATCAGTGTTAAGTTTATAGAAGCCTAAGGGAGGGAGAGACCAAGAAACCAAAATAGGAACCTGTATCTTATGTCGGAGAGGTAAGCAAGAGATGCCGCAAGAGGCCAAAGAAGTATTCGCAAGCAATCCATTGACAGGCTTAAATAGACTGATCAAGCTGACCTCTAATCAAACAAAGGAAAAAATCTACCTTGCATTGGCCGTCTTCTCCTCATAAGTGAAGGAAGGCCATTTTGCACTCTCAACAAATACCAAAACGTCGAGGCTGGAATTACCTGATAAAATTGCTAATAAAGAGGGAGAGAAGAAGACGATCATCAAAGCTGCAATTTATGTCGGATGGACTGAACATTCACGCGTGGAACACCAAAAATTTCCTCCAAAAGACTCCATATCTCCTCAGCTAAAGGACACAACAGAAAACCGTGGAGTATGGAATTCGAGCTCTTGCCAAAAAAAAAGGCATTTGGAAGGAAGAGAATATCCAAACCGAGCTAATATATCATCAAATGGCAGCAAGTTGTTCAATAATCTCCATAGAAATATGGACACTTTAATTGCAATCCTCGCACTCCAGATAAACTTACGTGGGCTCAGCTTGTTTCTTTTCTGATGAACAAGTTGGTAAGCGGAAGAAGTGAGAAAATATCATTGACCGTAGCTGACCAAATCAGTTCGTCATCCTCCAAAGTCAGAAAATTTTTTGCTAAAAATGATGGTCCTAATTTCATTACTGTAAGACATCAAGAATAGAATCTAAGGACCAGCCCACATCGTTGAAGTAGAAGCCTCAAATCTAAGCATGTGCGAGGATAATATCAAACACCAAATCAGCAAGGAGGCCTATTCCCAACCAATTTGAGTACCAAAAAGAAGAACCCCTGAGTTTACCAAAGTTCGCATTTGATTATCCACCACGTTCCGAACCTTAAGCATACGTTTCATATTGGGGGCAGATTGGTGCTAGTGTTGCTTTGATAACGTTGCCTCGTGAAAGTAGCCCAAGCAGATTGGGATGTGTAAAAGTTCCAACATAGTTTGTCAGTCAGGAAACACAATCACCTTCAATTATGCCAATGCCTTTGTGCCCCAAAATCCGAGTCTCCCCAGAAAAAATTGGCCATTATCTTTTCAAGCTGAGAAAGCGCCCTTTAAGAGGCTCTAAAACTGCAAAGACATGGGTTGGAATTGCCAACAACAAATGCTTAATGAGAATTAAGCAGGCTTCTGGTGATCAAAAGTTTTTGTTTCCACTAGGATAGCTTCTGTCTAAACTTTTCGACCAGCCCCTCAAAATGAGAAATCTTTTTCCGCCCAATATTAATAGGGGAGCCAAGATAAGAAAAAGGCAATGACCCTCCTGTCATTTTGGTGGGGTTTTACCTAAAGAAGATGATAGAGAAGAAACAGAAGCACTAAACAAAGTCATTTTTTGCTAGGGTAGTGGAATAATTGTGCAACAAAAATCAGCACTAAACAAAGTCATTTTTTGCTCCAGCCGCCTCCAAATCACGATCTGCAATTTGAGATCGCGATCTAGAACTGAACTTTTGAAAGGCAGCACTTCACAGTTTTGCTTAAAAAATCTTCATCTGATGTCCGATTGATGCACTATTTTTTTCATGCTATCCAAACACATAGGAAAATATTATTATGTATAATAAACACTTAAAATAACACCTAAATATATAAATAAAATTCTCACAAAACAGCCCAAAAAAGGAAGGACAAACAAAGACGAACGAAGCAACTTAACTCCCAACGAAGTTAAGTCAAAGGCACAACACAAGTCTATACACAAGGACCTAATAAAGTATGCTAATTAAAACCTAAATAAGTACTAAAACACTTAATAAAAACATATTACCACATTCTAACACATAAATGCAAAATAGACAAAAACACACACGAAAACACTAAAAATGCTCAAACTAGTAGCCAAACCTTCAAGTTTATGGTACATATAACTCTAGTTTCCTAGAGTTATCACATCCCCAAACTTAAGCTTTTACTCATCCTGAGCAAAATAAAAGACAAGAAAAAGAATGGCAAAAATGGACAATACAAAACAACACATGACACAAAACACAAGACACAAAATACTAGACACCACCAAGATGACAACACAAAAGGTGAATAATGGATGCAGTTTGGATAATTAGGAGACCTCTCAAGGGATCTCAAATACCATATGATAATTGAACTATTTTAACTAGTCATTCCAAACTTTTTAACTCTTCCAAATAATAAGTATCGAGTTCAAATGCCAACAAAAGGTTTTAAATAACCAAGTATTAACCATCATCAAAAAGGTTTTTGAAAAACAAGTTCCATTCATCTAAAACATAGTTTTGCTCAAATAAAAAGGATTACAACATTTTTGAACCATTTCGACAAGGCTACATGAAAATAGAAGATTATTAGGAGTCTACCAAATATGCACATGTCACAATTAGGAATATTACTCTATCAAGGATTGAGTAGCATAATATCAATGATGGGTATTACAAAAATTTCCTCCTCGACTTGTTGGTATTCTAAAACATAATTCCTAATGCCTTAATTTGGAGAAACAATATGGGTACATGTCAGAATTTTGTACTCGCCTTATTACTATTTAATGGCTTAATTCAAAGAAACGACATAGGTACATATCAGAATCACATACTTGCCTTATTCCTAGAAGAAAAGTTTTTTTTTTCTTCTTTTTTTTTTGTTCTATTTTTTTATTATTATTATTATTTTTATGCGGCCCTAAACCAAGGAAGAGGAGTAAAATGTACTCAAGATCAAATTCAAACAATCACTCACATGTTAGAAGAAAACTTCCTATGCAAACATACAAAATGACCTAAATCACTTCCATTCCACTTAAACCAATTTTTTTTTCCCAAAAGATGAATTGCCCAACAAAGCAATACTATTGATTTGGTCAAAAATAATGTTTCAAATGAACTACTATAAAAATGTGAATCCCTTACTTTTGAACATAGTAATACAAGGCTTTTGAAATTCTTGTGTCACAGAAGAACTACTCAACACACCAAAATTCGTGAAATGCCAAGTTTAAATAACTCAATCATATGATATTGCAAGTCATTTGTCATCATCGAGTACCGTAATCAATCAATTTTCCATCCAAAATTCACCACACAAATATTTATATTCACAAAAAGAAACCATTCGAACATAAGTAAATAACACCCCCACACTTGTCATTTTATTCAAGTGATGAGTACAACTCATCCTACCCCTCACCCAAAATGTACAACAAATGCATAATAATACTACTAGAAAGCTTACAAACAAAATACTAGGCAATGATTTTGAATTACACTTGAACAATCAAAAAATTAAAATAGAAGATGAACAACATACTAGCCAAGTGAACGTAAATACAACCCATTAAGCACAAATTGAACTTAAAAATAAGAGTTCTATCGTTTAATTATGGACTTCACCAGCATTGAGCACAACACAAATCAAGACTAAGCAATGAGCAAATTTCAAGTAAATTATATAAATGCAATTTCCAATTAAACACGAGTCCTAAAAATTGATTTTTCTTCAACAACCAATCATGGATATACTAAGGAAGGGTCCTCAGGCTTCACAGAGTTCAAACAATTTAAAGAAAAAGAAAATCACATATAAGGGTAACAAGGTTTAACACAACAAAAAGTTTATCTAAATGCCCAACTCATCCCCCCAAATTTAGCTTCAAACATAATCGTCTTCAAAAAGACATTCAAGCACAAAGACAACTCTTAACTCCAAAACAAGCATTCATGTGATTTCCTCAAAATATGCTCAACTATTTAGCACATAAAGTGTATCAGCAACTAGAATATCCATAATCAAAAGATAAAACCAAGTCCAAGTTCAACCAATAAATCATGTAAATTATTCACAGTCCCAACAAATCATATATTGTCATCACTATTCTCTTTGACAACCATATTTTCCAAGAGATTCCAACAAATCATTTGCCAATAACAGAACACAACTAAATTAAGCACAAGGCTACAACCTTTATTACCAACGAAGTATTTAAACTAAAGCAAGTAAAGTAAAGAAAGCACAATAAAGAAAAATGAAAGAACTAATCCCTCAACACCAAGGAGGCTTCCCAAGGATATTGTAATTCTTGTGAATTTGCACCATTTTCGAGCTCCCCCGAAGTCTCCAAGGAAATGAACTTTGGCATATGTAGGTTGTGCCTCCTTGGCCCCCTCTAGAATGTATCCTTTTTCTTCTACTCCTCCAAGAACCGGCTATGGCTTTCTCCATGAACACCTCAAATAGAACCTCTTGTATTGTAATCAGGACAAATGCATACTCATGCAAAGGAAAAGTTGGTGATTCCTCTACATAATCGTTGAGTGTCTTGATTGTTGTAACTTCAACCTCATAAGCCTCTTCAGAACCAGTTTCTTGCAAGAAATTTTCAATTTTTTCTTCTTGAACCGATCTTTACTCATTGGTGGAGGTGTTCGAATACATTGTTCTTCACCATTTGCTATTCCTTGAATCTCGGCAAGTTGGTCTTGTAACAGATTGTTGGATGTGACTTGCTCTTCACGGAGTCTATCTATTTCTTTTTGAGTTGAGCAAGTTTTTCTCGTTCTTTGGCCATAATTTCTCGAAATTGAGCCCTTTCGTCTAGAAATTGGGCTATTTCTTCTTGAAATTCTTGAATTTGCATCACTTGTCCATCTTTCTTAAGTCTTCACTTTCTTGAGTTGTTTGGTGAAGGAAATATGACTCCATTTGATCATATGAAAAGGCTCTTGTGGTGGAGGGAAATAGTAGGAATTTTCTTGATAGCTCTCATAAGGATATGGATATCTAGACCATCCCATTTGATAATTTTGGTGGCTCTCATAAGCATATTGATGGCTAGACATTCCCACTTGATAATCTAAGGGGTAAGGAGAGTAACCATAACAAGAATCATGCTTATTGGGCATACCTCCATTACCATAAAAATAGTAGTCTACTTGGTATGAATCATTCCAATTAGATCTTTGCATGTTCTTGAACAATCGATAACACAAATATAAACAAGAAAACGATACAAAACAGCACAAACAAGAAAATTAGGAAAGTTTAGACTACTAGTTAGTCTAAACCATCCATCACAAAGAAAATATTTTTTGGATTTTTGAAAATAAGAACACAACTACAAAATGGAAATCTTTTTGGTTTTCCAAATAGATGAAACAACTATACAAGAAAACAAAAGGCTTCAATCTAGTCTTCCAACCAAATTACATCGATATTACCGAATAATAAACCAATCCCTGGCAACGGTGCCAAAAACTTGGTGCCTTACACACCAAGTTATAAATTTATAAAACACCTAAATCCTACTACTAACAAGGTGGCATCCCGCAAGCATACGGTTGTCAACTAATAGTATAGGGAAGTAGGGATCGTACCCACAAGGATTGGTTAATAATTACCGGTTATTTGGTTAGATCACAAGTTGAAGCGATTGATTAACAAAGGAGATTTAACTAAAACTAGAACTAATGGAACTAAAGAAACAATTTAAAGTAAAGATTAAACACTAAGAAAGCAATTAAAAAGGAAGTATCTTTAGAAAGGAAATAAAGGGGACACTTAAAAGGAAAAACATATTAAGCAAATAATTAGTTAACCTAAACTACTCACTATCATTAAGAAAGCACAATTATGTAAATGCCATAACCTATTCCAAGAAAGCTTGTAAAGGGAAAGTATTTTTAAAAAGCAATTAACTAGCCTAAGTTACAAATTAATCACTAAGAAAACACAATTAAAGAAAGCCCATTAAGTAATCTTCGAATTAAACTAAGAAAGCAAGTAAAGAAAGCAATTAAATGAAAAATTAACAAATCTAAACTACAAATTATAACTAAGAAAGCATTTTTAAAGAAAACCCTTAAACTAATCTAACAATTACTCTAAGAAAACAAGTAAAAGAAGCAATTAGATTAAAGTAATTAAACTAATTAACTAAAGGAACATGAAATTATAGTTTAACTAAAGGAGTTTAAAAATAAATAAAGCACTTACAACTAAAAAGTTTCAGTCTTTATCTTGGATTTGAAATCTACAAGAAAGAGAAATCCTATTCTACTCTAATATATGAAAACCCTCCCCAAATGGGGAGGAAAAAGGAAGAAAATTACTCTCTAATCTAGTCTACTTCTACTAGCTATGTTCTCTCTCAAATGAGGTTTAAAGGGGTATATATAGTGCTAGGGTAGTGGGATAATTGTACAACAAAAATCAGCCCCGAACAAAGTCATTTATACACCTTGCTCCAACCGCCTCCAAATCACGATCTGGAATTTGAGATCGCGATCTGAAGCTGAACTTTTAAAATGCAGTACTTCACAGTTTTGCGTCAAAAATCTTATCCGACGTTCGATTGATGCGCCATTTTTTTTCATGCAACCTTAACACATAGGAGAATAGAAACACATAAAATAACACCTAAATATATTAATAAAATTCTCACAAAATAGCTCAAAAATTAAGGACAAACAAAGACGTACGAAAACTTAACTCCCAACGAAATTAAGTCAAAGGCACGAAACAAGTCTATACACAAGAACCTAATAAAGTATGCTAATTAAGACCTAAATAAGAACTAAAAAACTTAATAGACACATATTACCACATTCTAACACATAAATGCTAAATAGACAAAAACACATACGAAAATACTAAAAATGCTCGAAACTAGTAGCCAAACCTTCAAGTTTAAGATACATATAACTCTAGTTTCCTAGAGTTATCAACTACATCAGGAATAATAGAATACACAGATAATCTAGTCCTCCATTCTCTGAATTCCATACATTTTCTTTAAATCTTCATATATTGTGTTTAACTTTTATAACAAATTCAAATTAATTATGTAGATTCTATCTTAACTATTTTTATTTTTTCAAGACCCTTACATTATGTAACCTACCTCTTATCATCCATTTTTCTCAAAAGAGTTGCAATACTAAATATTATTGATCATTCAATTCTTTATGACACATGACAAATATAAAATGATGTTATTTATAATAAATTAGAATTAAAAATATTTTACCTATATAATGTTTAATGGATTAATCTTAATAATTTGAAATTTGTGTAACATAATTGTGCACGAATAATTTCATTCTTGCAGCCAAATTATAATACTTTTATCAAAAAATTAAAAAGGAAATTACAAATTTAATCGCTAAACCATTTTTACTATCTCATGGACATTTCTCAATTTTTAAAATTTTTTTCATCTTCAACTATTTTGTAATCGCACAAAAGTCCCCATGAACTTTTTCTAAAACTTTTTATCCCTCAAGCATTTTTGTAATCCACTTTATACCCATTTTTTATTCAAATCTTTTGTCCCTCAAGTTTTTTGTTTTTGTTATCATGGATAGATGACTACTTTGATTGAAAAGAAAAAAAAACACGTGAGGGACCTCTGTGAAATTTTGAAAATAGTTGAGGGTAAAAAAGTTTAAATAAAACATGGGGGCCTTCTTAAGGGACTAAATTTACAATTAATTCGATTGATAATCGTGTACTATATCACAAGGAAGAAACAAAGTTCAAAAATTAAATTTTTTTTCTTTACATCTCTTTACAACATTATGTTCATTAACAATTAGTTGCTAATTGATGTTACTATTAAATAAGAATGTAAACATATTCATTAAAAAGTAACTTTAATGTTATATCTCATCCACTTTTTAGTAATTTTTACGAATCATTACATTTGCAAGCATGCTTTGTATAATTGTATGCTAATAAATAAATCAATTGTTGTAAGTGCTTCTTTTTTTCTTTTCCTTTTTAGGAAGAAAATAATAATTACACTTTCCTTTATTTATTTCTTTTTATTTATTTATTTTTTAAAGTCCACCCTCGTCCTACCTATAATTATTCTAGCCCATTGTCAATAGGTCATAGAGGAAGTATCTTACCACCTAAACTACACTCGATTGTCATTACACTTTCTTTTATATGCCATAGAAGTATGACATTTTCAATTTTAGTGATTTTGATGAAATTATTTACTTATTATAATTTTGATCTCATAGTCTTATCTAGAATTTTATCTTCTTGAAAATTAATATGTAATCTTTCAAAAATTATTTTTTAAACAAATAGTACAAATTTTTTAAAGATTGTCATACATATGAGACTACCATTTATGATTAAATGAGGATAATTTTGTACATGACAATTAGTGTTCAATAACAAATTTTTTGTAAGACAACATAATAGTTTTAATTGCACATTCAACGATTATGTTATTTAATTGTCTTCTTTGTTTTTATTTATTTAGTTTGTGGTGGTGTAGAACTTACTATATACAATTACTCAGTTAATGATAAAATGTTTTCAAACAATAATCGTTATACTAATATTATTTTATTGTATAAGTTGTATATATTTATCTTTCTTACATAACCCGATTTATTAACTAAGTAATGTGAGTGTAAGTTAGGAGGTTTTGGACTTATGGTAAGTATTAGAGTTCTATCCTTGTGTACATTTTAATGTTTTTCCTTTTTATTCTTGCCATGGACAGAAGAAATGGATTATATGTCAATGATACTTTTCGAATAAGTAATATTTTAATCTATGACAAATATATGATAAAAAAATAGGGCTGATTTCATTTTTCACCCTTCAACATATACTCAATTTTCATTTTTTATTCCCAATTTTAGTTCTACACACTTTGCACTCTTAACTATGAAATTTGTCATATCTCAATCTATTTTTAACATTGTCACCAAACTTAACGGAATCTTTTTGTTTATGCACCCAAAATATATAAGCTTGGGGCTACATTATTGTATATCCCCCTCAATTTGTTGTACACACAAAAAGGTTCTATTAATTTTGGTGATTATAAAACATTAGACTAAAATAGAGAAAGTTTGAAAATTGGGGTGCAAAATGTCTTAAATTGAAATTGGGGGTGCAAAATAAATTTTTTTTAAATATCTATATTTAGTATTTTTTTTTTATTTTTTATTTTTTTGTGTCTTTAAAACTTATTGGGAACAAGAATGCATGTACATTTGAAAAAATATACACATATTAAAGTTAAATATGTAAGCTACTATCATACATAAGTCTCATATAGTTCATCCTTATTTCTTATAATTAACTCTCAATCATTTTTTGCATAGCCGAAGTTTGAAGATTTTTATGAGTACATTTGAGAATTATGTTTCTTTTACCTATTCTTATAGTTTATGGTGTTATCGAACCTAATAGCATCAAGGTTCAGTTCGAATAGCGTAAATTATTCATTATTTTTTAAATAATATTTTACAATGATTTAGAATTATTCATTTTCCAACTACTTTTTAATCTCACCATGTATTAAATTTAATGGTTAGTTATAGTATTATTTTAAATAATATTACAAAAACTAGCTATCCAAATGGAGCTAAATTTTGATTTAATTATTTTAAAAAATTATACCTTAATTTACATATTTGACGTTTAAATTTCATAATATTTCTTTTTCCCGTGCATAGCACAGTTTCTTAGGCTAGTATCTATCTACATATATATATATATATATATATATATATATATTATAGCAGGGGGTTCTTATTGAGAAGCTATTACACAATGACATTATCATGATCTGACTAACATTATTTTATCTTATAAATTAAATATATTTATTTAATCGTGGTATTATATATAGTAAAGTAAAGGGATGGTTTTTGAGAGCTCACATAAATGTGACAAGTGGCTATTTTATTCAATGTTATTTGCAATATTTACAATGATAAAAGTTAGTTATAACAAACAATTAAATAAGTTTATGAAAATTTAAATGATATTGGTAACATAACACTTATTTAATACCAAAGTTATTTATCATTTTATCAAATAGGATAGACTATTAACAATGTGATTTGTAATTTTGCCATGATAAAAAAGTTAATTAAAACCTACAATTAAATACAATTCTGAAAAATTACTATTGTTAAATAGGGGTAATCAAACCCAACCTAACCTAAAAACCAGACTCAACCCAAATGAATTTGAAGTTAAATAGGTTGGATTATTTGATTGGGTTACCCGAACTTAGTTGGGTTGGGTTGGAAATTGAAAAAATGATACCCAACCCAACCCAACTCAATAACCCAATAACCCAAATATAATTTTCTTATAATTTTTTTCATTATTTTCTTTTTAATATCATCTAAATTATAATTTTTTTTCTTTCATTCTTGACATAACATTTATCTAACATAGTATATAATTTTTCCTCCTCATTCTTGATCTAATCATTTTATTTTTTGACAAAAATATATTTTGTAATGGATACTCTTATAATAATTTCTTTTTTAAGAAAAAAAATTTAGATTTTAACCCAAATAAATCTGAAAATCTGAGTAACTCGTTCGAGTACACTTGGGTTGGGTTTACGTGAGTTTTTATATTAATTGGATTGGATTGAATTTTAAATTCTCAACGTAAAAACCCGACAACCCGAACTCAAAAACTCGCAATCCAATAAACCAACCCATGATCACCCCTATCGGTAAATATTCACACCACTACTTTCATCTAGAATATGTTTATTTATTAAATATTTATATATATACATATTTACTAGCATTCAAAAACCTTGCTATGCATAGGGTAGTAAAACATTTTCAAAATTCATTTTTTAAATAATCATTTTTCAAAACATTGCAAAATTATTTTTAAGAAAAAAAAATTTAAATGAGACTATGTGAGCAGAATCTCGATAGGAGAAAAACCCAATAAAAGACAAAATAGAATAACGGTCAAGCACATATAGATCTACTTATCTACATATCAAAAAAAAAAAAAAACAAATACATCCAAGCAATCATATCTATACACATCTATACATAAATCACTTTTCGTGAAAAATTCTGAATTATTAACATGTGAAATGTCAAATATATAGTCAATTTATATAGAAAATAATGTTCGTAAAAATGATCAATTACATAATTATTAATAGTAAAAATTGAAATTAATTACCTAAATATTACCTTTAACTATTTTTATTATTTCAAAATTCTAACTTTATGAACATATACATCTTGTGATTGAATTTTTCCAAAAGAATTATAAAATTAAATGTGTAATATAAATAATAATAATAACAATATATATCAATAACTAACAATAACTTAGGAAAATAAATACATATTAATTGGGAAAAAAAGTTTAGACATATAATATTAAAGGATTACTCCCAACAACCATCATAAGTAGGAAGATATTTTACCTATATATATCTGATTAATATTATTTTGCAATCTAATTACATATAGTATAGATTATTAAAAGTTGCTCACAAAAATTGATTTTTCTATTAAAATCGATATAATATAGATTTTATCAAAAAAAAAATTAATAACTACTATATCACAAAAAAATTATACTATGAAATAAATTTATTTTTTGCATCTTCTTCCAGCTTTATGTTTATTGATAACTAACATTTAAATATCATTGGATGTTACTCTTATTAAGGTAAGTTCTCTAAAAACAATATCAATTTTTCCTTTTCACTTTTCTTCCCTATATGAACCCACTTTCGTAATCTATCTATATTATATAGTATAGCAAGTCTACATATTAATTTTTATAGTAAAAATAAAAAATGAAAACTTAATTCACAATTTCAATTCAAATTAATTGCCTAGATCTTTTATTAACTATTTTTATTTGTTCAAGACCCTTACATTATGTAACCTACCTCTTATCATTCATTTTTCTCAAAAGAGTTGTAATACTAAATATTATGGATCATTCAATTTTTTATGGCACATGAAAAATATAAAATGATGTTATTTATAATAAAACAGAATTAAAAATAGTTTGCCTTCATTAACATAATGTTCAATGGATTATTCTTAATAAATTGAAAAATATGTAACATAATTATGCATGAATAATTTCATTCTTGCAGCCGAATTATGGTACTTTTACCAAAAATTTGGAAAGGAAAAATTACAAATTTAATTGCTAAACAATTTTTAATATCTCTTGGAGATTTTTCAAATCATTTTTTAAATTTTTTTCGTCTTCAACTATTTTTTAATCACACAGTAGTCCCCCAAACTTTTTTTAAACTTTTTGTCCCTCAAGTACTTTTGTAATCCACTTATATACCCCTTTTATTAAATCTTTTGTCCCTCGAGTTTTTTTTTTTTTTTTTATCATGGATAGATGACTACTTTGATTGAAAGAAAAATCAACACTTGAGGGACCTTCGTGAAATTTTGAAAATAGTTGAGGATGAAAAAGTTTAAATAAAACACTTTGATTGAAAGAAAAAAAATACTTGAGGGACCTCCGTGAAATTTGAAAATAGTTAAGGATGAAAAATTTTAAATAAAAAGGCGTTTAAAGTAGTCTGGGGGGCCTTCTTAAGGGACTAAATTTACAATTAATTTGATTCATAATCGTGTACTGTATCACAAGGAAGAAACAAAGTTCAAAAATTAAATTTCTTTCTTTGCATCTCTTTACAATATTATGTTCATTAACAATTAGCTGCTAATTGATGTTATTATTAAACGAGGATGTAAAAATATTCGCTAAAAAGTAACTTTAATGTTATATCTCATTTACGTTTTAATAGTTTTTTCATATTATCACATTTCCAAGCATGCTTTATATAATTGTAAGCTCATGAATAAATCAATTGTTGTAAACGTTTCTTTTTTCTTCTCCTTTTTAGGAAGAAAATAATATTTACACTTTTATTTATTTTATTTATTTATTTTTAAAATCCCCCAATTCCCCCAACCCTGTAATGACTCGAACTCATTGTTAATAGGTCATAGAAAAAGTATCTTACCACCTAAACTACAATTGGTTTTCATTACACTTTCTTCTATAAGCCATAGAAGTATGACATCAGATTTTCAATTTTAGTCATTTTGATGAAATTATTTACTTGTTATAATTTTGATCTCATAATCTCATCTACAATTTTATCTTCTTGAAAATTAATATGTAATCTTTCAAAAATTATTTTTTAAACAAAGAGTACAAATTTTTTAAAGAATGTCATACATATTTGACTAACATTTATGATTAAATGAGGATAATTATGTAAACAACAAATAATGTTCGATAACAAATTTTTTGTAAGACAACATAATAGAAGAAATAAAAGATTGAGATGGAGAATATCAAACGAAACTCCCAAGCTTCTCAAGTTTGGAGTACATCCACTTGTAGTGCCTCTTCAAAGAAGGTGAGGCAATAACCTCTTGTACACAAAGTAGGGTCACCCTTGCACCAACTAAGTTTCTCTAGTTGAGGCAAAGGGTTTTACACTACAACCTCACTTTTGTACACTTGTTATCCCTCCACTATTACACTTGAAGATCACTCACTAGTCTCCTCTTGCTCACACTATAGATAATATTTCCTCTAGTTGAGCCAAGAGAACTATACTACCCAAACCAATACAACCCACAATATTTTAGCCTATTTCTTCCAAAATAGCTCTTACAAGTGTTTGTATTGAACGTAGTAGTTCCACACATCATTTGGATATCCTTGGGCTATTTATAGGTGAAAGATGTGCTGAAATTTGTGCTCCAACGGTAAAAAAACTAGCCATTAAAAAATAGACGTTAGGGGTTCGGACGGTGGTTCAGACGTCCGTTCATGCGTCCTACAGCTTGATGAATAGTGCCTTGGACGGTCACATGCGTCCTACAGCTCTAACTAAAAATTACTTCATTTTGAGCTCCTTTCTACGGACGGTCTTCAATGTCCGATCATCATACTTTCAAATTTCTTTTCTCGGACGGTCTTTTGTGTCCGAAGCACTATCCTTCGGACAGTTATCTACGTCCGAAAAATGTGTTCTTCCTCGGTGTTGTCTGGTCATGTTTTGGATGCTCCCTTGTGTCCGAGCAAAGCATCCTTTCTTTCGGACGCTCTTCATCGTCCGTAAGGTGTTGTTCAACTTTTGATTGTTTTTCTTGATTGTGTTAGGATAAACATTTTCATCTGAGCCTTCCTATTTTTCTGCACACTTGTTATCAAGCCGTTAGTACAATTTGGTCATCATCAAAACATGATTATCATAATTGGGGTCCAACAATCTCCCCCCTTCTGATGATGACAAATCAATTGGATAATTCTGAAAACAACCAAAACATATGAAGCACAAGACAAGAGGTTTTGTCTATTATTTTCTCCCCCTTTTGGCATCATCAAAACATAAGATTAAAAACAGTTTATATACACAATCTTCCCCTAAAACTATGCATGCAATTCAAGTAAATATATAGAGGATATGTCAAGTTCAAAATATATCTTCCATTCAAGAATATAAAATCAAGTCGAAATGAGGAAATCTATGCAAAGGATTAACATAAAGGCATTTATCACCAATTCCTTACCAAAAAGCATCATCAAAACAATATCTAGAAGCATATGTGATGCAATTTCTTGTGATGCAAATTAATTTCTAAAAATAAACCATTTAGAAATGAGAATGCTCCCCCTTTCTTTTGCAAGTAGTGAGTTATTATAGACAAAAATTGGGGATAGTTATTCCCTAACATTCTAAACAAATTCAATCACATAGATGAATAACATTCAAGAGAACATAGTTCATTTAAAAAAATGAAATCACATTCTTAAAACAAAATTTTAAATGTTACCCATTTCAATGTGATCTTAGCTCATATCCCATGAACACCCTCCATTGAAAATTTATCTTGAATTCCTTGGTGCTCTCCAAGCATACCTACATGTAAAGTTAAGCAACAACTTTTGGTACCCAAACTTTCTTGGGTCCAATTGGGTTAGTAACATGCTTAATCACCCAAATAGAATTTATTCCTAATTTTTCATTTCTTTTAACATAACAATTTTTCTTTACATGGCCATGTTGATGAAAATAATTACAAATAATATTCTTATTGCCCCAAAGTATAAGAAGATTTAGATTTAACATAGCACAAATCATTTTTTCTATAGGTGATAACATTTTTGTTCAACAACATATTTCTAGTTCTTTTCTTTTCAAAAACATTTTCTTGCTTCTTTCTCAAAATATTATCAAGATCATCTAATTTCTTTTTCAATGAAGCTTGTTCTTCCATGATCTTGATTTGCTTTATCAAATTTTTTCTTCAAAACATCATTTTCTTTTGTCAAAGAATTATTTTCATGCACAAGTTTTGAGTTGGCACTCAATAAAGCATTAACTTTAATTTTTAACTCTTTGTTCTTAGCATATGATTCTTTCAAACATTCATGCATTTTAAAAATAAATGTTTCAACATCATCATCATAATATGTTAAGAAACATAAATCATCACAAGAGTCACTTATAGAGATACTAGATGTAATTATTGCCAAGTGCCATAAAAGCCATTTGAGCCTCCTCATATTCTTCTTCAACCTCTCCATCTGAATTACAATCATCCTAAGTGATTTGGAAGATTCTCAGTTGTTGAAGTGAGGCTTCCTCGAGACTTTTCTCCTTTTTGATGAAGCTTTAAATGCTATGCTTCTTTTTCCCTTTGCCTCCTCATCTTATACCTTGTATTTCAACTTCAATTCAATGGAGGTTAGAGAATTGATCAATGAATCAATAGGCATATAATTTAAATTTTTAGACTCTTCTATGGCAATGGATTTGGGTTCCCATTCCTCAGGTAAAGCATTCAAATTTTTCTATTCTTTTCACCCAAGGAATATTCTTTACCCAAACCTTCCAAATCCTTTACCATATCATTGAACCTACAATACATCTTGTCAATATACTCATGAGGTTCCATTTTGAAAGATTCATATTTAGCCACAAGAAGTGACTTCTTTTGCTCTCTAATATCTTCACTTCCTTCATCGATTTCTTTCAATTTGTCCCATATCTCCTTGGCCGATTTGCAACCTTTTACTTTAGAAAACTCATCTACATCCAAGGCATTACACAAAATATTAATGGCTTTACTTCCATTTAAAGATAAATTTATTCTATCTTGTGCATTTAACTCATATCTAGTCTTAAGCCTTAATCTATGAGTATTTTCGTCAAGAATATTAGCTTCTAAAGGACCTTCACAAATAATATACCATAAATCAATATCAATAGATTGAACAAAAATTTTCATTCTATCCCTCCAAAACACGAAATTAATGCCATTAAACATGGGAGGTTTAGTGATAGAATGCCCCTCTAAAAACAAAGCATTATTGGTTGCCATAATGATCTTTACTCAAAAGAAATTATGCTCAATATATGAGACCAAGCTCTGATACCAATTGTTGGCCCAAAAGCAACCTACGAGGGGGTGAATTAGGTTGTCTCAAAAAATAAACCTTTTGAAGTGATTAATGAAAATGAAAACTTTGTGCAACAAATGAGTACTTAAGCACAAATGATCAAAGATAAATATTTAACAATCAAAGGTTAAAGAAGAAATAAAAGATTGAGATGGAGAAGATCAAACGAAACTTTTTCCCAAACTTCTCAAGCTTGGAGTACATCTACTAGTAGTGCCTCTTCAAAGAATGTGAGGCAATAACCTCTTGTACACAAAGTAGGCTCACCCTTGCACCAACTAAGTTTCTCTAGTTGAGGCAAAGGGTTTTACGCTACAACCTCACTTTTGTACACTTGTTATCCTTCCACTATTACACTTGAAAATCACTCACTAGTCTACTCTTGCTCACACTAATTTCCTCTAGTTGAGCCAAGAGAACTATACTACCCAAACCAATACAACCCACAATATTTTAGCCTATTTCTCCCAAAATAGCTCTTACAAGTGTTTGTATTGAACGTAGTAGTTCCACACATCATTTGGATATCCTTGGGCTATTTATAGGTGAAAGATGTGCTGAAATTTGTGCTCCAACGGTCAAAAAACTAGCTATTAAAAACTAGCCGTTAGGGGTTCAGACGGTGGTTCGGATGTCCATTCATGCATCCTACATCAACATGAACAGTGTCTCGGACGGTGAGTCATATGCGTCCTACAACTTGATGAACAGTGTCTCGAACGGTCACATGTGTCCTACAGTTCTGCCAAAAAATTACTTTATTTTGATCTCCTTTCTTCAGACGGTCTTCAACGTCCGATCTTTTTGGCTTCGGACGATCTTCAACGTCCGACCTTTTTGGCTTCGGACGGTCTTCAACGTCCGATCTTTTTGGCTTTGGACGGCCTTCAACGTCCGATCATCATACTTTCAAATTCCTTTTCTCAGACGGTCTTTTGCGTCCGAAGCACTATCCTTCTGACAGTTATCTACGTCCGACAGATGTGTTCTTCCTCGGTGTTGTTTGGTCATGTTTCGGATGCTCCCTTGCGTCTGAACTCCTTTCTTCGGGACGCACTTCATCGTCTGTAAGGTGTTGTTCAACTTTTGGTTGTTTTTCTTGATTGTGTTCGGATAAACATTTTCATCCGAGCCTTCCTATTTTTCTGCACACTTGTTATCAAGCAGTTAGTACGATTTGGCCATCATCAAAACAAGTATATTATCATAATTGGGGTCCAACAGTTTATGCACTCAAAATATTGTGGCTACATTGTTGTATATCCCCCTCAATTTGTTGTACGTACAAAAGGTTCTATTAATTTTGGTAATTGTCAAAAATTAGACTAAAATAGGGTAAGTTCAAAAATTAGGGTGAAAAATGTCTTAAATTGAAATTGGAGGTGCAAAACAAAAGTTTTTGAAATATCCATATGCTACTATTTTTTTTGTTGTCTTTAAACCTTATTGGGAATAGGAATGCTTGTACATTTGAAAAAATATACACATATTAAAGTTAAATATGTAAGCTACTATCATACATAAGTCTCGTATATTTAATGCTTATTTCTTATAATTAACTCTCAATCATTTTTTGCATAGCTAAATTTTGAAGATTTTTAAGAGTGCATTCCAGAATTATGTTGCTTTTATCTATTCTTTTAGTTTATGGTGTTATCGAACCTAATAGCATCAAGGTTCCGTTCGAATAATGTAAATTATTTGACTTATTTTTTAAATAATAATTTATGATCATTTATTATTCGTTTTCCAACTACTTTTTAATCTCACCATATATCAAATTTAATGGTTAGTTACAGTATTATTTTAAATTATACTACAAAAAATAGCTATCCAAACGGAGCAAAATTTTGATTTAATTATTGTAAAAATTTATACCTTAATTTACATATTTGAAATTTAAATTTTATAATATTTCTTTTTTCCTTGCATAGCACAGGTTCGTAGGGCAGTATCTATCTGTATATATAGTAAAGTAAAGGGGGTACTTACTGAGAAGTTATTACACAATGACATTATTATGATTTGACTGACATAATTAATTTTATAAATTAAACATATTTGTTTACCCATATATAACACGGGTTTTTTGCTAGTATATAGTATAGCAAAAGGGGTGTTTATTCATAAGTTATTATGCGATGACAAGTGACAAGTATATTAGAAAATCTGTATATTAATTAGTAAAAGTAAAAGATAAAATACTTAAAGTTACCAGATAATTAATTCATCTAAATTCAAGTTGATTACTTATATCTTATGCATATAACTATTCTGCATATTACATAGTAAAAAGTAAAATGAAATATTTAAGTTAACTATTTGATTCACATTAACACATAGATCTTATGCTTAGCTATTACTATTTATTCAAGACACTCACTTTATGATTATACTAATGACTTTTGTACACCCTTATATGTGCCTCATTATCAATAATTTTATCACATTTTTTATATTTTATCATAAAATACATATATTATAAAGATAAATTTAATGAAATATTTAGAAAAAAGGAGGACGGAAAGTTTTTAACTACCTATAAAGAAAAAAGAATTTTAAGTGAAAGAAATATAGAAAGAAAAATTAATACTTAGATGTTATTCTTAACTACTATATGCTATTTATTCAAGACTCTGACATTATTATTATATAACCTACCTCTAAAATTGATTTATTCCCAGAAAAATTACAATACCAAATTATTATGGATCACTATATAAGTGTAATCATTTGACATACAATACATGTCAAATATAAAGTTATATTATTTATAATAAGTTAAAATATATTTATTTATTTATTTGAAAATACTTTACAAATGGGACTATTCTTAATAAATTTGAAAATGATATACCAAAATTACACGTACGAGTAATTTCATTGTTGTAACCCAATTATCATACTTCTTTAAAAAAATGATATGGACAAATTGCAAAATTTAATATCTAAACTATTTTAAAATCTCATGGAGATCTCTCAAATTATATTTTAAATTTTTTGTCCTTAACATATTTTTTAATCACAAGTACCCCAAACTTTTTTGTAAACTTTTTCATTTTTTTGTTCCCAAGTATTTTTCTGATTCTCATATTTACCCTAAATTTTTTTGTTTAAACACTTTTGTCCATCGGATTTTTGTTATTTCTTAAATCATGGCTAGATGATTAATTAGATAGGAGAAAAAAAACACTTGAGAGCTTTCCGTGAGATTACAAAAATAGTTGATGATGACAAAATTTAAATAAGCAACATGGGGAGACATTCTTGAGATCAGCAAAAAACTTAGGGACTTTCATCAAATAAATTCAATAAGGAGCCATGGTCCATGGCCTTATGAGAGTGAACAGCTCTGGTAGGTGTTTAGTAATCATAAAAGTAAAAATAACTTTTTAATATAATGTATAATTTTACACGCTATTTTAAGAATCTAATGGTGGTTGCCCTAACTTTTACAAAATAAAAGCAAAATTTAATTAGAATAGATGATTTAAAATTGAAGAAACCACACAATACTCAATTTGTATACAACAAATACTTGAAAAAATGAATTTAAAATTATAACTTTATGTCGACTTCATATACTAAATTACAAAAGTTTTTAAAGTTTAAATGTTTCAAGTGACATTCTTAATTTTGAATATACCATCATTTTAATTGTATGATTTAAGAAATTTAAATTTTTGGAGGAAGGGGAAATGTAAAGAAATAGAAATATTTGAGAAATTTTAAGGGTGCAATATAAGATAAAATTAAAACATATCTTTCAAATTTTATTTTTTAATTTTTTAATCACAAGAAGTACCTCGAACTTTTTTGTATACTTTTTCAGTTTTTTGTTCCTCGAGTATTTTTATAATCCATATATGTACCCAGTTTTTATTTAACTCTTTTGTCCATAAAATTTTTATTTTTTATTAAATGATAGCAAGATGTCTACTTAGATAGGGAAAAAAACACTTGAGGAACCTCCATAAGATTATGAAAATAATTGATGATGAAAATTTTTAAATAAAACATGGGGAGACTTTGTTGATATCAATGACAAATTTAGGGACTTTCATCCTATAAAATCAATATGAAGCCATGGATTGTGGCCTTATGGGAGTGAACAGCTTTGAAAGGTGTTTAGTAATCATAAAAATAAAAATAATGTTTTAATATAATGTATAATTTTACATGCTATTTTACGAATCTAACGGGGTTTTCCTAACCTTTTATGAAATAAAAGCAAAATATAATAGATGACGATTTAAAATTGAAGAAACACTCACACAATACTCAATTTTTAAACAACAAATGCTTGAAAAAATCAATTTAAAATAATAATTTTATATCCACTTTATATACTAAACTTCAAAAGTTTTTAAAGTTTTATGTTTCAAGTGGCATTCTTAATTTTGAATGTACCATCATTTTAGTTGTATGATTTAAGAAATTTAAATTTTTAGAAAGAGGGGAAAAATGTAAAGAAATAGAAACATTTGAGAAATTTTAGGAGGTGAAATATAAGACAAAATTAAACTTTTGAAAACTTTTCCTTACCAATCTCATTTTAATGTGGCTCTGGCCATATATAAAATTATAGTTGAGAGACAAAAAGTTTAAAAAATTAAGGACCTTTGCAAGAGCTAAAAATAGTTGAGAACCTAAATTTGCAATTTTTATCAATTCATAATGTACTATATTACAAAAAAGAAACTAATTTTTAAATGTAACATATTTTTCTTTGCATTTTCTCACAACATTATGGTAATTTATTATGCCTTTTCTATAGTTTTGGTAATTTTCTCCTATAAAACTAAAATTTACGATGAAGTAATATAATCATTTGCATGGTAATTAATATTCAATAATCAATTTTTGTACGACAACAGCATACCGTTACAAATTCGGTCCTTAATTGCCTTATTTGTTTTTAATAATTGTTTCTTTAATATTATTTTGTTATACAAGAATCCTTTTATTTAAGGGTAAATAGAAGAGCCTCTGTTTAACCTTAAAAATAAAATTTCAAAATATATTAAAAATTAAAACAATTTATAATTCAAATCATGTTTTATACAGAAATAATAAGTTTTTACCCTTTTATTAAGCAATTTTGAAAATTTCTGCACCGTCCAAATGTGATACAAAATTTAATAGTGAATTTTTTTCCAAATGAATTGAATTTTTTGTATGATTCTTTATTCAGTGAGATAAAACTAATGATATTTTTGATTATTTTCTTAAATTTAAATTTGTTAGATACAGGTAAATGGAAGATAATAAATGGAGAGGATCCAAATTGTATTTTATTACATAACTTACGCATTTATTTATGCACGGGTTATCAACTTGTGCATGCGTGTGTATAAAGCAAAACCCACATTTAGCCAAAAGGCAGCACAAAATGACATGTGTCACATTATTAATTTCTATTATATCCATCATTAATTATCCAAAAACTGAAATAATCCACCATATAACAAACTATGTGAGTTTTCAATGTTTGATTACCATAAGAAACCAGGATTTTTTATGGCCAAATTTGAATTGTTTTTGCCTTGGTTTCGAGATTTTTAGGGTCTATATGTGAACTTTTGTACAATTCTAGATTATGTGTTGGTATGTGTTTGATGTAGTATTTATTTAATGTTATTCAATTTATATTTATATTTTTTTTTGGTTTAGGGTCTACAAATTAAGGTTTAACCTAATTCTACCCATAATTAGTGTTTTGTGTATTTTAGGTTGTTGATTGTTTCTAGTATTTGCAATCACTTGTTATGTGATTTTTTGAAGTGTGTATTGTTTAGCTTATCTTAGTTCATTTCAACCTCTAATAATATATTGTGTGAGCTTAGGGCCATGGCCGGTTGGAAGCACATTAGAAGCAAAAAGACATGAAACCAGACAACAAGCAGACCAGCAACTCAAGTTTTCCAGCCAGCAGCTCACTGTTGATGAGCTAATCCAAGGTTTGTAGAATCGGGATCCCACGTAGGATCGTTTTAGAAGTTACAGGATCGGATCGTAGATAAGATCGTAGGATCGTAAGATCCTATCAAAAGGATAAAAATATAACTTTTATTTATTTTTAAAGTTAATATTCAATAAAAACTTATACAGATAAACATAAAATTTTAATATTCATCATGAAATAAGTTTCTTTAACTAAAATTTATAACATTTGACATTATATACTCGTATTGTAAAAAGTTATGCGTTATCGCAAATTTAATACTGTTCTTTAATTAAAAACTAAAAAATATATATGAATAGTATAAACTAATAAAATATAAGACATTTGAATAAAAAATTATCAAAATACTAACTTAACTTCAGTAAATATATACATAAATTACATGACTAATGACACCAACTAGAGTTTATCTATAATAGCGATCCTACCTCTAGGATCGGGATCGATTTTATAAATTTAGATGTGTCTTAGAATCGTAGGATCGTAAGGGTAGGATTGGGATTCTAACAACTATGAGCTAATCAGGCCTATTAGGTTGGCCACTTGCCAGCTAAGGCAAAGGAGCCCTGGCAAGCCTATACCAAGAAAAGTGCAGAAATGCACTTTTGGGGCTGTTTTGGCAGGCTTTTGATGCCTTTAGTTGTTAACTTAGTTTTAGTTGACCTTCAAATAATATTCTAACTAAATAATGGGTACTTAAACACCATTCCTCATGCAAACAATTCTTATTTACTCTTTACTACTTTGTGACCCATATACCTATGGGGCGTGTAAGTATTTAGTAGTTAAATAGTAGCAAATTAGATTTAAAATGCAATAAGTTTTTAGCGTCGCTGTTGGGGAATGGTTGTCAATATTGATATAATTTAGTTAGAATACTAGATTGAAGTTCATTTGTGTTGTTTTTGTATAGTTGTTTCACCTATTTGAAAAACTAAAAGAATTTTCTTTTTTTTTTTTTTTGCATAGTTAATTTCCTTATTTTCAAAATCAAAAAAGATTTTTTTTTTTTTTTGGTTGTGGTAGTTTAATTGTCTTACTTCAAAAAACAAAAAAGATTTACTTGTTTAGTGGTTAGTTTAGACTAGCTAGTAGTCTAAACTTCCCTAGTTTCCTTGTTTGTATTATTTAGTTCTCTTTCTTGTTTGTGTTGATTTTAGTGTTTATTTTTCAAGAACATGCAAGGAATGAATTGGAATTATTCATGACAAGGATATTATCATTCTTATATTATGAGACATGATCAATGAACATGTTTCTTGTAATTAGTGTTCTTATCCTTGTGATTGCCAAATAGGATAGTACAACCATCCAAATACCTTTGGAGCTATCAAGAGATCATCCTTATTCTTTTTCTATACTTGTAGAGCCTAAAATGTGGTAAAAAAAGGTCATATATCCCCAAATTGTACCACATTTATAACATTTAACCTCTTTTTTAGAAAATTATATCTTTTGAAGAATGGGATTTCTACCCTTACAGAAAAACAATGTTTTATTGAAAAACAACCACTTTCTTATACTTTTTGGGATTATCAATTTCAAGATTTTCAAATAAATATGCTCACTAATGATAATATCATTGAATTATTTATGAACAAATGAAGGGTTCCACATTTCGAACTTAGGGGAATTTGCATGACCAACCAAACACTATTGAAGGGTATGCTAAAGAAGCTCACATGAACAGATTCTACTCCACCATCAATTATAGGACAATGCAAGTTTGAGGGAGAGGATTTAGCCTTCGTGGAGATTCTTATGAGTGTTATGGTTGTGACTAAACTCAACCATCACCAACTAAAAGAGAGAAGAATGCAAAGTTGGGATGATGTTGGCGACCTCTTATGGAGCAGTCAAATTGTCATCTACAATGAATTTGATCCATATTGAAAAAGTTTAAATTTCCTTAGCACACTTTGCCATTAATATCCACAAGTGCACGGTTATTAGTGAGTAGGGTGAATAAGAGTCAATCCCACAAGACTAGTAAACGTGTACTAAAAATCTAGACCAATTTCTTTTCAGACAACCAGTTTGTAAAGAATTTATATTTTTAGAATTAAAATATTAAAAATAATTAAATGACTAAATTTAAAGAACAATTAAATGAAATTAAAGTTGCAAAAATCATAAAAGTGGGTCGAATGCTAGGCTGGCAATTATTCCAACAATTCATAAAAGTAGGTCAAATGCTAGGCTAGCAATTATCTTAGATATATCGAATCGTAGGTCAATCAATCAATTTTAATTATATTTATTGGAGATTCAAATCCCAAATTTCAATCCAATCCCGAAGCCATCGGTAATTGAATCATATCAAATTAATGAACTAGGGTTCGAGACCAATTCCCTTGCCTATCTAAATAATTGGAGTTGTATCTATATGGAATTCGAGTATCCGGCCGAGATTGCTCAGCAAATCAACTAATTAATTATGTCACCTTTGTCTGGAATAATTAGCCTAATAAATTGACACTGGCCTATGATAGAGGTTCAAAAACCTTATACCTTTAGCCAACCTAACCAAAATTAAAGTCAGCTACTTTTTAGATTTGTCTGTTCATGTTAATTATTAGCCAATATAATTTAGCAATCAACCATTAATTAGATTAACCCATGAACAATTGCATCACCCACACTCAAACCCTAATGAGTTTATCAATTCATGGCATGCGGAAAGAAAAACAAATTAATTGCTTTGCTAATGGTCATGATAAATTGATAAACAGAAACTAAAAGTGAAATTGTAAATAAATAAATTAAAGACAAGTTACCAAAATTGAAATTCTAGCAAAAGAACTTGAATTGAATGACTTGAATAATCCAAAAGCTGAAATCAAACTAAGAAAAACGTTAAAGAACATTTAATTCTAAAATGCAGGAAAAGTAATCCTAAAAATCCTAGACATAAAGCTGAAAAGAAGTTCTAAATATCGCACTACTTAAATCATTACGTTAACCCCCTATTTATGAAAATAACATAACAGGCCCAGCCAAAGCAGACCAGCCGCAAACTACGGGTAGTTTAGGCTTATTCTACCTCAATCTGTGGCTCACCCACTTAATACATGTGATTCTGCCTATACAACCGCAGTTTGCGGCTACTATTCTATTTAAGCAGCAGTCTGTAGCTATTTGACTACTATCTAGCCGTAGCCTGTAGCTAGTCCTCATTAGCAATCTTAATTTCCTTGTTCCTTCACTTTATCCTCCAATCCTCATTGCCAATTAACCATTTTGCCCCTCACTTCACCTACATAAGATGCAAAACGAAATGAATATACAAATATACTAATAAAACACACATTTAACCAGAAAAATAACCCTAAACATCACAATCAACTATAAACATCCTAAACATGAATTTACAATCCTAAAACACAACAAATGAGACTAAACACAACTAAAAAGTTAACAAAAGAGGTACAAAAATAACTCTAATTATAGAGTTATCAATTCCCTCCAACTTAGCATTTTGCTAAAACCGAGCAAAATTAACTATACTCAACTCTTACGAAAACAAAATAGGAATGCAATACCAAATTCAAATTGATTTGTTTGACTCATCAACCTAGTCCACATCCAACTAGCCACATGAAATCACGTTCCACTTTTACTCACACCAAAATTCCACCCGAATAAATGTCAAATAAACTTTCTCAATTATAAAAATAAGAACTCACATTCATCAATATAAACCACATCACGTAATAAATCCATTACCGAAAACTAATTAGAAAGAAATACATAGAATTGAGCCTTTATAGCCATCAAGAAGATAGAGAATGATCAATAGACCTTATAATGCAAGCACATAAATGTCACACAAAAGTTAGTCACTATAGTACCATTACAATTGATTTTAACTCAAAAACGGCAATATACCTTTTGTAGTTCCTTTATGACAACCTTTTATTTAGGCTCTTTATTTTATCTTTCCAAACATAGCAAGACACATTTTTATGCAAGCCGCCTCGTTTCTTACCTTGCTTACGTATTTTATGTAAAACAAACCATTTTTTCTTCTTTTCTTTTAAGCACTTTTGGAGCATTTGGACCACATAAGGAACTAGTCACGAAAAAATGGGTTATATTAACGTTAATCAATTAAACAATTATAATGAAACCTAATACTTTGCTATGCAAAAACATACAAATGAAAATACGAAGGTCTACGTCATGTCCTACTCTATCACAATCAACAATCCTAGAGAATCAATTCCAACAACTTCAAATAAGTATGGATATTAAAAATAAACTACGTGACTCCTATCTAATAGCAATGAGTTCAAAAATTTATACCCAGGAAAGAACATCTGACAAGAATTCGAATTTCCACCCTTTTAAACAAAAATTGTGAAACATTCCTGAATAATGTGATTCAAGAATTCTAAGTTTTCATATCACTGGCAACTAGAAATTAGTCCTAGTATTAATACGCCATTCCATTAATACATGACATAACAAATTTACTTCACAAATTGAAAATATTAAATTAAAATAAATAAACATAGACAAATTTAAACTATACCACCACTTACTACCATAACACAATTAAGGTAAGTGACATTCAACAATAAGTAACTAAAAAACACATAAAACCAAAAATTAAAATAAAACTTCCCTGACAAATTGTGAAGATATGAGGATGGTCAATCTCCTACGACCCCTAATGGTCCGGTTTCGTCTCCTTCTTTCCTAGTCCTTGGTCCTTGCCTTGTGATCTCATCTAGGGGTTTGTAGTGCCAATCTGGCAGCAAAGTAGTCTGAAGCCAGTGAGACATGTCAAAGTTTTGAAGGTAGCTAAGTTACCATGCCAGGAAATCCATCTTTTGCCTCATCTCCTCAAAACAGTGATTGTCGTAGACTAGAAGGGACCTACTCCAACTGCATCTCACTGTTGAGCGGCATATTGAAAATGAAACCAGTTGCAAGTATAGGCAGGGGTATAAGCAATGACCCTTGAGGTGTCTCTTAAGCGCCTTGAACCTCCTTGGCCGCTTGCTTACCTCTCACCTCAATTTATAATATAATCAATGTGGATTTGTGTTGAGTCACGATCGCTTGAAGAGCCTTGCTATCAATTGGTGTCTGCGTGTCCCATTTCTTTGTCGTAGTGATCTGCAAACTTGTAAGCTGGCATAATTGGGTTAACAAAATTTGGATAAAAAACAATGCCTTGTGCTTCCTATTCCCATTTCTTAAAATCTCTACGAGATCTCCTACCCAATATCTATTATTAAATCCTCCATAATAGCAAAAATCAAGCAAGCCCTGTCAGGTTAACATCAGTGGTATGTGAAGTAGACAACAAGCAGGAACAAACAAATTGCATTCATACTCTAGCCTCCGCATTCAAATATTTAAGCCTAATCTATTTACATCTTGTTGACCTTCTTCAATATACCATTTACCCCAACCATTAGTCAACACATTGGCCACCTCATCAAAATCAATTTCACCCTCCAAAAACATGTTGAATTGGTTACTGGGATTAGTAGGTAAATGGAAGAGATGTCATAAATAATTTAATATCTAAAACTCGTTGGTGTACTTTGACTAAATGCTCCCTTATCTCTAGATTGTTATCAATGAATTCCTAAACCATGTTTTTATTTACCACAATGGTAGGAGTTTACAAAAATTTGTCCACCCCTTGCTTTGAATTTTATTAAAAATTGAATCACACAACTCATCTACTTCTTTATTGTTTTCAAGTTGTACATGACTCAAATCAATCCTTCCTCATATAAAGGATTTACCTGATTTTGAAGTTTGTCATTTAACTATTTAGCTCCAAAAAAATAAAAATATTGTCATCATGAGTATTAGAATCCAATTATCTTATGTTCTTCCCTATTGAAACAATAATATCAACACAATAAACAATCCAACAACTAATTCCCCCTTCTCCCAACTTAATCAAGAATAATACCAATGACTATCTCACCAAATTAAGTCAAATCCAATCAAGAAGCATATTGCAAAATAGCTGCCCCAACTTAAACCAATCACAAGGAAAATTCAACAATCAAAACGAGAAAAATTACCAAAAGTTAAATAGGAATGATCTTACTCAAACCTGATTCAAGTTGATACTCCCTCATCAAGAACCGAATAAGTCTCCCTAGACGTGAGTGGTTCGATTACCCCAACTTGGAACAATGGATATATGATGAGATAACAAGGAAATTTTTGGGTTGATTTTTAATGGTGCAAAAGAATATTGGAAAGAAGAGAGAGAATGTGAGATGAAAATATGGAGGAATGAAGAAAATTGAAGAAGATTGGAAGGAAAAAAGAAGAAAAAGAGTAAGGAGAAGAAGAGAGTTTTTTTTTTCTTTGTTTGAGTCACTTAGATAAGGGAACGAGAAGGGAAGTTTGTGTTGTAAAAGTCCCTTCTCTAGGAAGTACAAGAAAAAGGTTTTGAACCCCTTAACTATTCCTGTCCTAGGCAAGCCATAGACTACCATAGTTCTAGCCTTATTAGCTGTAGACTGCAGCGGTCATTCTGTTTTAGCTACAAACTGTGGCTGATTGGCCTAATTTACCTACAAACTGTGGGTGATTTATTTCTTGCCAATTCACCAAACACACTCCTTCTTCAACTTCTCTTTTATTGAACTTTAACCCTGCAAAATAAACATAAAAAATATTTATTAGTCATTTAAGCTTTTAATTCACTAAGGTAAAAATTAAATTAAAGGATTAAACTAAAATATAAGAAATTAAAATTAAAATCCATGGGTTACCTCCCAAGAAGCGCTTCTTTAAAACCATTAGCTTGACTTTATTGTTCGCAGCTATTTAGTCAACAAAATGGACTTCTTCAAGTCCATTGTCAAAGACACCTCCATAGTAGCTCTTTAGCCTACTCCCATTAATTTTGAATGTTGACTTTTTGCCTCTAGCTATTCCCATGACCCCATATTAAAAAACATTCACCAGTTCAAAAGGGTCGCGTCATCTTGACTTCAACTTGTTCGGAAACAATCTTAGTCTAGAACTATATAAAAAAACTATCACCAACATGGAACGCTATATGCATGATATGCTTGTTATGCCACTTCTTTGTTCTTTCTTTGTAAATTTGGGCATTTTCAAAGGCCTCATTTCGCAACTCTTCAAACTCACACAATTTAAGCAATCTCTTTGTTTCAGTTGCTTTGGCATCAAAGTTCAATGCCTTATTTGCCCGAAACGCCTTGTGTTCAAGTTCTACCGGTTGATGGCACATTTTTCTAGAAACCAACCTATATAGGGATATCCCAGTAGGTGTTTTAAATACAGTTCAATATGCCCATAATGCATCATTGAGCATCCAAGCTCAATCCTTGCATGAAAAGGTTATAGTCTTTTATAAGTTCGCTTCAACTCCCTGTTTGAAACCTCAACTTGACCCTAAGTTTTGGGTGATATGATAGGGTAAAGAAACTTGTGCTTTACCCCATACTTGGACAATAAGGCTTCACATTGAGAATTTTTGAAATGTGAACTCCCATCACTTATAATTGCCTGTGGAACTCCAAACCTTGAGAGAATATTATGGTAAATAAATCTAGTCGCAACTCTAGCATTATTAGTAGGTAGGGCCACTGCCTCAACCTACCTAGAGACATAAACCAACTCCACTAAGATGTATTCACTAGAATATGAATTTGAAAATAGCCCCATGAAATCTATCCCCCACATATTGAATATATCAATAATAAGGATATTATTCAAGGTCGTCTCATCTTTGCAAGATATATTCCTAGTTCTTTAACACTTATCACAATGCTCGATGAATTTTCTAGCATATTGGAATAGTGTAGGCCACCATAAACCACTTGGAAAACTTTACCAGTTTCCCTTTGATTACCATGATGCCCCCAACTAGTGATAAATGATACATTCAAAGTACACTTTCAATCTCATCATCAATGCTACACATTGCTGAATAATTTGGTTACTACACCTCCTATACAAATATGGCTTATCCCAATAAAACTTTATATTAGAGAAGAATTTTCTTCTTTGGTTGTAGCTCATTGATGGTGGAATAACCTTACCTACTAAATAGTTTGCATATGTCAGTGTACCGAGGGTTAGTCCCAACTGTTATTAGATGTTCCTCCAGAAATTCCACTCCGATAGGTGAAAAATCATAACTCCCTTGAGTTGATTCAAGTCTAGACAAGTGGTTGGCTACAAGATTCTCACTTCTCTTTTTGTCAACCTCCTAATCAAATTTCTTAGGGAATTTGTTGGTCAAAAACCTCCCTACCTAATTCTTCGGCTGGACCTTCATCCTTACTTGGTGGGTTTTCTTCTAGCATTCTCAAACTAGCCTATGTTGATTCATCTTGCTCTTTCACTTCCTCTACTTGCATCAACGCTCTCTCTAATGGAAGCTGTGGAGAATTGTTCCTGCAAAAATCATCAACCAGGTACATCCATAATATCTATAATCATTAAATCACCATAAATAGAAGGAAGTTGAGAGAGTTAAAAACAGAAAAATAGACAGTTTGATCATTGACTCTCAATTGTAACTTCCTTTCTTGGACATCTACTAATGCGTGTCCAATAGCTAAAAATGGTCTGCTGAGAATCAGGGCATCTCTTTATCTTCTTCCTGTCAAGGATGATAAAGTTTGCTGGCAAGTAACACTTTCCCACCTTAATTAATATGTCTTTAATAATGCCTTCGGGGTACTTCACACTTATATCTGCTAATTGGAAATACACATTTGTAGGTTTCATCCCTACACCATTCAGTTTTTATAAGTAGATAGAGGCATCAAATTAATGGACACCTCAAGATCACATAAAGCTCTTTCAAACTCAACTTCTCTAACTATACATGGGAGGGAAAATAAACTAGGATCCTTAAACTTCAAAGATAGCTTCTTTTGAATGATTCCACTACATCCTTGAGCCAAACATAAAATGGTTCATCTCCTACCAGCTTCCTTTTGTTGGTCAACATCTACTTCATGAACTTGGCATATTTAGGAATGTTCTCAAGTGTTTCCATAAAAGGTATATTGATTTCCACCTTCTTGAAAATCTCGAGGAATCTCTTTAACTTATTTTGATCATTCACCTTTAAGTCTGCTAGAAAATGGAATTCTTACTATGGGATAGGTAGATTGAACTTCAAACTCCTTCTTGGGAGGAATTTTGCACTTTGTTGTTCTAGTCTTCCTATCTCTATATATCCATCTTTGTTGTTCTAGTCTTCCTATCTCTATATCTCCATCACTATTCTCCTTTTTCTCTTTTTTCTCACTTCTTAACTCAATCTCTTTTTCATCTTCTTTCTCTGCCCCAATAGCTTTATCGCTCCTCAATATGATAGCCTTATCATGCTTCCTAGGGTTAGTTACAGTGTCACTTGGCAATGCTCTAAACGGCTTCTCAGCCATAATTCTCGCTATTTGTCCCTCTTGGTTGTTTGAAAGACTCTAGATTCTTGACTTAAGCAGTCAATTTTCTCATCGAATCCTCTCAACCATTAATCTTATCATTGTTGGATTTCATGTACTAAATGAGAGTATTCTCCAACTAATTAGGTGTCTAAAATGGAGGTGTATGCATCTACTATTACGATTATTGGTATTGTTGGAATTGGGATCAGACATATGAATTCTAATCTTGTTACTTACCCCATGACAGGTTTGGATGATTCTTTCATCCAGGATTGTGTGTATTGTTGAATTCATTATTCTAACTCCTATACTAATTTTGGTTTTGGCGTTGACTCCCTATATAGTTCACTTGCTCTTGATCTACAAAAGAAGAATTAAACCGTGTTAGTATACTACATTGGCCATTAGGGTGATCACCTAAGCAAAAATCACAAATTAGTGACTGCGATGTAGCCATGGCTTTGACTTTCATCTCCTGCATCTATTTGGTCAATGTTGTCATCTGTCTATCCATAACTTCTTGTTTAGCCATCGATGTTGGACTTGTATCCCAAGTATTTAACTCATACACTCTTTTCCTTTGCTCTCGGGCTTGCATTGCTAAAGACTTGAAATAGGTATTGGACATCTTATTCAATAAATCCTGTGGCTCTTGCAAAGTTTTATTTAGCAAGAGGGACTCACTTGCCAAAGCATCAACTGACTCACGGGTTTGTTGATGCATCCCATTGTAGATAATCTCCATTTGCAACTATAAGGGCAACCCATTATGTGGACACTTATTGAACAAACCATTATATCTTTTCCAAGTCTCGCTAAGGTTTTCTCCATACTACTAATTGAAACAGGCGATGTCATTCCTTAGCTTAGCTATTTTTTATAGGGAAAAATACTTTGACATGAATGCCAGAGCTAATCTATCCTAAGTGGTAAAGTTCATTGCTTGCACCCTTGAACCCACAATTTTTCTTTATCCCTCAAAGAAAAGGGAAACAACCTCTATTTCAAAAGCATCTTACAATACACCATTTTGCTTGAAAATAACACACCATACTTCTTCAAAGTTGATTAAATGGCGGTTCAGGTCCTTGTTTTGCAATCCCAAAAACATAGCATGTTGCTGAAGCATAGATATAAGTCTTGGCTTGATCTTGAAGATATTAGTTTGAATTTGAGGTGGTATGACATTCAACTGAGATCTTCCAAAACTAGGTTGGGTATGATCTCCTAACGGTCTGTTATGAGAGCGTGCATTCTATCCATTTTCCTCAAATTCTTCATTTTTTTCCATATCATCCTCATATCTCGGTTGTATCACCGACTGACATGGATTTCATTCATCAGCCATATTTGATTTTACCTATTGTTGTTGCTGTAGCACTTGTCTCCTTAATTGCTTAAAAGCTCTATTAATTTCAGGATCAAATCTTGCAAGAGATCAATCAAATTTATGCATAACTATCGAGCACAAGGAAACTGTTACGAGCACCAGTTTATATAACAAAATAATCAATAAGTATTTGATAGAATTTTGGCTCGCGAGGAAAGTAATTACAAAATAAACAAAAACAAAATAAAATCTAAAGTAAGAACTATTTTAGCTTCTCGATATTTCCTAACTTGATCCACATTGGAAAAGCTAAAACTTTCTTATCACACTTTCCCACTAAAAGCTGCAAGTGTACGGTTATCAGTATAGTAGGGTAAATAGGGGTCAATCCCATGAAAATTAGTAAACAAGTACTGAGAATATAGATCAATTTCTATTTAGACAACCGGTTTGTAAATAATTTAGATTTTTAGAATTTAAATACTAAAATAATTAAAGGACTAATGTTAAAAAATAATTAAATGAAAGTAAAGCTGTAATAATTGATAAAGTTGGTCGACTGCTAAGCTGGCAATTATCTCAAATTTATCAACTCATGGGTCAATCAATCAAATTCATTTATATTTAATGGAGATTCTATTCAAAAATTTCAACTCAACCCCGAACCTTTCGATTATTAAATACTATCAAATTAATTAACTAGGGTTCTAGACTTTCTCTTGCCTAACTAGTGTATTCAAGTCATATCTACATGGAATTTGAGTTTCTAGCTGGTAATATCGGCAAATCAACAAAGCAATTTTGCCACCTTGGTTTGGAATAATTAGCCTAATAAATTAACACTGGCATATGACTCCCTCAGCCAACCTAACCAAAATCAAAGTCAGCTACTTTTAGATTTGTCTATTCATGTTAATTATTAGCCAATTAATATAATTTAATGATCAACCCTTAATTTGATCAACCCATGAACAATTGCATCACCCACAACCAAACCCTAATCAGTTTAGATATTCATGGCGTGCAGAAAAGGAAACAAATTAATTGCTTTGCTTATAGTCATGGTAAACTGATAAACAAAAATTAAAATTGCAGTTGTACATAAATCAATTAAAGACAATTAATAGGAATTGAAATTGTCACAAAAGAACTTGAATTGAATGACTTGAATGATCCAAAAATTGAAAATCAAACTTGAAATTAAAGAACAATTTAATTCTAAAGTATGGGACAAGGAAATACTTATCCTAAAAACCCTAGACATAAAGCTGAAAAGAATTTCTAAATATTTCCCTCCTTAAATCATTAAATTAGCCACTTATTTATAAAAATAACATAACAGGCCAGGCCCAAAACGAACCACTAGCAGACTACAAGTTGTTTAGGCTTATTCTACCATAGTCTGCAGCTCATCCGCAAACTGCAAGTGATTCTACCTAACAACCATAGCCTGCGGCTACTGTTCTTTTTAAGCTGCAATCTGTAGCTAGTCCTCACCAGCAACCTCAATTTCCTTGCTCCTTCACTTAGTCTCCAGTCCTCAATGCCAACTGATCATTTTGCCCCTGGCTTCACCTACACTAGACACAAAATGAAATAAATAGACAAATAGACTAATAAAACACACATTTAACCACAAAAACAACCTTAAACATCACAATCAATTATAAACATCCTAAACATAAATTTACTCTCTTAAAACACAAAAATGAGATTAAAATCACCTAAACACTTAACAAAAGAGGTACAAAACTCATTGTAGTCAAATAACTCTAAATATAGAGTAATCATCATTCAAGCTCAACTTGATGAAATAGTACAGAAGATGGAAGGAACTACTCAAGATACTCCCATGATCCAACTACTCAAGGTACTCCCATGATCCAAGCAAACACAATAGAATAGTGCAGTGAAGTCAACCAATGGTCACCAACACCTATAGACGAATGCAAGTTTGGGTGGTATGGCCATCACAGAGGATCGTTTGAGTTAGTTGATTATGAATGCGCCCAAGCAAACAATAAAAAAACTCTTGGAGAAAGTTTCATAACAATTGAGTCACCTTACAATGTATAGGAAGATTGACCCGCCCAAGAAGATCAAGAATTAAGGGCAAGATTGTGAAAATGGTTGTAACCGTCATGAAACTCAAATCAAATCCATGAAAAGAATGCAAGATCAACCAGTTCACAAGAATGATAGGTGGCAAAGACCAAGGGACTCTAACATTCTAAACAATTGTAGAGGAAAATGAACACTTTGGGTGATCAATGTAGAATGGTCGAGTCATGGAGCAAGTGCAACCAAGAAAAATCATAAGAATGCTCCAATGTCACGACTATCATGTATAAAGATGTGAAATTTGTGTTTGTTAATAAAGAGTAGGCTCAAGGAATGGAAGAAAAATAAGGATACAACTTAGAGAAAACCAGTGAAATGAGTAATTTTGCCAATGTTCGACAAGAACATGGGAACTTTGGATGTGCTAGCTATTGGAGTAAATTCACCAAGGCTTTGACATCCTTGGAAAGCCCCCTAAGCATTGATAGGGAAATATTTTCTTCAAGTTCTCTGTATTTATGCTTTATTTAGTTTTCATGTTTTAGTTTAAGAACCTGTAGGGTTAATAAAGGTGCAACCTTTTGTTATTTAGTCTATGTTTTAGCATTGTGAATTGACTTTTTGGTATTCTTTGATAAGTATTGTTAATTGACGATAATTTGGTAGTTGATGATAATGATAATGAAAATGTATGACTTCTTGTGAATTTGTGATTGTTTTGTGGTTTCATTGATAAACTTGATTTTAGCTTGCTACTTGGTTATGGAAATTCTAGTTGTTGATGCTTGTTAAGTGCTTGAGTTGTTTGGGAGTAAATTCATGTGAATGATTCTCTTATAGACTTATTTAGTTGTCTGACAAATATAGTCCTTACTTTAATATTATTATTATTATTATTTTGATTAAGCATCATACTTGTATATTAAACAAATTATTAGACTTTTTTAATTGATAGTCGTACATCTACAACTTATGAAGTCTCACTTATGAATAATTCATACAATTAATTTAAGTAAAAAATATATAAGTTAGTTAGATACGCAGGTAGCGTCAATAAACAGTAATGCATATACAAGTTAACATATCAAATAATTAATTGTGCATCCATGTAATATATATCAAAGAAATTAATCAAATAGATATACAATTAATTGGATTAAATACTCTAAATGTTATTGATAAATCTCAAAAAAATTAAATAATTACACGTACTTAATTAACACTTAACCGACAAATAAACAACTAAATATGCAATTAGTATAAATCTCAATAAATGTCAAAACACATAATTTAGAAACACATAAGTAACATGCATCTAAAAGTATAAACAACTAACCCCTGCAATTAGGACAAGGTCAGCATAAGTAATCAATTGGACAAACCATCGATATAAATCCAAACAATTAATCAATTAATTATGCAGTTAGTATAAATCAAAACAATTATTAAACTTCAAACAATAATTAACGAGACATATAAATTACATATATCCGAACTAGTGATCAATCTTAATTTGCAGCTAGTTGAAATTAAAATAAATAGTGATAAACTCATAATTGTGCTATATTTTATGAACCATTTACTATGTTTTTATGTGATGTAAGCAAGATTTGAGTTATTATTGAGCTTAATTTTGTTATTCCAAGTTTTTACAGGGTTAAAGTGAAAAAGAGCTAAAAAAGATGGAAAAGATGAAAGAAAATCTAAGGGCAAAATGTGTATGCACGAGTATGGAGCCATTCTGGATGATATTTTGTATTTTAAGAGAAACTTTCAAGACCAAGCTCCAATTGATGTGATTAAAGATGCATTGAAAAGCTAAGAAGGAAAGTTACAGCTTCCATGTTTTGCACTTTCCCTAATTCCAAGAGCATCGCAGTAAAAATCAAAGCCAAAAGTGAAATGTAGTATGAAGGTCTAGCGCACATGCGCTAGGGTTAAGCAACTCATGTTCGCTGTGTCCAAAGAGCTAAGTTCTAGAATTGTGGTGGACCGCTCATGCACACAACATAGTGGGGTTACTTGATTTTTAATTTTCAGTATATTTGTTCGTCCGGTTGGACTCTTTTTCAACCAATTTCACGTTCTTATCCTAGGATAGGAATTGTAACCTTAGTATTCTTTATAAAAACCCCATGTAGGGTGATTAGAAGAGGGTCAAAACTTTTATTCCTCGTTTTAGTTAAGGTTCCAGCAAAAAATTATTGTTTATTCTTCCATGGCACTTAGTGCCTAAACCCTCTTCTTGGTTGAGGGAATTGAAGCCATGGTGGATTCTACTATGTTGTGAGACCTTTTGTTCTTCAACTTATTCGCTTTTATATCAAGTATTGATTATTTTTTCTGCAATTAATTTTATAATTGCCCTTTTTAACTTGCTATTGCTACAAAATAACGAGTTATTGGAATTAATCTATAGCTAGGTTATTTTAACCGCCTATGATTAATTCAACTTGTGAAGCAAGTAAGTTTGATAATTGCTCAATTATTATTATTGAATTTAGGAAAAATAATCAACTAATTGGCATAATCGCATGTGTTTAGCTTTAATTAGCCTAATTGTTCTTGTTGATTTTAATGCTTCAATTAATTAATCTTTGGCACGTGTCTGGGTTAAGTTAATGATTAGGGTTAATTGGATCGTGTGTTAAAATTTTAGCCAACTTTAGAAAGAAATAAGAATCAATATTGAATTTGAATTCATATTAATTCTTCAACTAGTGCTTGGTGTATAAAAATTGAATTATCCTTGGTGTCAAAGATCGACTAGTAAATTGTCATGATATATATGACCGGAACGAAAATTCTTCTTAAATTAAATTTACTTCAGTTTACTTTCTTGCCATAGTTTTTAGATTAAAATTAATCAAATCCCCCTTTTCTTTTGAGCACAAGAATCAACTCGTTCTCTGTGGGACGACTTGGACTCACCACTACTACACTAATATTAAGAGTTTGTTTAGTTTTGGGTGCTTACGACAGCACAGCCAAAATTTTGGCACTATTGCCAGAGAACAGATTTATTTATTTTTGTGCAATTGATTTTAGTTTTTCTTTTCTTTTATTTTGTTATTATTTCTTTCGCTAATTGTGTATGTCAGTGACACAATCTGCTGGGCAAGTTGAATTCCAATTTGATCTAAAAATACAGAAACTGTTCGCAAATTAGGGAAGGAATTAAGGGAAAGGCAGCTAGGAAAAGATCAATTGTTCAACTTCATCTTTGCTGACATCTTCATAAAGACCATCAAAGAGAGACGAGCATGACAAAGAGAACTCTGAGAGAACTGGCAAAGCCCACCTTAAATCAACAACCTTTGTGCATTACATATCCTAAATTAGATGCAAACATTAATTTTGAATAATAGTCTGAAATAATCCATTTATTACCTTCCTTTCATGGATTACCAGGTAAAGATCCGAATAAACATCTTAAGGAGTTCCACATAGTTTGCACAAGTATGAGACCCACTAGAGTTTCAGATGGGCATATTAAATTGAAAGCATTTCCATTCTCACTCAAGGACGAGGCAAAGGATTGGCTGTTTGATTTACCTTTGGGTAAAATTACAACCTGGGAGCAGATGAACAGATTATTTTTGGCCAAATATTTTTTAGCATCCCGAACTGCTAATATTCGAAAAGAAATTTGTGGAATAAGGCAGCTCAACGATGAGTCCTTGTATGAGTATTGGGAGCGCTTCAAGAAATTGTGTGCAAGTTATTCACATCATCAGATAAGTAATGACTCCTTATTGATTCAATATTTTTATGAAGGTTTGTTGCCAAATGAGAGAAACATGATTGACGCCGCAAGTGGAAGAGGTTAGATAATTTGACAATTGACGCTGCTCGTGAGCTCATATCAAACATGGCAACACATTCTCAAAAGTTTGGGATACGATGCGAACAACCTCTCAAATGTGTCAATGAAATAAATGTTTCATCTTTAGAACAACAAATGTCCAGTCTAACATCTTTTGTGCGACAACTGGCTTCAGGAACAGCACAGACAATACAACCCTAGGAGATTTGTTTAAATGAGGAACACTCAATAGATATGTGTCCCACATTACACGAGAAATCTCAAGAGCAAAAAAAAGCTGCAGGAGGATTTCCAGGGCAATCTCAAGTAACTCATGATCCCTATTTTAACACGTCTAATCCTGGATAGAGGGATCATCCTAACCTAAGAAATGGGAATCTGGCACAACCAACGCCTTAACAGAGTCAGCAAAATTTACAACCATACTAGACCCGCATTTGCTCAAAGACAACAAGCTAATCCAACTAAACATTCTGGTAAGTCTTTAGAGAAAATATTAAATGTTTTGATCGCTAATACTATGCAATTCCAACAGGACATCAAGGCTAGTATTCAGCAATTGCAGCACCAAATATGACAAATGGCGACTGCAATTAGCCAGTTGGAATTGCAGAGTTTTGGAAAGTTGCCACCTCAAACAATTGTCAACCTCAAGGAGAATGCTAGTGCAATTATGTTGAGAAGTGGCAAAGAGGTTAAGATGCCAAACAAAGTAGTTTATGAACAAAAAAAGGCCGAAGAGAAGAGACTCGAAGTGGAGAAAGAAGTCGATCCTGTCCACAAAGATGAAAAAATTGGTAAGTCAACTCTGTGGCCAGAATGTACACCTGAGCTGCCATTTCCCGAATCATTCAAAGAATTTGCGAAGGAGGACCCTAACAGAGACTTATATGAAATTTTCGTAAATGTGTGGCAAACATTCTATTGTTCTGAGATACTATCAAACAAATTCCTCATTATGTTAAATTTTTGAAGGAACTATGTACAAATAAAAAAAAAAAAACAAAACAATCTGAGAAGATTACTTTGGGTAAAAATGTATCAACCATTCTTACACAACAGAATTTTTCCACAAAATGCAAAGATCCAGGTATGTGTACAATGTCTTGTTCAATAAAAAATACTAGGATTAAGGAGGCCATGTTGGATTTAAGAGCATCTATAAATGTTATGCCATACTCAGTTTATAAATCCTTACATATATGGCCTTTAGTTGAAACTAGTACTATTATTCAGTTGACAGATAGATCAGTAGCTTACCCTACTATTTTAGTCCAAGTCAATTAATTAATTTTGTTGGCTGATTTTTATGTTCTTGACATAGAGAACAATGATAAGTCTGCTCCTATTTTGTTAGGTAGACCATTTTGGAAAACATCTAAAACTAAGACAGATGTAGATACTAGAATTCTGACAACAGAATTTGATGACAAAATCTTTTCAGCATAATATTTATAAGGCCATGAAGTATCTTACTGAAGACAATTCTATTTGTTATGTTGATGTTGTTGATTTATTAGTATGAGATGTTTTTGAAGAAGAAATTGAAAGAGACTCAGATGAGCAACTGGAAAGTGATGTTAAGCAGCTGCAAATTGGTAAGTTATCTTATGTTACATCGCAGATTTCTAATGATAAAACTTTACCTTCTATTGGACAGGCAGCTGGGTTAGAATTAAAACCTCTTCCAAGTCATCTCAAATATTTGTTTCTAGGTAATGGAAAAACATATCCGGTGATAATTGCCAACAACCTAACTGGTGAACAAGAAGAATGACTGTTAAAAGTTCTGAGAGAGCACAAGACAATGATTGGGTGGACCATTGTAGATATAAAGGAAATTATTCCATCTATATGTATGCATCGTATATTACTCGAGGATGGAACTAACCCTACCCGTCAACCGCAAAAAAGGCTGAACCAGATGCTAATAGAAGTGGTTGGTAAACAAGAAATACTCAAACTTCTTGAAGTTGGGATAATTTACCCCATTTCAGGTAGTGAATGGGTTAGCCCGATACAAGTGGTTCCCAAAAAGATAGGGACAACAGTAGTAAAAAATCAAGAAAAAGAAATGGTGCCCACTCATATACAAAATAGGTGGCCGGTTTGTATAGATTATCAAAATCTTAATTCTCTTACTCGCAAAGATCACTTTCCTTTACCTTTCATTGATCAAATGCTTGAAAGATTAACTGGTCATGTTTATTATTGTTTTCTTGATGGTTACTCAAAATATTTTCATATCACTATTACTCCTAGGGATCAAGAAAAGACAACATTTACATACCCATTCGAAACATTTGTTTATCGTCGTATGCCATTTGGGTTATGTAATGCCCCAACTAAATTTCAAAGATGTATGGTTAACATCTTTTCTTATTTTCTAGAATATTTTATTGAGGTATTCATGGATGATTTCACTGTTTATGGAGATCCTTTTTATTAAGAGACATGTGATTGCACAATCTTACATTGATATTGCAATGGCGCATAGAAACTAACCTTTTAAACTCTAAAAAATGTCACTTCATGGTTCAACAAGATATAGTGTTAGGTCATGTGGTGTCATCTAAGGGGATTGAGGTTGATAAAGTAAAAATTGATATAATTCAATCATTATCTTACCCTACCAAGGTGTGGGAAGTTCGTACTTTTCTTAGTCATGCAGGTTAAAATTCATTAAAGACTTCTCAAAAATATCAGCACCTTTACGCAAGTTGCAACAAAAGGATGTGGAATTTGAGTTTAGTGATGACTGCATGGTGGCATTTGATAAATTAAAAAACTTTCTCATGTCAACTTCAATTATTCAACCATGCAATTGGAGTCCACCATTCGAAATAATGTGTGACGCAAATGACTCTATAGTGGGCACAGTTTTGGGGCAACAAGTTGGAAGTGTGTCTAATGCAATTTATTATGCTTTCATGACCCAAATGATGCAAAGAAAAACTACATCTCCACCACTGAAAAAGAGCTTTTGGTTGTTGTTTGTGCTCTAGAAAAAATTCTTTCTTATCTAATTAGTGCTAAAGTGATTGTATATTCTAATCATGCAGCTTTACGATATCTAATATTGAAGAAGAAATCAAAACCAAGGTTGATAAGATGGATACTCCTCTTAAATGAAGTTGACTTAGAAATCAAGGATAAAAGTGGCATGGAGAACAAAGTGGCAGACCACATAAGTTGACTACCACGCGTGGAGGATGAATTAGAGATACAAGAAAGATTTTTGGATGAACAACTATGTTCAGCAAGGCGATATTACCATAGTATACAAATATTATCAATTTCTTAGTCACCATTAAATTACCTCATGGTTTGTCTAGGATGGCAAGAAAGAAGATTAAAAATGAAGCTAAATATTATGTATGGGATGAACTCTACTTGTGGAAACACTGCACCGATCAAGTAATAAGATGGTGTGTCAATGATAGTGAGATTAATTCAATCTTAAATCCATTTTGCCATACTTATGCTTGTGGAGGGCATTTTGGAGCCAACAGAACAGTAAGGTATTAGAATGCGAATTTTATTGGCCTAACGTATTTCGTGATTCTTATCTATCTTGTCAGTTGTGTAATAATTGTCAAAGGCTAGGTAATGTATTCCAAAAGAATGAAATGCCTCAGAACCCAATACAATTTTGCAAAATATTTGATGTTTGGGGCATTGATTTCATGGGACCTTTTCCTATTTTATTTGGTTATTCCTACATACTCCTAGCTATAGTTTATGTTTCGAAAAAGGTGGAAGCTGAAGCCACTCGTACTGAGGATTCAAAAGTTGTTGCAAATTTTCTTAAAAATATTATCTTTTCTAAATTTGGCATTACAAGGGCTCTAATCGGTGATCGCGACACTCATTTTCGTAATCAGACAGTAGAAGCCCTACTGAAGAAGTACAATATAACTCACAGGATTTCAACTGCATATCATCCATAAACCAGTGGACAAGTTGAGGCGTTGACGCAACAAAGAAACTAAATCCATTCTTCAGAAAACAGTAAACTCTAGTCATAAAGATTGGAGTTTATGGCTAAATGAAGGATTATGGGCATATAGCACTGCCTATAAGACACCTGTCGGTATGTCCCCGTATCGGTTGATATTCAGGAAAGCTTGTCACTTACCCGTAGAATTGGAGCATAAAGCCTATTGGGCTGTCAAAAGTTTTAATATGGGATTGGATACAAGTGGTAGATAGAGAAAATTGCAACTGTAAGAGTTGGAGGAAATCTGCAATGAAGCATACGAAAATACTCGCATTATAAAGCGAAGGCAAAAGCATTTCATGGTAAAATGATCATAAGGAATGATTTTAAAGTCTGTCAAAAAGTCCTTCTTTACCAAAAACGTCTTCGCCTATTTCTCGATAAGTTACGATCTCATTAGATTGGTCCATTTATTATAACTAATGTGTTTTCCCATCGTGTAGTTAAAATTCATAGCTTACAAACATCCAAAGTGTTTGAAGGAATCAATGGGTATCGTCCTAAACCCTATTTTAAAGAGGTCCCTTTGGAAAACATGATGGAACTGGATTTCGAAGAATTATAATTGATTGTAGGAAAGAGCATCAAGTCGAGCCAACGATAGTAAACAAAGGCACTGCATGGGAGGCAATCCATGTCCATTTAAATTTTGTTCCATTTATTTATTTTTGAAGTCTTATTTTTGTTTATTTTATTTTTGGGTTAGCGTATTTTTATTGTGTTGTTAATGCTAGAAATCAACTTAATTGATAAGTTAAACTGATAAAATGGTCCTTCGAAGATTTTGTGTGCTGTATGGGTGATTTAGATAGAAAATTTGTGCATAAAAAGATGATCCACGCAAAGCCCAGCGCACATGCGCGAGGCAGAATTCAGCAATTGAGCTCTCTGCCTAGTGCGCGCATGCACGTTAAATTGGTGAAGAACTACTAATTAAAACTAAAGTTAATCTACTAAAACAAGTAAAAATGTCTAGTCTACACGACACTTGCCTAAAGTGCCTAATATTGCTCTTAACTCGAGGACAATCCCCAGCAATAAAGCCAAAAATTTGTTAGGCAAGCGGTTGCTTGCTTCAAACCAATCACGTAATAAAGAACACACTAAATAGTAAACTCTACTCTCACGCCTACAAGTATACAAGGTAGGTAGTAGATAGTGATAAGTGAAGTATTGTCCCACAAGAATTGTCGAATGGCAAGTACAAGGATTCAAATATCATTGCATAGTTAGACAAAACCAAAATAGAGAGAAAACTAGTCCTAAACATATCCATAAAGCATATTCAAACAAGTTAGGATTAAGAACAAATTAAAACTACTAAGATCAGTGCAAACATACAAGTAAACTTCTTCTAATTAAGCAAGCAATCTAGTGAGTAAAGAACTAAGTAAGTTACTTTTAATGAAAGCAAATAACACTATCTCTAGATCGACTAAGAGAAGATAAAAATTAGAGAGAAATTAAACCTAGATTGACTAAAGGAAGCATAGAAATGATAGCATGTAAACAAAGATAATTCCATTTCTTACTAAAATAAAATTCTAAAAATTTGCAAAGAAAACTAGATAAAAATTAGAAATTTTTAGATTTTTTATAAATTAAAGGAAAGCCCACTAAAAATTACTAATAACTAATGCAAGGAAATAAATATTTTAATCTTGAAAACAACTAAAATAACAAGAATCCTAAGAATTTCAAAAGAAATTTGAAAATTAAGAAACTTTGATTGCAAGAAAATTAAAGATAAAGCATGTAAAAATTGTATCTACTCGAAATTATTAAAAAACTCACTGAGATTAACTAATAAAGTTTAAAATTTGCAAGAATTTAAAGAGTAGAATTAAGAAGAAATTAAAGAGAACTTTTGTATTAAAAGATGATTTGAATGTTAAGCTACACTAACGTACTCTAATTATCTAAAAGTACCACCTACACCTACACTTTGTGTCCTTCAATGGATTACAAGATAAGATTTAAAGAAATTACAGTCCAAAATTCTACAACAATGTTCTCGCAACTTAAACTATTGGGCCTCAATGTCATGACATGGAATAGGTGGTTTCATGACATCGAGCTAAAAATTAATCTTGTATTAAACAGTTCATGTCGTGACATTGAACTTCTTCCAGCTCAAATCTTCAATCTCTATCCTTTACATTTTGCTCCTTTGACTATTGTAATCTTGAATTTTCACCATTAATTCTTATTTTACAAAACACATAGTTTAATAAGTGATCAAATTGTACTAAAATTAAGTAAAAACTCATGCTAATATCTTAATATTTACAAACAATTCAAAGGTAAATCCTTGATGCAAATAAGAAAATTAAAATGCTTGAATAAACACCAAACTAGGGATAAAACTATCAAAAAGTCATAGTTTAAAAGTAAAATGACAATAGTTTACTAGAGTTATCACCCAACTTTGAAGAAAAGTATCATTAGCAAATAGTAAATGAGAAATAGATGGATGATTTATACAAATTAATTATTTGCCCTAAACAAAGATCATATTTGTGAAGAACATTAGAGATATTAACTTTATAGAAAAGTAAAATATCATCAACAAATAGTACATGAGAAGTAGAGGACCCCTTTCTAATGCTAATCCTAGTGATGTCCTTTTTAAAAGAAGCCTGACTCAAAAGGCTACTTAAACCTTCAGAATAAAGCAAAAATAAATAAGAAGACAAAGGATCTCCTATCATATTCCCTTGGTTGGTTTAATGTAACCACAAACATTGCCATTGCCATTGCCATTGTCATTGTCATTAAAAGAAGATGAAGTAGTAGAAATATATTACAGATCCACCCAATCCATTTATTACAGAAACCAATAAAAAAATCTCATTCCACTCGATCATAAGCTTTAGATATCTAATTTAATGGTCATGAATCCTTGTTTATCCTTACGCTTATAATTCAAGAAATGCATGTAGTCATGAGCAATCATAACATTGCCTAAAATCTGCCTTCCAAATAATTAGACAATAAAGTGCATCTCGTAGGTGGTAAGACGCTTTCCCTATGAACTAGTAGTCATGGGTTTGAGTCACTAAAGGGTAGGGGAAAAGTAAGTTTTTATTTTTTATTTAAAAAAAAAAAGTCAAGAATGTTTGAATCTATTCAACAGAATTTTAGAAACAATCATATAAAGTACATTATATATTTATGAAAGCCTTAATTATATTTACCTCCTTGAGGTTTAACCATATTACTAAAGAAATCCTGTGATTTGTCAAAATTATAAAATACCCCCTTATCAGTAGCTATCATTATTAGAACTATAAAAAGACCAAATTGTCCTTAATAGTACTTTTCTTATTCAACACCTGAAATGCTTCTTCTTTTTTTTTGTCAAATTTTTTTTAACATATTAACTATTTACTCTTCCTTCACTATCATCTCATCTTTCCCTTCATCACACCCTCTACCCTACCCCACTACCTCCATTTGTCTCCTTTTCCTTCATTAACTCCACCCAATTGTCCATTGCTCCTATCCACCACCTTCACAAAGTTCTCTTTCCATTCCATCCATCACCTTTACCGACTATGCATTGCTCCCTCTCTACCACCTCCATCCTTTCCCTTCTCCTTCATCAACTCCGCCCACTGTCCTTCCCACCACCCTTTTCTCTCTTCCTCACCCTTCAGTGCATGTACTTGACCCCGACCCTGTCTCCAATTCCAATCTCTCCCTCAGTCTCCAATTCCAATCACCACATTTCTCTTCCCTTTCCCTCAGCCTCAATCTCTTAATCTTCCCATTATCTTTATTTCCACCACCCAATAAAGTTTGTTTGATATTGGTATTTGTAAGAGATCAAAAGTAACATAGTGATGCCTTCTTGAACTAATTGGTTATATTAAGAAATTTCAGACTATGGTACAAAACAAATTCAATAATAATGGAGCATTTCCAAAAGTGCACACCACCTATTTGTAATATTTCCAAGATGGAATTCATAGTTGTGTATGAACAAGCATTGTTGGGTAAGTCATAAAATTGATTGCTATGTTTGGCTAATCTCCTTTATGTTAGTGAATGAATCCTTTAGATGCACTTAGAAAAGAGCCTCTTCTACAATAGATGATTATCCAAAACCAGAGGCTACCCTACTTATCCGTGCTTGGTTGTTCTTTAGGGAAGTGATTGATTCACATTTGGGAATTGGAATCAAAATCATAAATCTCACTATTGGTATAAGTTTATATCATTCTCTTTTGCTTGTTTGGTTTGAAGTAGGAATGGGTTTCATTATATTAATAAATTACTCAATTTGAAACTCACGTCACGAGTGAGGAATTAAAATAAATATTTTCTAACACTTTCATTCCTATAGAATGATTCTTAGAGTGGCCAACCAAACAACATCTATGGCTATCATTAACTTTTATTCCATTCCTCTCTCATACCCACAAACAAAATACCTCCTAATTTTTTTCCATATTTTAAGCTACATGTTTTTGTGTGTATTTTGGAGTAGGAGAGGAGAGAGCTATTGCTGACAATATTGATATTCAGCACAGACTACCTCCTAGCTTACCAGCCATTGTTGGCTGTGTTGAAAGGAATCCCTAAATTTGTGAAGAACAAATTGAAAACAAAGCACACAAAGAGCATTTTGGGAAAAACAAAATTAATTTTTGCTTATATCGGTATCTTTTTTAATGAAAACTAGCAGCAGGGAGGTAAATGTAAAAGTTGGGCATTCAAGGATACCAATTATAATTTTGCCAAATCAAAGAATCTATTTAGTAATATGATCAAATCTCAAAAAATATAAATGCAATTAACCCTTATAAAAATATATTTTAATCACCCATCAATTGAATCACTAACTATTGATCCACCTTTCTCTTGGTTCTTGCCTCTTAACTAGGGTGTATGAACCAAGCAGCTCGCCAGCAGCTAGACAAAAATCTCGACTCGAGCTCGAGTTGACCGAGATTGAGTCGAGTTTGCTCGAGTTTGCAACCCTTGACGAGCCAATCTCGAGCATATGTATAATATGCTCAAGAGCTCGTTTTAGAGCTTTCCGAACATTATATAATTTTTTATTATATGTAAAATTACTAAAATATCCATACTTTTTAGAAAAATTATATCTTTTACCTACGAAAAAGTCGAACAACTCGAGTTTGAGCTAGAGTTCAAACTCGAGTTCAAGCTCGTTTTACTTATTTTCGAGCAAGCTCGAACTATGTCAAATTCTTGAGCTCGAGCTCCAGCTCAAACGTTGAAGCTTGTTTTAGCTCGTGCCCGAGTTCGAGCATTAGAAAAATTTTGAATTCGAGTTTGAGTAGAGCACTATTCGTGCTCGATTGGGCTCATTTACACTCCTACTCTTAACCATCATAGGGTGAAGGTGGGAACCAAATGCGCAAATATTCCCTCCAATTTTCTCTCTCTACACATACAAAAGAGGAGCTCTGAAAAAAATTGTAAAAAGAAAAAAAATTCAAATTTTACCCATATTCAAACCCCCAAATTCCCTTTTCAGAAACCCTAATTCCATAAATCTTTGAATTTGTGTATCAGAGAATAGTAGGATAATTCAATGGAGGACCAAGCTGAACCAACCACAGTTGAGGATTCCCTGTCGGTACCAATGCCGAAGTCTTGTGTACGGCATAGGTTGGTGCAATCAACGCTGTTTCTATTCAGTAAAAAAGAGCAAATTTTCAAGAATGATAAGGGTAAAGGAGAAGAAGACAACGGATACGATGATAATGGAGAAGAAGAAGAAGACGAGAACTAGTGTAGTAATAGTAGGAAGAGGAAGAGAAATTCAGCAAAGAAAAAAATGAATAATAGAAATTCTAAAGCTACGCTCGGTCAAAAGCTTCTATGAAGGTTCAATTTTTGTTGTTTTAGTCTTTAATTTTGCATAATTAGATAAATTTTGTAATATGGCTGGATCGGAGGTTGAATATGATAATTAAGGAAAAGTAATTTACACTAGAAGAAAATTAGTCGCAAAAAAAATTTATGTTTCAAGGCATCAAAGAGTTGTAGTATTTCTGTAGTATTTTGAGTGAAATCTCATAGAATTCAATTGAGAAGCCTGATGAAGATTAAGGAAATCAGCAAAATTGTTATATAGCAATTAATCCTTTTTCTTTTGTCGGCTAGAATTTGGCAGTTTGCGGTAAATTCAGCATGTAATATTTATGACCAGTTATGAATTTAGTCCAACTTGGCTAAGCATCATACTGTGTTCTATGAGATTGCACCAATTAAAAGTTCAAAAGAGGAGGTAGTGATGAAATTTGACAATGTTGACGATTTACGGAGTGTTTTTAAAAAAAAAAATCAACATCTGCTGCACTAAAAATTGGGATGAGCTATTCAGGTTTTTTTTAATGTCTTAATCATAATAAAGTGCACAAGTGATTATTTTTGGCATAAGTAGGAAGCAATACATGTTGTGTAGGTGGCTTGGCAGAAGATTTATCTTTGTTTTGGAACGCTTTTTTTTGCAAATCATTCATCTGCTTTATAGATTATATTATTTCACAAAGCTTCTAATTTTCTTTCTCTCTTATGATGGATGTGTATATTGGGGTTAATATTTCTCAAGGAGTTCTACATAGCAGCTATTGGACAGATTTGCAGATTTACCTTCTTGTCTTTGTTCTTTTTGTCCCCATTTTGATGTGTAATTTTAGGTTATAGTCAGGAGGTAGACCTAGGCATTTTTTCACAGTTATTTTGGGAGATATTCCTAGCCTTTGTGTTCCTAGAGTTTCTGAATTCATACTTGCTGAATTGTCATCCTTCTTTTTCTTTGTTCTGGACAAAGAAATTTAAATCATTGATATTCTAAATATAAAATCAAAGTCTTCACATGGATGATTGTTCTTAAGAGAGTTAATTTTAGTGACTAGAAGAGGCCTATAAATTTTTTTGTCTAGACATGTAAGTGATATTTAAGTATATGGTCAGTGTAATAATTTTCTTTTCCTCAAGTATGAGCTAACCCAGAACCTTCTGGTTGAGTATTTGTTAGCTTGGAAAATTCTAAAGCAATGTGCCTATTTAAAATATTTAGGGTTGATAAGAAAACAAGATGCAAACTAGGACTCTTTTGGCTTTGGCATCTAGAGTTCTTTGAAGCATTGTGTTTGGAGATATGCCAAGAAATAGGAAAGCAAGTCCTAGAATTATCTCATGTATTTTTTTTTTTTTTTTTTTTGAGGATATGCAACTTATTTTTTCATTGAAACTTACATCTCCCTATTTTAAAGTTTTAATTCTAGTAACTCGTGCTGAATATAGTGATGAATATATTTTTGTTAAGAGAAAGAAAAATAGTGAGATATTGCAATTAGTTTTTGGTATTGTATTTGTCACATACGTTACAATGGAGGGGTGAGGCCTTATTTATAGGTATCTGCTAAGGTTTCGAACTACTAACCGATCTAGGGTCAGATCGGTTAGACCTTAGTGGTAGCATGTTCAGTCAAACCTTTGTGGTCATTGATTGGCATGACTGCCAAACTAATACTAGACTATTTCCAGAACTAATTTACAAAATTGCCCTCATCAAGCTATTAATTACATGCCACATAGGCTCGTCTTCATTGGATCATATAGTAAATCCTCAATGACAAACTCCCTCCATGTCAGATTGGATGTCTAACCTTGACTGTGTACAAATGTTAATGAAAAGTCCGAAATACATGAGAGTTTTAGGTGAAATTGGGATACGTGCAGAGTTGCTATACTTAAGTTAAGGAGAGAGTAGACAACATGATGGTGTACATCCTTTTCAAACATATAATATCCTAAAATAGAGTGATGTTTTACATTTAAAAATTTTCTAGTTATAGAAAATGGAGAATATTTGGTTCATAAAATAAAAACATGGATCTTTGAATAGATTGAAATATTTGGTGTCAAACTTACGTCTTGAGACAGGTGAAGTTTGCTCTAGGGCTGATTTATGGCTGATGACTACAGACTTTATACAGTCTTTGTTAAGTATCACTTAAAACTTTTCTATCTTCAACCATGTTAGGAAGTGTCCCAAGAAATTGACAAATGTTCGAGACCAATCCGAAACAAACGATAACAAAATAATAGATGAGGGAAAATAAAAGAGACACCAGATTTACGTGGTTCGGTCGAAAGACCTACGTCCACGGGCGAAGGCGAGCAAAAATTTTACTATATGAGAAGAATACAAAAGCTTTAGGAGAGTGCTCCTAAGCCCACAAAAGCACTAGTACAAAAACACAAGAAAAGCCAAAATAAAGACAAAAGGCTTAATGACCAATAAGGCCCAATAGCCCACTAAGCTTTCTTATGTTTAGTGCTTGGTGTATAAAGCCCAAAGCCTAAGGTCTCTATTTATAAGACCAAGGCTACATAACTCCTTAAAATAATCAATGTGGGACAAAAGCCACATAACAAATCTCCACCTTGGCGTGTGCCCACATCCACAAAATAGTAAAATAGCAAACTTGCTCCACCTCCTCCACAAAAGCCTCAATGGGCTTAATCAACAACAACGAATGCCAACCAAATCCAAATATTGCTTGAACTTGTAAACTAGAAGAGGTTTCGTAAACATGTCCGCAGGATTATTATACAGCTTTGGTACTGATCTTTTGAACAAGAACTTTTCCCTCAGCAATAGTATCCCGAACGAAGTAAAATTTCACATCAATGTGCTTAGTCCTCTCATGATACATCTGATCTTTAGTCAAGTGAATTGCACTTTGACTATCGCAATAAACTGTAGTAACACCATGATGCAGACTCAACTCGCCAAACAAACCTCTCAACCACAAGGCTTCTTTGATGGCCTCGGTCACGGCCATATATTCCTTCTGGCACCTTAGAATGCCACAATGGGTTGCAAAGTATGCAGCTGAAGGTGGAGTTATGAAAGTTTGTAAGGGTGCTCTTGTTATTGAAAAAGAATCTGCAGGTCTTTAGGTACCTTGAATATTTTGCAGGGTGCAAATATGCAGCTGAAGGTTCAACCCAGAAAGACTGTGATAGTGAAAAGTTTTCTATGAAGTACCTTTCAAGTATCTGAGAATCCATTTCACAGCCTGCCAATGTTCTTTTCCAGGACAAGACATATACCTGCTAACCACACTAACTGCTTGTGAAATGTCTGGACGTGTACAAACTATCGCATACATGATATTGCCGACTGCACTAGAATATGGAATTCGTGCCATAAAACCTTCTTCCTCACCTGATTGTGGTGACTGAGCAGCTGAAAGTCGAAAATGACTTGCAAGAGGAGTATTCACTGGTTTAGCACGTTCAAGCTAAATTTCTCCAAAACTTTCTCAAGGTAATGTTTTTGGGTCAAGAACAATTTCATAGCTCCTCGATCTCTCTTGATTTCCATGCCAAGAATCTTCTTAGCTGCTCCCAAATCTTTCATCTCAAATTCACTACTCAACTGTGCTTTCAAAGTGTGAATTTCTACAGAACTCTTGGCAGCAATGAGCATGTCATCAACATAAAGTAACAAATAAATGAAAGAATCATCATTTAATTATCAAAAATAGACACAATTGTCATACATGCTCCTTGAATAACCATGACCCAACATAAAGGAATCAAACCTCTTATACCACTGTCTTGGAGACTGCTTCAATCCTAGGGTAGTACAAGGATTTCTTTAGCAAGCAAACATGGTCTTCTTTTCTTTCAATTTCAAATCCCTGAGGTTGTCTCATATAAATTTGTTCTTCAAGTTCACCATGTAGGAAAGCTGTCTTGACGTCAAGTTGCTCCAATTCCAAATCATACATGGCAACTAAGGCAAGCAAAACACGAATAGAACTATGTTTAACAACAGGTGACAAAAAGGCCAGATCAGGTATATTTGCAGATGTTATGTGGCTTTTTGTCCGTCCTTGATTTTTAGTTGGCAATGCACATGTTCCTCCTCCTCTGGTTCTTCTTCAATAGATTCGATTCATCTCTGAATTTTTCATTGGAAGAGGCTAACCGAGAAGGATCGAACTACCAAACTCAAGCTCCACCTTCTGCGTATTATCATCATATCGAATCACAAGAACTAGAAGGCTCCTTTTCAAGATATCATAGAAAGTTCATCAAGATGTGTACATCTCTACTAATTATAAATTTTGGGGATTTGGGATCAAGACACCATAATCTGTAGCCTTTCACCCCAGAAGCATAACCAAGAAAAATGCACTTTTTAGCTCTAGGCTCTAATTTTCCATCATTTACGTGTATATATGCTGGAAACCCAAAAACTTTCAAGTCAGAGTAATTAGCAGGAGTACTGTGCAACTTCTTCAGGAGTCTTGAAATCAATAGCTGCAGAAGGAGCACGGTTCACAATATGACAAGCTGTAGAGATCGCTCTCTGCCCAAAAGTCCTTTGTCAACCCTGCATTGGAGATCATACAACGGGCTCTCTCCAAAAGAGTTCTGTTCATACGTTCGGCCACACCATTTTGCTGAGGCGTCATCCTAACTGTATGGTGCCGAACAATTCCTTCATTTTTGCAAAATTCATTGAATTCGCTTTCACAAAATTCCATGCCATTATCTGTTCTAAGCCGCTTGATCTGTTTACTGTCTGTTTCTCAATCAAAACTTTCCATTGCTTGAAAGTTAGGTAAACATCATTTTTATGTTTCAAAAAGTAAACCCAAACTTTTCTTGAATAATCATCAATGAAAGTTAACATATATCTGGCACCACCCTTAGATGGAACACGAGCTGGCCCCCAAAGATCAGAATGGATATAATCTAAAGTAGTCTTTTGTCCCACATTGATTATTTATGTCGAGACTCTCTTCTGCAAGTTTGGGGCACAATGTTCACAAAAATCCATCGCCCCGGTACTCTGCCCACAAAGAAATCCTTTTTTGCTGTCAACATAGTCAAGCCTTTCTCGCTCATGTGCCCCAAACGCATATGCCAAAATTTAGTGATGTCAGAATTAGACAAAGATGATGAAGAGACTGCTGCGGAACCTGTGACAGTAGAACCCTGCAAAATTGTCTACTAAGTACTGTCTCTTATAGCTTTCATAATAACAAGAGCACCCTTACAAACTTTCATAACTCCACCTTCAGCTGCATATTTGCACCCAAGAGATTCTAAGGTGCCCAAGGAGATGAGATTCTTTTTCAAATCAGGAACATGTCTAACATTAGTAAGTGTCCTCACAATACCATCATGCATTTTATTTCGGACTGTACCCTTACCAACAACATCGCAAATGGCATTATTTCCCATCAAAACAATTCCACCATTACAAGATTCATAAGTAAAAAATAAATCCCTATTGGGACACATGTGATAAGAGCACCCCGAATCTAAAATCCACTCATTTATAGACCTTGTTCTGTCATCTTATACAAATCTAATATTTCCATCACTCTCATTCAGCTGCAACACTAGCCTCGGCAGTATCAATATTTTTCTGGTTATATTTCTCCGCATGCAGATCTTTATTTTTCAACCTTAAACATTCGGATTTAATGTGCCCCTTTTTACGACAATAATTGCATACCATATTTCTATATCTGGATTTAGATCTAGATTTTGATTTATTACTGTCAAAGTCTCTCCTTTCAGATCTACCCCTGCAACCAAGCCTTCAGCTTGATTTCCACCTATTTCCCCAGTTATATCCCTATCAATTTGCTCTTTAGATTTTAAAGCAGACATAAATCATAGTATCACGAAAGTGTTTAAATGATAGGGGAAGGGAACATAACAACAAAAGGGCTTGATGCTCATCATCAATTTTTACATCTATATTCCCCAAATCCATAACAATGGAATCAAATTTATCAAGATGTGAGAGTATAGATGTACCTTCAGTCATCCGAACCATGTAAAGGGTTTGCTTTAAATAGAGTCGATTCTCAATTGTCTTCTTCATATACAAGGACAGTTTTCAGTTTATCCCACATACCTTTGGCTGTCGTCTCAGAGAGACCTCCCTCAAAACCTCATCAGAGGTTATTCAAGGAGCATGTTTGACCATTGCAGCTTTTGTCAAGGTCCTCAAAATCCTCCACCTACATCTTCTCTGGCTTTTTCTCCACTCCATGAAGCGCTATGTCCACACCATCTTGGATCAGGATAGCCTCCATCTTGAGCTGCCACATTCCGAAGTTGACACTCCGGTCAAATTTCTCTACATGGGTTTTTGTTATCGTCATAATGTCTCAAAACTTTCCTAGAAGCTCTGATACCAGTTTGTTAGGAAGTGTCCCAAGAAATTGACAAATGTTCGAGACCAATCCGAAACAAACGATAACAAAATAATAGATAGAGAAAATAAAAGAGACACCAGATTTACGTGGTTCGGTCGAAAGACCTACGTCCACGGTGATTTTATTTTTTTGAAAGTGTATATACTCATCCTCTCCATTGTGTGAATTACCACTTATGATTGGCTCTAAAGGTTGTTCCTCGAATGAAGTCTCTACTTGCTCTTCTAAGATATCATCACTGAATGGTGGTATCATTAGTGACGTTTCTAATGTTGCAGTAGCAAGTTGTCTAATTTGCTCTTCTAGACTACGTATTGCCTTGTCATAAATACAATGTCTCATTTAAACTCCTCAACCTTGTCTCCACTAAATCAAAATATGTTGTTATCATTTCCTCAAGGTTGGACATTTCTTTCATATGAGACCGTACATCATTTGGATATGGTATTACATTATTAGGAGAATTTGAGTAGTAGTGTTGACTTGGATAGCACAGGTAGATTGAATACTACCCCCAACTAGGATTACATGTATTATTATACAAATACACACACCTGTTGAACGAATTTGAATGGTTAACATAACCATAAGAAGGAAAACCATATATTTTACATGTTGGACATTCGTAGCTGTGGTGATTGCCACCACAGCATGAATATTACAGGTGTTTTGTACTTTTAAAAAATTGTCATCCTTCCTATTTAATGCTTCTAACTAAACTTTCAAGCCCTTGTGCAAATTATCAAATAAGAATGAGAAGTTTCCTCAATTAACCATGGATACGAATTTCTATACATAATAATAATAAAAAGCAAACGTTTAAACTAAAAATAGAATGCATAATCTGACATTAGCAGAATAAAAAACACACTGTCAAGAACAAAGTTCTTGGCAACGCTGCCAAAAACTTGTTGCGTGATTTACACACACAAGAGCACATATAATTACAAGTAATAAAGTGATAAGTAGAGTTCGTTCTCACAAGGGTAATAATTGAAAAAAATGATGCTAAGTACCAAAATGACACGCACAATGTTCTATTTAAACACACAATAATGTAATTGATAATAAAAGTAACTTACTATGCAATTAGAGTAAAGTTCAGATGATTGAATGTCTAGGGTTTATTCTTCATTTACCAATCCTATTGAATGTAATTCAGTTCGTTGTTCAATCAATTACTTATGTTGTTTACTAATCTAGGAGTTCAGTGACAATTGCAAGTCCAATTAAGACACATTGCAAATTTATTAATCTTGACCACTCCACTATATGTTTATATCGATTAAATCCCCGACTAATGCATTGATGCAACCCTAATTGACTACCCAAAATGAGCAAGTATATTTCTATCTGTACTCACAAAATAGTTCAACCTATAGACAGTTGTTCCAAACGAAGGCAATTTGAACCCGTCCTAACTCTAAGTATCCTCTGTATATTCAAAATAGGGTTTACAAATCAACTAGAGGGTGATCAGTCATCTAAAAGCATTAAGATCAATTCAAATAAGCAAACAAACATAAGTAATCAAATGAACAATCAAAATCTTAACAAACAATCTTCATGGTAAAATTAGAATAAAACCTTAGGTACGAAATTAATTCATCACCACAGTCATAAACTCATCAAGATAATATTTTAAATTATTCTAGAGTAAATAATCTAGATCATAAAAGAAATAGAAAGAGAAGAAAAACAAGTTGTAGTCGCGTTCTCATCCTCCGCGTTAATGAATCTCCTCTTCTAGAAGATTGATCAACTCCTGAAGTTTCTATGGCTACTCTCTACTCTAACTTACACTAAATTATGTTCCTATAACGAAGAATATGAAGATCGCGCTCCAAGGATGTATATCTTGAGCCTTCTCTTCAATTCTTTTTGAAAAACTAGAAAAACCCTAATCTAATTTACAACCTCCAACAGGGAGACTAAATTATAACATTTTATTCAGGTCCTAGAGACCATTATTTAAACATTTGAAGAGTTACAAAGTTTAGCACTCTGAATAAGCTTCAAAACGCACTATTCTAGGCCCAAAATAGACACCCAAAACCCTAAAATTGCTCAAAATTGCGAGATTGCATGTTGTTGTCGCAGTATGGGTACGGCTCAGAGTTTGTGGATGCACCCGCATCTAGCCACCAATGGCTGGGTTGCGGCTTAGACCTCCTAGACGGGTGGTGCATCCACACTTGGACCTTAGCCAATAGCTCGCTGTTTTGCTCCATTTTACTCTATTTTCGTCCCGTTTGACCTCCGGTTGATCCTTAACCTATAAAAACACATAAATAGTTGTAATAAAGTATTAAAAATACATAAAGTAAATATTTTAGGATAAAAATCATAAAATGACCAAAATATCGCTAGTTACTAAACAAAACAGCTCAAAAATCGATTAAAACCCAAGCTAAAGAATATGGATTGAGATTCGAAGGGTGTAAAAGACTGAATGAATTACTGGAAGTATTAAGCTCAAATGAGAAAAATTCTAGATCTGTCCACCACTTTAATTATCAAAACAAAACTGAAGAAGAAAAACTTGAAAAATGAGCTTAAAAAAAATAAAGCAAAAGAGTTTTTAACCCCACAACACCACTGAGCTCTGGCCACTTGTCTAACTAACTTTGGCATCACTTGTGTGACTCCTTCTAAAACGACACCATCCACTTAATTTTCCCCAATTCTATTATCCATGTGCCTAATTATTCACCCACAATTTGACTCCAATGACACTATTTTCGATCCACGTAGAATCCACTAGAGCTGTCTTCCTTCCTCTTTCTCTCATTCGATTCTAACTACTTATTTGAATCTCAAACCCATTTCTTCCTTAATTACCATTCTAATCCTTTCCAGTTCCCAATTGTTACATGAGGTATGATGGATAGGGGTTGGGAATAGGATCGGTGGAAAGGGGTTAGGGATTGTGGCAGGAAAAGGAATGGAGGGGCTAGGGTGACAAATCTAAGGTGATATAGGTGGATGGGGGTTGTGAGTGGTGGGAAAGGTTCTAGGGTGGTTGTTGGTCCCAAAGAAACCTAAGGAGGGGTGAATTAGGTTTCAAAAATTGCTTTTATAAATATTAAATTTATTGAGATTTTTTCCATTCACAAATAATATAATGAAGATAAAATCAATGAAACTTAAGGAATGTAAAGAAAGTAAGAAAGGAGATTAAACAAACACTTCTTATACTTCCAAGCTAACAAGCTTGAAGTATTAATCCACTAGAATGCTTCACAAACTTGGTGAGCCAATAATCTTTGAAAAGTAGGGCAATTCTTGCTCACACTAAAATTCTTTTAGTTGAGCTAAGAATTTTACTCACAACCTCACTTTTGTACAAGATTATCACTCCACTCAAAATTTTGAATTGCACTCTAAGCTACACACTAATACAATATAGCACTATAGCCAATTTGCACTCAAATTGCTCTTTTCTAAGGCTTGTATTCAATGTATTAGATGCCTCTTATAGAACAATAGAGCAGGTATTTATAGAAGCAATAAATTGTGGTTGTAACTACCAAACAGCTCAATAATAAATGTACAAAAACTAGCCATTAAGGTTTCGGACGTCCGAGATAAAGATGGTGCGTCTGACACAATGTCCGATCTCAGTAAAGTTGGTGAAGGATGTCGTTTGGACGGCTGTGCATGCGTCCGTTTCATCGTTCAAACTGGGTTTTGGACGGCTCCTGTTCGTCCGAAGCAAGCTTTGTTCGGATAGTTGTATGCATCTGTTGAGGAGCTTGAGGAAGTTTGCTTTCTGCCTGTCTGTTCAGACGGTGAAATGCGTCCGAGTGAATCTATATCGGACGCTTCTGTTCATCCGAGAAAAATGGCATAGTTCAGATGGTGTACTGCATCTGAACAACCTGTTTCCAGCAGAAAAGATAGCAGACCTGCACAGCTTATTTTCAGAGTTTAGTATTTATGTCATCATCAAAATAAGGTTTGGAAAAAATCAGTGGTGTGGTGGAAAGATAGGGTAGAAGAGTGGTTGGGGAGTCAGATCTGAGTGGAAGAGTAATTTAGGGATGGCGGAGAAGGAGTTGTAGGGACATGATGGTGCGATAGGATGGGAAAAGAGCTAGGAAAGATGGGGATGAGGTAACAAGGTATGGGGTTGGGTGTATCTGGATGTAGAAAAAGTTAGGGGTGATAGAGATCTGGCTGGGAGTGATGGTAGGTAGGTGGTTATGGTTGTGTACCGATGGGGAAGGAGAAGGGTGGCTATTGGTTGAAGAGGAAGAAAGATGGTTTTTTTTTTAATGTGGTCCAAAAGTTCATTTAGTTTCATTTGCTCCAAAAATAATTGAATACAATTCAACTGAGATTCATGCAAGGTAAATTGGGAAGAGATAGGAAAATATGTAAAATTTTGAAAACTTATTGATTTCTCTTTGCGTGATCTCTATACATTCATTGCTTGAGGGTAATTTCGTCCAATGGATACTTAAACTGAAAGCATATAGGAGTATTTGTAGGTTTTTAAACAATAAGGGGGTGATGTAGAAAATTGCCACACCACAAGAGGTGTAAGTGAAATTTACCATATATTTTATGGTTAATTACATTAAACCCCTTATCTTTATTTCGTTTGCAATTTAGTCCCTAAAATTATTATTTTTGAGAAGTTCTGCAAACCCATAGATGGAACCGTCTTGTTAGTTTTAAAAAGTTATACAATACAAGCTTTTAAAGTAAATAGTGTTTTAAAAGTCTTAATGTAAAAACCTTTAAAAGCACAACAGGATGATTTTCTGTTATTTTTACTTTATTTGAACATTAAAAATTTTAAACTGTTTTTACATTTACCTCCCATATGATTTGTCCAAATTATAAAACAAACCTTGTAGTTTGACCAAATTACATTTATCCCCTCAAATATCCAAATGTTTATCAAAACCCCCCTATCTCTTATACGTTAGAAATAGTGATAAGATCAGCATAAAAATAGCTTTTGACCCCAAAAATACCCTTGAGGAACGACAAAACAACATAGTTTAGAAAACAACCAAAGGCGAAATCACCAGAGACTAGCAACATTGTAAATGACACTACCAGAAAAACTTTTATGCATTTGTTGTGGTGAAAATCTTGACCTTATTTTTTTATGTAGATTACGAATCTAGACGTAGATTTCACAAAAAATGGCCAAAGGGCCAAAAAAATTGTTTGGGCAGCTTTGATATTCTTAAGAATTCGTTAAGACATTTCATTGACTAGGCACTCACAGTTGGAGGCGTACCAGTTCTCATCCCCTCTTTGTTAGGATCTTTTGTAGTTTGTGTTTGAAATTTTCAACCAACAATCTTGTTTCCTCAATCTCTATTACAAGCCAAAAATAGCATAAATGTTACGATGTGCATGTGTGCTTATGTATTCTAAGTGTGTGTTTGTATGTTTAAGTGTGTGTGTGTGAGTCTGTTATGTGTGATTAAATGAGTATGACAGAGAAAAAATATATGGAAGAGTAAGGGAATCTGGTGATGGTGGATGTGATAGGTGGATCTCGATTGAGGAAGGGGCGAAATGGATAATAGAGAAGAGAGAGACAAGTGTGGGAGGGAGATGGGAAATGATAGAGGAATGAGGGATTTTCAACAAGAAAGATCTAGGGGTAGGAGATAGCGATAGTTGGAGGAAGGGTATAGGATTGTAGATTGTTATGGGCATTTTTATCTTTTTCTCTTACTTAGTTTGGGTTTTTTAAACAGAACTATATTTAAAGGTGGTAAATTTGCCATCATAATTTGGTGAAACCACATGATTTATTTCGTAAATTGGACAAATCACATGGGAGGTAAATGTAATTTACCAAAAAAAAGTCATTTATTAGTTTGTTACCCGTATGCTAAACGAGTTACTTGTACTAAATTCCTTTAAAGTTTATTGTAATTATCACTTTAATCCCTCACTCAAGTTTGTATCCTTTAATCCCCTTTGATCAGTAGTCAAGATAATTAGGTTACCAAAATGATTCATAACTCTTGTAAATAGAGTTATTTAACATCTAAAACCCAAGCTATTTTGATATTATCAATTCTGAATTATTGCTTTTGTGTATTTTTATGCATATCTCATGATTAATAGTAGTAATAGTAGTGTTAGAGTAATATTAGGTCTTTTGGTAGTATTTATGTACTAATTAATGATTAAATGGTGCACTAATTAATGATTAAATGGAGGACTAGAGCTACAATTAGAAGAATATTGGAAACTAAAGTCCAAGACTGTTGAGGCTTCATCACACTTGCGCAGTCATGAATTCCAAAGAAGAAAACTTAACACCGCGGTTATCAATCCATTCAAGACTCCAAGACCTCCACACGGTGGTGCCGGATTCTACAGCATAATACTCATCTCTATAGTTATCAACTACTTGAAGACCTTGGTCAATGCAAGTTGGGAACTGCGGTGTGGAAACCAAAGAAGGAAATCTCATCACCGCGATCCGGAGCAAATTTTTAGACAGAGAATGTGCTACTTTTGGAAATGCTGCAAAATTTAAATAACCTTAAAGTGTACACCTACAAACACATAGTATAGGGTGTAGTAGTTACAGTTTTTGCTAGTGTAGATAAGGTAGATTTAGGAGAAGAAGAACTTTGATATTTTTAGTAAAATATGTAGCATTTAATCTTCTTCTTCAGTTTTCAGCATTTTAATCTTTAAAATTACTCTCTATCTTTAATGCAAGATTAGAAATTTCTTTACAATTGTTGTTAGCCTTTCTATTGGCTTTTATTTAGTATAACTTGATTCTCTATTTCTCATTTTCATGCTCATTTACATTTTCTTTCATTATATGACCAGTATGTTCACGTTGATGCTATTTCTAGCATTTTCCTTAGTAGTAGCTACAACTTGTTTTTATACTTCTTTTTTTTGTGTTGCTTTAAGCATGTGTAGCTAAACTACTAGGGGACTATGCCACGAAAATGTGAACTTTTGCATATGTGTGGTGATTCCAAGTGGATAGACTAGTAAATTGTAGACATTTGAGTTGTGATGAAGGGTTTGGAATGGTTGGTGAGAGGGAAATGATCCACCCTTAAACCACATTTGTGAGTTTTACACAACAAATGAGCTTTGAGTGTTAGTGCTTAGACGGAATTATCACATGGTTAGGTCTATAGTAGTCGGCCAAGATGCTAATTTCCCTAATTAGTTCCTTAAACTCCATGTAGAAACCTAGACTAGAACCATGAGCAGTGCCAAGGAATTGGTTCATAGTTGTGAGGGAATTCCCATTTGTACCCATTGAATGTACTGATAAGTTACCCTTTAGAAGACCCCACCCAGTAACAGAATCCTAGTAGTAGCCCAATTCCTCATGTTTATTTATGTTAATTAGTAGGAATATAAGTTGAAACATCTCGCGATTGAGTTTCAACTATTGGTAAGGCAGCCATACTTCTACCTGCTAATTTAGTTTTTTATTTCTTGTTTTGCTAGTTAAATTATTGTTTAAGCTTAATCTTACTTGAATCAGCTGTTTAGATAGTACTCATATCCCAAGAATCCTACTAATCACAAATCCATCCTCGTGAGATCGATACCCCTCACCACTAGTTATAAATCTACCCCGTATACTTGCTGGAGTGCAGGTTATTGTCTAAGTGAAGTAAGGTGGTTTTATAACTTGAGAGTGAATTAGTGTTTAAATTAGATACTTAGACTAATCCACGTCAAGTTTTTGGCGCCATTTCTAGGATTGGTAATTGGAGATATTAGGTGCAATAGGATTGTGATGATCTAGACTTTTTAGTCATTTTAGTAGTTGATAATTATAGTTTTAATAGTGTTCAAATAACTTTTCTCGTTATTCTACTCTTGCATTTTGTATCTTCTATTGGAATTTGATTTGTTTTTCTTCTCATGATCCTTGTAGTGCTTTGTCCGAGGGAAAAAGGATTTATTACGCCTTGACCTAGAACTTGAGAGGACATTAAGAAAGATTCGCAAGGATAAGTAGTTGTAACAAATGAAAGAAAAATTCACAGTGGCAGAGGAACCAAATGGACCAAGGGTAGAAGATAGGAACAATAGGCATAAGGATCAAGAAGGAGTAGGCAATAATGGAATACGAGGAAATAGCAATGGAGGAAATGGGATGGACAAGAATTATAGACCATTGAGGGACTATACCATGTCGAACTCTAATTGTGCTAATTCTAGAATAGTGAGAATGCCAATAAACGCCAACAACTTTGAGATAATACTGGCTTATACAAATCTTTAAAGCTCATGTATTGTTTGGGGTGGTGTCGATGAGGACTCCTACACTGTTCTATTAGATCACTTGTTGAACTTCAAGGAAGTCCCAAACGCATTCAAATTCAATAGAGCTCATCTCAGTTGTGTGAGAATGAGGGCATTCCACTTTTCTTTGAGAGATAGAGCCATGTATTTGTTTCAAAGCCATGATCAAGGGACCAAGTTTCTTGCAAAGTATTTCCCGCCATCTAGAACGGCAACACTAAGGAATGAGATAACCTCTTTCAAACAAGATGTCAAAGAAAGGATTGGAGAGGCACAGGAAAGGTTTAGAATTGCTTCGTCGGTTCCTACACCACACTATCCCATTGTGGTTACAAATCCATACTTTCTACAATGGTCTTCACCAAGAGACCAACTCGATTGTAGGTGCATCGACTAGAGGGTCATTGTCTTTTAGAACACCATAAGAGGCACAAAGACTACTCAATACCATGGCCTCAAACTACTACCAACATGGCCCGATGGCAAAACCACAACCATCGAACCCACCTTAAGCTCAAGCTCAAAGAGGAATCCTACATCAACTTGATCATAATGATGCATTGTTGGCCCAAAATAGCACGATGACAACCATGATGGCTAACGTCACAAGGGCATTGGAGAATATTGGGAAAGTAAATGTCATGTCACTTCAACCTTAAGCACTCGAATGGACAATGTTCGAGTGACGGGATGCCATGTGTAGCGAGCAAGCAGACTATGTGAAAACCAACCCTCATCATCTAGAACACAACCGAACTACTATGAGAACACCTATAACCTATCTTGGAGTAATCACCTCAATTTCTCATAGGGTAGTCAATCTCATCTCAAAATGTCAACCAAACCAACTACTATAATCAAACCCCTTCCTCTAGACCATACCAACCCCCACATCAAAAACCCTTCCACTCAAACTTTTAACATTCCCAACCAAGCTTCTTATAGAGACCTAGATCTTCCAATCAAAATTAACCATCCTAGAATCCGTCTACCCAAAGAGAACCGAAGGTTGTGTATGCCCAATTTACAGAGACTAGAAGGGGGAACTTGAAGCGGCAAAAATGGAGAGTGAGACGGTAGAAAGGAAAGCGAGGCAACTACGAGAGAGAATAAAGCCCTTAGGAGAGACCATGAGGTATTTGTCCAAAATCAAGGAGCCTCCACAAAGAATTTGGGAACACAATTGGGGCAAGTGACTAGACAAATGTCAAAAAACCCTAGTGGTTCACTATAGAGCGACACTTTCCCCAAACCAAGAGAGCAACACCTTTCAAAACATTGCAATGCCATCACCTTAAGGAGTGGGTGAAAAGTGGTTTTGGGGGACAAAGAGAAAAATGTTGAAGCACAAGTGAAAAAAGCTACAATTAGAGGTCAAGGACATTCAAATTGAAGTGATGATCAATGAGAAAGTAGGACATGAAAGGGATGAGATCAATAGCCCAAAGAAAAGAAAAGTAAATTTGAAAAATGGGTGGAATCCTTGAAAGCCAAGGTGAAGCTTCCTTCCCACAGCAATTAATTGATCATAAACAAAAGGAGAGGGAGACTCTATTAGAACAATATGGTAAATTCCTTGCAATATTCACAAAGCTTCAAATTAACATACCCCTTGGTCGATGTGCCCACTGAGATGCCTCATTATGCAACAAGGAGATCTTATCCAAGAAGAGAAGATGAGATAATGAAGAGACCATTTGTTTAAATGAATAATGAAGTGCATTCATGCAACGGAGGTTGCCATCCAAGTTGAAAGATCTGGGAAGTTTCTCTATCCCGATGACCGTAGGAGATCAAACAATCAAGCGAGCATTATGTGATTTAGGTACAAGTATTAACTTAATGCCTAAGGCTATTTATGACAAATAGGAGATCACACATGCTAAACCTACAAATGTTATCGTGAGGGTACAACATGGCATAGTGGAAGAAGTGGACCCCCGTAAATGCCGTCTTCCCAGTGGTGCGGGAATTTTATTCTAATTTTAATCATTACAGCTCTACTAAGGTGTATGTATGAGGAAAAGACGTGGATGTCACTGCCAATGAAATAAATATACAGAGTTCTGAAGGTAAATCGCGTTGGTAACAACGAATGGCTTGACACTCGAAATGCTAACATAGAGCTACAACAGATCACGAGCGTTCTTTGCAAAGGGGACGTGGACTGGACTTATACAGCGGATGGCACGACGACTCAGCATTTCAATGCTAACAAACTTAAGCTAGCGTGGTTTGTCTGGTTTAAGTTCCTTTGTGGCCGCCTTCTTCCGTTAAATCATCTTACCCATGTCACTATGGAAAGGGCCAAATTGTTGTATTGTATTGCTACAGGGAAAGCCATAGATGTCGGTCAGCTTATAGGTCAACAAATCTGCTACTCCACTACTAGTAGACAACCGGGGTTATGGTTTCCCCATCTGATTACAGCTCTATGTTTAGAAAATGGTGGATGATTGATCCTGCTGAAGAAAATTTGAGGGCTGGCCAATTGATTTCAATAGAGGGTATACGAGCTCCGGTTAAACGCACTAGGGCCCAAGCTTCTACTTCACATGTAGAGGAAACTGCATGATTCTGATGATGAGCCGGTACCTGCCCCTCAGCAGCCTCAGGAGAATATTCTACATCAAATCTTGGCAGAGCAACAGTGGATGAGCCAACGATTTGATTCATTTGTACAATATCAATTTGCCTGGCAGTAGACATTGGAGGCTCGTCAGACGGCCAGAGAGCGGGGAGAGGACCCGTCTATATTTTCACCTTTTCCCTCTTTTCCATAGGATTTGGGGCCCCATGCGCCTTGAATTATTCATGCCCTATGAATTGGGCTATTTTCTTTATTATTTATGACAGTCGATTTCCTAGACAATTTAGTTCGTGTTTTTATTAGACATTTTCATAAGTTAGGTTTTATTTTAGTTAGTTAATTTCATCTTAGTTAAATTTTATTTCCATAATGATGTTTTCATTTCTTTTTGTCGTGCATTCTCTTAAGGGAGTCAGTTTTTTCTTGGTTATTGTAGGATTCTTTTCTACACTATTCTTGTTTTTCTTATTCTCTCAAGGGAATTCTTTGGTTTTGTTCTGTTTTGTTTAGTGTTCTCCCCAGCTTTCATTCGCGACAAGGGGATATTTATAGTGGATACTGCTTCAAATACGAATTAAATTCAGAGAAGCTTTTCTTTTTCCCATTTTATGCTTTTATTTTTGCATTGAGGACTATGCGTATTTTTAAGTGTAGGGTGGGGGAGTTATTTGGATTTCTAAGTTGTTTGATGTATTTTGATCAATTTCGCTGCAATATTTTAACTTTTCCTTTGATCTAAGAGCTTGTTGAAATTTTTGAAAATTTTTATGGATTAATTGACCATTTTTTTTTCAAATTATCAAAAATTTTTGCTTAACATATTTTTTTCATTTTCCGCATAATAAATCATTAATTGAACCATGCATGAATGCATAGTCGGTGTTAACATTTTCCATTCATGATTTTCAAGACTTTTGAGCACTAAGCCATACTTTAATTTTTGATTTGGGATATTTAGAAAAATTTATGTAGACTCAATTATGTTGCATCCCAAATTAAAATTTCCAACTCACTTTATTACATTTTCAAAACTAAGTCTTAGTCGATCCAATTTAATTTAAAAATGAAGTGCCTTTTTCATTTGTTGAGCATTTCTAGCCAACCATTTTAACAATTTATTTCTAAGTACCTTATTTGAGCGTTATTCTTGTCAAGAGAAATATCATTCACCTTCTTTAACATAAACTATATTTACCTATCCTTATTGAGTTTAATGTTCTTTTCATTGTTTTATCCTAAGTTTTCCCTTTAAGAGCTTATGGTGCACATTATTTGTTAAGGGGATATAAGGGTGGAAGTTTGTGAGAAGTGAGTGATATACATTTTTTGTAGGAAATAGGGTACTGGAAAAAAAAATTGTTGAAAAAAAATGAATATGGAAGTTTTTGATATTTACAGGTAGTACCTATCACTAGTACCTGTATTTGCAGCTAGCGCCCATTACTGGTACCTGTTTGTTGATACGTTGCGGGTAGTGCCTACCACTGGTACCCTTACTGTGAGCGGACATAGAAAACTGTAAAATGATGATGTGATGTATATATGTCTGAGGGATGTTGGCATGTTTGGTTGTTCAGAATTTTTCATGGGTATTTGTTACTTAAGTGTGGGGTTGTGGATGTATGATATTTCTCATGCAAAGGGAAGTTTTATTTTAATGTGTGGCCACCATTATTATAAAGCTCTTGTTCTTATTTGTTACATCTCCTTCCTTCTTTGGCTAACAAATATCCTAACCTATAGTTCGAGTTAAAAGTCCTACCCAATTTAAATAGAATTAGTTGTCCAAATTAGTGGATGGGTGTAAGAAGAGTGAGCTATGGGGTGTTTAGAAAAAAAAATTAGAGGGTCTTCATGATTTAATCTAGATATTTTCAAATCTAAGTTTTTCAATGGCTATACACACATACACACGAATTTCATGTATTGATTTTTATTAGCATTTGAGCTCTTGGGTTCATAGACTACTCTTATTGGTGGATTTATTATTGATTATTTATGTGAATATTTGAAGGAATATGGCCATTGAGTGGCATGTGTTAAGCTTAAATGTTCTAATTTTATGTTTGATCGAGGACGATCAAAGGCTAAGTATGGGGTAATTTGATAAGTTCATAATTGTGCTATATTTTATGTGTCATTTACCACATTTTTGTGTGTTCTAAGCAAGATTTGAGTTATTATTGAGCTTAATTTGGTTATTCTCAGTTTTTGTAGGGTTAAAGTGAAAAAGAGTTGAAAAATGTGAAAAAGACGAAAGAAATTACTAAGGACGGAACATGCACAAGTATAAGTCATTTCGGATGCTGTTTCATATTTCAAGAATAAATTTTGAGTCCAAACTCCAATTGAGGTGATTTGAGATGCATTGGACAGCTAAGACATAGAACTACAACTTTTGTGTTTTACACTTTCTTAAATTTCAAAAGCATCAAGGTGAAAATTGAAGTTGAAAGAGGAGGACAGTCATAAAACCAGCTCATATGCACTGGAGCTGTGCAGCGCATGTGTGCTGCATCCAGAAGCAAGCAATCCTAGAGTAAGTTCATGCGCACATGCACGCTAAGAGCCCATCACATGTGCGCAGAATACAGATTAGCACAGAAACACACTGCTTTGCGCACACATGAGCACTAAGCTTGCAGCGCATGTGCGCCTGAAGTAGTGGTATCACGTGTGTTGTAGTTCGGCAGATTTCTTCGTCCGGTTGGACTCTTTTTCACCCGATTTCACGTTCTTATCTGTAGACATTAATTGTAAACCTAAGTAATCATTATAAATACCCCATTTAGGGTGAGAGAAAAAGGATCAACAATGTATTTTCTAGTTTTATCTAGGGTTTTTAGCAGAAAATTTCTTCTTTATTCTTTCATGGCACTTAATGCCTAATAACCCTTTTCTTGGTTGAGGGATTTAAAGCCATGGTCAATTCTAAAAAGTTGTGAGACTTTTGTTCTTGAATTTATTCAATTTTAGATCAAGTATTGATTCTTTTCCTATGATTAATTTTATGATTGTTCTTCTTAACTTGTTATGTGATTAGATTGCTACATAATAGTTAAGTTATTAGAATTAATCTACTGCTAGATTGTTTTAACCACGTGTGCTTAATTCAATCTATGAAGCAACTGAATTTGATAATTATTCGATTAGTGTTATTGAATTTATGGAAAATAATCATCTAATTGGCAGAACCGCGTGTGTTTATGTTTAATTAGCTTAATTGGTCTTATTGATTTTAGTGCTTCTATTAATTGATCTTTGGCGCGTGTCTGGGTTAAATTAATAGTTAGGGTTAATTGGATCGCGTGTTGAAAATTAACCAACTTTAGAAAGGAATAAGAATCAAATTTGAATTAGAATTCGGGTTAATTCTTCATTTAGTCTTGATATAGAATTGAATTATCTTGTGTGTTAAGGATCGACTAGTGAAATTGCCATGGTTGATATGACCAAAACCAAGATTTTTCTTAATTGAATTCTCTTTAGTTATTTTATTGTTTTAGTTTTTAGTTCAAAAGCATTCAAGAAAACCCCCTTTCATTTACCATTTTAGGCAAGCACAAGAATAAACTCCGTTCTCTGTGGGACGAACTTGACTCACCACTACTACATTATTATTGAGAATTGTTAATTTTGGGTGCCTATGACAACATTTCTCTTCACACATTTCACCAATGACCTATGTGGAAAGGCACCCAAAATTGACAAAGACAACGGGGAAATTAAAACTCGATGTACCAAGCATTGGAAATTTGAAATTGGGTACAAAGTGATGATGACAACAAAACAAGAAAAGCCATGTTGATACAAGAGGGGCAATTCTACTTGCGATATTTCATTCCCTATCGTTGGCATCTCACCACTTTGGCATATTTACTTGCAAGACAAGGGTAGAAGATTTGTGGTTGGCAAGCACAAGTTACAGTTGTACCCAAGGAATTTGAAGGAGAAAGGAGGAACAATCGCCCATTATGTGATACTTAAAGTCTTTCCATGCCATAGTCAAGCTAATGACAACAAACAAGCTCTTCTTGGGAGGCAACCCAAGCTTCTCTTTCATTGCTTTATTTATGTCTTAATTTGATTTTATGGTTTTAATTGGGTTTAATTAGCTAAAATTTGGGTTGATATGTTTAATTGTCCATTTTTAAGTGTTTTGATGCAATTGCAAATGGAAATGAGCTCTAATATGATGTTTTGATGACTGTAGGTAAAGGGGAAATCATTGAGGAGCAAAAGAGAAAAGATAAAAAATCCAAGATTGGTTAAGTACTTGACATCGCACTGTCGAAATTGAATTGAAGTTTCTATTTGGAAGTAACACCGAGGTTCCATCACCACAGTGCCGTGCAACCCCAAAATCAAAAAAAAAAATCTAAGTGTTCGACATCGTGGTGTCAAATCTGGACATCAAGGTGCTAAGACAAAGTTAGCTACTAAAAGTGATTGCACGTCTGGTAACCACAGTGTCAAGGGGGTTCAAGTAAAAACTTTTCGAAATATCCGACATTGTAGTGTCGAGTATAAAGGAGGAAGTTTCAGCATTGTGGTGGCGAGACATAATTTAGGACTTTAAACCTAATTTACTCTAGACATAGAGATGCTGGATTTAAAGAAGAAAAATTTGACATCGTGGTGCTAACTCCTGGCCGAGTGTAAATACTTCTTAGCTAAAAGATTTTCAGCAAAAACTCAATCCTCCCTAATTCACCAACAGCCCTAACTCCTTCTTCCCTTCCACATGAAAATTATCCAATTCTTCCACCAAAACCAATCCAAACACCAAAAGACAACCTTTTACCTTTCTTGGCGGTGAAATTGCTCAAAGATTCTACAAGAGGTGTCTTCTCAAGTGCAATTTCCACGGGTAAAATTGCTCCAATTCATGCCTTTGGGTTGTAAGTGCTCTAAAATTAATAAGGCAACTCCTATATTGAAATTTTTGAGAATATTTCCTGAATTTTACTGTTGAGTTATTGGTTTGTGCAAATTATTAGTTTAGATTAGTTTGGTTTGGTTTAAATTCAATTGTGCTATTTATGATTGCTTGATTAATTGGTGAATTGTGAATTGTTGTTATGGCAAAAAATAAGGGAAAGGGGAAAGCCGTGACCATCTCTTTTGCCCCTAAAAACAAAAAATCCAAGTAGGGTAGTGGTAGGAAAAGCATTGTCTATGATGAAAACCTATTTGTAAATGCTAGGGCCGCAAAAATATAAAATAGCAAACATGCCATTATTCAAGAGAAAGGGTTTGATTTATCGAAAAGTTGGGACGAATATGAGGGTTGCGAAAAGAAATTAAAATTCTATTGAGAGAACATAACTAGGGTGTTTTTTATGCTAGAATGCCATCAGGATATGTTAATATAGTGAAGGAGTTCCATTGTAATCTTTGTTCCGTATCCAATGGTAAGTGTATGTTAGGGAGAAATGGGTAGAGATTAGTGAGAAAAAATATTAATACCTTTTATGGGGTACCCAACCTCCCGGGTAATGGGTATGTAGAATTGATGGACCTAAATTATGGGGGACCCAACTACACTAACGTCACAGGGTGCTTGTGCTTTGGTGATCCCATCTGATCGGAGTGTGAATGTTGCTAACACCAAGTACTTGGGCTTTGATAGGAAGTTCCTTCAGTTGCTATCAAAGATAGATTCTATTTCATTAGCTACCACATTTGGGTACTAATATTGTTAGTTTTCTCCATAGGGACAAAGTGTGCTTAGTCTTTGCTATTTTGGAGGGGTTAAGTGTAGACCCGAGAAAGATGAAGAATGCACAATTGGGATGGCCTACTTTTTTTTACCTAGTCTTGTTACTAAATTATACCTTGATACCGGTTATGTGGTTGCTCCGGGTGAGGAATAAGTTCATAGAGGACATGCATCAATGGGACCTATGTGAGGAATATTGTTAAGGAGTTTTGGAGGTATCACCCAACAATTGACCAATCGGGTGTACTACCTCCACAATTGCCTCCACAAACTACTTTTACAACATGCCCAGTGGGCACGTGTCTAATCTTTCTCAAACGGACGACGAAAGGAATGAGATGCACTTCTACTGAACTTATATTCAAACGGTGGGATCTCCACAACAACATGACCTTCATTGGTTAAGCCCTACACGCCACAACACTCGACAATTAGATTTATCCTAGGCCTCTATCTCTTTGGCACTATGGACCATCGTGCGAGCAATCTTTGTTCCAACCCAAGGTGATCCGATGCAAAGAGCCCATCATGAAAGTGAAGATGGGAGTCAAGGAGTCAACTTGAATGTCGAGTTTGAAGAAAACCAAGATGGTGAGAATACGGGATTTCACAAGGATTTGAGGGATAACATGTATGAGATCTATGGAGAGGAGGAAGAGGAGGAGGAGGAGGATGACACCGAAGAAGAGGATTGACTGCCTGACATGCTGCCTGAATGAGGAGACCTTCTACTCTTACTCTTTCTACATGTATATGCTTTTATCCCATTACCCCCTTTATATTATTATATCATGCTTGAGAGATTGAGGAGACATTTTTACTTGCATTTCTTATGTTCCAGTTTTTTGAATTATTTGATTGATAGTTTATTTAGTTTTGACATGGATTGCTAGTTTAGTTTAGTATTAAATGCTTTTAATAATTTTTCAGTTAAGTGGTCCGGTTTGTGTGACAATGGATTGATGGCTTTGTGATGAGGACTTAGCCTTGATAGTGCTTTTGGAATATTAGGTTGACAGTTGAGCCGGTTTGGCATGGTTGTTTTTAACTTATTGCGGTTTTACTTTAGATGTTTTAGATGAATCTTTGGGCTGGTTTGGCAAGACTCTATTTCAAGTGCTTCTTTATATGCTTTTATTAGTATTGTCTTTATTTCATTTCTTGCGCTAAATAGTAAGTGGATGGATGAGTTGAACCTATCATATGAATAATGTGAAAGTTTGGTGGTGTTTATTGTGTTTTTGTTGTTTTTGGGAGGAGTTGAATAGGCTATTGAACATGGGTCACATTTCATGTGAAAAATAGGATTTAAACCTTGAACCTCAACCATGTTTTTAACCACTTCATGAAATTATACTTGTCAACTAGTTTTGACCTCAAACATTTACTTTTTCTGTAAGTGTTTGTCTAATGCCAATTTCAATTCATTGTGATATGGTTTAAATAGTTCAAAATTTATAGAAATTGGTTTTAAGTATAGAATCTAATACCAAGTTCAATTGATTGTGATATGGTTTAAACAGTTCAAAATTTTTAAAATTGGTTTTAAGTATAGAAAGAAAGGAATTAAGTATCATTTGATCTTGTCGGTTTATCAAGTTTTGGCTTAGTACATTAATTGGGGTAGTGTAAATCTCTCGTTTTAGTTAAACACTAGATTTTGAAATCAATCTAGGCAATTCTTGGACTGTTTGAGCCAAAAGGCTACCTTGTATCAATTTTATCTCTAGTGTCCCCATTGAGCCTTAAAGTCTAATTTCTTTGTCAACCACATAATTTTGCTATTCCACTCTGTTTTCTTGTCCTCTCTTCAACCCATCATTTTAGTCATCATAGAATTATCCTGGTTCTCCAATACAATAGTTAGAGTTTATATGATGGTTTAGGTAATTATATAATCAAATTTTTGTGTAATTGCTTTAGGGATTAAAGTCAAGATGTTCAATGTTAATTACATACATACATACATACATATATATATATATATATATGCATATATAATTTCTGTTAATGTCTACAAATTTCAATATATATATATATATATATAATTTCTGTTAATGTCTACAAATTTCAATATATATATATATATATGTGTGTGTGTGTGTGTATATATAATTATATGTATTGCTTGAATAAAGAAGGTTCTCATTACTTTCATAAGATAATTTAGTTGGAAGTTTGTACAAGTGTGTATTTGGTTTTTGGAACATTTGTGTTCGGATAGGAGTCCACAAGATTGTATTGGAATGACTAAGGTGATTTGAGTCACTTATATCCAAATTTATCCTACCCTATTACTTTAGGCCATATTACAAGCTTTACATGTCCCAAATGATCCTTAATTTGGGCTAATAGATATTAGAGATTTGGGAGTAAAGCATTGCCTTGGTTGATATTCTTATGCTAAGCCCTTGTGTTGCCAATAAATATCCTTGTATGTTCATTAGCATCAGTTTTATGCTTCCCAAAAAAATTCTTAATGCTTTTCCTATACTTGAAGTAAATTTTTGAGAAAATTGACTTATTTACTCTTTATCAACTTGCAGTTGAAAAATTGACTTATTTACTCTTTATCAACTTGCAGTTGAATTGGCATTTTATGAACACTTCATTGGTCAAAATAACATTCGTAACTAAAACTAGTATGCACTTTTATAAATGTAGAAATGGATAAAAATGTTGAATTTGTTGAGTTAAAATCCAATTTTAATATGTGCTAAGTGTTCTAGAGTTCAAACTTCCAATTTCACTTCTTTTTTTTTCCCTTGGTGGTGTCTTTAGTTCTTTTTCTTTCTTTGTTTTGCTCGAAACTAGCAAAATAATAGGTTTGGAGGTGTGATAACTCTAGTAAATACAGTTATTTAACCTCTAAAACTCATAATATTTTGATAGTATAAATTCCAACTTAATTATGTACTTTTGTGTATTTCAATGCATATTTCAAGATTAGTAGTAATATTAATAGTGTTAGAGTAATATTAGGCCTTCTGGTAGAATTTATGTACTAATCGATGATTAAATAGTGCTTATTGATTTTTCGTGCATATTTCTAGGGATTATATGTAATTTGAGCAATAACTTGAAGAATTGAAGAATTCAAGGACTAGAGCTGCAATTAGAAGAACATTGATGACTAAAGGGACTCGGTTACAACTGGCTGAAGACCTTGATCAATGCAAGCCCACAGCATGGTGCCAAAACCAAAGAAGGAAATATTGTCACCGTGGTTCAAAGCAAATTTCCAGAAAAGAAAATGTGCTACTTTTTGAATGGCTGTAAAATTTCAACAACACTAAAGTGTAAAACCTACAAACACATGGTATAGAGTGTAGTAGCTTTAGTTTTGACTAGTCTAAATAAGATAGCTTTAGGAGTAGAAGAACTTTGTTATTTTTAGTAAAATTTGAAGCATAACATTACGCTTCTTCTTCAATTTTCAACATTTTAGTCTTTAAAGTTACTCTCTATCTTTAATGCAAGGTAAAAAATTTCTTGACAATTATTGCTTGCCTTTCTATTGGCTTTTATTTAGTACAAGTATTTTTCATTTTCACACCCATTCATATTTTCTTTTACTATGACTAGTATGTTCATGTTGATGTTATTTCTAGTCTTTTTCTTAGTAATAGTTATAACTTGTCTTTATACTTTTTTATTTTGTGTTCCTGTAAACATATGTAGCTAAACTGTGGGCCATGAACATGTGAACTTTGCATATGTATGGGTAATTTCAAGTGGGTAGACTTGTAAATGGTAGATATTTGAGTTATGATAAAGGGTTTGGAATGGTTGGTAGGATGGAAAGGATCTATCCTTGAACCCTATTTATGAGGTTGACACAACAAACAAGCGTTGAGTGTTAATAGTTAGACAGATTTATCACATACTTAGGTTGATTAGTAGTCTAGCTAAGATACTTAATTTTCTTAATTAGTTCCTTAAATTCCATGTAGAAACCAAGACTAGAACCATAACTCGGGATAAAGAATTAGTTCATAGTTAGGAGGGAATTCTTATTTGTACCCATTGAATGTCACCCATTAGAAAACTCTACCTAGTAAAGGAATCATAGTAGTATCTCAATCCCTCTTGTTTATTTATGTTAATCTACTTGCTAATTTAGTTGATTATTTTTTGTTTTGCTAGTTAAATTTTTATTTAAACTTAATGACACCTGAATCGGGTGTTTAGATAGTACTCATTTTCTAGAAATCCTAGTAATCACCAGTCTATCCTCATGTGATCGATATCTCTCAACACTAGCTACAAATCTATCCCGTATACTTGTGGGAATGAGTATTGTAACCTAAGTGAAGTAAGCTAGTTTTATAACTTGTGAGTGAGTGAGTATTTAAATTAGATATTTAGACTAATCCATGTCAATTAGGGAGATAGTGGTGATGTGCCGTTGTTGTCGACACTAGTTTGGAGAAAATGTTGGAGAAGAAGGAAAGGAAAAAAATACAAAAATTATTTTGTATTAGGGTAGAATGGTCTTTACATAAGAAATTGTTAGCTTGGATGACTTTCATTGTATCTTTCTTCTAGTCTAAAGCACATAGTGGTATAATGCAGGTTCTTAAAATAAATAGGGGCTAGGGATCAAATAGGCATATTACATCAAGGTTTACGATAATTTACCTGTTATTTTTCTTCTTTCTTTCATTACTGACGTAGTTCAATCATCTTTTTTTTTTAAAAACTACCCTTCTCTCTATCTTTAATGACTTGAACTTATGACTAGAAGGTCATAGGGAAAGTTTCTTACTACTTAAATTACATTTTGTTGTCACATAGTTCAATCATCACCTCAATATAATATATAAATAGCTTCATAAGTATAAATTAACATTATATTTGGAGTTGTTTAAATAAGCTGGCTTTGATAATCAATCTCAAAATATAGAATTAATTATTTTATTATGTTCCGGTTAAGTCTCGTACAACTGAAAAAGGTATAAATTGGGAATTAAAAGTTAAATTTGGAGTATACTTATCTTTGTTGCAATATTAGTAGTATCATTTCCATTTATTATTAGTCTCCTGTATTAAATGTGAAAAAAAAAAAAAAATCTTACTTGAGTGACTAAAATGAAATAACGCTAAAACCTTAAGGTGATCTATTGCAACTAACCTTCAAGGTTGAATTTGTTTTTTTTGGCAAAGCTAACGGTGCACTTACCTTTTACCATTAGTCAACGTGATAAAGACAAAATAAAATTATAGATTAAAGTATAAAATACACTAAAACTTAAGGGGTTTTAATACAATTAACTTAATTTTTTTTTTCTAAAGTAATTGCAATCAAACCCTTCGAGTTTGGTCTTGAGAGTCTTCAATATTCATCGGGTTGAGTTACTTGAAAACCAATTGTATACATATTAAATTGGTTAACTTAACAGATTTCGGGTAATTTGGATTAGATAACTCAAAATAAGTTAAGATTTGATTTTGTTTATTTATAAATGATAATCCCAAAACTTAGATAACCTGAATATATTAAGTCTTTGAATTATTATAATTAATGTTTCCTTAGCATGTGATTTAGATTGTAGACCAATGTAGTCCGCTAATTTTTTTACAGGTAGATTTTATAGCAAATACAATTTGTTTGTTGCCCAATTTTATTATTTTTTGATAAATAATAATTTAAAAGAAGGATATTTACCCCTCGCTTTAAGGTCACGTTTTGTCACCAGTACATTTTTAGCAATTAATAATAGTTTTTAGTGGTGGATACAACTGGTAGCAAAACTCAAATTCTGTTAGGCACAATATTAGATCTTGCCAGGGCCCAATTCATTTCCTGCCACATATATGTTTGGTGTTACGAGTGCAGTGTAGGGCCCATCAGGTTAAAAAAAATATTTGGACACTTTATTTCCATCATGCTTAATTTCAAGCCTCTAACCCCTCGAATCGTTAACCCAATCCAACAATTATTTTTTCTATGTGAATTAGATTTACATGGCTTAATGAATTACATGAGTTGAGTTGTTTTTCAAATAAACCAGTCCGTAACACAAAAACTCAACTCAATTAACCAGTAATCTGAAAATTCATCCCCATGATACAGATTATGTACATCCTTGTTTGAAAATTTGTACACAAATCCCTTTAGCTTAGACAAGTTTATTAAATTTCAAAAACTGAGATGAAATCACTAGTCAAATCAAGTCAAAGTGAGGTGAAATTGAGTGTTCTATTATTTGGTTTGGGACAGATCAAGTGAATCTAAGGTTTGATTTGCTTGTGTTTTGTACAAAATAAAGATAAATGAAAGCTAAAGCCGACAAACTTTGTTCTAATTTTTCTTTTTAAGAAGATTTTCATTTATAGAAAATTATCTCAACATACTTTAGTGCAACCTAAGACTTCATATTTTTTAAATATAAGTCGTGCAGGTAGTTTTTATATTATGTAAAATCATAGTAATTAAACTTGACTCGACTTAATCCGGTTTAACAGATAAATTCAATGAACCAATCATTTAACTAGGCTAGTGCCCTAAAATGATAAGATAAGAAATTGAGCTAGTGGATTATGTGAATTCATCAGTGGTGGAACTACTGGTCGACTTGGGAACTCAATTGGGTTTTGAGAAACCCAACAGATCAATATTTTTGGTGGTAAATGCATTCCACTTAAAAGGTTTGAAACCAAGATCTTTTTACTAGTTATTAAACCCAACTCAACTCGATAGTTTAATTGGTCAACCTAACGAACCGGCCATTAGACCGGATTAGTTTCATAATCTAATTGGACAAGGAGTGCACCAGGTTGAACCTGTAAAACCTGTCGATTGAATTGGAAAAATTGGGAACTTGGCCAATTTTTTAAGAAAATCTTGGGTTCTAAAAATTTAAAGAAAACTCTTTTGCTAAGACATGAACTCTAAACCTCCAAGTGAACGAACTTTTGAAGACATGAGTTACAAAATAATAAAATATTGTGTGTTTTCGTTTTTTTTTTCCTATAATGGCATAGTATTTCTCATAATTTTGTATTGTTGCAATTTTATAAACTGGATATATGACAAGAAATCTAAATAGGTAGGCGTGATTTTGTATAAATAGACAACTATGACAAATAACCATTTAATAAATGAGGAAAATATAATGTCTATAATTTGTTATACATCATATACTACACAAGTTTAAACATAACTATTTTAATTAATTTTGTTGTATTTTTGAATAATTGGTTATTCTAAATTCATTATGAATAGATTAAAATTTAATGAATATGTTTTATAAATATTTTTAACAGATATTTTATATCTAATAATTTAAAATTATTATGTATCATTAATAAAATAATATATATTAGTAACCCACTAATCCACATCTCTTGCCGAGTTCCTTCCGATACCAGATTTAATAATTATGCCTTTTTCTTCAAGCATAATGTCATCACCACTAGGCTTTGTTTAGTTGTTCTTGTATTTAATACTTATTGGCTTTTCATTAAATCCATCTTATGGATAAGATCATTCTTGTAGAATCTTAAATTTTTAGAGTTCTTCGGTAGCAGTTATAAAATAAGAAAATTTAAGAGATAAAATAATCACACACAAAATATATGAAAGAAAGAAATAATTTTATTAATATTTCAAAAAAAAAAAAACTTTCAATAAATTCTTCAAACTCTCTTAGGAAAATACACCAACATGTACCTCATATATAGATTCCTAAACTTGGTTAGCAAGAAACACAAGACAATAATTACCAAATTAAATACGAATTATTAAAACAATTAAAAAACTAGAAACCAACCCCAATAAAACTACTATAAATCAAATAGGAAACTTTTAAGTTTAGTTTAATATTCCAACATAGCCTTTCTTAAATTAAACTCTTCATTGAACTCTAACATTGCCTTTCTTAAACCAAACTCTTGGGTCTCCATGTAGAGGGTATATAACTCCAACTTATGATTGGTCTTTATCATTACACGTGGTAATGAACGAATCGTTGTATTAACAAATAATTTTTTGGCTAATTCCTATGGATCAAAATAATCATCCATGCATACCCATTCATACTCAAAGCATCTGTGATTTTTTCATCAAAATCACCAACATAATTTTTCAAATAAAAATTTCCTTTGAAAATAAAATTTTTAGCACAAATACTTCCAGTAAAACCACCACTACAACTGTCACCAAATCTATTCACTTCAACAATAAAATTTTTAACCTCATTCAAATCTCTTGCTTCAAATAATTTTTTAACTCCAATAACATCAATAATGTCGACTCGATCAAAAAGTTCATCAATCAAAAAATCTTGTATAATCAATCCAACACCTTTAATTTTAGAATTATTTAAATTAATTTTTCTATCGGACCCCATTTTTCGGTGAGAAAAATGAAATAATAAGTATAAAGAATAAATAACAACAATAATACGAAAATAGGGTCTAAAGTGGGACTTTGAAATGCGATATTGAAGACCCTAAAATAATCTAGAATAGGGTTTTTTTTAAAAAATAAATAAATAATAGAGTTACCACCCGATGTGTGAAGTGCATTGGGATACTAACTCAAATCTAAGAAAAAGGGAAATTACAAAAGGTTGAGGAAAAAAATTTAAAAACAAAAAAGAAAAAAAGTAAGAAAATGGATAAAAAAAATAAATAAATATAAGTTGAAAACTCTATACTAGATGACTAATAGTCTATGAAAATAAAAGAAAAATGTTTGGAGTCCTATTGAGAAAAATGAAAGTTAGACTAGTCTACGAGTAACTTGGGCTCCTTTTCACTCTCGGCAAAACTGGTTGCGAGATTTAATTCACGTTTCCTTAAAATGAATCCTATTATATTAAGTTTGGATAAAAATAAACATGAAAGCAATAAAACAATAAAAGTGTACGTAGGAAAGCGTGAGAAATGGGGAATTAACTGTGCCAGTGTTGGACTAACACAGGAGAGAAAAGAACGCAAGGAACAATATTTACAAGGAATAAATATACTGGACAAACTAATTTCTAGAGTGGTAAATACATAAGCACGTAAAACACGTAATCAGATAAAACATAATATTCTAACATGCAGATCTTAACAAAAACAGTAAACATATTACAATAGGTTTAAGCCTATTTTACAAAAATTACACCATCTCTGGAGTCAAGACCTATACGTTACCTACACAGGGCATTACCCTATGTAAACACTCTAAGAAAGCAGTAAATAGATAATTAAACAAAGCAAAATAAAACAATAGCAAGTAAAAATACATATTGCACATAATGGAGTTTAGGAACATATCTCTTGGAGTACAAAAGTGTTTCTGGTTCTAATCCTAACTAAAGATGAGAAAACGGGTTAATGTACCAATATATATGTATAAGTAAAAATTAAACTAAAAAAAATAATATTATTAACCTAACGAAAGAAATTTTAATAACTAAATAATACTAATGTCTCATAAAAGTTGCTAAACAAAGACAATTGAAAGGAAAAGGGTTTCAATTTAATCAAATACAAATTTAAAGGACTTGAAGTACAACATTTCCAAACAATTAAAAGTCAAAAATACAAGAAACAACAAAATTATAATCGTACAACAACAGTTATAAAGAAAAAAGGAACAAAATTAGGAACAAACTAAACAGGGGTTTAATTATAGGCCTTACAAAGTTTTTGGGGTTAAAATTACCATTTCAATTAAATTAAAGGACGAACAAAAGTTTAAGGACGACAAATATAATTTCAAAAATTTTTAGGGACTAAAATGCAATTTCAAAAAGTTTTAAGGACTAAAGTACAATGTCAAAAATTCAGGGAACAAAATACAATTTCAAAAAGTTTCAAGTGCTAAAGTGCAATTTTAAATTTCAGGGACGAAAAGTGTAATTTCAGAAAGTTCAACAAGTTGGCTAAAGTCTGACAAAACGACACTAAATTAACTGGGCCTACAAAATGTTTTGCTTTAAATCTTTTATTAAATCTCGCTCAATATACAAAACTATCAAAGGCCGAAGAGAAGTAACCCACAACACAAAAGAGAAAACAACTGGTCACGGCCGAAAAGAACATAGCCCACCTTGGAAAAAAACAACACCAACATATTTAAATAAATCAGCCCAAAGATATTAAAGTCCAAACACTAATAAAACTAAACTAATATCAGCTAAACCAGGCCGAAGCCCAAATAACTAATGCCCAAAATAAATTTTTAATAACATAAGTAAAATTTAGGCCGAAATAACAAAATTCATAAAACACACAAAAGCAAATCAACGTAGGCCCAAATGCAAACTAAGTATTAATGAAAATACCTTAACAAGCCCTTCCAAAAATGAACTAACCCAACACAAAATGTTTTTTACACCAACAAAGAAAAGGGCCAAAATTCAATTAAATCTAAACTTCAAGGGCTAATTTGCTTGGTTTTAAAACTGTGGGAATCAAATTAAAAGCTAAACAAAACTTCAAGGGCTTAAAAGCATAAAATCTAAATGAAACAAGTTTTCTTCTCCATCAAACAACCATGGCCGTAACATCTAACAAATTTTGCACTTTTTTATTTTTATTTAATTTTTTTAAATTTCCCATTTCTTAACCAAATTCAACAAAATTATACCAAAATAATCCTAATAACTAGTAAACACATATTTAACAATCATTAACCAAAAATCAAACAAAGGTAGATAAATTTGTTTAAGAATTAAGCCACAATTAAAAGACCATTGCACTAAATATCAACTAAAAAACATAAATCATAAACCAAAATATTCCTTTTGTATATCATTAATTTTGAAAATTTTTACATGTGTAAACAACAATAAAGACGTATAACCAATACCAAGGTAAAAATTTATAAAAATAACAAAGATATAACAAATATAGATGCATAAACAAAAATGAAGTCCAAGATGATAGCAAATTTCAATCTATGCGTAAATCTCCCATTCTCTAACATTTTTTTTTGTGAGTTTGCATCTAGTTAGTATAAAGAGACAGTAGTAGTAGTAGTTAGTACAAGAAGAAGGTGGAAAACGTCAATGGGGGTGGGGTGGGGGGGGTTGTTCGGAATGGGATTTGGCCGAGAGGATCCTGAGGGTCTTGTGATAATTGAGAAATGGAAAGGGGTGTTGGTTGTTGTCTGATGATGAAGATGAGGTCCTGTTGGTCGAGAGACAGTTTGAAAAAAGGGTTTTGGACTGAGAGAAAAATGGAATGTGATAGCTGGTGTTATGATGATGTTGGTGATAAGGATAGATGTTGAGAATGATGATAATGGTTATCTTGATGGAAGAGCTGTGAAGAGAATGAAAAGGCAAAAACAAATGTCTAACGTTACAGTTGATGGGGTTGGGTGTTTGAGTGGATTTGAAGAAAAAGGGTTACGTTAGGTGTAGTTAGTTTATATAGATCATGAGAGAATTTTAAGTGTTGGTTTGCTAAAAAAGTGTAAGGTAATGTAATTGGTTAAAAGTGGCATGAGACCATTTTGGGTTTGACATTGGTGACACTGGCCTCAACTTATGGACATTGATTAATGTTTGGAGCAATCCAATTTGTACCGATTTCTCATAAAATGACAAAGGATGTAAATTTACGAGAACCTTCTAATAGCCATTGAAAATACATAACTATCACAAAAATATTATGCTTTGCTCAAAATGATACTTGAAGGGCTATCGTTGAAAAGCATGCATTCGGGACCAAAAATATTTAATTTTTTAAATTGTCCCAAAACAGGTTTCAAAAGTTATCAAAATTTACTGAAATATTCAATAGTATAAATTTGAATTTAGAAACCATAAAAATGATATTTAAGATAAAAAATATCACTTTGCCCTTGATTTTCAAAAAATGATTTAAAATGATTGTTTTCTCCAAAAATGCAAATTTCTGTGAAATTGAGACTTTGCATTGAAAACCCCAAATTTTTTGAAAATTTGCCCCAATTTGGCACTTAACGGAAAAAAACTACATCAAAATTTGGTGTCCAAAGCTTGCCCCTCTTCATCGAAAACTCAAAGAGGACTAGATTTTGACCGAACTAGCCAAAAACCTAAATACATATTGACATTATCAAATAAATAAAGAAAAATTTCGAGCCGAATCAACGAATCTAATGTTTTGAGATGAGAAAATTTCAACGAGAGAGAATATTGCCACTCATAGAGGATTCTTGCCATGTTGCCATTGCCATTGCCACTACTGATGTCATTTCTTTCTCTATCTATTACATGGCTGAAGATACAAAACAAAGCGGATGTTAGCTTCCATACTTTTGACTTGGCCACTTCTGCATCCTTGCATCTTGCATTCTTGTTTCAATTTTGAGTGTGGAACAATTTTCATCACAGGTCCACCTGACTCTTTGATGTTCCAATTTTTGTCATAAGAGTGCTTGTCATATCCTTGAATTTGACCATGTGGCATACTTCTGAGAATGTGATCAAATCATTGCATTCTATATTGCACCTGCATAGAAAGACATAGCATGAACTTGCCCATGTTTCCTTAACATGAATGTCAAAATGAAAATGAATAAAGATTTAATCATAAGAAACAAAGAGCAAAAAACAAAACCTGAATGGCCGACTCATTTTTTTTTTTAAAACAATAACACCAAAAGACAGAACATAGACTATCTTGACAATAAAAGCGCTAAAAATTGTGACCGGACTCTAGTCGTGCTGTCTACATATTCCACCTTGAGAGTCAGGTGAAACATAGTTCATACCACGAAGAATGTTAAAAATCTAGTAACTACCAAAAATTTTCCCAATTGAATAAAATGACTTGAAGAGTAAAAGGGTGACCTAGCTCTGATTGAGATGCCTACGTATCCCATCTTCGGAATTAGGCCAAACGTAATTCACACTGTGAACTAGGAACAATAATATAGGCATTGAAATGATAATTTGGGATACTATCCTCCCAACGAAAGAAATAACAATTTAGGATACTGTCTTCTCGATGGACAAGATAGAACATGGGATACTGTCCTCCTGATGGATGAAATAGCAATCAGGGACACTATCCTCCGATGGACAATTCGCTTAAATATTCAGGTTACTAACACTGAAATTGGAATGACTGAGTTTAAGTCCAAGTCCAAGTCTAAGATATGAGGTCCCTTCCAATAGCCTTGTATTTTGGGAAAAGTGCTTCCGAATTGTCCCTTCCAATAGCCTTGTATTTACAGACCAAGAGTGAGGAGTTTAATTTAGGAAGGTTTAATTACTGACCTAATTAAGGAAAAATTAATCCCTTAATTAGCGCTAATTAATTTTTCTCACTTTAATCAATTAGAGAGTTTTTTCTCGTTAATTGATTCTAGAATAACCGATTGGGTTTAGAGTGCCTAATGGACTCCATTTGCATGTTTGGCCCAATTCGCAAAAGATATGAGGTGGACTAGTCATTTTTTTATTGGGTTAGATTCAAGACATCATTTTCAAATTCTTGATTTCAATAGACCAATAAATAACTAAGATTAATCATTTGTAATAGTAATAATTTATTTATTAATGCCACAAATACCCCCCTTCAAGGCTTGAATTTGGTACATGCTTGCCTGTACAGAGAATGCGAGGCTTGAAATCCTCTTTATATATATGTGTGTATATTTGGATTTTCCGCAGCCACCATTTTTCAGCATGCCTTCATGCATTCAAAATTCAAGAACTGATGCACTTGAACATTCATCTCAAAGTGGTAGTGAGCCTTGCAAATTGTCACTTGGAAGCTCGCATGAAATGTCTAGCCAAAATGATAATTGAAACATAGGCGTCAAGCATGGCTGGGATTTACATGTGCATTTATTCCTTGGCTTGGAGATTACATGTTTAACAATTGACAATTCCACTTTGAGTGATCCTGTTTAGACAAAATTTTAATTCGTGCAAGACTTGACAATTACATATTCATTGAAAAGAAAAGGATTCCTTATAATTCCATGCAAATGGAATTTACATAATTTACACATTTTGTCTTTCACTTTTTTGGAAACAAAATGATTGCATTATCTTGAGAAAACAAGATTGATTGATCTGAAAAATATGCAAATGGTCAAATAAGGAAGACTTATAACTAATATGCTCATTGATTTTGTTTCCTCGTTTCCACGGAAGGCGTATCACATATTCGACGTAACAGCGAAACTTTGCATCTTAATTAATCAAGCAAATTTTCTGAAACTTTGCACCTTACACATTTTCTTTTCAAATTTCTTGCTCATCTTAAGGAAACAAGGATTGACAAGGGACTTTCAGACACTCAATCTCCCCCAACAAGCAAAATTTGAGCATGAACGTATTTTATTAAGCCACAATTGAAGCACAAATATGCTCCATTTTTTTCCTATTTAATCCCCATTCCTAGGTGTCCTTCAATTCACCATACCGCAAATCGTAGCAGTCGCAAACAAAATCCTTCAAATTTTTGTCGAGTTCTTTGCATGCGTAAGTGCCATACATAAAGGAACATTCAGTAGTAATCCACCACGCAATATTACTCGCAAGGTTTTGACAAAATTTGGAGACCGAATCTGCTACTTGTCATCTTGAAGGTTTCACTTTCATTCCTCAATTACTTAATGTAACACTTCAGTATCCCATAGCCACGTACTACTATAACATTGAATTTCATTAATACAATACTAAACTTTAAGTAAATTGTTTTAATTGAAACTTCATGCCTAGTGATCACTTGCTACTGCTCTCGAAGATTCCATGCATAATAAAATATTTAACTCAAGTCATCCGTATGGATTTGATGCCATATTCATGCTTTGGAATTCAAACTTTGCATGGAAATTCTTCACTTTGCCTTATATAAATCAAATCACTTGGTGCTAAACTTTAATATGGCTCTAGGAGTTTCCAGCCCATGCCATTTCAAGACAAAGTCTTGTTTATTTGACCAATTAATTAATCTAAATGTTCAAGACTTTAGTATTCTTGGTAATAGCCTTTGAACATAACCACATCAATTAATGCATAAAATGAATCCTTTTTTTTTTTTTAGATGTGTATAATTCCAACTTTAGAAAAAGGAAAAAAAACATCAAAGTTTCTTGCAAAATAACATTGCAACCTAATGATGCTTCAGGAAAAGCTTCAATCTGAGTAATCTTATTTGGACTTAGTGGCTACCACCGGTTTTGCATGATCCCACATTTTGTGAGTTGCTCTTCTCCCTTGAATCTAGTCTTCTTTGGCTTGAGGTATGCAAGAATTTTTTTAAAAAAAAAAACTCCATGGTGAAATCATTATTATGCACAAAATCATTATGTCTTTGACGTATCCCTAAAGTGGCATGTACCCAGATCATCAATTGGAACACCACAATTCCGATACCATGACTTCTTAGGATATGTTGTTGACGTATCCCTAGAGTGGCTCGTACTCGAATCATCAATTGGAACACCACAACTCCGGTATCATGCCTTCTTACGGTTGCATTGCTGACATACCCCTAGATTGGCTTGTATCTGGATCATCAACTGGATTGCCGCAACTCCGGTACCATGCCTTCTTATGGTTGCATCATAGATGTACCCCTAGATTGGCCTATACCTGGATCATCAACTAGATCGTTGCAACTCCAGTACCAGCATGCCTTCTTACGGTTGCGTCGTTTACGTACTCCTGGATTGGCTCGTACCTAGATCTTCAACTGGACCGCTGCAACTCCGGTACCATGCCTTCTTATGGTTGCATCGTTGATGTACCCTTAGATTAGCCCGTATTAGGATCATCAATAAGAACGCCACAATCCCGATACCAAGCCTTCTTCCGATCGCGTCGTTAACGTATCCTTGGAGTGGCTCGTACCTGGATCATCAACTGGATCGCCGCAATTCCAGTACCATGCCTTCTTATGGCTGCGTATTGATGTATTTTTAGAATGGCTCATACCTAGATCATCAACTAGATCGCCGCAACTCCGGTACCACAACTTCTTACAACTGCGTATTGACATACCCCCTAGAGTGGCTCATACCTAGATCATCAACTGGAACACCACAATTCCGGTACCAAGATTGGTTGATCTCCGATGCATTTGCATGGCTCGCGATTAACCTTTTAACCTTGTGAATGTCTAATTCAGATATAACTTATAGAAATGCATGATAGCAATCTAGGTCATTTTTACTAATGAATTGCTTAACAAACCAACTTCCTCATGTCATCATTTTTTTTTAACGAAGTGACGACATGGTTTATTTCAAGGAGACAATTACCTCTGAGAAGTTATACCTTGTGATTATGGATGACAAGGATGACGACATTGAAAGTGGCACTGCTTTTCTCGCACATTCTTTAGCGTTCGAAAAACTTCCCAAGAAACTGGAAAACAAATATGACCCCAAGGATTTATTGGGGTGGTCGAGAGAATCTCACAGAAAGGTGACCGCTCTCTATTTTTGTTGGCTTCTAATCATTACATTGTTTCACACCAAACCTCTTATCTTACTTGGGACGTCGCATTATTCCTGGCGAAGCAAGTTGGGGAACTTCCTTTAAGGTCAATGGTGAGTTCACACACATACCCCTTTATTGGGAATGGTTAGAAGACATTTTTGGCCGATGCTGACAAACACTCATGAGTGCATGCCTTTATGACGTTGTTATAAATGTTTAGCATCTTTGTTCACATATGACCACAACGTAGACATTTATAGGGCTTTTTGTGAGTGCTGGTGTCCTGAGATGAATACGGCTCATACATAACAAGAAGAGATTTCTTTATTTCTTTGGTACTTATCTTCACTTAGCGGCCTGCCTTGTAACGGCTTATTCTGTAAAGAGATTGTCCCTACAAATAAGTTATTTTCTACTGTTGATAAGCAAGGGAAGAAAGTCATTCCTTCAAGTTGCAGTACATATTTGCCGCTTTTCATCACCTATGTAGGGACATCAAGAAAACTTCAAAAGTAAGCGTGTCTAAATGGATTAACTTTTGTATAGAGGAGCTCCTAAGTACCAAGTTTCTGTAAAGCGAGATGGAAGAAAGAGCGACACTCAACTAATAGCTTTTCCTTCATATGCTATCCCTAACCCTTCCGACTGGTCAGAAGAAAAGCATGGTACATTCATCGACCATGGAGTTCACGATATCTACTGGGAGGAAACCTACTTGGTTGCCCAAGCTTGATATCTTGCTGGCTTTGCATTTTTGCCCTTCCTATTCATGAAATAGGCCTCATTCGATCAGGGACTTTTGTGACAACAAGTCTGATTGTCGAAGGAATAAGGGTCTATTTAGCTGTGCCCTTATTAGCTAGTATTTTTCGAGGCTTGAATGCGATAGCAAACTCTCTCCAACCTGGCAAGGGTTTCCATGTTTTTCCTGCACATTATGTTTATGTTTGGTTGGCACAATGCTTCAACACACATCAGTCGAATCCATCTCGCTAGCTTGATTCGACAATGGCTAAATTCTCCAAGAGTTCATTCGTTATCTCATTTGATGAGATAAGTTCAAGAGAGCATATCATGCGAGCGGCTAACTTTTCATGGCATTCCATCTCTTTCACTTTAGAAAAGCAACACATCTTCACCAACAATCATAGCCTTTCCTCATTAAAGTTTAGCTACTTCATGAACTTGCGGTCAAGTTACTCATCTTTGCGATGCGAAGACTTGTTAATATGCTGGAGATTTATATTCCTCACACATTTTCTAGTCAATTTGGCTCTTGGCAAGACCTTCCAGGTGAACATAGTAAGTTTTCTGTATCAATCTTGGAGACGTTGTATTAGCTTTATGGCTCTTGCACCCGTACTGGCATAAAGTTTATGGTATAAGTCCCCGCCCTATCACGTAATTTTGGGATCATTTCACTCAACGATATAGTACTTGATGGACACAACTCTGTGATGATTATTTCAAATATGGTCCCTAGACATTGACAGGGTTATTCTTTAGTTCCGTGAATGATCCAGCTAGTGGTACTATTCCTAGGTCAAAAGTCGATGCAGAGATTACCGTTATGGACAAAAGCACTAGCTCTCGAAAGAGATGCGCTCTTCAAGAAGTTCAAAATGAGACTTCAACTAATGATCATCCTAGTGGACATCTTTCTCCGCAACCGCAATTGGATGAAATGAGTGATGAGACTTTATTAATTCAAAGATCACGGCGCTTAAGGAAAATCTATAAATTTTCCAGTGATGAGCGATCAACTTCAACTGGAGACCGTGATAGCTATAAATTTTAGAAACATGTCTCAGTGGCAGGTCTCTACAAGATATTGCCAACAATCCTGCGGAGTTTGTGTTGAATGCGAAAAATCTGTTTACTGGTGTCCGTATTTCTAATCAAACACTGGATGTCATAGGAGATCAGGTATTATGTTTTTTTTTTTTTTAAGTTTATTGCATTAACTTTCTTCTTCACCTGCCCAACATGTAAAACACTTCTCTTGTTAAATGCTCCTAAGTTATTTTGAAGCTTGGAAGCATTCATTTTATCGCAAAAGGCGCAAGATTGGATGGGCTGGAAAGTAGTGATAATACCATCTTAGGCCCTAACCAATTTGAATTGGTTGCACACAACTTGGAAAAAACTTCTAATCTTATCCCATTTTCAAATACAGAAAAAAGGCTACCTGTGATGCCCACTATGCCTATCATTCCTCAGCCTGTCCTACATGCATCAACTGCGCCTTCCACAATGGCTTTAGTGTCACTACCGTCGTGTCTGAGCAACATCGCAGAGTTGCTTTAGGTATTGGAGAAAGAATTTGGCAACAAATCTTGGGAATTTCATTTGATCGACTTTTGGAGTACTCTGACAAGTTTGGTAAATTATTTTCAGTGATTGAACTCGATGGATTCGACCCCTCTCCGTTGCACACTAAAGTGGAAAACCTTTTTACCCATATCAGCAAATATCAGGAATTGCACAACAACTTTTCTGGGAAGCTTACCAAAACTGCACTTTTCACGCACCTTGCTGCTATTCAAAGACAGGTTGGGGAGACTTCTTCGGCAAATGAGCAAAAGTTGAAGCATCTTAAGTCCATCCAAGCTAAATGACTACTTCTCGAGGCTAGGAAAGTTGAATTGGTAAAAGAACTAGAACAGTTAGAAGTTGAGATACAACAGGCTGATACCAAGATACACAAGGTTAATGACGAGATGTCTCGCGATCAACATATGATGGCTCATCTTGCAATTGAGCAAACCAATCTAAAGAACACTCCAATCATATCTTCTAAGGATTCTAAAGATTTGGAAGCACTTTGTATTTCTCGAGAAGAAATCATATCTTCTAAGGATTCTAAAGATTTGGAAGCACTTTGTATTTCTCTAGAAGAAGATCGAGCCGAAGTCGCACAATTGAAGTGGATGGATTAAGTCTTTCTTTATCATCATTTTTTCCAGTAATTTTATCTCCTTAATAGACATGTACTTTCCCGTTATTTTATGTTCAATCAAAACTTGAGATTGAATGCACTTCAAGAATAAATTTGAAATACATTTATTTCTTTTGAATTATTTTAGCCATTCACGGTTTATTCTCATGCGGGCTAGGAGTAATTTATTTACATGATTGTTGATTTTTTTTTTTTTGGGTTATTAAGCAAACTAAGAGAAATAAACAATTGACTGGGTTTGGGCATACCCAAGCTGCTTATGTACCCTAAAAGGGATCAATTCAAAAAGAATGTAGCTCAAGAAGTACAATGATTTTTTTTTGTGAGAACGAAAATAAGATAAACAAACAATTGATGAACTTGGGCATACCCATGCTACCTATGTACCTTAAAAGGGATCAAGTCAAAAACATAGTTTAATAAAAATTAATAATTTTTGGGGCAAAAAAGGTTGTTATGAAATTCAGGTTCAAGGTAAATACTGCTTCCAAAATTTGCCATTGATCGATCTAACCTTCACGCTATCTCGATCAGTCAAAAGGTAGGCTCCACTGGTGTATGCCTACCGTACCATCTAAGAACTATCCCACTTGGAAGTAAACTTTTTTTTCATCTGCAGCGTGATTGAGATCGGCCTTCGAACAGCTAGTACAGAATCTCCAGCTTGAAACGACCTCGGCCATGCCTTTTTGTTGAAATCCCTAGACAAACGAGCTTGGTAACATTCCAAATGTTGTTGTGCATCGAGCCTCTTTTCATCTAGTGCTTCTAACTCTTGTAGCCGGAGTTGTGCATTATCATTACTAGTTAACCTTTCTTGGATATGGTAATCGTGAGTGACAATATTTGCTGCTCAAGTGGCAAAACAGCTTAGACCCCATACACTAACGAGTAAGGAGTTGCTTGAATAGTCGTCCTGTAAGTCATTCGATATGCCCAAAGTGCCTTACCTATTCTTTCATGCCAGTCACGTTTGGATTTTTCCACTACCTTCTTAAGAAAATTGCCTAAGATTTTGTTGAAGGCTTCAACGAGACCATTTGCTCGTGCATTATACATGGAAGACTTGTGCTATTTCAATTTAAATTTCTCGCATAACCTATCCATCAAATTTTTGACGAATGGCTTCCTATTATCGATGATGATGTATCGAGACACTCCATACCTATAAAAAATGTTTGACTTGATGAAGTCAACAACCGTTTCCTTCGTGATCTTACTAAACAAGGTTGCTTCCGCCCACTTGGAAAAGTAGTCAGTAGCAGCTAGGATATAGATATGTCCTCGTGAACATATAGGGAGAGAGCCAATAGCATCTAAAACCCAATCATTAGACCACAATGGCCAAGATGCCACCATCGGGTGCAAAGGATCTGGTGGTTGATGGATAAAGTTTGCGTGAAACTGGCAGGCTTGACACCTCTGAGCATACTTCATGCAGTCTTTGACCATCATAAGCCAGTAATAACCCATATTTTTTATACAAAAATGGAGCTTGGGTCCAGACTGCTGAGCTCCACAAATTCCCGAATATGCCTCTTCCATAGCCTGATTTGCTTCATCTCTCCTTAAGCAGCGAAGCCAAATACCTTCTAATGACCGACGAAAAAGGGTACCTTTGTAGTAGACAAATCTTGGGGCTCGTCTTCGAATATCAATCCTATTTCAGGGCTCTTCTAATAGTTTACCATGTTCTAAGTAGTTGATAAAATGATGTCTCCAATCTTCTTCCTCAACGACCCATACTGAGAGAGGGTTACTTTCTTTCACGTGATACTCTAGTAGTTTAGGAATCACCCACCTACAACACACAGAAATTTTTGTTGTCTCACCTTCGGCCAGAGCTAATGTTGTATCAGAAAGACTAAATTGTCAAGAGCATTGGCTAGACGATTTTCCTTCCTTGGAATGTGTTCCATCAAAATACTGTTGAACTTTCCCATTAAGTGAGAGACATAATTGATAGAATCAAATGATTCTTTTTGACTTCATACTCGCGCAAAAACGGGTTGATGATAATTTTTTAATCTACATAAATTTCAAGATCCAAGATATTCATGTCAATAGCCATCTATAACCGAATGATCAAGGCTGGATATTTAGCTACATCCTTCAAACATTTCTATCCCAAGACAATGGCAAATGGCAAGACATGCCTTCATGGTGAAACGAACATTACTCCAAGACCTGCTTCTTCAGATTTTACGACTCCATCAAAATATATCATCCATGGTGGTAATGTTTTAATAAATATCACTTCTTCATTTCCTCGGAAACCTCCCAATCTGGGGGAATAGGTTGGTCTGCCAAGAAGTCAGGAAGGGCTTGTCCTTTGATCGCCTTTCGAGGGACATAAATGACATTGAATTAATCATCATTAAATAGGACCGACCATCTGGCAATACATCTTGAGAGTACTGGTCTTGACATTACAAATTTTTGGGGATGACCCTTACAACTAGATGGATCGTGTAGGCCATGAAGTAATGCCTCAACTTTTGGGAAGAAAATGCCAAAGCCAAACAGATTTTTTCAATAGGGGTGTATCTTATCTCTAGATCTGTTAATCTTTGACTTAGGTAATACAACGCCTTTTTTTTACTTTCGCCATTGTTTTGTGCTATCATAGCTCCTACAAACTCTTCTTGTGCAACAATGTAAAGGATAAGTGGCTTCGCTGGCATTGGCAGTCCCAAGATCCGGGGATTGACCAAATATTTCTTAATGCTATCAAGAGCATTTTGGCATGATTGGTCCCATTCAAATGATGCATCTTTCTTCACCAATTAATTGAATGGTTGGTATCGACTTGCTAAATTTGATATGAAGCATTGAATGTACGATAGAGACCCTTGAAGACTCTGAAGCTCACGGAGGTTCCTTAGACCTCATGGTGGAGGCATCTTTTGTATGGCATCAATCTGGGATTCCACCTCAATGCCTCGGTGTCGAACAATGAACTCTAAGAATTTTCCTGACAAAACCCCAAAAGCTCAGTTAAGTGGATTTATTTTCAACTAGAATTGTCTTAAATGGGTGAACACTTCTTGAAGATCCTCTAGATGGTCTTTACTTTTTCTTGTCTTAACTACTAGGTCATCTACGTAACATTCTACCCTTACGTAGAGCATGTCATCGAAAATCTTTTTTATTGCACGTTGATCGGTGGCTCTGGTATTCTTCAAGCCGAAGGGCATCACTTTGTAACAGAATATATATTTTGGTATGCGAAAATCCGTGAGCTCCTCATCTTCTAGTGCCACGCATATCTAATTATAACCTGCACATCCATCCATAAAACTTAAAATTTCATGCCCTGATGTCGCATCCACAATAATCTTAATGATTGGTAAGGAAAAATCATCCTTGGACAAACCTTATTTAAATCTCAGAAGTCTTATCACTACACAAATGCGCATTTTTCCATTTTGTTTCTTGACAACTACTATTCTAGGAATTTACTATGGATATTTCACTTTCCTTATGAAATCGGCTTCAAGAATCTTATTTATTTCCTCATTCACTTTAAGTATAAGATTTGGATGGATAACATGTTGAGCTTGTTTGATCGGACAAGTACCATGCTTGACTGATAAATGATGGACTGCTACTTTAGGATCCAATCCAGGCATTTCTTTGTAGCTCCAAGCAAACACATCCCTAAATTCAGCCAACAACTCAAGATATTGTTTCTCTTCAGAGGGACTTAATTGAGCACTGATAAAAATTGGTTTTGGATCATTAGGGGTCACCGGGTTGTGCTCCTTAAGGTCATCCACCATGGTTTTTCCCCCGCTTTCTAACTGTGGTGGAGAACCTAAGACATCTTCTTCCATAACATCCATTGAATGTGTTGGCCCCAAAAGCAACCTAAGAGGGGGGGTGAATTAGGTTGTCTCTAAAAATAATGCACCTTTTTATGTGCTTAATAGAAATTCAAACTTTATGCACCAAATGAAAACTTAAGCACAAATGAATACAATAGATATTCAACAATTTAAGCTTAAAGAACAAATAAGAATATTGAGATTAAGAGAATCAAACCAAACTCCCTAGCTTCTCAAGCTTGGAGCTTACAACTACAAAGAGCTTCTTACAAGGCAACTACCAAGTTCACAACTTGAAGTTCAGCCACTAAAAGTCTATTCAAAGTAGGTGAGACAATAACCTCTTGTACACAAATGAGGATCACTCTTGCTCACACTAATTTCCTTTAGTTGAGCCAAGAGTTTTACACTCACAACCTCCCTTTGTTACAATTGTTATCTCTCCACTCTTACACTTGAAGAACTCTTACACTTCTAAGCTCTTTTCTCACTACCTACACTATTACAACACTTGTACCAACTATTTCTCCCAAATAGCTCAAGAATGATTTGTAATCAATGTAGAAGTCTTATCTTCATTAAATCTAGGACGTAGGGGTATTTATAGTTGCCAAATATCTGCTTCCCAACTTCCCAACGGCTATCTTCTGTTTGCTGGAAAACTAGCCGTTGGACCTTTCGGACGGCCGATGCAGCAAGAATGCGTCCAAACAAACTAGCCGTTGGACCGGCTGGATGGCCGCTGCTAAATCCTGCATCCGACACTGCGTCCGTTCTCTGAGGGTATTCGTTCGGACGTCCGAGGATGCGAAACAAGCGTCCGATCGAAGCGAAGTCTTCTGGAAATATGATCACGGCTGTTCTTCGTCGAGACTTGCTTCAAATTCTTTGTGTCGGACGATTACCATCATCCGAAGCTCTTGTGGTTGTTTTTGTTCGGACGATCATTTGCGTCCGAACCTACCTATTTTTCTGCACACTTGTTATCAAACCATTAGTATGATTTGTTCATCATCAAAACATGATTAACATAACTGGGGTTCAACAGAATGATCTTCTTCTACTGTAATGTGGCATGAGGTGACATAGACCATCCACCGACTGCCCGTTATCGTCGTCGTTGTCTAATGTGGCTTGCAGAGTTGGTTTTGTATGGACAATTGTGCGCCTCCTAATTTTGAGCATTCCCTTAGTTTAGATTTCTCAGCGAGTCCTATGCATCATACGAGAAGGCACTGTACTATGAATTTCGTTGCTGTCATCTGCTTCTTGTCTTAGTCTTTTAAGCCCTTTCCCATTTGCTTTAATATCTCTGGCCCCAATCCTTTTAAACATGGACTTTTGTGGTGACCATTCAGATTTGTTCTTACAATCTTTAGAAGTCCCCAACTGATGAAATACTGATGGACAAAGGCCTGAATCAAATTGACCATCTTGTAGTTTTGGTAAACTTAGATGACCAAAAACAGAGGAGTGCTCTTGATTTGGGAGACCATCCCTTTGTATTCTTTGGAACACAGAAGATCTTGAAGACAAGCCATCATTTTCTTGTGTTGAGATACCTATCCTATCAAACACAGAATCTCGTGCATTAGGTGGTATAACCTATCAAGTACAATGCGGTCTAAAACAGATTTCTGAGGTGACGGTTCCTTGTTTTGTTCATTACTTGTCTCCTCAACCGTTATGTAATGAGTGGTCTTTTTCTTCTTTCCTCATTTGAGGATGACTCATATTGGTTATGGATACATAAATCCTAGTCCCGATCTTGGAGGGCTTATCCTTATCCGATGCCCTTCTTTCCACAGCATTTTTTTGTATTTCATTTAAACCATGCATCTTTTCACTTGTGATTTTAGGATTTAGCTCCCCTAGGGATAGAAAGTTTCTATAGTCATACCCAATGTTTGCCATCAACTTATATGTCTTCGGATCAAACCCTTCTGTGGTTTGCTTTTGCGGTAAGGATTTTCATCTCGTACCGGTTTGGCGAAACCCTCTAACGGTGGCCTTCTTGCGGTCTATTGTTTTGTCATCAGCAAAGTTAAATGCTTCTCTAACAATCCGTGATCCACTACATCCAAGGTCCTCTTATGGCAAAGTTAAATGCTTCTCTAACAACACATCCACGATCCACTACATCCAAGGTCCTCTTACTTGTTGGTTCGATATTTTAGATGTCACAACTTCAACAAAAGGTAACTCACATTCCCTTCTTCATGCCTTGGGAACATACTTGAAGACTTGTGGTGCCATTGAATCTTTATTTATAGGCATTTTCTTCATCATGCTCGTCTGCTATATTTGCTTCGCTTCTTCTCTCAAATGTAATGATTCACATTTTTTGTCTTCCTGCTTCTTAGATTTTCCATTAAGTGGGATTTTACAGGTAGAACTTTTTCTATCGTGTCACCTTCTATTTAAAATTTCGCATCTGCAAAATCTGACTCTACTTTAGTAAAAGACTTCTTATCGGCAAATACCGTTTCCACACCATTCTTGTAGAATTTAAGGTATTAATGCAATGTAGAAGGGACTACCCCGTTGATATGTAACCACGATCATCCTAACAGGAAGTTGTAAGAGGCTTTTGCCTCTATCACATAGAACAATGTAACTGTCTATAGTTCACCCAATGCTTAATTTCAGACGAATCATCCCAATGACTCATTGACCTTCTTGGTCAAAACCTTGAATGACTAGGTGGCTCTTAGCCAATTCTTCTGTATGAATGCCTAGCTGTCTCATTGTGAACTTTGGCATGACGTTTACAGCGGATCCGCCATGCACCAATATTCTGTTGATCTTTTACTCCTTTATATATCCAAAATAAATAATGGTCGGTTGTGAGGCTTAAACCCTAACTGCAAATCTTCATCAGTGAAAGGGATGGCTGAAGAACATGATGTGCAAGGGGTGTTTTCTGCATCTCTCTCCTGCAAAATGGTCTTTTACTTTGACGGGTCCTTCAGTACTTTTACTAAGCCTTCCGATATGCTTCTGGTAACCGCGTGACTTCACTTAAATTGAGCCATGTTGGTAACCCTTTTACCATATGCACAACCAAGTCAATTTATTTTTGGGTAGATAGCTCTCCTATTACAATTTCTTGATGGGAGGTCACCATAAAACTTGGAATTCTACTCAATTTTGTTTACTTGGCCAAAGTCAACGTTTGGAAAGAACTTGTATAGGGATGCCAAGCTTGGTTGGTGATGGCCGTGACCTACGTCTTCTTCGGAAGGCTTTTTTACTTTCTTCATTGCCCCCCCTGCTTGCCATCAAGAGCTTTTGTAGCTCTTTCATGGGCTCTCCAAGAACTCTTCCTCATGATTTTCTTTCTTCTAGTCACAAGCTTCCATCTTTCGTTATCTTTATTCGAGCTCGCATTAGGGCTCTTGGTGCGAAGAACATAAACTCGAATTGGTTTCACTGTTCCAAACTGAATGGTTTTGTAACTCTTTACCTGACAATTTGTCACAGGGAGAGAGTCGAACACTGCACTTGTGTGGTTGGATTTTGCTACTTCTTCGGTATTGAACAAAATTCTTCCTCTCTTGGCAAGTTCCAGAATAACTCCTTCAACAAAACCACTTTTTAGTGGGATGGCTAACAAGCCTATGATACCTGCAATATCTTGGATCATCCCCCAATTTGCCTTATTTCTTCAGGACTCTTAGACTCTAGAAGTTCTATGATTTTATTTTCAAGAAGAAAATCTAGAATATCCCATTCATCAAAATCAAGGAATGGGAAAATTCTTTCTTCCAACTCTTTAAGTGTAGGCCATTGTCTTTCTCAGGGTTGCTCCTTAACCATTTCTTGCTTCTTTTTGTCATTTCTACGAATTTTCAGGGGAACAGCACTTACAGCCATTGACTCTTTGCTCCCTTTCGATTTCTTGTCATTTTTCTCACATCTTCCTGTTCCCTTTTAGGTTCAGGAATAGGGCCCTCACATTCACGTGATTAGCAATGTTCATTTATATGCCATGAGCATGTGTTTCTAGTTCATCAAAGGTGCGTGGCATTACCCCTTGAAGGATATAAAATATTGCCCAATACATTCCTTGCATGCATATCTCAACCACAAAAATTTCTGAAAGCCTTTCTTTGCAGTCTAAACTCAACGTATGCCAACATTCGATGTAATCTATGTATGCTGGTTCGCCTTTCCATTGCCTAGCATTACTGAGTTCTAACAGGCTCACTACACGACAAGTGCTGTAAAATCGTCCAAGAGTTCTCTCTCTATTTGTTCCCAACTGTCAATTGATTCCGGTTCCAAATTAGTGTACCAGTCAAATGCATTACATTTTAAGGAACGGACAAACTACTTTACCAAAACATCTCCTTTAGTCCTAACATTGTTGCAAGTCTCAATGAAATAAGCCACGTGTTGTTTGGCGTACCCTTTACTGTCAAATTGACGAAACTTGAGAGGTTGGTAGCCAACAGACAACTTAAGGTGATCCAATTCACTTGTTGTAAGGCTTCGAGTACATCATAGTATTTTTTGATAGAGCCCCATATTGTGCGCGAACTGCATTGGTGATCATTCCTTGTATCTGTTGCATTGATATAGCACCTGTTGCCAGAAGGTTCATGCTGTCATCCACTGGCCATTTGGAGAATGACCCAAAGTAGACTCTAGCACTTTTATCCATTTGTGGATTCTAATCCGACTTGTTATTATTGGCTTGACTAGTCTCTCCAATGTTTTGAGACTCTAACTTGCTCATTAAAGCTGTGATTTTGCAGATCCTTTTCTTCGATGGTTTTGGACAACTTTTCAACAGCACAAGCCATGGATGCTAATTGTTCTTCTATTGATGATTCACCTGCCATCATAGCTTGCATATATAGGAAAGAAGTGTACCATGCTTCGAACAATGTAGAATTTAACTGCCTTTGCTCTTTTGCAGGAGACTTTGAAGGGGATCCTATACTTGAATTGGCATTAGAAGCATACGAGGACTTTGTCATGCGAGACTTCGTTGGACACGGAATCTTCTGAGATCGAGGCCAACTTCTTGAATTTAGAACTTTCATCCTTTCTTGCCCCTAGGGTGATGATAGTTTGTGTTCTTGTCTAATCATCGCCAACGCAATCTGCTATTGTTACTGCCACTTTGGACTTGCTACGAATCCATGGACCAATTGAAGAAGCAATCGCATCGTTGCTCCTTGCAGTAGATGAGCTCATCCCAGCGACCTTGCTTGATATATTTCTAGAAGCCATGAATCTTTGAAAACTTGATGAACAAGATGATAGGTAGAGAGGTCCCCCTGGACTTGCCAGAAATTTGTAGTTGTAAATTTAATGCCTAAAATAAGACAAGAAATAAATGTACAAATTCAAAATTGTATTAAATCAGATGAAAAACGGGTTACAACTATGTGGTATTTCGATTATCAATTGCAATGACAAAGACCTCTGATTCGTTTCTTGATTTGGTGATGACGATCCAAGGGCCGTGATCGGCTTGATCTTGAAGCATCAGGGTATTGACAAACAATCCTAAGGCTACAACAAGCTTGACCTCGAACCGTTGAACTCGTTCAATTTCTAGCAGAAAAAATCAATCGAAGAATATGTATCAAGGGTTTAAGTTTGATCCCAGTTCAAAGAATGTTTGTGAAGAATGCGACTCTTGATTATTATAGAGGATGCAGCACTTACTATCCTTTCTCGTGCTTGTTGATCCCTATGCTGCTATAGTCTTACTCTTCATGTGGGCGAAGTGCTTCCGAATTGTCCCTTCCAATGAGAATGGCCTTGTATTTATAGACCAAGAGTGAGGGGTTTAATTTAGGAAGGTTCAATTACTAGCCTCATTAAGGGCAAATTAATCCCTTAATTAGCTTTAATTGATTTTTCTTACTTTAATCAATTAGAGAGATTTTATGTCTTTATTTGATTCTCGAATAACCGACTGGGTTTAGAGTGGTTAACGGACTCTATTTGCATATTTGGCCCAATTCGCAAGAAAGGTGAGGTCGGCCAGTCATTTTTTAATTAGGTTAGATTCAAGACATCACTTTCAAAGTCTTGATTTCAATGGACCAATAAATAACTAAGATTAATCATTTGTAATATCAATAATTTATTTATTTATTTTTAATGCCCACATAAACAAAATAAGATAACAACTAGGTATACCATCCTCCTAATAGACAAATTAACACGTAAAGTTCGGGCTGCTGAATGGGCATTAAAAATATATTGAGAAAATAATTTCTACATTACGAATGATGACTTATACACACCTGCATGAACGTTAAGATTGCTGAGCTTCCACTGGCACCCAAGGAAATGAATGGGTTTGAGATCTCACCTTTCTTGAATGCTAGTCTTTATGAACCTTGTCTATCCCTTCCTAAGCACACTTGTACAAGAATGGGGGAACTGACCTAAAATGCATTTTTTAATGATAATAGGATAACCAAAAATCCAGCTAAGGATAACAAGGTTTGAAGGTGAATTACTCAATTTTCAAGTATACTTCATAGATTCATCGCCATATCTTAACATGATTTGCTGAGTACCACCAAACTATTGAGACTTACAACAATTTGTCCCTGTTTACCATTAAACTTCAGAGACTCAAATTTAAAAAAAAAAATTTGCTCTATTTTTTTTTTTAATAAATCTTGCTTCAATTTTTCCACTGGAATCTTTTGGTAGAATATTCATTCCAAGTCTGGATCCAAATCTACTATTTGCATCAAAATTTGCCCCAGTGTCGGCATATTCGTGAACTACAAAATAGTCCTTTAACTTGATACTGCCCAAAAGAACAATCCTCACGTATGTAGGCAAAAAATACAAAAAAAACAGACACCAAGCAACATAATTGATTCATTTTGAATTGATTGATTTTTTCTTTTCATTTTTTTTTATAAAGTGAGAAAAAATTGTGCACTTTACATGAAAACATTAACAAAATACAAAACATACTTATCTTAAGAATCACATCATGAGCCTTTAGAAAAAGATGAACCGTGTTAATTCACTCCCTCACCGAGGTCGATGCTTGGGAAACATGAATGGCTTTTCTTGTTTATTAAACCTAACAAACCTATGATACGGACTTTGCTAGAGTTGTGACAATGTTAGAAAAATACAGTTTGATATTTTAGCTTTTGTGATTATGTCGGAGATTTCATCAACCTTGTGACCAATTTGATTCTAGTCGACTCATCACACGTTCACATCTCAATGAAAGCAAGTAGTTTTCTACCTCTATTTGCTGAGGGAAAGCAGTCAGCATATGAGCTTTATCAGCTTGTAATGCGGCTTGAAAGACATAGCTAAAACTGTACATCATGGGATGCATCCTTGTGATACTAGACATAGACAGATTCAAAATGATTGGTTCTTACCTTTGATTTTCATGAAAGAATAGTCAGTAGTGAACTTTATAGGCTTGTAATGTGGTTGGAAAGAGATAGTCATAAAAAAATTGTGTCACAAAATTGTGCACCTTTGAGTGCTTGTGGATTCCAAAATTTTGCCCCAGTGTTAAGCTTCAAAACTTTTCAAAATTAGTAGTGAGCATGACCCTACACTTTGACCATAATATTTCTACAAGAGATTGCTAACACTTGAGAATTACCACAATGTTTTTTCACATTGTTAGTACATTTGGCACTGAACCAATTGATTTCGAAAACCACACATTCACCTGATTCATGCATTTGTTACATTGAGCCATTAAGGTGATTGATTTTTTCTTTTTTTCCCTTCATTTTTTGTTCTTTTTTTCACCTTTTTTTTTTTTTTTGAAAATTCACATATTGTGATCTTTTACACAAGCAATGTCACTCTTATTTGAATAAATCTTTGAATTATCTAAGGGAAGCGATCAATGAGTGCATATGAGATAGATTTTATCTCTGGAGGCTTAAAGGGGATACGAGGAATAAATAGTGTATGCATTGTAGAAACGAAAGTCAAAACATCATTCTAAAGTCTCATGACAACCAACATAAGAGATGTATGGTCATGATTGGATTTACTAGAATTCGTTATCTGTAATTACCCCAATGTAGGGATGTGATCATCAAAGACTTTATTGAAATGAAATCACAATATCTGATGGCTCAAAGGGACAACAAAGGATATACAGTGTTTGGATAGAGAAATGAATACTCAAAGCGTTATCCTAGGTTCTCATAGCAATCGAGACAAAGAATACATTCTATTTTTAAATACATGTGACATGAGAGTTAATCTAGACAAATTTTACCTTCACGAAAAAATTGCCCCAGTGTAGGACGTGGTTGGCAAGGTAACTTCAATAAACTACATCTACCTATTCTGGATGTTTATAACTTAGCAAAGGGTAGACAATGTTTAGGTAGTGAATTTTCTCTCATGAAAATGGTAGGGTCAAATTTTCCCAATGTATGTAATGAATTTTAGTTAGCAAAATAGATGAACAAGAATTGCATGTAGAACATGAACATGGCTTTTTAGTTCAATCTTGTTCTTTAGGCTCATTCCATGGTTCTCACAAAATTAATACTATCATGAAATATAACTCTATAGCAATGACGAACAAATGCATAATTTTTTAAATGAAATGTTCTGAACAAATGCTATATACATAAAAAGTTGACCACTCATACAAAGCAATGTATTTATTGGAAAATTTTCAAGGAATATCATCTTTTGACACCATGAATGTGACCATAGGACTGAAACTTAGCAAGCAATATGAGCAATAGATCTCTTAGACTTGGACTAATTTTTACTGGTATACTCTTAAAAATTAGTTAATTTGAAAGTGCTCTGGTGTTGCTCGCAGGGATCCATGAAATATCGAGTAACACCCTTTTATTTTCAAAATGTTTGAAAACTTTCCAATAATAAGATACAATCAAAATTTCCCAAGAAATCTCTCATTTTGTGTTTTTTTTAACAACTTTTGGATGAATGTAAGGCAAGGGAAACAAAAGAAAAAAAGAATGAGTCAATAAACAGAATTGAAAGTCGGTATGCTTGTTGTATGGGAGAGCCCTTCTTGTGCCAAGGATTGGCCTAGCATGAAAATGCAATCCTCCAAAGTAGGTACTATACATTAACTGATAGACCCAACCTACCTGCTTGTCAATTCTTGATCCATCATCTCCATCTGATAATGACTGTGACTCTCAATGAGATGCTCTTGAAAAAGATGAGGACACTCAAATGGATCAATTGATTTGAACGCCTCATGAAGAGATACATGAAAGACAATGAGTGGATCAAAGATATATACATCTCAAAGAAGAGCTTTGTGATTGAAGTGGATGGACACCTTGGGTGAGTCATGAAAAATAGGATACCAAAAAATTCAAAAACTCATCATATTTACTTGTGAGATGGCGATTAGTGCCTTTTCCATTGGACAATGAAAGTGTTGGGAGAACTATGTTCGAATCGATTGGGTACTTTGAATGATTCATGAACAATAAAATAGAATATCACTCAAAAGACTTGAGACATGTCATACTTTTGTGAAGTTTTGACCAATGTCTTATCCATTAGGCATAGAATTTGTGAGAAGTATTGTTCAAATGGATCGGGTAGTTTGGAGGGTCTACCAAAGATTGATCGAATCACTGATTTGACTTTCGCTTGGACACCCTGAACCACTTTGAAATTTACTTAGTTTATGAGCAAGTTGCATCAAAATTTGGCCCCAATCATTTGTCCTTGAAGGAGGTAGACAATCATTGCTTTTATTCTTGAGTTTATGGTGTCCTTGTGCTTAGGATTTTTACCAACTTTGTTAAAATGGCCAAATGACGATTATCAAAGCCTCATATTCTAGTAAATTAAACTGGTACTTGACTTGTACCTTCATGCTGTTTGATTTTGAAGTAGATCCTAGATTTGGATCCTTACATTGTACATTGCCTCTTTAGATGATAAAAAATTTAAACGTGCACGTATTATTAGGTTATGTACCCAAGACAAAAGGGGAAGGTTTATTCCTACCGTAGGATATCCGAAATGGTATCACCTCTATGGCTCATGCATGGTGCCAGTTATTAAAGCGAGTAAAAATGAAAAAATTGAAACATGCCTTATGTGCCTCCTTTAGAAGTTGGGGTGAGCGTAAAAAGACATGCAATGTCCCAAGAATGCAATTTATCGTCAATGCTAAGATGAATTTACAAAGATAATTTTATAAGGGCACAAACATGAGGAGAGGATATAATTGTTTGGGAAAAACTATAAGGCTTCTACCTTATTTACAATACATTACAACTTAATCTACAGGTACAAATATGATAGGAAAACCTAGGGGTTAACTTTTTTAGACTCTTGAATTCACAAAAATCAACCTATGACGCTATTTTGATTCTTGGGACATAGGATGCAACCGGTGAAAATTTAAACGTGTAAAATTTTAGGGAATCGGAAGTGACTTACTAAAAGAGCGCTTTGCCCAAAAACTCTTTTCTAGGGCCCGTGAGATGTAAAAAGCGATAAAATAATGAAAGCAAGAATAGAAAATAAGAATCTCGTAAAAAGTAAAAATATACGTAAGCATTATCCCTCCCCTCGTGCCTAGAGTCCCATTAGGGTTCTGGAAATCTATCTTATAGGTAATCTATATGTTGCATGAGTTTTGGCTCACTAATACAATCTAGACTCCACAAAGGTTTATGGTTCCTGAACCTTCGACTAAGAGATCCAAAAAGTAGCATTTGTGTCAATTCTAAGAGTCCTCCATTGGTGGTTCGAGTTGGACCCATTCAACATCGGATATAGGCACACCTTATCCTGAACCAGTGTGCCTACATTAGGTCCGAATCCTGAAAGGAAAGTGGGACAACGCCCAGTGGGTTATGCATGTGAGTGATGCATGACGTGTTCCCTAGACGCGGAGGAATTTAAATTGCCCAATAATTAAATAAAGCAAAGAGTACTTAAAAATATTAAAGTATGAAATAACAAAATTAGGGAATAAAACATACGTGAATTAAATGCTAGAAAATAAATGTACAAGGAAATTTAAACAAAAAAATAAAAACAAAAAAAAAATGTAAACATCCAAGCTCAATATAACAAAGGGTTAAGATATAGGAAACATGATTAAATCGAGTGCTTAGACTCTCTAGTGTTCCTAGTGGAGTTACCAAGCTGTCACGTCTCATTTTTTCAGTAGGAAAAATGAAATAAAAAGTATAAATAATAAATAAGCATAATAATAATATGCAAATAGGGTCTAAAATGGGACTTTAAAATGCGACGTTAAAGACCCTAAAATATTATTTTCATATAGAATAGGGTTTTTTAAAAATAAATAAATAATAGTCACCACCTAGTGTGTGAAATGCATTGGGATACAAACTCAAATCTAAGAAAAAAGGGAAATTCCTAAAGCTTGAGGGAAAATAATTTTAAAACACAAAAAGGACCAAAGATAAAAAGTAAAAAAAAATGGATAAAAAATAAATAAAAATAAGTTGAAAACTCTATACTAGATGACTCCTAGTCTACCAAAACAAAAGAAAAAGGTTCAGGAGTCCTATTGAGAAAAGGGAAAGCTAGAAACTATTTTATAAGTAACCTAGGCACCCTTTTACCCCTAACAAAATCAGTTGCAAGATTTAATTCACGTTTTCTTAAAATTAACCCTATATTAAGTTTGGATAAAAATAAACATGAAAGCAATTAAACAATAAAAGTGCATATAGGAAAGCGCGAGGAATGGGGAACTCACTGTGCTAACATTGGACTAATACAGGAGAGAAAAGAAAGCGAGCGACAATATTTACAAGGAATATTAATATACTGGACAAGCTAATGAACACAGAAGTATGAAAAACACGTAATCACATAAAATATAATATTCTGACTTGCAGATCCTAACAAAAGGAATAAACATACTACAATAGGTTTAAGGCTCTTTTACAAAAGTTACTCCATCTCTTGGGTCAACGCCTATACGTACCTACATAGGGCATTACCCTATGTGGATAAATAATCTAAGAAAGCTATAAATGGATAACAAAACAAAGCAAAATAAAACAATTTGCAAGTAAAAACACATATTGCACATAACAGAGTTTAGAAACGTACCTCTTGGAGCACAAAACTATTTGTAGTTCTAATCCTAATTAAAGATGAGCAAACGGGTTAATTTACCAATATACAAGTGTAAGTAAAATTAAACTAACAAAAATAATATTATTGACCTAACAAAAGAAACTTTAATAACTAAATTATGCTAATGTGCCATAAAAGTAGCTAAACAAGGGCAATTAAAAGAAAAAAGGACTTAATTGAATCCATTAAATACAAATTTAAAGGACTTAATTACAATATTCCCAAACAATTAAAAGACAAAAATACAAGAACCAGCAAAATAAGAATCCTATTGTCAATAGTTTCAAAAAAAAAAAAAAAAAAAAGAATTAGGAATAACTAAACTTTTAGGAGTTTAATTATAGGGCTTACAAAGATTTTGGGTTTAAAATTACCATTTCAATTAAATTTGAGGGCCAACAAAAGTTTATGGACAACAAATGCAATTTTAGAAAGTTTAGGGACTAAAATGTAACTTTGGAAATCTTTGGGGACATGTAATTTTAAGGACTAAAATGTAATTTCAGAAAGTTTTAGGAACTAAAGTGTAATTTTAGAAGTTTCGGGGACTAAAAGTAATTTTAAAGAGTTTCAAGAAATAAAGTTCAATTTTAAAAGTTTCAGCAACCAAAAGTGCAATTTTAGAAAGTTCAACTAGTTGGGCTTAAAGACTAACAAAACGACACTAAACTAACTGGGCCTACAAAATGTTTTCTTTAAATCTTATAAATCTGGCCCATATACAAAACAAACTATCAAAGCCCCCAAATAGAAGTAACCCACAACACACACACACTAAAAAAAAAAAAAAAAAAACTCGTCGCGAACCAAATGATAATGGCCCACTAGGGATATAAACCAAACCCAACCCATTCAAATAAATCAGCCCAAAGAGATTATAGTCCAAACAACAATAAAACAAAAATAATATCTGCTAAACCAGGCCCAAGCCGAAAAAATAAAACCCAAAGCAAGGTTTTAATAATAAAAGTAAACTCATGAGGCCCCAAAAATAAAATTAATACAATACCCAAAGCAAAACAATGAGGCCCAAAAGCAAACTTTATTAACAAAAACACCTTAATAAGCCCATCTAAAAATGAACTAGCCCAACAGAAAATATTTTTTTACACCAACAAAAAAAAGGGCCGAAACCCAATTAAATCTAAACTTTCAGGGGCTATTTGTTGGTTTTAAAACTGTTTAAATCAACATCATTAAAAACTAAAGAAAACTTGAAGGGCTTAAAACATAAAATCTAAAAGAATCTAGTCTTCCTCTCCATCCAGGCAAATAGTTAGAGTGATCTGATTTTTGACCCCACTTGTAAACTCTGTCATGTAGATTAAATCTTAGAGAGAATTATTAGACTCTGTCATGTAAATTAAACCTTATCAGTAAGTAAGATTTTTTAAAATTTAATTTTAACCAAATTTAATTTTAACCACAAGATCTACAAGTCATGACTCATAAGGCGATTATGGGCACAAGGATAATTTAACGAAATGTGTCGTAAGTAAAAATTGCCATGTAAGCAAAATTCTTTAAAATAACGAAATGTGTCAGTAAGCAAAAATTGCCATGTAAGTAAAATTCTTTAAAATTTAATCATGACCAGAAGAATAAAAAATCGAGTCTAAATAAATATTTTCCCCCCATCAAATAGCCGTGGAAGTAATCGATGTTTGCTCTTTTATTTTTATTTTTATTTTTCTTTGATTATTTTAAATTTCCCAATTCTCAACCAAATTCAACAAAAATTATATCAAAATGATCCTAATAACTAGTAAACACATATTTAACAATCATTAACCAAAAATCAAACAAGGGTACATAAATTTGTCGAAGAATTAAGCCACAATTAAAAGACCATTTCACTAAATATCAGCCAAAAAACATAAATCATATACTAAAATAGTCCTCACAAGTTATATATCATAAATATACCAAAAAAATCATCAAAAAAAAATAATAAAGATGCATAACCAATATCAAGGTAAAATTTTATAAAATAAAAAAAAATATTACAAAAATAGATGCATAAACAATATCAAGGTAAAAATTTATAAAAAATAACAAATATTACAAAAAATGAAAGTCACACTTAACTCGTACAAAAATAAAGTCCATGTGGTGACACACTTTAATCTATGCGTAAATCCCCTATTCTCTAACATTTTTATGTGGGTTCGGTTGCGCTTGTGTTATATGTGTTTGTATTGGCTTTACTTTTGTGTACTGTGTTCATGTGTGTTGTGGTAGGAACAAGAAAAAAGAGCAAGTAGTAATAGCAGTAATAAGAAGAAGGAGAAAAATGAAAAAATAAGGAGGGTGCTGGGAATGGGATTTGGCCGAGAGGCTCCTGGGGTCTTGTGATGATTGAAAAATGGAAAGGGGTGTTGGTTGTTGTCTGATGATAAAGATGGGGTTCTGTTGTGTATTGGTCGAGAGAGAGTTTAAAAAGGGGCTTTTGAGTTGAGAGAAATAGAATCGGGTGAGTGATAGCTGGTGTTATGATGACCTTGGTGATAAGGATAGATGTTGGGGATGATGATAATGGTTATCCTAGTGGATGATTTGTGAAAAAAATGAAAAGGTAAAAAATGTGTAAGGTTATGATTTATGGGGTTGGGTAAGGTAATGTAATTAATTAAAAGTCGTGTGAGTTCCGATATTGGTGACACGAGACTCGATGAATGGATATTGATTAATATTTGACAATATAATTTGTACTGATTTATGATAAAACAACAAAAAATAATAGATTTATAAAAACTTTCTAATAACGACTGAAAATATATAAATATCACAAAAAGTATAATTTTTTTTTTCAAAATGATACATGAAAGGCAATTGTTAAAAGTGTGGACCAAAAGTATTTAATTTTTAGAATTGTCCCAAAACAGAACAGATTTCAAAAGTTATCAAAATTTATTGAAATATTCAATAATATGAATTTGAACTTAGAAACTTTAAAATGATACTTAAGACCAAAAAGACCAATTTGCCATTGACTTTCAAAAAATGATTTAAAATGATTATGTTATCCAAAAATGTGAATTCTTGTGAAATTGGGATTTTTCCTTGAAAAACCCAAAAATTTTGAAAATTTGCTCCAATTTGGCACTTAACGACAGTAAAAAAGTGTGCCAAACTTCGGTATCTACAACTTGCCTTTCTTTATCAGATGATCGAAGAGATTCCAAACAAAGATTGTAGAACACCGAATTTTGTCCAAACTAGCCAAAAAAAGCCAAATACATATTGATATTATCATACAAAAATGGAAAACTTTCGAGCCAAATCAGTGAATCTAATGTTTTGAGGTGAGTGAGAAAATTTGAGTGAGGGAGAACATTGCCACTCATGGAGGATTCTTGCCATGTTGCCATTGCCATTGCCACTATTGTTGTCACTTCTTTCCCTATCTATTACATGGTTGAAGATACAAAACAAACTCTGTGCTATGCTTTCATACTTTTGACTTGACCATTTCTATATCATTGCATCTTGAGTATCTTGCATTCTTGCTTCAATTTTAAGATGTGCAATAATTTTCATCACGAGTCCACCTGACTATTTGAAATTCCAACTTTTTGTTGCAAAAGTGTTTGTCACATCCTTGAATTTGACCATGTGGCATACTTTTGAGAATGTGATCAAATCATTGCATTCCATATTGTATCTGCATAGAAAGATACAGCACCAACTTGCCCATGTTTTTCTAACACGAATGTTATAATGAAAACGAATGTAAAGATTTAAGCACAAGAAATAAGGCCAAAAATAAACACTGAATAACTGACTCAAATTATTATTATTATTATTTTTTTTAAATTAAGACCAAAAAACATAACGTGGACTAACATAACAATAAAAGTGCTAAAAATTGTGACGGACCTCTAATTGAGCTGCCTCTGTATCCTACCTTGAGAATCAGTTCAAACGTAATTCATACCTTGAACAATGTTGAAAATCTTGTAACTACCAAAAATCTTCCCAAATAAAAAAAAAAAAAATGACCTGAAGAGTAAAAGGGTGACCGATCTCTAGTTGTCTATGTATCCCATCTTGAGAATCAGGTCAAACACAATTCATACTACGAAATAGGAATAATAATGCAGGCATTGGAATGATAATTTGGGACATTGTCCTCTTGATGAAAAAAATAATAATTTAGGATACTGTTCTCTCGACAAACAAAATAGAACCAAGGGATACTGTCCTCTTGATGGACGAAATGACAACCAGGGATACTGTCCTCAGATCCGATGGACAATTTGCTTAAATATTTAGGTTGCTAAACTAAAATTGGAATGACTGAAGTTTAAATGTTTTGGTTGCTAAATTGAAATGATTGAAATTTGAATGTTCAGGTTGCTGAACTAAAATTGAAACGACTTGGAAATTTAAACACCCAGGCAGTTAGGCTGACATTAACAATTTGCGATACTGTGCTCCTGTTGGATGATTCACTTAAATATTCAAGTTGCTGAATTGAAATTGAAATGATTGAAATTTAAATGCCTAGACTGCTGGATTGAAATTGATAGCTTGGGATAAAGTCCTCCAAACGGATAATTTGCATAAATGTTGAAGCTGCTAAGCTGAAATTAAAATGTCTAAAATCTAAATATTCAAGTTACTGAATTGAAATTGAAACTACTAAAATTGAAATGCCCAAGCTATTGGACTGACATTGAAATGACATTTAAATCTCAATGTTTAAGCTGCTGAACTGACATTACAATGACTTTGAAATTTAAATGCCCAGCCTACTAGACTGTAATTAAAATGACTTTGAAATATAAATGATCAGGTTGCTAAATTGATATTGAAAACTTTGAATTTAAATGTCCAGACTACTGGACTAAAATTGACTCAACTTTGAAATTTAAATGCTCAGGCAGTAGAGGTGAAATTGAAATGACTTTGAGATCTAAATGTTCAAATTGAAATACTGGAATTAAATGACTTTGAAATTTAAATGATCAAGTTGAAATGATTTTGAAATTTAAATGCTAAGATTGAAATGACTTTGAAATTTAAATGCTCAAATTGAAATGTTAGAATTGAAATGGATTTGAAATTTAAACAAAACAAGATAATAGCTAGGGATACGGTCCTCCCAATGGACAAATTAACATAAAGTTTGGGCTACCGAACAGGCCTTGAAAATATATTGAGAATATAATTTCAGCATTGCAAATGACAACTTACACACACTTGCATGAATGTTGAAATTGTTGAGCTGCCACTAGCACGCAGGGAAATGAATGGGCTCTAGATAATTTGAGATCTCGCCTTTCTTGAATGCTAGTCCTTATGAACCTTGTCTACCCCTTCTTAAGCACACCTGCACAAGAATGGGGTAATAGACCAAAAATGCATCTTTTTAATGATAGCATGACCAAAAATCCAATTCAGGATAGTAATGTTTGAAGGTGCATTACTCGATTTCAAGTGTACCCACAGATTCATCATCATATGTTAACATGATTTGCTAAGTACCACCAAACTACTGAGACTTACAACAATTTGCCCCAGTTTACCATTAAACCTCAGATACTCAAATTTAAAAAAAATTGCCCTAGTTTTTTTTTTATTTAATAAATATTGCTTCAAAAATTTTCACTAGGATCTTCTGGCTAAAGACTCAAAATCAAGATCTAAATTTTGCTATTTGCATCAAAATTTGCCTTAGTGTCGACTTAGTCGTGAACCACAAAATTAACATGATACTACCCAAAAAAATGCTCACACGTATGTGGGGAGAATATATACAAAAAGATATACACCAAGCAGTTACATAAACAAAACAAAAAAATTTGATTCATTTTGAATTGATTGATTTTTCTTTTCTTTGTTTAATAAAGGGAAAAAATTATGCACTTTATATGTAAACATTAACAAAATACAAAATACACTTATCATAAGAATCATATCATGTGCCTTTAGAACAAGATGAACCGCATTAATTCACTCTCTTATCGAGGTTGGTGTGTGGGAAACATGAATGGCTTTTCTCGTTTGTTAAACCTAACAAACCTAAGATATGGACTTTGGCAGAGTTGTGACAATTCTGAGAAAAACAAAGTTTGACATTTTAGCTTTTGTGACCACATCAGGGATTGCATCAACCTTGTGATCCATTTGATTCTAGTCGACTCATCACCACATCTCGATGAAAGCAAGTAGTTCTCTACCTCTATTTGATAAGGGAAAGCAGTTAGCAAGTGAACTTTATCAGCTTGTAATGTAGCTTCAAAGAGATAACTAAAACTATACATCAAGGGATGCATCCTTGTGATCAATCTCACTAGACAAAGATAGATCCAAAAGGATTAGTTCTTACCTTTGATTTTCATGAAAGAAAAGTCAGTAATGGACTTTATAGGCTTGAAATGTGGCCAGAAAGAGATAGTCGTAACAAAATTCTATCACGGAATTGTGCACCTTTGAGTGCTTATGGATTCCAAAAATTTTCCCCATTTTTAAGCTTCAAAACTTTCCAAAATTAGTAATGACCATCTTAATATCTTCACATTCCTCACATTCTGACACTGCACTTTGACCTTAATATTTCTAGAAGAGATTGCTAACACTTGAATTACTGCCATGCCTTTCACATTGTTGGTGCGTTTGGCACGCTGAACTAATTGATTTTCAAAACTGCACATTCACTTGATTGGTGCATTTTTCACGTTGAGCCATCATCATTGAGTTTTTCTTTTTGTCTCCCTTCTTTTTTTTCACTTTTTTTTTTTTTGGTGAAAATTCACCTATTGTGATCTTTTATACAAGCAATGTCACTCTTATCTGAATAATTTTGATCTTTGAATTCTCTCCTTTAGTTAAGGGGTGTGATCAACAGGTGAATATGAAACAGATTTTATCTCTGGAGCCTCAAAAGGGATACAAGGGATAAATAGTGCATGGATAGTAGAAATGAAGGTCAAAACATCATTCTAAACTCTCATGACAACCAGCATAAGAAATGTATGGTCAAAATTGGATTTACTTGAAATCATCATCTGTAATTCTCCCAATGTAGGGGTTTGATCATCAAAGACTTTATTGAAAAGAAATCATAATATTTGATGGCTCAAAGGGGACAACAAAGGATATATAGTGTTTGAATAGAGAAACGAATGCTCAAAGTGTCATCTTTGGTTGTCATAACAATATGGTTATATTGCTGGATGAGTTGTGAAGAGAATGAAAAGGGAAAAAACAAAGAGGTAACATTACAGCTAATGGGGTTGGGTGTTTGAATGGATTTGAAGGGAAAAAGATTGTGTTAGGTGTAGTTAGTCTATATGGACCATGAGAGGATTTTAAGTGTTGGTTTGGTAAACAAGGGTAAGGTAATGTAATTGGCTAAAAGTGGTGTGAGGCCATTTTGGGTTCCGATATTGGTGACATAGGGTTCGATGAAGGGATATTGATTAATATTCAGCAGTTCAATTTTTACCGATTTCCCATAAAATGGTAAAAAATGTATATTTGCAAGAACCTTCTAATAACCATTGAAAATACATAAATATCACATAAATATTATTTTTTGTTCAAAATGATACTTGAAGGGATATCATTGAAACACATGCGTTCAAGAACAAAAATATTTAATTTTTAAAATTATCCCAAAACAGATTTCAAAAGCTATCAAAATTTGCTAAAATATTCAATAGTATGAAATTGAAGTTAGAAACCTTAAAAATGATACTTAAGATCAAAAAGACTATTTTTCCCTTGACTTTCAAAAAATTATTTAAAATGATTGCTCTATCCAAAGATACGATTTTTTGTGAAATTGGGACTTTGCCTTGAAAAACTCAAAGGAATTCAAATTTGAAAATTTGCCCCAATTTGTCACTTAAGAGTAAAAAGTGCCGTCGAAATTCGGTGTCTACATTTTTCGACACCATGGAGAGAGTACGAGGTAACCAAAATATTATCTATAATTTCATCTTTTTCTTCCAAAGTAATAATTTCTTTTTCCTCAACAACAAATTTTTCATTCCCAATTACCCCAAATAGTGTATCCAAATCAAAAGTTCCAGACTTATTAAAATCTTCACAAATTATTTCATTATCAAGAAACACATCTTTTTTAAAACCAACTTGCCAATCCATACAAGACATAGATTTGTAATCAAAATCATATGAGGATTCTATTAAAATATAAAAAATATCCATCCAAAAAATTGGAGGCGATGGAGACTTCAGAAAAACTTTCTTAGAATACTTTCTAACTATAGATTTATGCATAATATTGAAAAATAATTTCACCTTCCTTTTTCAAACTTCTTCTGATAAATGATAGAATAAACTTACATTAATTGTATAACCCAAATTATTATATTTTTTGACATACTTTTGAACTACTTTTGCCCATTCTTCTCTCTCCTTATTACTACTATGTGTGAGAAAAATTTTCAACTTTTAGTTATTAACTTAATCTTCATTCATCGTAGCAAAATAATAATAATTACCTCGATAAATTAATTTTTCTTCTCTCCTTGCATGAATATTTTGGCATCCCTAACTGATAAATGAATCAAACCCTTCAATTTCATAATTTTGCAGCAATCAACAACTCTAACAAGATCCTCATCTGATCACTGCTCTGACACCCACAATAAATCTAACAACTCAGGACCAATTTTATAGTCTTATTATCTACAACTGAATACTTCGAGACCAACCTTGTGGCCTAACTCCTATAACTGAATTTTTTCGAGCAAACTTGTGCCTAGACTCTTATAATTGAAAATCCCAAAAAACTACCTCCTAAACAATCTCTTGATACCAATTGTAGAATCCTAAATTTTAGAATTTTCTTATACCAGCTACAAAATTTTAGATAATTGAAGGGATAAAATAATCACACACAAAATATATGAGAGGAAGAAATAATTTTATTAATACCTCAATCAAATAAGACTCTCAATAAATTCTTCAAACACTTTCGGGAAAAGACACTAACATGTACCCTATATATAGACTTATAAATTTGGCTACCAAGAAATATAAGATAATTGATGCATCTAAAGAGACACAAATATCTAGTTATAAAATAAACACCTAAATTAACTAAGTTTAACTAGATGACAACCCGCAAGTATATGGTATCAAATAGTAGCTAGTGGAAGTAAGGATCGTTCCCACAATGAATTTGCAACTAACGATTGTTGGAACACTATTGGAAGGGGTTGATTAAAGAAACTAAGTTGGACCACACTAGGTTTGAAACTAAGAAATGATTAAAAAAGAGGGTTAGAGTTTATGCTTGCCAATTTTTCAGGTTTTGGTTAACTAAGTTAATCAAGTAATTGTATGTGGAAATTAGGGATTGATTCCCATCAATTTGTAACTTAATCCTGATCCCTTGACAATTAAGTCTATTAATTTAATTATCCTAAGTGTGGAACCCTCCTACTCTTTAATCTAACCAAACTTGATTAACTATCCATGGAATTATACAACCAACTAGGTGAATTTGTATGCCAATATCTAATTCTAATCCCAATCGAATATTAATCTAGGTCTATAATGGAGGTTCAATTCCCATATCCCCTCAATTATCTCAAATTAACTAAGGTCTCAGATAATTTCCCTAATCAACCCTTAAACCCATGAATATTTTTTGATAACTCTATTTTTCCACCTAATCAACTCATTAACTTCTATCCATTGGAAATTAGCATCACTAAACCGTAACCAATAAATAACTAATGCATATTTAAAAATAAGAAAGCAAATAAAAGCATGAAAAAATAATTAAATGAACTAAACATTGATTCTAAGAAACTAGTACAAGAAATTAAAGACACTGAAAGTTAGGTAGATGGTGCATTAAAGGGAAAAAACCAATGAATAAGAAAGCTTTTTTTGTGAAAAAAAAAAATCCACCCTTCCCACCTACCCTCTGGTGACTCGAACCCATAAATAATTGGTGTCTTACTACCTAATTTGCACATGAATAAGAAAGCTACTAAAATACATTAAACATAAATGAAAGCTTACAAAGTTGTATAGCAAAGTTACACACTTGAATTGAAAACTAGTTTAGAAAGAACTTGAAGAATAAATCCAAAATTCCTCCCCAAGTGGGGAGGAAAAAAGAAGAAGAAAACTAAGGTGGTGGAGAGTCATTTCAGCCCCAAAAGAATGTATTTATAGTAGAGTTAGGCATTGGGCGTTTAAGATGAAAATGCCCTTAACAAAGGCTGAAAATAGCCAAAAAAGTGCCTCTTAAGTGACCCTCGCCTACGGCGGGCTTGGAGCTCACCTACGGCGAGGTCTCCACTGTATAAGTTGGCCTACTATGAGATCCTGAGCCTTGGAAGCTTGCCTACAGCAAGTTTGCACAGTTTCTAAGAGACAGACTTACGGTTTTACCTCTAAAATTCCAATCTGATTAATGTGCTATTTTCTCCTACCGAACGTTAACAAATAGGAGAACATTATTAGTTATAATAAACACTTAAAATAATTTCTAAACATGCAAACAAAATTCTCATAAAAGAGATAAAAAATGAAAGACGAACAAAAATGAATGAAAACCTAAGTCCTAATGGAATTAGGTTAAAGACATGACACAAATTCTAAGTATAAGAACCCAATAAAATATGATAATTAAAACCTAAATAAATGCTAAAATACTTAGTTAACATATACTACCATATTCTAATACATAAAAGTAAAAATACACAAAAATACATACTAAAGTACTAAGAATGCTTGAAAGTAGTAACAAAATTATTAAATTTAGGCTACATATAATTCTAGTTTTTTAGAGTTATCACACCCCGACATTAATCTTTTGCTCGTCCTGAGTAAAATAAGGATAAGAAAAGAACAACAAAAATAATTAATATGAAACACATAACACTTCTGTACTAATAAAATTAAAATGTTGAATTCTAGTGCACTAGTCAAAAGTCAAAATGAGACATTAACTCGATAAACTCATCATTTACATATGCTCCTCCATTAACAAAAGTATACACTAATTTTGGTTTCAAACATTATTTGGACTAACGAAGTATTCATGAATGCCAATTCAAATGCAAGTTGATCTACAATAAACAAGTCAAGTTTCTCAAAATTTTGCTTCAAATAAAGAAAGATCATTAAGACTTATTTTGAGAAGTACAAATCAATGCAAATAAACACACAAAGATATTTGTTGGCACCGGATGGTTTAGCAAAGAACATCAATTGAAGTTATGCTTCACCCCCAACTCTCTAATATCTATTAGCCTAGATTATGGATCATATAGGACTTTTCGTAGTTTGTAATGTAGGCTAAGGAAATAGTGTAGGATAAATTTGGATATAAGTGACTCAAATCACCTTAGTTATTGCAATAAACTCTTGGACTACTATCCCATATATGTAAAGTCCTAAAAACCAACATTACTTAACCAATAAGCACTTGAAAGACAAAATCACTATTTTTATTGAACTAACTTCTGAAAGTAAAATGAACCTTATTTATTGAATAAGAAACATACGACTTGTAATTTTCTTTTCTTTTCTTTTCTTTTTTGCAATAATAACAATAACATGACATAACAATTACAAAAGGGGGAAATGTAAACAATATTGAACTCTTCACTCCCATCCCCAAAGCAATTAGACAAAAATTTCCTGCAAACTATCTTAAATACTAACTATTACATTGGAGAACCAGGATAATTCTACAATAACTAAGGTGATGGGATGAAGAGAGGATGAATAAACAAAATGGAATAGCTAAATAATGTGGTTGATAGAGAAATTAGGCTATAAGGCTCAAAGAGGACACTAGGGATAAATTCAATATGAGGTAGACTTTTTGGCTTAAACGGTCCAAGAAAATGCTTAGATCATTTTCAAAATTTGCCTAGCTAATTAAAAATTAGGGGGATTCACACCACCCCAATTAATGCATCGAGCCGACCTCACACAATCCATAAAATATCTGAAAATGCCAGTTCATGTAAATTGTAAAATGACCAAATGATACTTAACTCATTTCTTTCTCTACAAAACCAATTTTCAAAAATGTTGAAGTGTTTAAACTATATCAACAATTAATTGAACTTGACATTGGACAAACACTTACGGAAAAAGTAAAATTTGAGATCAAAACTAGTTAAGAAAATATTTTTATGAAGTAGTTGAAAATATGGTTGAATTTCAAGGACTAAATCCCATTTTCCACATGAAGTGCAAACTATGTTCAACATCCAATTTCAACTTTCACAAATAACAAAACAACACGATTCCCAATGAACAAGACAATTAGACAGCACCACATTTTTCATATTATTCAATGATGAGTAAAACTCATCCTACCACTCACTAATTCACAAGAAATAAAAATATTACTAGAAAGCATAAAGCATAAAACTAGCTAAACATAATATAAGGCAATGGCTGTGAATTATACTTGGACAATCAAAAAGCTCATGAAGATAATAGACAATATAATAACCAAGTGAATATGAAGAAAATAGCTTAAGCACATTTCAAACTTACAAACAATAGTTCAACCTCTAATCATAGAATTTATCAATATTAAGCACAACACTAAACAAGCTTAAGCAATGAACAATTTCAAGTTCAAATGTAAATGCGACTTCTCTTTAAGTACATAAGTCCCATAAGTTGTCTATCCTTCTTTAACCAACATAGTTACAATAAAGAGTGGCCACGGGACTACAAGGGTACCAACAAGGAAGAGAAAAATACACATAACTATATGGCCAACTCATTCCCCTTGGGAGGGGTCATTGGGACTTCATGGCTACTGAACAAGAAAAAAAAAACAGTCATAAGTATGCCTAGTTCATTCCCCTCCCCCAAACAAAGTTTGACACATAGTTGGTTTCAAAGTGGCATTCAACAACAAAGACTACTCCTAGTTAGAGTTACATATGAAGCATTTACATAAATTACTCAAAATGAAGTCAAACACCCAACAAATAAAGTGCATTATCAACAATAATTTTCATAACCAAATAGTAAAAACTATGTCCAAGTTTATTTAATAAAGCATACGTCAATCACAAATCACCACAAAGTCCTATATTACAATCAATATTCTCATTTACATCCAAATTTGTCCAAGTATATAAAAATAATTTACCAATAACAACACATATACTAAACCAATTACAAAGTTACAAGCCTTTATTACTCATCTGGTTCTTAAACTAAAACATGTAAACTAAATAAAGCATAATAAAAGAAAAAGTGAAGAAAATACTCTCCTTGTAAGGCCAAGGAGACTTCCCAAGGGTGTTGTAGTTCTTGGTGAAATTGTTTCCTTTGCTAGCCCATCTGAAGTCCCCAAGGATTTGATGAACTTCAGCATAGGTACTTGTTCTCTCCTCCCCGGTCTCCTCTAAAAGGTACCCTCTTCTTCCACACCTTGAGTTAGCTCTTTATGAACAACCACTTCATAGGGCACTTCTTTGTAGATGGTAGTTGTTACATTGGAGCATTCTTACGATTCTTTTTTGTTGCACATGTTCCATGACTCTACCACCTCACATTGGTCTTCATAGTGTCCATTCTCTTCTTTGGTTTGAAGGAGTGTTGGATTCTCTTGATCTTTACCATCCATCATTATTTGGATGTTGGCAAATTGGTCTTGTATTCTTTTCATGGATTTCGTTTGATTCTCTATGAAAGTCATCATCATCTTTTCCAATCTTGCCTCAGTATGTTCTTGATCTTCTTGGGTTGGTGTATCTCTCAATATGGTGTATTGTGACCCAGTTATTGTGAAGTTTGCTTCATGAGATTCTTCATAGTTGGCTTGAACATTGTCACAATCAACCAACTCAATTGATCCTCCTTGATAGTCATAATCCCCAAACTTGCAAGCATCCATCGGAGTAGGTGAGTATTGGTTGATTTCATCACACTCATAGTTATATTGTATTTGGTTGGTTCATGGGAATTTCTTGAATAGTTCCCACTACCTTTTGTACTCTTTCATTTAGTTGAGTTTGAAGGCATTATAGACGACCATTTGGTTGGTCCATGACAGCCATTATCATGGTCTCCAAAATTGTATGCTTTTTTCTTTCTATTGGTGGTTGTTGGATATAGTCACAACCATGGTACTCATAGAAAATCTCTTGAGTTTGAGGCTCTATTTGATTACATATAGGCTCTATAGGTGTAGAAAAAGAGTAGGGATAATCTAATTAGCTTGACAAAGAATTTGATACAAAGACCATCCCATTTGACAATTACAAAGGTAGGAGTAGGACTGTCAATTGGGGCTTGGGAGCTGGGCTTTGCAAAACCTAAACTCATCTCACAAATTTATTTGGGTTTCGGGCCTTAATCGGGCCGGCCCAAGTTCACAAATGTGAAGTTCATACTCGGCTAACAAAATTATTCGGGTTTCGCACTTTAAGCAGGTTAGCCAGTAAGTTCATTATCTAATAAAAAATTTTATAGTTTATTTGTTAAAATTTTATTTTTTACACCCGGTCAAAATAATATGGAATAGTATGTACTACATATGTCAATAAACAACTATTAACTATATCATTGAGCGACAATATTTCAACTATAAATTGAATAATAATGTTGGGTTATCATTTTTAGTTACCCGGGTTTAATTAAGTTAATAGAATACTAGAATCATTAACCATTATCTACAAAAATTTAAGTTGTAGTATTTAATTTAGAATAAATCAGTATTAATTAAGTTAATAGAATACTAGAATCATCAATCATTATCCACATAAATTTAAGTTGTGGTATTTGATTTAGGATAAAATCAGTATTTTATATATATATTCGGGTCCGATTTTAATTGGATTGAGCCTAATAAAATCCAACCTCGCCTCACCATTTAATCGGGCAAAATATTTACACCCAATCTCAACCCAACCCACTTTAATGTAAGGCTCAGTCTTTTATTTATCAATGTCGAGCACGTCGAGCTCGAGCCGGCTTGACCCCATTGACAGTTCTAGGTAGGAGGAATAATCACTAGAAATATGCTGATTGGTCATACTTCAATTACCATAAGAATGGTAATTTTCTTGGCATGAATCATTTCGACTCATGTTTTGCATGTTTTTGGAAAATAAACACTAAAAAAAACAAAAACAAGTAAAAGAAATAAAACAACAAAATTAAGAAAACATAGGAAAGTTTAGATTACTAACTTGTCTAAACTATTCATCAAGTGAAAATCTTTGCAATTTTTTTTTTTAAAATACAAAAGAGTAAATTACGAAAGTGAAAATCTTCTTGGATTATGAAAATAAGGGACTTAACTTTACAAAAATGAAAATTCTTTTTGGCTTTCAAGTAGATGCAACAATTAAACAATAAAATAAAGTTCAAACTAGTATTGTAACCAAATTATATCAATATTGACAACTATTTTCCAATAACAGCACCAAAAACTTATTGCATCTAAAGAGACACAAAAATCTAGTTATAAAATAAACATCTAAATCAATTAACTCTAACTAGATGACAACCCACAAGTACACGATGTCAAATAGTAACTAGTGGAAGTAAAGATTGATCTACATGAAATGTGCAACTATCGATAATTTGGTTGGAACACTAATTGAAGGGGTTGATTAAAGAAAAAAAGTTGGACTAAACTAGATTTAAAACTAAGAAATGATTAAAAATGGGGTTAGAGTTTATACATGCCAATTTCTTGGGTTTTAGTTTATTTAGTTAATCAAGTGATCCTATATACAAATTAGATGTTGATTCCCATTTGTAATCTAATCCTAATCTCTCGAAAATTATATAAGCATATCAATTTAATTAACGTAAGTATGGATCCCTCCTGCTTCTTTAGCTTACCAAACTTGATTAACTTCCCATGGAATTATACAACCAACTTGGTATTAGTTAGCCAAGGTTTAATTCTAATCCTAATCCAATACTAATCTAGGCTATAATATTCAAAGAGGTTCAATTCTCATATCCCCTCAATTAACCCAAATTAACTAAGGAAGTAGATAATTTCCTAATCAACCCTTAAACCCTATTAATATTATCTAATTAGTCCATTTTTCATCTAGTCAACCCATTAACTTCTACCCATTGAAAATTGGCTTCACTAAATCCTAAATCATAACTAACTAAAGCATCTTTAAATATAAGAAAGTAAATAAAAGCATATAAAATCAATTAAATGAACTAAACATAGATTCTAGAAAACTAATACAAGAAATTAAAGGCATTGAAAGTTACGTAGATGAGAGCATTAAAGGGAGAAAAAAGACATGAAAAAGAAAGCTTCTAAGGTACATTAAACATAAATGAAAGCTATTACACACTTGAATTGAAAATTAGTCTAGGAAGAACTTGAAGAAGAAAGCTAAAATTTCTCCCGAAGCAGAGAAAAAAAAAATAGAAAACTAAGGTGGTGGAGAGTCATTTCAGCCCCAAAATGATGTATTTATAGTAGGGAGGAGGCTAGGGGTTGGGGGTTTAAGATGAAAATGCACTTGAAAAAGGGATGAAAAAGGCCAAAAACATGCCTTTCAGGTAACCCTCGCATACGGCGAGGTCCTGACCGTGCAAGCTTGCCTACAGCGAGTTCTCTGTTTTGCCTCTAAAATCTCTATTCAACGTCTAATTGATGTGACATTTTATCCTACCAAAACCTGACACATAGGAGCACATTATTAGTTATAATAAATACTTAAAATAATTTTTAAACATTTATATAAAATTCTCATAAAACAGACCAAACACGAATGAAAACCTAATTCTCAACGGAATTAGGTTAAAGAGACGAACTAACTCTAAATACAATAACCTAATAAAATATGATAATTAATACCTAAATAAGTACTAAAACACTTAGTAAACATATACTAAAATATTCTAACACATAAAAGTAAAAATACACACTAAAGCACTAAGAATGCTTGAAACTAGTAAAAAAATAGTTAAATTTAGGGTATATATAACTCTAATTAGTTTTATAGAGTTATCAACAATAATTTTCAAATCAAATATGAATTCTTAAAATAATTAGCTACAAAAAATTGATCCCAATAAAACTACTATAAATTAAACAGGAAACTTCTACTCTTGGTTTGATATTCCAACAATTCTTCTAACGACATTTCATAAATTTGTAAATTATTGGCAATGTCTATATATGTGTGTGTAGACACACACAATATATAGTAGTATTACTATTACACCTCACTATCGGGAATGATACTGTGTCCCAGGGGCAAACCCCAAGGCCAGTGGCGACCAAAAAATTTTAACGTATAGTAAGGGTAAAAATTAAATTAATGGTAAATAAAAAACAAATATATAAATTCATTCACTTAGAAGTTAATTAAATTTATGGTAAAAAAATTTATAATAAATATTTATTATGGTAATTATGTATTATGAATGTATTTTTATGATCAATTAGCATATTTTATACCTAAAATATTTATAATTATTTTGTGATATAAAGAGACAAACTGTATTTAACTATTTTAGGAGTCAATGTTTGGAAGAAACTAATTTTTAAAAAATTTAAGGAGGCAATTATTAAGACAATTATAAAAAAAATTAAAAATTTCTAGGTTATTTTATAATTTTTTCCAAAGTTGAGTTCTCTCAACTCAACACAGCTTCGTCCTTGTTGTGCCCTCAAAATAAAACGAGTATACAAGGTGCAATACCTCAACCTCCCGTCACTCTCCTTTAAGAAAATATACATTCACCTAGAAAATAAAGTTATTTCATGGGGTGAGTAAATTAAACGCTAGTCAACAAGTGATCCAATCCCTTCCCCGAACCATGTTACATCTATAGATAAAAATATTCTTTTTTCATCCTTGTAGTTATATTGGACCTTAAAAACATATATCACTAACCATTGAATAGTTCTTACTTTAACTAGGTAAAAGGCATTTATAAATAACACAATAGAGGATCCATCTATAGTGCTTCCAAATATTAGTGGAGTGCTTTATGCCCCTATTAATTTCCCCACAACTAACATTGCTGATGTCATGTGTGAAAGCAACATTTAGTTGGCAACTTAAACTCAACTAGTTGATCTATAAATTGCAAGTTTAGTCCTTTATTTTTATTTTGTTTTTTTAAATGACATCTTCACCAGTTTTTAGTAGTTTTTAATTTGACCCCTAAACTTTTAAAAATTCTTTTAATCCAATCTTAATTTTTAAATGTTAATATGAGTAAAAGAAAAGGGAAAAAGTAGAAGAATTAGGAAAAAATGATAAAAGGTAATAAATAAACCAAAAAAAGGAAAAAAAATAAAGATTTGGGATTGGGGTAGGTGGCGTGGTTGGGAGTGGGGGACTAGGAGGAGGTAGATATAGGTGGGTAAGTGGTGTGGGCTCCTAGGACCTAGGATAGAGGGATATGATGTGGATTGTAGGTTTGGGGTCGGGGATTAGGAGAGGTTGATCAAGGTGGGGTGAGTGGAGGGTGTGTCCTAGGATAGTGGTGGAAGAGGTGGTTGTGGCGGGATTGAAAGAGAGTATGTGATGGAGGGATGGGTGGCGGGATTAATGGAAAAGGTGGTAGAGTGGAGTGGTGGACTAGGAGTTGGTAGATCTAAGATAGTGGTAGAGGGAGAGGGTGACGGGTTTAAGAGGTGGCTTGGTGGGTAGGGGGCTATTGGTGGTGGAGGGAGAAAGTAGTGGTTTAGGAGGTTGTGCTTAGCGGGTGGCGGGGCTGCTGGTGGTGGAGGATGGGGTTAGGGAGAGTGGGGCTTGTGAGTAGCGAAAGAAGATGGTTTTTTTTTTTTTAATTTTTGAATTTCACCACTGAGTTTTGTTTAATTATATTTTGTCCCTAAATTGATTTACTATAATTCAATTAGGATTCATTGAGAATAATCTGAGAAAAAACTGTGAAAGATGTCAAAAATTTTAGTTACAAATAACTTTTTCGCATATGGCTTTTATACTATTATTTTTAGATTCATTTTTTTATACGTTTGATATTTAAATTGAAAGTATGGGGATGGTTTATAAGTTTTTTAACCATACAAGAGTAGTGAAGAAAATGGCCAAATCACAAGGGTGTACGAAATTTGTCTCATTTTAATTGTATTTAAAATTTAAAAGGTTAACACAAGTTTAATATTTAAATAAGGATTAAATAGCTATTTGTTATACTTTATTTAGCTTATTTAAGTATATATTAAGAGTTCTGAATCTCACAACTTTATTTAATCAGTATTAGCGATATTGTTTTTTTTACTTATACATCATGTGAGTCATTCTATGGACAAGACATTATTTATTTTCTCCATTTTTATATAATTTTTGTAAAATACGATATTTGTAATGTTATACTAATTTTTTATCGAAACCTTTCCAACAAGATTTAAAATTAAGGAGATATTTGGTTCGCATTTATGAATCGAAATTGAAATGAGAATTACAAATCCAACTATTAGTATGAATTTATGTCATTCTTCCTTACTTGTTTGGTTTGAATAATGAATGTGTTTCATCATGCTCATAATGTTAATCAATGTGAAACTCAAGTCAAAAATAAGGAATAAGCTAAACTCCTCCTAAATATTTTTATTTTTCCTTTTCTATGTTCTATATTAATCCAATCTTATTCTATTCATCCAATAATTTCAAATATCAGTCTTTTTCAAATATACAATTTGAGAATATTGTACTACAATAATTTTGGCTTAATGCACACTATTTCAATCTCTAAAATTCATTATTGTCAAAATTGATACTATGTAGAAGACTATAATGGTATTTCAATCAAAATTATTACTATGTCTTCCACATCATTATCATTTAAATTGGTAAGCATTCTGGTATCTATACTTTTTAAACTATAATACTGCATAAAGTAAATTCGACTAGCGTGTAATCGCCAACAAATACAATAAAACATAGAGCATCATAAAAAAATTAATCACAATCAGTATTATATGTATTGCTTATGTAACAATTGATATAAATATTTTACAAAATTTACCAATTGTACGTTCCAAAATAAGTTATTATACAATTTTGGACTATACACCATTTTCATTTGGGTTTAACTAACGATTTTACATTTAGGTTACAAGATTCTTACAAAATGTGCCTTCTCATAAGGTTAGGAACATGTATGATATACCGATCTTAATGTTTCAATTGCTATAAATAGCTTTTGTAGTTTACCAATTTTTCGTATCTATTTTCTTAACGAGATATACGACCATATGAGAATTCCACAAATCAAGATCATTACTATGTATTCTCACGACATTCCGAATGTTACTATTTCTTTATTTTACTTATAGATTTTGACTTCACAATACAGATTAGGTAAAATATTATATTGTTATTTTTAACTTTAAATTAAAAAAAAATTGATGAATTTCGACATTAGGTAAAGACTAAAAGAAAAAAAAAGTTTAATTCTATCAAGTATGATAAATTCTAAAAGTTACAATTTATTTTAAATACCAGCTGTTATTATTTGTATATTTTTTATTTTGACCGATAAACAAATTGTGATTTACAGGTGTATTTTACTATTTTTTTACTACCTCCATGTTATGGAAGGAAATAAGGAGTTAGTGGGTTAAATAAGAAAGATAATAAGTTAGTATATGATTTTTCATAATAAAATTACACAAAAAAATTAAAAAATCATTAAATTAGTAATAAGTTACACCAAAAAGTTAAAAACTTTAAGGAGATAAAATATAATTATTTTTATACTTTAAGAGGCAAAATGTTATTAATCCTACTTTTTCCATGTTTTACTTGTACTATATGCTCATCCGGTCAAAATATTTGGCTTATTGTCCACGTGTTCTTCTCCCATTTATTGGTGTCACGTCAACTTTTGCATCATCTACCTTCAACCTTACTTTTTGCTTTTTTGTCTCGGTTTTGCTTCTTTTTGTCCTCATCAATGGGGAGCAATTGTTGCTTCCCTAATTCAAGGGAGCACTTAAGAATTTTTCACAAAATAGATTGAAATTATTTCATTATCATGACTTTCAATTATGGTCGGTTAGCTCAGACCGTAGATCGGATTCTTGTATAGACGAAAGTGTATAATTTTATTAAATATCTTATAATTTATATTTATTAATATTTTTTTTTTAAATAAAAAAATTAATTATTTCATTCCCAAGTTAATAAATATGAATAAATATAAATTACAAAATATACGATAAGATTGTATATCTTAATTCATATAAAAATTTTCTCAGTAGATCACACAAGTCTATCAACTATTGAATAGATAGGTCTAATTATTAGAAATCTGCTAAACAGGCCGGGTGTTAGGTCTATATTTCGCGCTGAGCTTGGGGTTGGTTTGATAGAGGGAAGTTGTTACTGCCGAGTTAACCAATTTTTGTTCCTAATTTTTGTTTTATAACCCTAAAAGTTACAAATTCGAAACTATGAAGTATGTTGGAAAGTGCATCAGTTGGATTATATTGGAATATGCATAATTTCGTGTTTTCTATTTTAATGTAAATAACACGTATACAGATCTAGAAAGAACAGTTACAATCAGTGGCACCTAGAGCTGCTGTCACTGCCTTCAAGTAAAATAACAAAAGTACTCTAAAATTTTTAAAAATATGAAATTTGCCCCAACTAATTTGAACGAAATCCAACATACAATGTGATTTTTTGGTAATTGAAATTCAAATACTACCTCGTAATTATCAAGTGTAATTAATTTCTGATGTTTATTTTAGTATTGAGATATGCAAATTTTAAACACAAATATCAATAACACCAAATGTAAGTAAAAGAATTACAACTTAAGAGTAATTATAATTTTTCATTGAGTCTTAATTACCCATTTAATATTCTCTATTTTTGTCTTTGATTCTAAGACACAATACTCAATTAATCTAATTTTTATAAGTTATGAATGAAGAAAATGGAATGAGCGTTTATTTTTGTTTTTTTAATTTGTACAATTTTCAATTAATAAAAAGAAATTGTCAAACTATTTTTTTATTTTTTTATTAATTTTGCACGTGGTAAGGGAATAGATTCTTACTTGAAATATAATATGTGAATTACAATGTTTTCTATTTTGTATTTTGACTAGTTTATTTAAATTTCAATTCAACTTATTTCTTTTGATTTATTTAGGTATTCTTTCGTTGGTAAATTTAATTTGTTTAGCTAACATGTTTCATCAACCTTTTTTTTTTTTTTTTTTTTTTTTTTGGAGAGACATTTCTAGCAAAGGATTGTAAATGAAAATTACAAATAAAGAGTTCTTTAATATCTAAGATGTCAAGGATCAAAATGATTAGAGAAAGTATACCAACAAAAATTACATGTCAAGAAAGACATGGCTCAAAAAATGAGTTTTATGGTATAATTTTATAAAATTTATTATCTATAAATACATATACTATTATTTTAGATACATGAATGTAAAATTTTTATGCTATTATAGATAAAATTAACATTGAGGTTTGGAATAAATTTTGTCTACTTATTCTACAATGTGGAGTTAGTATGGCCGCCATTGAAATGAATTAAAAGCAGGAGGATCCAATTATTTTTTAATGTACATCTGACGATATGTAATACTCACTCTACATTATTAAATGAATAGAAAAAAATTTTATGAGACATGATATTTACCCGCACTACCCTCATGGTCACAATGTAGTATCTATAAAGGAAAATACTTAGGTAGACCTGGTATTTGACCCCACTTGTAGACTCTGTGGTGTAGATTAAATGTTATGAAATATATGACATCAGCTGATATAAGAAAGATTCTATAAGATTTAATCTTGACCACAAGGTCTACAAGTGGGGCCAAAAACCGAGTCTATATAAGTATTTTTCATCTATAAATGCATATACTTCTTAGGAAAATACTTACATAGACCTGGTTTTTGCCCCCACCTGTAGACCTTGCGGTCAAGATTAAATCTTATAGAATCTTACTTACATCAACTTATGTCATAGATTCCATAACATTTAATCTACACCACAAGGTCTACAAGTGGGATCAAAAATCGGGTCTACCTAAGTCTTTCCCTACTTCTTAGCTTACTGCCAGCCTCATTACAAATACTCTATATGACAAATGTTTTTACAAATAGAACAGAAGCAAAGTTCTACCGATCTTCACATCCATAATTTGATGTTACGACTTAAAACTTACATGTCAAAGTTAATTTGTGAAGAGTGGGGTTTCTTGACTCTCGGATCGAGGGGTAAGTAAATCATAGTTTTTGACTCAAACAAATTTGAGCAAGTATATGTATAATTAACTAAAAGTTGGATGCTTTTAAGATTAGCAGGAGATCGACTAGAACCCAAAACTTCCTCCTACTTCCCATCCCGATTAAAAGAAAAGTTGTTCGAGTAGTATTTTAAAAGCAAAATGCATCGATGGTCACAAAAATATTAGGTAGGTTGTTGCATACAAAATCTCTAAACTATTTTTTTTTTTATAAATTTGATCACTGAACTACTTTAAATATGTGTTTGGAGTCTCTCATTCTATTTTCATAGTAACTGCAGGCATGTACTTAAGGTAGTTCAATGATCAAAATTACAAATGAAATGATTCCAAACGCATACTTAAGGTAGTATAATGACCAAATTTGTAAAATAAATAACTTGTGACCTTGTATACAACAATCTAATAGTTTAGTGACCATTTATGCATATTACTCTATTTTAAAATAATAGTGAAAACAATTCTTATTTTTCTTTAAAATGAAGCAAAACAATTTTAAAGAAGAAGGGAAGAGGAAACTAGAAGGGAGAAAGGTAGATTTGGCATTCGAAGGCATAACCTTTCTTAGAAAAAAGTAAGATCTTTAGTCACTATGTAGAACTCTAAATTTCTAGAGTTCTCTAATATTGATCACAGAATTAGAAATTGAACAAATAAAATAATCACACACAAAAATATATAAGAGAAAGAAATAATTTTATTAATATTTCAAACAAATAAGATTCTCAATAAATCCTTCACACTCCTCTGCAAAATACTCTAACATTTACACACACACATATACACACACATACTCTTAAACTTGGTTAGTAAGAAACTACCTGACAATAATTACTAATTAACTTCCGATTCAGACTATCTCCTAAAATAAGTAATAGGGGTGGGCACGGAGCAGGTACCCGCTCCTCAAAGGGTTTGGCTGATCCGACCCTCACTTGTCGGGTCAACCATTTTTGACGCTGATCTAACCCTCATACCACCGGGTATCCGACCCTATCCTATCATCATTTACCTTCTAAAAAATAAAATAAAACTAAACTAATCTCATTTGAACACCAAAGTTTTAATAATTTTTAGAAGTGACAATTTGATTAACAAATAGTCTATGTAAATTGATAAGAATAAAGGAAAAAAAAATCCAATATTAGATTAATGAAAAAAAAGTTAACAAAATTCAATTTAAGAAATCACATAATTTCTTCAAACTAAAATGAAAAACAAAGCTGACATAAAATTTATCTGAGAAAAGTTAGATAAAATCAATACTATTATAAATCAAGATTTTAAAAATGGATGTTTTTTACACTAAAACTATAGGAAATATTATATATGAGAGTCAGAGCGAGTACCTGCGGTTTTTAAAACTCTGACCCTTTTTTACCCTCACAAAAGTGGGTACCCGACCCTCAATTGATCCGTTCAATAGATGAGGGTCGGTACCCTCATTTTTTGGAGCAGAGCGGGCGGGTCCGCAAATCAACGGGTATTTTTGCCCACCCCTAATAAGTAAATACTAAAAATTGATTCTAACAAAGATACTAAAAATTACAAAAAGAAGCTTCCAAGGTTGGTTTAATATTCCAACGTAGCATTCTTTAAGCCAAACTTTTCAATGAGTAAATTATACTGCTATCACGTGCCATGATTTCTATTGAAATATGAGGTGCGGATGTAGACGACGTGCAACACCATCTTTTAGTTAGTCTTCGTACGTGGTAGTGGACGAAACTTATACTTTTCAAATAATTTCTCGGCTAGCTCTACTTGATCAAAGAACTCGTGCATATTTACACATAATAATAAATATCCTTGCAAAATATCCAAGGTATACTAAAATATTGAATAAATTTTTAAAAAGACGTTCGAACATTGTTCTACACATTACGCATAATCTAAAAAAAAATTTGGTCTTTTCTCTTTTGATTTTCTCGGTAAAGAATTTGCAATAACATAATAGAGAAAATCATCTAAATTACATTGTTTGAGATGTCCTTCCACCCTTAAAAACCATTTCATCCACTTTTTAGGACTTTTTCTTTTGAGAATCAATATAAAATACTTTTGACCATCAATCAAATTTATATATTCCTCCTCCATCACAATTCAACAATTATGTATTTCAAATTTTTTTTTACCTCTTGCATTTTTTTTTTTTTGCCTCCCTGACTGATAACTAAATTAAATCCTTCAATTTCGTAATTCTACAGTAATCAATAATTCCATCAAGATCCTTCTCTGATCTCTATCTTGACACTCACAATCAATCTGACAATTCCGGACCAATTTTATGGTCTTGCTCTTAACAACTGAATACTCCGAGACCAATCTTATGGCTTAACTCTGATAACTAAATTTTTCCAAACGAACCTTGTGTCTAGACTTTGACAACTAGTGAAAAATCTCAGAACTAACCTCGTAGTCTAATTCCTGATACCAATTGTAAAACCCTTAATTTTTAGAGTTCTCCAATATTAGCTACAGAATTAAAAATTGAATAAATAAAATAATCACTCACAAAAATATATTAGAGAAAGAAATATTTTTATTCATATCTCAAGACAACACTCGCAATAAATCCTTCATAAACCTCTGTAAAATACTCTAACAAGTAGTCTATAGAAACCTAAACTTGGCTAACAAGAACCTACCTGACAATAATTACTAAATAATTTCCAACTGCTAAAATAAGTAAACTACTAAAAACTAACTCAACAAAAATACTAATAGTTAAAAAAAAGAAGCTTCCAAATTTAGTTTAATATTCCAACACACAAAACTAAACCTATCCCATAATAAATAGTAGCATAAGTTTCATCACTTTTCTTCTTCTTCCAACCTCTCTCCCTCAATAGGATGCGACATTGATATTTGAATTCGTTTTAAATCGGAAAATAATCACGTTGGTTTTTAGGTAAAATAAAAATATGGAAAATGTAAATTTGCTCCCCAATATTTGGGAGGGGAGTCAAACTACTCTCCGAAATTTTACTAAAAATAAATTTGGTTCATAATATTTCTAATTTTGACTAAAAAGGGACAATTAACAAAAATTCAATAATAGTAATTGTCAAACTCAAATTAACGTTAGTCAGATATTTTAAATTTACATTTTTGGTCCCCCAATGTTTGAACTTTAGATTAATATGATATCTAATTTTCAAATAATTATAATTAGGATTTTAGGTTTAAATGAGTTGACAATTGAATTAAATAAATGCCAGATGTGAGTACTAAAAATCTAATAAGTCAAAACGTGGAAAAACTAATTCGTTTTAAAACTGAAAAATATAAATATTAATCACTAAATTAATTAAACACAATTTCCAAATAAAAACACTTCACTACTTTTTCTTCTTCCTTCTCCTGTCTGCCTCTCTCGTTTTATAATCTTCGTAAGTGAACAAGGACGTATCGTAGAGAAACTAAGTTGTATCAATCTGAAAGTCTATGAAAATTACAAGGGTTGAATCAACTGATATATTCTACATAAGTAAAAGGTGCCTTTTGTTTCATTTGGACGTGGCAATGAATGTTTCTGTTTCTTTACAAAGAAGCAAGCATCACTTATAAACACACATTTTTATAAATAGACTTTTCCAGATAAGACCTAGCTTGGCCGTCTTCCTTCACCCCCAAAATTAAAAAAAAAAAAAAAAGCATCTTATGTCACTCTCTTGATCACTTTTAATTTCCAAAAAAAATGAATAAATAAATAAAATTGTCTTGATTAAGACACAGAAAAAAATAAAAAAAATCAAACATTATAATAATTATACCACAAGTTTATGCTCCTGTAATGATGCAATGAAAGGGACATAAATCTTATACTGAAATTTGTTCAACTCAAGACGTAACAAATAATAAGGAAATGATAAGAAAGATGTAATTAAGAAATCTATAGACTATGTAGGAATTAATGAGAAAAACTGGTTTATAACAAAACGTAATGATTATTTTGTCAAGTTTAAGATGCAGTCAATCCTACTAAGTGAGATGAAGACTTAGTTTGTTTATTTATTTGTTCGTTTAAAACGTAACAAATTAGTGGAGCTACTATTTCTGACCAAGTTTTTTGCAAATATATATCTAATGATGTATACTTATAAAAACAAAATTTGAACTAGTTTTTTTAATGTGAAAATGCTCAATTCTGAGGTGGTTAGAGATAGCATGAGAAGGAATCTTTGCATATAAAAAGCACTCCCAATTGCTTTGCATAGCCACAGTGATTTAAGCAATTTGCGGCAAGGAATATATAAGTGTTTATTTTAGAGGCATATTTGAGGAATCTTCCCATGTTGAAGTGGCATCATTATATAAATATGAGAAAGATATGCCAACCACCAACCAGCTTACATCTCTTCTGCTTCAATTCTATTAGGCAGTTTGAAATACTTTTCTAAATTATTAGTATTGTTTATCAGCAAGTTCTTGGAGCTTAAACTGTGGTAGAAAATAGTTGGACTAAGTTAATGTTATGTAACAAATATTCAAGACCAGACTTCAATTAATATTTAATGATGCATAAAATAAAACCTACTTATTTTAGGAAAAAAATAAGAAATTAAAATAGACCTTAAGTATTTTACTGCTAAGTAGAAGAACAAGTACTCTCAGTGTAATGTATAATTTGTGATATTTGACTTTTTTTGGGTAAATATTCAAATTTTCAAAATTCGATCTCATATAGATTTCTTAAATTCTTCAAAATTTTAAGTTTTCATGTGGTAATGTTTCATAGTATAAATGTAATTTTTGATGAAGAAATTTAATTAAAAAAATTAAATCAGCCTATATGAATTATTGACAGGAAAATAAATATATTTGATCCAAACAATTAAATTATGACAAAATAAGTACACCTGATGAAGTATTTTACTACTAGCAACTCAGGTATATATATCTTTGGTCGGGGATCAAATTTATATGTGGCGACAGGTACCATTTAAGTGATAAATAAGACATTATAAAGTACTGCAAAAAAATTAGACATCAATAGTCGAAGCTTCAAGAAGTTATTAAACTTGGGGACAACTGAATCATTAAAACTACATAAATTCGATCGAAAATTATTATTGTTTTTTAAAAGTGTTGTCTTAAACAAGCAAAACATAAACTTGAATTGCATTAACCTTTATTATTAAGTTTACAAACTGATTGTTATGGTTCCTCAAAAGTGAACCATGGCGCTCCATGAAATTAGGCCACTTTTGAGCGCATATATATATAGGAAATTTTATTGTCACTCTTAGTAACCATTCTCTTGTACTTTGAATGCTTGTACAGTACAACACCATGTGCTTAAAAAACTTGTACTGTACAAGCTCTTAAAACTAAGGGAATGGTTCCCTAAAAAAGACTGTAAAATTGCCATATATATATATATATATATATATATATATATATATATATACACTAACCAATTTATACGTGCCACACAAATGGGTAACGTAATATTTTGTCAAGTTTTTCATCAACTAATTATATTTATTTTTTTGGTGCTAATTATAGTTTGATTTTCTTATTGAACATTTCCTAGACATTTTGAATTGCATACCAAACAATTGATTCAATATTTTGAGCTATCACTTGGGTAATAGAGAGCTGTTTGTACTCTGTCTATACATTATTTTACAGATTTTCAGAAGAACAAAAGTTTATGCTGATTGTAGTTAATATTGCATAATGGAAGTATAAACAAATATCTTAAAATTCTCGATACCTATAAATCAGTCAAAATGAAGGAATTAATATTAGTAAAGGATGTTCCACAAATGTCACTGTACTCGAACGTAAGAGTTTCTGGAATTGGAATAAACAATTGTAAAGACCAACTTGCTGTTGCAAAGTCATTCTTATGTAATCTTGTCCCATCTGCTCAAGTTAAAATACTAATAGATTAAAATTTCTTCTAGAAAACAGTGTTTGACTATTTAAATTGGTCATAAGACAGTATTCTATAACGGAAATAAACGGAATTCACTATGATGAAATCAAGAATTTGGGAAGTTAATGGAATTATATTTTAGAACCTGATGAATATGGAGATATTCTCATTTGTATACCTTAATAATTTGGAAAGTTTTAAAAGGATCATAAATAAATTACCAATGAGTTTAATGACTTGAAGAGAAAAGTACTTTACTAATCATTTATGTGTGAGTGAAATTTATTAAATCGTTAAAGTTCGATTTGTTTGAATTGAGTTCTTTATCATACATTTTATTAAATCATTTGGACTTATTTTGCTCCAACGTTTACCAATAAAGTATTAGCTTAATTTGAGATAGGAAAATTATGTTGTATAGAATATTTATCAAATTAAAAATACAATGATTGAAAGTTACAGATGTGAATTGATTTTATTTTTACGTGATTATATACACTTATAATAGTGGAATTAAATATAAGTGACGCACCAAAATCCATATATAATAAGATAAAATACTTGTATTTAATAACTAAAATCAAACTCACATGCATAGTGAAATTATGCTACTTACCTATACTATTCCTAATCTTGTATTACGAACCCCATTGTTGATTTTTCAAAGTTTATGATAAAGAATGGTGTCTATTTTTCAACTATGATTTTGTTATTTACATCAATGCTTGGGTCTAGAGGTGTAAACAAACCGAACTGCTCACGAGCAGCTCGCGAGCAGCTCGGTCAAAAACTCGACTCGAGCTCGAGTTGACCGAGCTCGAGTCGAGCCTGCTCGAGTTCGAAACTCTTGACGAGCCGATCTCGAGCATATGTATAATATGCTCGAGTGCTCGTCGAGCTTTTCGAGCATTATATAATTTTTTTTTTTTTATTATATGTAAAATTACTAAAATATCCATACTTTTTAAAAAAATTACATATTTTACCTACAAAAAGTCGAACTACTCGAGTTCGAACTCGTTTTACTTATTTTCGAGCGAGCTCGAATCAAGCTCGAACTATGTCAAAATTTTCGATCACTGAGCTCGAGCTCAAATTTTGAAGCTCGTTCGAGCTCGAGCTCAGTTCGAGTTCGAGTATCAGAAAAAATTTCGAGTTCGAGTTTGAGTAGTGCACTATTCGTGCTCGATTCGGCTCGTTTACACCCCTACTTGGGTCAAACCGAAGTTATTATGTTTACAAATGATCACTGAAAGAGAACCTAGAAGAGTAAATTGCCTCCATATTGTAATGTCAAAGGCTAAAATAACCCAATTAAGTGTTTTATCAAATTGCACAGAAAAATGGGCATATATGCTTTTAGCAATTTCAATCCACAATGGTATTCCTTCCGTCCTATTTTATATATATATTTTTTGTATTTTGGTTTATCCCAAATTATTTGTCACTCCTTAAACTGACAAAATTTTAAAGGTTATTTTACCTATTTTACCCTTCAAGCAAGTCCCAAAAAATATAGCATTAAATTCATGTTTTAGCATTAATTGCTTTCACAAGTCATTTCAAATTTTGAAACTCCAAAGGTTAATTAACTAAAAAATTTTGTAGATGTTAAAGGACAATTATGAAAAAAAAAAAATTATTAGTGGGTCAAACTCTATTTTTCTTAAATTATGTGTAAATTTATTTATGCCAAATAAAATGAGACGTAGGAAATAAAACATTGCATTACAAAGTATTCAAACATAGAAAGTCTTAAGGATTAGCCAAAATATATTTTTTAGGTAATTGGCCAAAATATTGTTAAACTCTTGAATGGTTGTAGCGTACATTATAAAAAATTGAACTATCTCTGATTTGTTAAGTTGAGAAAATTACTTGTCCAGAAGTAAACAAACGTTAGATACCATGATTGGCTACCAAATTTTTATAGAAAGATTGATGAAATGAAATTCTTGCAACCAACGGACATTCATTCTATTCAGAAATTATAATGCATTATGTGGTTGTTGGACATTATGTAATCATTGAAAAGAAAATTTAGAACCTATTAAGGAGAGGGCCCAAATTTCTTTTGAAAAAAGCACAAATTTTATATTAGGAGGGAGAAAAAAAAAAAAAGAAGATCCGAAAGGGCCAAGGGAAAAAGATAATTTTATATTGTCACCCAAAAAAAAAAAAAAAAACGAATGCCTGAAAAGACCTAATCATTAGTAAAAGAGTCCAAACCAAAAATTAGCTTCTTGTGTTTCAATAAAGGAACTCATGATGTATTGATAGAAACTTTGGTAGAAGTCTACACTGATACAAAAATATTTATAATCGACATCTAACTAAAAGGCAAATTGCTACTTTTTCTTCTACAGAGCATGAAAAATTTCTCCCTATTCTCCAAAACCACTTATCAAGCTGAAAAATACATAATTAATAAGATATACTAGTAAATTTTCCTTTAATTTTTCAAGGATCGTTATTAGGGGAGGTCCAAACTGAAGCAGAGAGTAAGCGCCGGGATTTCCATCCTAAAACAAGCTTATTGCTGGCCAATTCCTCCACCCTATACCCATCATTGAAAAGTCCTAATAACAACTTTGCTTTTGACAATGATTAGCAAAGCTTATGGAATTGGGCCGGAATCCCATCAGCCCTAAACACTCTGCCCAAGAGCCACCTGCCTCCTCACCTTGGGCCCGATAAATACGGGCTAATGTCCCAGCTATTCGGGGGCCCAAGAATACACGTTCCACAAGGGCCCTTGCTCGACCTTGCATTGGGAATCCAGTCTCAAGTGAATCATAAATAGCAGAGTAATGATGCAATGAGTCCATAAATTTACCAATGAACCCTTCGTCTGAGGTGTGACTCGTTTCTTCTTCGACTAGAGTAATTAATCTAGGGTTTAGTGTCTTGGATCCGGATAAAAATGAAGTAATTGAGTTCGGGGCACGGTAACTAAAATGTGGCAAATGTAACATGCAATTTATCACTAAGGCTTCGCCTCGAACTAGTTTTATTGCAGACGGTCTAAATGTTTCGTCCAAGTCCAACCTACATTGATGGAAGGAAAATGGTTGACCAATGGACGCTGCGAATGCAGTCTAGTAACCGGCGACCGGTTTCCTGGATGGTCCCGAACGACCGCCGGCTGTTCCCACCCCTTGATAAAGCAGTGATCCTGAGGTGTGGGGTTGATGGGCCATCTTTTCGAGACACTAGGGCCTGCATTAGTGAGGCCCATTGGATACCCTCCATTATATCGTAGTCCACAATGTGGACTCTTTTATCATGGGCCACAGCTTCCAAAATTGCCTGATTGGCTGTGAAGTGTCCAAACTTGACATAAGGTGACATGTCCTGTAACAACTGAAATGCTGCAAGGACATCCGTCGGATGATGGTGATGAAAATCATCCTTGTGGTGGGGCCCATGGTTACCATGCACCCCTCCTACACCTTCAACCAAGCCTTGCAAGGCCTCAGTGAAATAGGCAGCCAATCTCTCCATATTGGAGCCATCATTTGGAGACACCAACTCCTTGAGCCGAACCAATATCACTCGAGCCAATTCACGGCTCTTGTTAACGCCGGTCAGCGCCTCCGCGGCATGAATGCCATCAGCAGGTGAACAAGACGCAACCCTTTGAAGTCCTCTCCAGTACCAACATCAACATCAACATCAACATCAACGTCAACATCAACATCATCATCATGAAATTCTTCTGTGTCCATCATCACAACAGTTTCCGGGGACACCACGGAGCTCCGTCCGTCCGGAATAGGCCAAGAAGGATGGTGGACGGCAGTGTTTTCGTCTATAATGGATTCAAACGTGTAGTCATTGAAGACACTGTTTTTATTATCATCAGCTGAGAGTTCATCCCAGTCAACAACTGAGGACCAGTCATTCCAGGCGCAACAATTATCATCACTAGAAGTGGTGGTGGTGGTGGTGCTATAACAAGAAGGAAATTCAAGGTCCATAATATTGGTGTTACTAATAATCATTGCCATATCCGATTAAAGCAAGCTTTAATCCACTTTTCTATATAGAGCTTAATTAATTAGACCGTGGTCTGAATGTTGTTTCTTTGAAATGTAAAAGTGGACAGCAGAGAGAAAAGAAAACAGCGGAAAAAGCTGAAAGACTTGTGATTAGAAAGTGAATTATATTAAGGTATTTATAATGAAGAGAATATAAGTAAAGGGTTACCGTATAAATATCTAATTAAATGGGCAGCTCGACTTTGGGCATAATTTGGTTATTATTATAAAGTTTAGGCCTTAATCAAGATTTCAAGGTACTAAGCAATGCCCCTTGTGATTTTACAAATATGTCCCTCGTTATAATCCAGTACAAGTATTCCTATGATTTCGTTATCAAAAACAAAAGTATTACTATAATCTTGGAAAGTTTTATAGTTTCATTGAGGAAATCATCACAGTAATTTTAAAAAGTTGTGTAGTATAAAATTTTAAAATATATAGTATTATATTGTACAATCTTTTAAAATACATCACGTTCAACTCCCTCACACATATTAGAATTAGAAAAATTCTATAATTTTATTGAGGGAACTATATCATTAGTTTTAAATAATTGTATTTAAGTTTTTAAACTACATAATATTATACTGCCTTTAAAGCACATTAATAGAATGTTTCCCGAAAAAGACTATAAAAATTTCCTATACGTTTGAACTATGTATACGACCATCTTCAAGGAATTTTATTGTGTTTTAATAAACCAACAAAATGGTGTGAATGCTACATTGTTAAATTAGGTTAGTGGAGTGTGGGGTATCATAGTCAAATGACTGAGAACTAGTTGTTCCCTTATTTAGCTGTTACATTAAACAACTAACTAATTAATATTTGATCAAGGGTCTTGAGTATTGAGATTCCAATTATTTGGAGCAATTGATTAATAATTTGTATCCTGTACGCCTAGTTTGACTTTCACTCATAATCTATTTAAGCCCTTGAAGGGAATGTATTAGCAAGGGCTTTGGTACGAGATGCGCACAGATAGCACAAAAGATCAGCTAATCAACGGATGAAAATATATAAACTAAATTTGATATGTGTATAGAGAAATATTAGTATATTCATTATTATTGCATAATTATCTATACTCAGAACTTTTTTGGGGAATTACAACATGATTTACACTCAAGTTGAAATTCAAGCATTCAATCCGTCACTAATTAGTGACACCTAATCTGTTAAGGATCTTTTGTTTCATATCCTGTACCACTTCTTGTCACACCACCTAATGAATAGTCAAGATTATTCCACTAAATTTATTTCACAGAATTTTGATAATTTATTAAATAGTATGACAGAGAGTGGCACAAGTCGTGAAACAGAAAATTTTATGCCCATGTAATCATGCTTTTTAAGGACCCTCTTTTTCTTGTACTTTATATTGGCTAATGATCTTCTGCATCATTTTTTACCCTTAATCTCACTTGGACTTCTTTACAAAAGTCTTCTTACTTCTTAATTGTGATATTTACTTTTTTGCCTTCTTTACCAAGTGCGAGTCTTGTTACTTCTTAATTGTGATATTTACTTTTTTCCGTACATATCTAAAAGAGGTAAGACATGCTATTAAGAACAGGGAAAAAAAAATAGGCATAAGAATGGTTTGAACCTTGCCCCCTAAATTATAACTTTTAGCACTTAAATACGTTATACTATCAATTTTTGATATATTGCTTAGTTCAACTGAAAATTAGTGATTTTGTTAGCTATCTTTTAATGAAAGATTATAATACCAAGAGTGATATACAAGTTATTCAATGATCAAATGTAAATTACTAGTGTTAAAGTATTTTTATTCAACAACAATTAGAAAATTTATTAATTTTCAATCAATATGAGCAACGTGTCAAATATTATAGTATAAAGTACTAAATTGCTGAAGTTGATAGTTTAGGGGGATAAAGTATAAATTGATGATAGTTTATGGGTGCATACTACAATCAACCAAGAATAAGGAAAAATGATCATTTTGTTCCCTTATCTTTAGGATGTGCTCCAATTTGGTCTCTCATGTATTGAAATAAGCCAATTTAGTCCTTCATATTTCAAAATGCTAGCCAAGTTAGAACTTTTGATATAAAATATTAAACAAATTAATGATGAAAGTTACATGAACATCACATGGACGTTAAAACATAATGACTAGTGGTTAAAATCATCAATTGTCTTCCTCTCCTGAATTTTTTTTTTTCCTCTCATTTTTTTCAATCATAATTTTGTCCCATCTTTTTTAAGCAATCTTTAGTGGTTGAAAAATAATAAAGTAACTTTCATCATTTTTAACTTTTTAACCTCCCATATTTTGTGTTTTAAGGGCAATGTGATGTTCACATAGATTTCACAGTTAATTTATTCAAAAGTACTACATTGACTAACATTTTAAAAGATGAGAAACTAAATTGCCTTATTTTGATACATAATAGATCAAATTGGAACATATCTCAAAATAAGGGACCAAAATAGCCTTTCCCCTCCCAAAAAAAAAAAAAAATGATATAGCCACTAACTGAGGGTATTGGTTTCTGCTCCACCAGTCAATGATAATATTTTAAAGATAGAAATAGGTTGAAAAGACCATAAATTACTAGCTCCTAGGAGTTCGATATTATGTCTTCCAATTAGAGGTCCTTAGGCTTTGCACAAATAAGAAGAGCTGCGTCAAGAAAAACCAGGTGATATCATTTGACTAAATTTCTGAATCTCAAGTATATATGCGGCAAGACAATAAGGACGAACAATTACTTTTCCATCTTCTTCAGTGGAGAGTTGAAAAAGTAAAAATGAAAGGATGAGTTCTATTACGCAATCATGAAGTTGATAACAAATCTTACAAATAACCAAAAAAAGAGAAGAAAAGAAAAAAATAAATAAATAAAACAATCTTACGTGATCAACCATGTATCTATTAGGCCAATTTTTACGAAAGATTTTGACAACTTTCTAGTAGCTGCATTAATTATTTTATATAAGTTAAAATCTTTATTTTTATTTGTAGTCCAACTACTTTCCCATGACGTCCAAGGACTAGTTCTATGTACAAGACATTTTTTAAACAATAGTGATATCAACATGAAGGTCAGATTTTGTACTTCAGACTTATATTCGAATTCTTCTGCCGATTGAACTAAAACTCAAAATATGAACTCATCATATCTAATTCTTATACTTACATATCCTGGAAAAATTTTACTTACTTTGGTCTCGAATAGCAAAGAATTTTTTCTCATAAGTTTTGACTACTCATTTCACAATACGAAATAGTATTACAACCATTGATATAACTGAAAAACAAATAGATTCTATTACTTTTTAATTATCTAATAGTTTAAAATACTCAATCTGTGAAGAATTGTTCCTTCGTATGCTCAAAGTATTAGCCTTGTATTGCGCGAGTTGCAATATATATGAACTAGGAATCATTCTGTTTTATATTAAAAATTTGTACAATATAATATCATATGTAATAAAATTTTGTATTATACAAATTTCTTAAAAATAGTTCCCTTGGAATGGTAGAACTTGTAAATATATGTTTGTGATATAAATAAAATTGGTTGGTATATGTTGCAATTTAAAAATTAAAAAAAAAATGTTTAGCACACATGTGTAATGCGCTGCTACACGTGCACTGTAGCAGCACATGTGCGCTGAAGGCAGTAGCCAAAAATGTTCAGCGCATATGCGCTGCTACAGTGCGCGCCTGTGTGTGCGCGCGCGCACTGCAGTTGTGACCGTTTGAAATTGAAAAACAGATAAAATGAAGAGAGTTGCAACTTTTGGTTCAAGAGGGGTGTTTCATGGATTGAAAATGTGTATTCCAATGAATTCTTCTGATCTTCCATCTCTGTAAAAGACAGTTATATTCACTAATTCAATATAACATTGATCATTAAAAATCTGTCTCTTCTTATATATTGTTCTTGGAAAATTTTCTAATTTTTGCTATTAAAAATTCTCAAGAATTTGTTGTATCCTAGATGTAAATTGCTATTCACCCAAAAGCAAAATATTGAGTATAGTGGGGGCAATCAAAACCTTAAGGAAAGTGATATACATGCCTCAAATTCTACAGGTTTTTATATTCTCAAATTTTATAAGAAAATCTTGTTTCCTACTCCATTCTTGCCATTTCAATTCCTTTCCTTTAATTTTAACAATCTTAAGGTTTTAATTGTGAGTAATCATGGAAACAAGTGGTGAGTCTGCCTTTAAAGTGATGAATCAAGATTTCGTAAAATTGGATCGTCTTAATGGAATCGGAACAAATTTCAACCAATGGAAAGACAAGATGATGTTTTTCCTCACTGCACTAAAAGTTGCTTATGTTTTGGACCCTGCACTGCTTGAAATTCCTGCACCAACTATTAGAGATTCAGAGAAATTCAAGGCACAACGGGAGAAAAGGAAGGAGGATGAGATTGTGTGTAGAGGTCACATTCTCAATACCCTGTCAGACCGTCTTTATGATCTTTTCACAACGGTCTTGGAACATAAATATGCTACACAAAAATAAGGTGCGGACAAATTTCTTATAATAAAATATTTTGAATTCGGTATTGTTGACTCTTCTTCTATTTTGGATCAAGTTCATGACCTTCAAATTATTTTTTCAAAATTAAAAGGATTTGGTGTTGAAATTTCAGAATTATTTATCATTGCAAGTGGGGGCAATTATTGCAAAATTGCCTTCTGATTGGAATGATTATCAAAAGAAAATGTTTCATACTACTGAAATTTTACCAATTGATCAAATTTTGAAACATATGAGAATCGAAGAAGATACTAAAAATCTTCATAAGAATGATTTTGAACTTGTTTCAAAAGTGAATTTTGTAAATGAAGATAAGAGTCAATTACAAGTTCTAATAGAAAGTTTTCTAAAAATACTAATTTTAAGGACAAGTTCAAAAAGAATAGAATATGTTATAATTGCGGCAAGAAATGGCATTATAAGAATGAGTGTAATTCCAACAAGAAACAAAAGGGAAATAATGCCCTAAAGAAAATCTTGTTGAAAGAGATGTTGAAATTGTTGCAATGACAACTGATTGTCACATTGGTATGATTTCTGAATTAAATGTGGCAATTTCAATCAAATCAAATGATTGTGCTATGACCCTAATGCTACCGTGCACATTTGCAATGAGTCTCAATTTGACAAAACTTATGAAAATGTTCCTGATGGCTATGAAGTGTTTATGGGGAATCATGCTTCAGCCAAAGTTTATGGCAAGAGAAGTGTGGAGTTCCAATTCACTTCCGCCAAGAAGTTTGTGTTAATAAATGTACTTCATGGTTCAGAAATTAGGAAAAATCTTGTATCAGCCGATATATTGAATAAGAAAGGGTTGAAAGTTGTATTAGAGTCAAACAAAGTTATCTTGTCCAAGAATGGCGTATTTGTAGGAAAGGGCTACTCTTGTGATGACATGTATAAACTTAGTATCAATAAAGACAATATTTCTGTTTATATTGTGGATTCTTCTTATTCTTTATGGCATGGTAGATTAGGACATGTTAATTATAAAGTACTCCATTTTATGTCTAAACATGGGTTAATATCTATCAAAGATAAAACATGAATTCAAGCAAAAATAACTAAGTTACCCTTTCCAAAAGTTGAAAGAAATACACAATTATTAGAACTTGTGCATTCGGATGTTTGTGAATTAAATAGTTTTCTCACAAGAGGTGGTAATAGATATTTCATCACTTTCATTGATGATTGCTCAAAATATGTGCATGTTTATTTAATGAAAGCAAAGGACGAACCATTTGATATGTTTAAATCTTATAAATCTCTTGTAGAAAATCAATTGGATAAGAAAATCAAAATATTAAGTAGTGATAAAGGTGATGGATATTTTTCTACCGAATTCTCAATATTTTGTGAACAAAATGGTATTATACACCAAACAAGTGCACCATACACTCCACAACAAAATGATTTGGTTGAAAGAAAGAATAGAACTTTAGTAGATATGGTTAACACCATGATACTAAGTTCTGGCTGCCAAGAAATTTGTGGGGAGAAACTTTGTTGGTTGCTTGTCATTTACATAATCGAATTCTGTCTTTCAAGACTAAAGTGTCACCATATGAAATATGGAAGGGGAGAAAATCAAACTTAATTTATCTTAAAGTTTGGGGATGTATAGCCTATTTTTATAGAGTTTCGGATATTAAAAGAGTAAAATTGGGACCGAGAGCACTTAAAAGTGTGTTTGTTGGCTATGCTGAAAATTCTAAAGCCTATAGACTACTTGACATTGATTCTAATGTTATTATTGAATCAAGTGATGTTGAATTTTTTGAGAATAAATTTCTTAAAAATTCAAATGTTGATTTGGATCCAATTAAAGTACAAGAACCGATTCCAAATGTTGATCCTTCTTATAATAATGAAAGGAAGGAAATTGATACTCCTTTTGAACTTAGAAGAAGTCAAAGACAAAGGAAAGAAAAATATTTGTCTTCTGATTTCATATCTTCACAAGTTATTACTTTCTTAGTTGAAGGCAATAGAGATCACTTATTTAATAAGATTCCAATCTTACTAAATGTAGAAGATGATCCTAAATCATTTGGTGAAGCTATGTCATCAAGGGATGCAACATTTTGGAGAGAGGTTGTAAATGATGAGATGGACTCAATATTATCAAATAATACAATTGGATTCTAGTGGATTTGGTTCTGAACCTATTGGTTGTAAATAGGTGTTTAAGAGAAAATATGCCACTAATAGATCCATATTGACATATAAAGTAAGACTTGTAGCTAAAGATTTTAGACAAAAGGAATGAATTGATTATTTTGACACTTATGTACCTGTTGCAAGGATTACATCCATTAGGGTACTAATGTCATTAGCTTCTGTTTATAACTTGTGTGTGCTTTAAATGGATGTTAAAACAGCATTTTTAAATGGTGACTTGGATGAAGAAATGTATATGGAACAATCAGAAGGTTTTTACATTGCCAGGAAATGAACATAAAGTTTGTAAACTAATTAAATCTCTATACGGTTTAAAACAAGCACCCAAACAATGACATGAAAAGTTTGAATCAACTTTACTCTCTAATGGATTTAGATACAATAATGCTAATAAGTGCATTTATTCTAAATTCATTAAAGAATATGGTGTGATTATTTGTCTATATGTAGACGATAGGCTAAGCATTGTTAGTACTTCTTATAAAGGTGTACTTGAAACTAAGAAGTATTTGTCTTCTCAATTCAAAATGAAGGATTTTGGTGAAGTAGATACTATCTTAGGGATTAAAGTTAAAAGGCATAGTGGGGGTTATACTTTATGTCAAACACATTATGTTGAGAAAAGTTTGAATAAGTATCAACATTTAAATGTGAAAGAAGCAAATACTCCTTTTAACCCAAACTTTAAATTAAGTGAGAATACTGGCAAATCCTATTGCTCAACTTGAATATGCAAGTGTAATAGGAAGTCTAATGTAGCAATGAGTTGCACAAGGCCAGATATTTCTTTTGCCGTGTGTAGATTGTTTAGATATACTAAAAATCCTAGAAATGATCATTGGAAAGCAATTGGAAAAATTCTTGGTTATCTTAAAAGAACTAAAGATTTAGAACTTTTCTATAATAGTTTTCCAGTTGTGCTTGAAGGATATTCTGATGCTAGTTGGTTTACTAGTATTAGTGATAATACAAACTCTACAAGCGGGTGAATTTTTATGTTAGGTGGAGGAGCAATTTCATGGGTTTCAAAGAAACAAACTGTAATTGCTCATTCCACAATGAAAGTTGAAGTCATAGCCTTGGCCTCAGCTTGTAAAGAAGCGAAATGGTTGAGAGACTTGTTATTAGACATCAAGTTGTGTCCTTAACCAATGCCAGCCATTGCTTTGAATTGTGATAGTGAAGCCACAATGTCTAGAGTATTGAATAAAATATACAATGATAAATCGAGACATATAAGTTTAAGGCATACTTATATTAGACAGTTGTTAAATAATGGTGTCGTATCAGTGGTGTGTGTAAGAATATAAAATAATTTAGCGGATCCGTTGACTAAACCTCTTGCCAGAGATTTGGTGAGATCAACGTCATTAAGAATGAGATTAAAACCTTTTGTCTAAAACTACTAGCAATGGTAACCCAACCTTTATTCTAGTACTATCACTAGATTAAAAGGTTTACAGGGTAAAAATTTAAGTTGCTAATAAGTAGTTGTGAGTACTAAAATTATGTGTATACCATTCTATGTTGTTAGTGTAAATGGTAACCCTTAAGTGGGAAGGACGAATATATAAATATTCTTAATGAAATCATCTTGTTGTGCTTTTAACCTTAAAAGCTTGAGAAGATTTCACCTATATGATCATAAGAAGTGGTGCCGTTTCTAACAAAAGTTTTGGATTCTCTTTTGTACATGATCATGAATTAGGATAGAGCACATGGCCGGTAACAGTGCTAAAACTATTTTGTGCACATATGTATAAGGTTAACAAGTTCATGTGTGTGATAATTCTAGTCTAATTTAAATCACGGTGATAATTCTAGTATAATTTAAATCATGGTTTAAGCAACAAATGCCACATTGATTTAATTAGGTCTAGTGAGTTATTTACACTAAAGAAAAGTTTAAGACAATAGTCACTTTTCTTTATGCATGATGTTAAACGAGATAGTGAGTTATATTTATATTACAAACTAATCAGTAGGGGAATGTAAATATGTAGTTTGTGACATAAATAAAATTGGTGGGTATGTGTTGCAATTTAAAATAAAAAATAAAAAAAAATGTTCAGCGCACATGCGCACACTGTAGCAGCGCATGTGCGCTGAAGGCAGTAGCCAGAAATGTTCAGTGCACATACGCTGCTATAGTGCGCGCATGTACGCGCACCACTGCAGTTGTGTTCATTGAAACGGGTAAAATGGAGAGAATTGCAACTTTTGGTTCAAGAGGAGTGTTCCATGGATTGAAAATGTGTATTCTAATGGATTCCTCTAATCTTTCATCTCTATAAAAAGAGAATTATATCCACTAATTCACTATAACATTGATCATTAAAAATCTCTCTCTTCTTATACATTGTTCTTGGAAAGATTTCTAATTTTTACTATTACAAATTTTCAAGAATTTGTTGTATCCTAGAAGTAGATTGCTATTCACCCAAAAGCAAAATATTGAGTATAGTGGGGGCAATCAAAACCTTAAGAAAAGTGACCAATTTTATATATTGAATAATAGATATACACGCTTCAAATTTTACAGATTGTGATATTCTCAAATTTTATAAGAAAACACTTATTTCCTACTCCATTCTTGCCATTTCATTTCCTTTAATTTTAACAGAACTTCCATGAACTTTCATTTATTATCATTTTGCCCCGATTGATTGATTACTGTACTTTTTAAAAAGATATTGAACTCATGTGGCAAGGGTAAAATCCTAGAGGTCATTGTAGCAGCATAACGCTAGTTTTTTTTTTTAATAATAGATGAATAATCTATTTATATTATATATAAAGTGAGAGTGGGATCTTAGTGATTGTCATCCTTGTTCATTATACTATTCTCTTCAGAATATAATTACTCATAACTTTCTTTCTACCCTCCACTCCCCACTACGTATATTTCTACTAATTTTTTGAATAATTTTTAAAAAAATTTCAATTTCACTTAAAAAAATTTGTGCACTTTTTTTTTTTAACAAAAAATTTCACAATCATAGGGTGCCTTTTCCATCGGTGCTAGTTAAGAAGCAAAATTAATTATATCTCTAAGTTTTCAGCCAAAGAGATAGTTTAAGGGTTTCTTGTAAATAAATTTAGAACTGCTACAGCAGGAATTAATAACCTTAAAAAAAAAAAAAAAAAAAAAAAAAACCTGGTTTTACTTTTCATTTTGCATGGCTACATTTGTGCTACCTCAGGTACCAACTTTGAATGAATTTGACATCCAAACTCTTTGATTCTCCAATTAGGCATGTCAAACATATGAAAAACAACCAGAAAGTAACAGTCTAAGAATGGTAAAAATACTCCAAAAAAATTAAATAACCCAATCCTAAATTCAAACAAATGCAAAAGTAAAAAATATACGAAGTTAAAAATCTACATACTACAAAATAAAAGGGGAGGACAAATAGATCGAATTACAATGTACTCAAATTGGAAGATTATGTGATCCGACATGGCTTTGAAATCATCAAATTGAAAGCTGAGTTGCTAAAAACACCTACTACTAGACTTTTTTAAACCTCAATGGTTCTTGCCATTGCATAACTTACCTTTACATATGGACGTAACGATTGAGTTACCGGCATTATTCAATCGGCTTGGTCGACTGTCTTTTAGTTATGAGTTTTGACCACGTCACTAGCTCAATCACATCAGCTTGGCCGGCTTGTCAATCTGTTTCCTTTCAACTACTCATTCACTCATTAATTGGAGGTCGGTTATTTATTTACTTATTTTTGTTTGGCCATAATATGAATCTGTGTTGGAAAATTCATACACAAACTCAATTCATAATTGTATTCGTATGTCTTGTGATTTAAATAAAAATCTTGTATTATAAAATGATGTACGCTATTTAAGAAAATAAGCTTCTTGACTAATATTTTAAGGAAAATATTTAAGTAGACTCGATTTTTGGCTCCACCTGTAGATCTTGTAGTCAGAATTAAATTTTAAAAAATCTTACTTACATCAGCTGATGTCATAAATTCTCTAAAGTTTAATCCATATCACGAAATCTACAAGTGGGATCAAAAATCGACATCTACCTAAATATTTGACATATTTTAATGACAAGATACCCTAATAAATCGCAAACACGTTTATATAAAAAATTTCTAGTTAATTCATATCAAGTGAGACCTAATATTACCATTACTTTAATAGGAAAAATAAATATATAAAGTAAAGGGAAATCCGAAACAGAGAAGAATGACGAAAAGTCAAAACAAAATTGGTTTAGTGCAAAATTTACACATATTTTATACAAATAAATCAAGAACAATTCTGATTCCTCATATTTTCTTTTCTCTTTTCTGTATTTTGTTGTAAATCTAAAGCATTCCATTTAAAATATTCACGAACTCCAGGCACCCGCGTGACTAACAGAAAAAACTATACATGAAAGTAGGGCGAGGTATGTTGGCACTTTTAATAAGGATAAATGAAAGAAATTATTCACATGTTCTTCAGAAAATAATGTGGTATTTTATTTATTTTTTATTTTGTTTACCATCTCCTCTCACAAATTGTAATTGACGATAGCATTTCAATTTGGAAACTAGATGATAAAATCTTTGAAACGGGCAAATGTCATTCTTGAAAAATCAAAAAAGGTTCAAGGGACAGTAAGTGATATCATGTGAAAAATTATTGATGTGTATTTACAAAGATAGAAAAATTTTACAATTTTTTTTAGAAAATTATTCTTTGATACTTTAAATATTTATACAGTATAATATTATGTGTTTTAAAAATTTGTATGTATACAATTTTAAAATCAAGGGAATGATTTCATAAATGAGACTATAGAATTCCATATGAGTAATGTCAAGCATATATATTTTAGCAAATAAAATATTTGATTCCTTCATGCATTTTAGGAAGTAATATTAGATTGATTGGTTATTTTAGGAAGTAAATATTATATTGATTTGTTGTCTAAGTTCATTATATCATATAATTACTTATGCTAGTGTCTAGAGTTATTAAATATGTCAAGATTAAATCTATATGTTCATTGTATCTACAACACATAACAATTTATACTATTATCTATGATAATAAAAAGTATAACGAATTCTCTCATTCTATTTATCGCTCTATCATGATATCAAAGCAATATTGTGCGGAAAGTATTTTTCACAAATTCTAGAAGATCTTTGTTTCTAGAAGTCGTATTTGTTGAAATCATAGTCCCCGCAAAATTTTCCACTAGTGAATTACAAAATCCGAATACTATTGTCTGGCACTACCACAGCAAATCATTGTTCACCAAGACAATTCCTCTTTTACTATTTCTATTATCCTAAATAAGACTAATTGGCCATTATGGTCTCCATTTATGGAGATGCGTATTAATACCCATAACAAAGGTGGTTATCTCACTGGAGAAGAGGTGAAACCGACACCGAAAAATCCTAATCTCGGAACATGAATCACCGAAAACAATAGAGTAAAATACTAGCATATTGATTCACTGATCTGATATTGATGCAACAATTTATTCACTGATCTGATATTGATGCAACAATTTATTCACCCCACAACAAAGGATATATAGTGGAAGACTGTATCAAAGAGCCTCTATGATTGGTCAGATGAGACATGTCTTTTTGAGTTGAAACAGAGATCATTTACCACCAATTAATATGGTCGACCTTTATTGATATACTATAATAAACTAGTCTTTACTTTTCAGGAAATTGATCACACGACTATGTCTCAATAAGGTACAATAGAAAGGATAATCGAACCATATTTAGTGATGGTTCAGTTCACATTTTTTTGAGTCAACTTGACTCTGAATTTGATCAGCTTCGTGGGGAGATTTTGCCAAAAGATCCTAATTGATTTGGAGAGTATGAATGCATATGTCCCCAGGGAGCGTCAACGACAACAAACAATGGGTGGCTTTCGTACAGTTTTTGAAATTTCAGTGATTCTGTCTAATCAAACTCAGCAAGAACCATTGCGTGCTTCCTCAAAAAGTCAGAACAAATTCAGGTAAAAGGTCTGATGGTCTTGTTTGTGTTAATTGTGGTGAAATAGGCCATTTGAAGGCACGAAAGTATGTTATGAAATCATTGGCCATCTTGAATGGTGGGACTTTTCCAAGAAACCTAGAAAAAAGATTGTAGGGAGGGCTATAGCATTGGGACCTGAAGAACAATCGCAGTCCACAACCAATGTTATGCAATAATTGGCTGCTTATGTGGTACTAGATATTTATGTAATGTGTTTATGTGGCAAGCTCATTAAGAATATTTATGTAATTAGTCGCTATGCATAGTTAGCAATTATCACAGTCTGGACACCCTTGTCATTATCTATAAAAAGGGGATCCTCGAGTATTAATTGTAACTTTTACCTCCTTAATATAACCTGCAGTTTCTCTCATCCCAAGACACTTTGTCTAATTGTCTTTTGCTTTTTCTCTCTGCAAATTTCACTTGCATCAAATGGTACCGTTTGTGGGAATCCGACACAAAAAGTTATTGTTTCTCTCTTATTTTTGGATAGTTTTGTTGGTTTTTCGATGAAACTCATTGTAGATCTTCAAATTCTAGCAAAATTCAATTGGCCAAAACTCAAGTCACAATCATTCTTACCAATTAGAAGCCTGAAAAATAAAAAGCCATGGTGGAGCAAGACGTGCAAAGAACAAGGAACTTGAAGGTGATAACAGGTACCTTCTCCTCTAGAGTACAGGTGAGGAGGAAGCCGGTATCTCTCTCGACAATCAGCAAAGACAGAACAATGTCCTGTAATATATCTCTGACCATTTCAAGTCTTCTAGAGCTTTTGTAGAGCAACGAGAAAATGGAACTCCATCCAGACAACAACATCAACCGGAAAAGCCATGAGTTAAACAACAGTACCCCAGTCACCACCGTGGCAAAATAACCTAAAAATACCATGAGCAACACAAACTTGAGGCATAAGATTATTTGCTCTCGGTCTTTTGACTGACTTAAGAATTTGAAACAGTGACTAGCTGACTAGATAGATTATCAAGAATTAGCCCAAAGAAGTCTAAATCAGTGGATTGAACAGGCCCTCTAGCTGTTTCTACACTCCCTCGAGGATCAGAGCCTTGAAAAAAAATATAGGAAAATTTGAAGAAAAAGACTTGATAACGTGTGCTTTTATTCTTTCTGAGGTGGACAAACTCATTAACCGTGTCAATTAAGATGGAGCCTCTACCATTGCAATTCAAACAGTCGGATTTAGATAAGTATAAAGGAGATTCTGATCCATCAAATCATATTTCACGTGTTGTGGCTGTGACGAATCTTTATGGGTATAGTGACACCACCAAGTGTGAGCTTTTTACCACAACACCCTGAGGTCCAGCTAAAAAATGGTTCCATGAGCTACCTATGAATTCGATGGCTATCTTCTATGATTTGGCAAAATCTTTTCTCAGTCACTTCCGGAGCAAATCAACCTTATAGAAGTATACCTCACACTTAGTGAACATCAGACAGAGGTTTGATGAATCATTGAGCTAGTACATGGACAGTTACAATGACAAGGCGGTGCAAATTAAAAATGCTGATGAAAAAAAATCATGATTGCTACTTTTTGTTGCAATGGTGTACTACCTGAGGCCTTAATGCATAACTGGCTAAGAAGATGTCCTCCATATTCTTAGAACTATTGGAAAGAACATCCGATCATATATGAGGAGAAGAGAACAACAGGACCACATGTGAACTCTATTAGTCAAAAAAAGGATAGAGATAAATTTGGTTTGGACCCCTTCTCATCCAAAAAGGCAAATGTCACAGAACGGTTAGGTTACCTTAACCGAAGATTGTTGGTGGATTGGGTGGTGTATCCAAACAATAATACTGCTAACCAACCACCACGAACAAAAATTCTGCCTAATACAAACTCACACCTCTAAATACTTCGAGAAGGAAAAATTATATCAGGTATAGCACACTGGAATCTTGGAATCCCTCTTCCGATGCAGAATGTTCCAAACCAAAGGGATAAGTCTAAATATTGTACTTTTTATGGTTAACATAGTCATGATACCAAGGTGTACAATCACCTCAAAATTGGAATTGAAAAAGCCATCAAAGATGGCCTAAGATGATCTTCCAGCAATTCATCTAATGGGCTGCTGCTGAATTCAAAAGGAATGATAATAATCAAGATAATAGATCCCTGCCTTGGCAATACCCTCCTTGTCTACAAAATCAACACAGAAATGATAATCGTCCTTAGGAGGATTCTTATACTAATATTGTCGGGGTGATAAATACTATTGCTAGAAGTCTGGCAACGGGAGACTCGATTAATGCAAGAAAGAAATATGCTAAATATGTCCTTGAGGACCAAGATAGGAAAAAGCGGTTGAGGCCCTTTATGAGCCTCGGTTATACATCTGATGACCTCATCCCTAACTGGATGCCCTATAATGACTCAATAGTGATACATATTCTGTGGCCGCTTATGAGATACACCGGATTTTCATTGATGTAGGCAGTTCGGCTAATATAATCTTCTGGGATGCTTGAAAAAAATGCATATTGATTCATTCCTTATTCAGTCTTTTAAGACCCCTTTGGTCGAATTTACACGGGACTCAGTTATTCTTGAGGGGCAAATTGTATTGCCTCTGACCCTGGGAACCCCACCAAAGCATCAAATGAAAATGACAAACTTCGTCATTGTTAAAAGGGATAGTTCCTATAACATGATTTTGGGCCAACCTATGCAATACACTTACAGGATCTTACCCTTAGTATTTCACATCGACATTAAATTTATGCTGAGAGATGGGTCAGAAAAATGGTAATCGGTAATCAATAGAAGGCTAGGCCTGTTATATGATGTCACTTAGATCTCAATCTCAAACAACGTTAGTGGCCAATAAAGCCTACCTGGAAACTTTTGATGCCGAACTATCCACCTCAGTTGCCCTCAAAATTGCCTTTATTGTTAGACATGAAAGGAAAAGGGAAGGCCAAAATTGAGTTAGAAGACGAAATCCCAATCGAAAAGATGGAACTTGACCCAAGTTTCCCTAATTGAAAAATCAAAATCTACGCCATTCTACCAGCCGAAATGAAGAGTCTACTCATCAGGCTTCTATGCGAGTATGAAGGATATTTTTTCTTGGACTGTGGAGGATATGCCATGCATTCCTCGGGAGATTATTCGGCACAAGTTGGGCATCAACCTGGCTCATAAACCAGTCAAGCAGAAGAAGTCTCTTGGATCCAAAGCATAGTGTAGTTATTAAGGTAGAGGTAGATAAGGTTCTTGCAGCCGATATTATTGGGGAAGTCTTGTATCCATTATGGCTACTTGAAACAAAGCCTGACTCTTCTTGGCGAATGTGACAAATTTTACTAATTTGAATAAAGCTTGTCTTAAGGACAGTTACCCTTTGCCTCGGATCGATACCGTACTCAATACTTTTGTAGGGTTTTTTATTTTGCACTTCTTAGACGCTTTCAAAGGATATCATAAAATTTATATAGCAAAGGAAGATGAAGAAAAGACCTTCTTCATTATTGACCAAGGCACTTATTATTATCTCACCATGCCCTTCAGACTCAAAATGCCAGGGCAACATATCAAAGACTGGTGAATAAGATGTTCAAGTAGTCTCTAATAGGTCAGAATATGGAGGTCTATGTAGACGACATGGTCATCAAAAGCAAGACCTATGAAGAGAGACAATTGAAAACCTAAGAGAAACATTTGATACTTTATAATCAATTCCGGTGAAGTTGAACCCCCAGAAGTGCACATTCGGGGTGCCCTCAAGAAATTTTTGGGTTTCATTGTGTCTCACTGAGACATCGAAGCGAACCCGGAGAAAGTCAAGGTAATTGTTGATATAACAGGAAGAATGACAGTTTTGAACCAATTTCTTTCTAAATCTGTTGAAAAAGGATTGCCATTTTATCAACTCATAAAAAAGGCGGATAACTTCCAATGGATTGACGAGGCAGAGAAAGCTTTTGATGGGTTGAAGGAGTATTTGGGAAATATAACAAAGCTTGTATCACTTCAAAAATATGAACCTTTATATTTGTATCTTTTATTTCTGACCTTGTTGTTAGCTCAATTCTTCTCAAGGAATCTGAGAATAGGAATTAGCTTCTTATATGAAATATTTCACAGACTAGGCAAAGTGCTTTAAGGATAGGAGAGAAATTACTCACTAATAGAAAAGACAGCCTTTGTTTTAATCACTTTGGCTCAAAAGTTGAGACCTTATTTTTAAGGGCACAAGATAATCATGTTAACTAATTTCTTTAAAAAATATCTTGACCAAGACGGATGTCTCCGAGAGGCTACTGAAGTGGTCTGTTGAGTTGTTTGAATTTGATATTGAATTCAGGTTAGACAACTATCAAAACTCAGGTTCTTTCGAACTTCATAGCTGAAAATTGTGGGACGAAAAAGTTAGAGCTAAAATATCACTAGAATCTGGCAAAGAAAATGAACTGAAAGAGGATCTAGTTCAGGAGTTTCGTATTGATAGGGCTTCATATGAATCCAGATTGAGTGCTGGGGTTATTATCTGAACTCTGCAAGGAGATTACTTCACTTATGCGCTAAGATTCGAATTCCAGGCGACGAATAACAAAGTTAAATATGAAGCACTTATATGCGGAATGATATAATTGGTTCATAAAATGAGAGCTCAAACTTTGAAAATTCACGATAACTCGCAAATCGTTGTCAATTAGAGCCACAGAAATTACGAGACACGAAGGGTGATCCTAAAGAAATATCTAGGCGAGGTAAGGAAATAGGAATCAGAGTTCAAGAAGATGGAGCTCATAGAAATACCTAAAGCCAAAAATACTCATGAGATGCATTATTAAAGTTGGTCTCGACAATATACTCTCACCTTACCAAAAAAATTCTTATGGAGGTTTAGAGCACGAGGTCTATTGATTCGGTTGAAAATGTTATGAACATTGATATGGACCTCGGCTGGATGGGGCCCATAATAAAGTATCTTAAAGTAACATGTTGCCAGAAAACCTGGTTGAAGATTAGCGCATTAAGTATCAGGCAACCAAATATGTGCTGGTTTGAGGTGTTCTTTATAAAAAGTCTTACCTGTACCTATTGCTTAGATGTTTTCGACAATTTGAAACTAAGTATATAATTAAAGAAATATCATGAAGGGATCTACGGCAGTCATGTGGGTCCAAGGACCTTAGTTCGAAAAGTATTACTTGCAAGATATTATTAGCCGACCTTATATTGCGATGTAGACGGCTGGTCTGGGTGTGTCATAAATGTCAGAAACATGCTCTAGTGCTTGGGAGACCCGTGTCGAACATGGTTCTAATTTAGAGTCCCTAACCATTTGCCCAATAGGGGATGGATCTACTTGGTCCTTTGCCTAAAGAAACTGGAAAAGTGGAATTTTTAATTATGGCAATAGATTACTTCATGAAGTGGATCGAAGTCAAACCTCTAGCCTCAATTTCTAGCAAATCTATTGAGAAATTCTTTTATAATAATTATGGAAGTGTGAGGAATGGAGGAATCAAAGTAGATTCCAAGCAGATTCAAAGAAAATTTGTAGGAATTTGCAGAAACTTGTAGGTATTTTTGGAAGTGAAAACTAGAAACTTTGTAGCAAGAAGCAGCAACAGTAGTAGGCATAAAGGAGCAATAGTGGTAGGAAGAAAGGATGAAGGAAGGCAAAAAGTGGTGTAAAATTCTAAGTAAGGGTATATGTATTAGGGTAAACAACGAAAGCAATGCTAATTGGGCCGGGTTAGCTAAGAAAAGTGTGTTTTGCCCAAATTTAGTAATAAAGAAAGGGAATTATTGAAGAAAATGGCAATAAATACGGGTGCAGGAAACGAGGTGATTTTTGACGGTTTCCTAGAAAAAGGTAATCATGAAGGGAGTTTGAAAAGATAAATAATCCAACTGTCAGGAATATTAAGGGGTTAACACTTGCAAGTTAAACAGACACTCGGCAGCACGATAAAGAGACCTTGGGGTCTGAAGGCGAAGGTTTAGAATGACTTAGACTTATTTAGTTCAACTTGGGCTTTAATTGCAGGTTATGCTGTGGAATCCGGGAGACTTGTGCCTCGATTTAAGAAAAGTTTAAAGAGGCTCGATAATTGAATAGGACTCTTAAAGGGAACTCTTAAGTGATTTGGGCTTCGGTAAGCTTGTTAAACACATGAAAGTGGGCCTCGCCTCATAATTTTCAACTTACCAAAGAAATTCATCCTGAAACAACTAAAAACTTTGGTTCGGACTATGCTTCCACGATTCAAGGACCTCCGGTGGGGTCTTCAAAATTCAAAGAAATCTAAGCTTCAACTCATAAGATTCATAAAAAGTGAGCTTAAGTTTGGAGATCTCACTTTAAGGCATCTAAGAGCTTCGATTCAGATCATAAATTCAAGACCTGGGAGTCAAGAATATGGACTTCGATGTCTTATGTCAGCTCAGCTTTGAGGCTATGCATAGCACCGAGCTTGTCAGTCCCAAAGGGCAACCTAAGAGGGGTGGGGGTGAATTAGGTTATTTCAAAAACAAACCTTTTGAAATGCTTAATAAGAAATGCAAACTTTATGCACCAAATAAAAACTTAAGCACAAATGAATACAATAGATATTCAACAATTTAAGCTTAAAGAACAAATTAGAAGATTGAGATTAAGAGTATAATCTCAAACCAAACTCCCAAGCTTCTCAAGCTTGGTGCTTACAACCACAAAGAGCTTCTTACAAGGCAACTACCAAGTTCTCAACTTGAAGTTTAGCCACTAAAAGTCTCTTCAAAGTAAGTGAGACAATAACCTCTTGTACACAAATGAGGATCACTCTTGCTCACACTAATTTCCTTTAGTTGAGCCAAGAGTTTTACACTTACAACCTCTCTTTGTTACAATTGTTATCTCTCCACTCTTACACTTGAATAACTCTTACACTTCTAAGCTCTATTCACAAAATTACCTACACTATTACAATACTTGTACCCACTATTTCTCCCAAATAGCTCAAGTATTACTTGTAATCAATGTAGAAGTCTCTATTGTTTAATTCAGGCTAAGGGGTATTTATAGTTGTCCAAAATCTGCTACTAACAACTTTTCAACGGCTATTTTCTGCTTGCTGGAAACTAGCCGTTGGACCTTTCGGACGGCCGATGCAGTAAGTATGCGTCCGAAAGAATCTAGCTGTTGGACCGTTCAGACGGCTGCTACTAAATCCTGCGTCCGACGTTGCGTCCGTTCTCTGAGGGTATTAGTTCGGACGTTCAAGGAAGTGTCCGAACCTGCGTCCGATCGAAGCAAAGTCTTCTGGAAATATGATCGGACGCTGTTCTTCGTCCGAGACTTGCTTCAAATTCTTTGTGTCGGACGATTACCATAGTTTGAAGCTCTGTCTTTCGGACAGTCATCAACGTCCGTAACTCCCTATTTTTCTGCACACTTGTTTTCAAACTGTTAGTACGATTTGGTCATCATCAAAACATGATTATCATAAGTGGGGTTCAACAGAGCTGAGGGGACTAATGATGATGCAATAATTGGCCGCTTATATTGCACTGGATATTTATGTAATATGCTTATATGACAAGATCATTAAGGGCATTTATGTAATTAGTCGTTATGCCTAGTTGGCAAATATCATGCTCTGGACACCCCTTGTCATCATGTATAAAAAAAAAGGGTCCTTAAGCAATCCTTAATTGTAACTTTTCCCTTATCAATGCAACTTGCAGTTTCTCTCATCCTAAGGTACTTTATCTAATTCTCTTTCGCTTTTCTCTCTGCAAATTTCACTCGCATCATTATCTATTAAGGTAGTGTTGGTAAAGCAACTGAAGTGTTGGCAAAGCAACTATGTTTTTTGCATCTTTGAATAATAATCCTTGAATAGTTTATACAACCAGTGTTTTTAAAACTAGAATTGACCGGTTAAATTGGGAACTAGACGTGGTCCTAGTCCGGTTGTATGTGAATCAACAACAAACCATTCAGAGCTAGTTAAAATGGTAAAAACCAGTTGAACTATGAAACAACAGTTTTGGTTTTCTTAAAAAATATAACACAGAAACACAAGCCTAACATCTAACTCAACTGCGCACCCCATGGTCCCAATCTTTTCTCATTTTTTTTGTCTTCTCATTTCTCTGTATTCTTCTCATCTTATCTCTCTTATCTACTAGCTCTTTTTTTTCATCATCTGATAATATGTTTACTTTAACAAAATTTCACCATAAATTAATAAAATCCCAACAATCCTTAAACAATAGGAAAATAACCAACTCATATATGTCTCTGTGCATTATTGAAAAGGTTCATATCATTTTGTTGTCCTTTTCTTATTCTTTTCGGATTGCAAAATAGTGGTAGTTGTTTTGGTGGTGGCTCTTGTTCTTCGATTTGGATTATGGATACGGAGTTGTGATGATTTTCATAGGCATTTGTGGTAGGAAAGTGAAATTTGGCACCTTTAATTATGGAAAGATCAGGGAGCTTTGGTGATTTATTGGCATTTGGTGATTTTGGGGAAGGAATTCAACCTCTCCTCTCTCTAGTTCCATGCCTCCTCATTGACCCTCAAATCCTATCATCCGAACCCACTAATGACATGTCATCACCGATCGGCCCATCGATCAGACTAGTCGGACCACTAGAATCAGGAATTGGTGACCTTACCTGTCCAATGGCCGAGTTAGGCTTGAAAACATTGAATAGATCGGCAATGCATCTGATCTTATAACAAGGAACTCTATTCAGTTATAATCTATTTATCCATCCTCCTAGTCCATAATTTTTATAGCAAATAGAAGTACCTCTCTTACTACTGGACAAGATCCTATCATTTTATCTGACATTCTTAACACTAGTTACACTAGTACCATCCCTTAAATATAATCTTTTGTCAGTTAGCCAAATAATTTATGCTCTTGCTTGCACCGTGACTTTTTGGTCATCCCTTTGTGCTTTTCAAGAAATTCTGACTTAGAAGATTTCTTGGTTATGGTGTTAGCGGGGCAAACTCTACTTCCTTGAAGTAATAAAACATGGGGGAGAGAGATTTAATTAGGCAAACCAAACTTCTATTGAAGACAAAACTTGAGCAACTATTTGATTATGGTATTGGCAATTATGACACCTCCCTTTTGCCTATATTAGGAAATTACAATTGCATTTGTTATCTGATACAAGTGATACATACTTTCATTGTGATATTTTTTAATTGTCTAGATAAGTCGCAAAGTTTCAAATTTACCAAGTTTGTATAAAGGTTCCAAACCTTCTGCAATTATTCATTATGATGTTTGGGGTACATCATAAGTACCATCTCTTTCTTTAAGTTTGTTACTTTGTAACTTTTATTGATGAATGCATTAGAGTGACTTGGGTATCTCTGATTCATTTAAAAAAAAAAAAAAAGTGATGCAAGTTTATCATTTTAGAAATTTTACAAAATGGTGAGTACTCAATACCAGAAGCAAGCTCGTGTTCTACAATTTAACAACAAAACCGAGTATATTAGTGCCTTTTTCACTGAGTTCTTAAGTTGATAAGGGATTAGACACCAATCCTCTTGAACCTATACTCCACAACAAAATAGATTAGCAGAAAGGAAGAATCAACAATTAATAAAAGTTGTTCGTGCATCCTTCTTTAGCATGAATATGCCCCAGCCAATTATATTGCGGAGAAATTGTGAAATCTATTGCTTATCTTATTAATAGGAATACCTTCTCAGGATTTCCAAAATTTCAAATTTCTCAACAAAAGATATAATCTTTACTTTCGATCCCCCGCCTCCCAAACTTTGAAGCACGAGTTTTTGGTTATATTGTATATGTCCATATCCCCAAACCTTTGCAAAATAAACTTGATTCTTGTGCAAAGATATATGTCTTTGTCGGTTATTTTGATTTTTAAAAATGCTATGGATGCAATGATTTGAATCTCGAAAGTTATATGTGACCTTAGATGCTTCTTTCGTGAATTAGAATCTTGTTATTTAAGGAGAGTATCAAGGGATTCTCTTCAAGGAGATGTAATAGAGAAGAGAATATGTTTATTGACTTAGAAGAAATAAATGAGTAATGTAGGAATTGTAGTCATGAATAAGAAAATGAGTTGATTGTTCTTCTAGTTGATTATTCTTCTAGAAAAAGAATCAGTTACACAAGAATTTTCAAAGATATCTGAGTTGCCCATGCCTATATTAACTGAAGGATCAACCTTGAATATTTCTCCTCAATGTAATCTCTGAACCCATGACAGATGAATTTGGTGAATCACAATATATAGCTCCTACATATCCACAGAGATCGAACAAGAGAGTTCTGAAAAACAACATGAACCTTGTGCTAAAGCCAATGTGATATCCGTAATTTTTTTATTTTTTTATTTATTTTATTGTTCTTAGATAAGTATTATTATTTCATGCTTAATCAAGTATAGAGTGTTAGGGGATAAGTGTACTTACTGTTATGTTTAATTAGACAGAAAGTCTTAAGGGATAACTATAATTGTATTACGACTAATCAGGTGGGAAGCCCTAAACATTATGGGATTAAAATATTACAAGAGTCATAAAGGAATAGACTAGTAGTAGTATTATATATATAATATAGTATATAAGATATTTTATTACGATACTTGAACTTCATAGAAAGGGAAAGCAAGAAAATTCCCTGTCATTTCAGGTTAGTTTCATCTAAATTATTTCTATATATTTTATATTATTTTTGTATAATCAAATTGATATTTTGTCTGAGTATATATATATTTATACACAGTTATGTATATGAATTATGTTTGGTTGAAAAAAAAAATAGTATCGTGTTTATAATCCGGAAACGTGAATATAGTATGAATATTGTAAATATTATATTTTTTTTCCTATTATGAACTGTTAATGAAACTTTTAAAATAATAATAATATTTTTGGGAGTAGATAGGCAAACGGATTAAGGTGATTGTAGTGGTTGTATAGCCATCTGTAAGGAGAGTTCTAGATGGATATAAAATCAGACCATGATTAGAACGGGATGAGGTGGTCGATGATGTCGCCGTCGATCGGGGAAAAGTTTCAGTCACCTCTTGATCGCTGACTGGAGAGGAATTGAGATTGGCCACGGTAGTCTGATTAGCATGGAAGGGATTAGGAAAAAAAAAAGGTTCTGTGTGGTTCACTAGGAGTTCAATCAGTAAGTTAAGTTTGGTCGACAAATCCTATGCAGAAAGGTTGATGAAATCATGGAGAAGAGCTGACTAGACAATGTACCAATTTTAGAAAAATTACAATATTAATCCCTCTGGTTATATAGAGATATAGTATGGCCCGAAATATTTTTCACCTACGTCAAATTAAGAACTTTCAATTTTTGTAAATGGTAATTTGACCTAGACATGATTATATGGTCATTAGTAGTCCCTACAATTAGCAGAATAGTCCCACAGCTTAGGAAAAAAATGACTAAGACCCGAAAGTTTTCTGGAAATTGCAGATTGACCCTTAAAACTTTAGTATAGCTAACAAATGACCCCTAAAGATATTTATAAGGTTCATGAAGGTTCCAGAAACTTGTTAAGATTACTAAATTACCCTCAGTTACTTTTGCACGTTATTTTTATGTCTTTAATGTTTCCTAAAAGTTATCAAAAGAATCCTAAATAATTTTTCTAAGTAGTTAAGAATTCTGAGAGGTTTCATTTAGGTTTAGTAAAGGCTTAAGATATAGTAAACTAAGATATTATACTTAGGATATATTAAAATAATTGGGTCAAGTTAAGAGTTAAATATGTAAGAAGGTTAAGTAAGAGAGTTAATTTTAAATATTTATAGACAATCAATAGTAAAACTGAGTAGTGAATTATAATTTTTTTAATATAGGTAATATTCAGACTAAGGATGAGCCAATACAAGGTGAACGTGTTTGATTTTATACTGAGGTATGAGGTGCTTACTTCTGTATTTTTGAAATTATTTTTTGAATATACATTTTTGAACTTGTTTTCGAGCTGTGCATGATTTCCAAATGTGTTTATGAATTATGTTTTTCTCAAGAAGTTACTTTATTAGAAAAATCTGGATGATGTATGGATATATGATTGTGTGACTTTGAAAGTATGGCAAGATTAATTATATGTATAGTTCTGAACATGTTTGGTATGTATGACATGTATGGGTAATAACAAGGATTTGTGGCTCCAAGAAAATATGAAATAGTCGGTAGGGATTATAATCCTGAATTAGAGTCAATAAAGACTTGACAGTAGAGTCATTAGGGACTTGGCAAAGATGTAGAGTCAAGAAAGACTTGGCAATACAAGAAGAACATCAATGGTCCCCGAAAACCCTTGTCATCCTTTTCTACTGAGGTTAACCACTAGGCTGAGTACTCAATAACCGATGGCTACTTGCTAGTTTTGACCCATTTAATTAAGTACATGTTCTCCATTATAAAAGTATGCACTTATAAGAAAGTTCATGTTATGAAGAACTGTTACATGTCATTGATGAATATGCAAGTATATGAATATTCTATGGTACATGTTCTGCAAAAGGAAAATTATTTTGATAAGAGCATGTGCATGTGATGGTATGTTGTGTATGTTTGGATTATTATATGTAACTGCATGATCCAGCGGAAGTGAGTATTATCTACTGGGTGACTTGTCGTTCACTCCTTGTATTTATATTTTTGTACCAAAGACAAGTACCAGTACATTTTAGTGGATGATGAGGACTAAGCATACGAGGATAAGGAGAGAAATTAAGGTGGTAGCTATACGAGGAATGCCCAGTGGAAATATTATAAATAAGTGAGCCTGCGTGCTCTAAACAATAGTTATCTATTTTCGTATTTTGGTTGGTTATATTAGTTTCTGCACTTTACCTTATTTTTGTGAAAGGATATTTGTTGCTATATTGAATAAATTTAAGGACATATTAGTACTTTATTTGAACCCTATATTCATGGGGTTACTCGTGAGTACGGCGGATGGCACGTGCCTGGCCTGTGCAGGTCAAGGGCGTGACATTTTTAGTGGTATCAGAGCTTAGGATTGAATTCAAACATTTTGAGGCCTTAGTTAATATCATGAAGAGAATATATATATGTGTGTGTGTGTGTGTGTGTATACGGCAGTATTTTGTATCAAGCCATATATATTATATTATTATTGTTTTAATAGAATTAATGATTTGAGTGTAGGCCGTGGCAAATCAAAATAATGGGGGTCCCTATGTGGTGTTAAACCCGACAATCAAAATCCTTAGGAAGGAGAAAGAAGCAACTGAACGAGTGGTGTAACAAGAAATTGTTAGACCGTATCATGGAGGAAAAGCAACGCCCACAATGGTATTGGAATGATTGGGATAAAGAGTGTGTGACCTGGAGAAAAATGATCAAAGAACAAGAGGAAGAAATCAAGGAATTTAAGAGGCAAAGGGGCATCGCAGAGGTGAAGAATGAATTTGGAAAAAGATTAAAAGGAGTAAATAACCGTTTGACCCAAATAGAGGGACCTTTTTGTTGTGCTGGAGTGAATGGATCCTCAAGCTCTTGCAGTGGAACCTAATCCTAAGAAAAATTTGGAAGATGACCCTGAGGAAAATTTGGGAGATGATTTAGAAGTTGACCCTATGATAGATATTGAAGACAATCCGGAGGAAGACCCCAATGAGAAATGGTAGAAGATAGTAATTGGCAACTTTAGGATGTTATGTTAAATTTAGAATAGTTAAGGAGTTAGGATTATTTGTTTTAAATTTTATTTTAGGCTAATGTTAGGAATTATTCTCTTTAATTAGTCTAAGGTTGGCAGTGAGATTGATTGCCAAGACGTTATTTAGCTGGTAGAATTTTTTTTTAGTAAGTAAGATCTATGTTAAACTTATTTCAATAAATGATGAAGTAGCCTATTTCATTTTATCAAAGAATTGCGACTTAATTTTTTTTATATACCATGTTTTCTTTACCTTATTATTTTTTGAGTACAAGTAAATGAATGAAAATAATAACAATAATAACTATAACAATAATTATTATGATAATAACAATGATATTAATAATATTTACCCTTGATTATTGACATAGGAAATGGCACCACAAACAAGATCTAGAAATGGCGACACTAATGGTACCACAAAAAATACTACGAATACTGAGAACACTCCCGGAGGTAGTGGGTTAGGTAGCGCAAATCGTGAGCCAAGAATGGATAGTAACTCGGCCCCAGTCATTGTACCTACTGAATTCATTACTATTGTAACCATGATAGTACAAGCAGTACATGAGTAAAACCAAGACCCAACCCGAGTACCGCACATTTTTCATAGGCCTAGGCACTACGCAAAGACAGAACGATATACATGTCTATTATGAGTGCATGAAAAAGGTGCGTGTGCCTACCTTCAATGGACAACCAAACCCTAAGCAAGCTGAAAAATGGCTAGGAGAAGTAGAAAATAACTTCAAGTTGTTACAAGTTCTAGAGGAGAGGAAGAATGAGATTATCCAACCTTTTTTGGTAGGTAATGCCGATAAGTGGTGGACAACGGTCCAAATGGTCACACCACCACCACTCACTTGGGAAAAATTTAAGGCGGTATTTTTGAAGTTTTCTTTCCTACAGCAGTTCGACTATAAAGGATTGAAAAATTTGAGTCTATTAAGCAAACCCCTGAAATGTCAGTTATAGAGTATACTAAAAAGTTTACCACATTAGGGAGGTTTGTACCTGATACAATGGCCAATGAAGAACTTAAAATGGTGAAATTCACTAAGGGACTCACTAGCCGAATGTGAACTAGGATTTCGAGTGCTAACACGCCTACTTTTGATTACGACCTATTTAATGCATGTATAAGGGTTGAAACTGATATTAAGAGGATTGATGAAGAGAACAAAGGCAAGAGGCCCTGACAAGAGGAAGTAGTACGACTTCCAAGCATCAATATGGGTGGTAAAATGATGAGGATGGTTAAAAAGAGACGAGGAGCCCAACCACCACAAGGGATGGAGGAAACAAGGACAAGCCTGAATATGCCATAGGTGCCATGGGGGTGAATGTCAACTCAAAATGGGAGCGTGCTTCTTGTATGGACAACCAGGTCACCGTTTAAAAGAGTGCCCTAACAGTAAGTACCTACGAGGAAAGGTGGATAAACCAGTGGAACCGAAACCTAAGGCCAATGCTAAGGTGCATGGAATGACAGAGTACGAGGCAGAAGGTTTAGAGGATGTGGTGACAAGTACGCTACTAGTAAATTCCACACCTGCTTATATTTGTTTGATTGTGGCGCAAGTCATTCATTTGTTGCTAAGAAGTTTGTGAATACATTGTGCCACCCAACCTGAATGGTTGAAAGATCCCTACCCAGTGTTGGCTCTAGGAGAAAGAATTTTAGTTTCCCATAAAAGGTTTAATAATTGTGTAGTAGAAGTAGAAGGCAGAGAAACTAAGGCAAACTTAGTCTAGATAAACATGAGTGGATTTGACGTGATATTAGGATCGACTGGCTAGCTAGAAATTTTGCCCAAGTGGATTGTAGAAGAAAATGGTGGTTTTCTCAGATCCTCATAAAGGATAATTAATTTACTAAGGTAATATAGAAAAGCAGAAGTATAAAATACCAATAATTTCAGCCATACAAGCTTATAAAGCTCTTAGGAAAGGGTGCATTAGTTACTTGGCTCATGTAGTGGATGTGACTAAAGAGGTGATAACACTAGAAAATATTCCAATAGTGAAGGAGTTTCCTGATATGTTTCCTGAAGAGTTGCCAGGGTTACCCCCAGATCAAGAGATTGAATTTGAGATAAAATTAGTACCCGATGCTGAACCAATTTCCACTGCATAGGCACCATATAGGATGGCTCCTGTGAAATTGAAAGAATTAAAGGAAAAGCTCCAAGAATTGATGGATAAGAAGTTCATTAGACCGAGTGTCTCACCATGGGATGCACCGGTCATTGTTGTTAAAAAGAAGGATGATAGTCTTAGGTTGTGTATCGATTATCGTGAATTAAACAAGATTACCATCAAGAATAGATACCCTTCACAAAGGATAGATGATCTATTTGACCAGTTAAAGGGTGCTAAAGTATGTTCAAATATAGATTTGAGATCTGGATATCATCAACAGAAGATCAAGGAGGAAGATGTACGAAAGACTGCGTTTAGGACGAGATATGGACACTATGAATTTTTAGTGATGCCCTTTGGATTAACGAATGCGCCGGCTGCCATTATGGACCTAATGAACCAAGTGTTCAAATCACAATTAGATCAGTCAGTTGTGGTATTTATTGATGATATTTGGGTTTACTCTCCCAATGAGGAGACCCACACTGAGCACTTAATAAATAATTTGAGAAGTATTGGAAATCTTAAGAAAAGAAAAGTTGTATGCTAAACTCAGCAAGTGTGAGTTCTGGCTTAAGAGTGTGACGTTTTTTGGTCACGTGGTCTCGGAACAAGGAGTTTCTGTAAACCCAAAGAAGATTGAAGCTATAGTGGATTGGCCATGACCGAAGAATGTAACCGAAAGTACATGTTCTCCGTTATAAAAGTGTGCACTTATAAGAAAGTTCATGTTATGAAAAATTGTTACATGTCATTGATGAATGCGCAAGTATACGAATATTCTATGTTTCATGTTTTGCAAATGGAAAATTATTTTGATAAGAGAATGTGTGTGTGATCTTATGTTGTGTATGTTTGAATTATTATATGTAAGAACATGATCCAGCGAAAGTGAGTATTATCTACTGGGCGACTTGTCGCTCACTCCATGTATTTTATATTTTTGTACAAAAGACAAGTACGAGTACGTTTTAGTGAAAGATGGGGACTAAGCATACGAGGACGAGGAGAGCTGAAATTAAGGTAGTAGCTATACTAGGAATGCCCGTAGAAATATTATAAATAAGTGAGTTTACGTACTCCAAACAATAATTATCTATTTATGTATTTTGGTTGGTTATATTAGTTACCGCACTTTATCTTATTTTTGTGAAACGATATTTGTTGCTATGTTGAATAAATTTAAAGATATATTAGTAATTTATTTGAGATTTGTATTTATAGGGTTACTTATGAGTACAGCGGATGACACGTGTCTGACATTGCATGTCAGGAGCGTGACAGCCAAGGCTAAATACCCAATTAGTGACTATTTGTGCTCCCGCATATATTTGAATCTTATGCAATAACAGTTAACCAACTAACCAATGTATCCATTCTTAGAATATTTTAGAATTACAAATCAGCTACTTACAGGCATAGAATCCTGAACAACATGATCCCACTAAACAAGTAGAAATTGATCGCCATTTCATTTATTGCAAAATCTTGATAATAAAATTATACACTTTGCATTTGTGATACAATCAATGTGAAACTCAGTAAGTTGATATATTAATCAAAGTAGTTTCAGGAAATGTATTTCAAAATACAATTGATAAGTTGGACATGTTAGATATCTTTGCACCAACTTGAAGGGAGTATTAGCATATGTATTCAGGAAATAAAATATTTGATTGATTCATGCATTTTAAGAAGAAAATATTAGATCGACTAATTTATGTATTTCAGGAAGTAAATATTAGATTGATTTGTTGTGTGGGTTCATTGTATTATATAATTACTTAAATAGGGTCTAGCTTCATTAGATATGCGTAGATTAATTATATAGGTTCATTGTATTTGTATCACTTATAAATAAAGACTATTGTGGCAATAAAATGTACAAAGAATCCTCCCACTCTATGTATCATTCTTACAATCTATTTATAAATTTGTTTACATGCTAGATATATATTGAAATATGTATCCTATTATTATCATAACTTTACAAGTATACATAATGCAGAGAGTAATAATTATTTAAAAGTATTCCAACAGAAGAGCAAACTGAGTCCATTACTTTTACAGTTGACTTGTTGAAATTGAAAGCCATTAATCAGTTGTTCTAGCTAAAAGTCCCTAAACATTTTCAAAAAAGTCATATGCAGACCTCAAGGTTTTGAAAAGTCTTGCTACTTGTTCAAACTTCTTTCAGTGGCTCCATATTGGAATCAAAATGTTTTTTTTTTCCCCTTAATTTTGTTCCAACTAGCGTTTATTTACGCAAACAAATTATTCTACAGCACATTCTAGCAGCAAAAAAAAAAAAGAAAATTCTAAACACATTTATTCGATCAATTTGAAGGAAAAAATAGTATATGATAATTTGTACCCAAATAGGAACTCGAAGTACCAAAGATAAAGAACTAGAAGCACAATCTACCCGATGTTTGTTTATTCCCATTATAACTTATAATAATCTACTTTATTTATTGCATTGACATTTTTGAAAGCTATGCGGTAATTTTATTTTCAGCTCCTGAAATATATTTTCATTCCTAAAACTTCACAATCCAAATTTTGCAATGACATAATTATGGAAAATTGTAAAATATCGTTGTAAAAATTATATTCAAATACTTTGAATATTTATATAATACAAATATTATATATTTTGAAAATTATACTTCACAATATAAGTTTTTAAAGTTAAAATATGGTTTCAACAATTACCCACTAATTATATTAAACGTCTACGGCCGACCGAAGTCTAATCAAAGTAATAAATCTCAAAGGGCAATGATAACGCCACAGCATACATCTTATTGCCACAGCAATTTGATGTCAAAATCACCAAACTATCCCTGTACCCTAATTCTCTTCATTAATGACCAGGTCATTTTTGGTAATTTTGCTGAAAATTTGCTGTGGCAATAAGGTTTTTGCTGTGGCATTATGATTGGCCAATCTCAAATCTCAGTTGATATTCACCGCGAGTGAGTTGACCTTTCATTGAGTATTGGCATTTCATGTAATAAATTGACGAAGTCAATCAACAAATAAAAGAATCTAGAAAAAAAAAAGGCTGTCAATACTAAAGTAATAATTAAGTAATTAATATAAAAGTGATTTTAGAAATTATTTTTTTTATTCGCCCAATAAGTAATAGAAAATATTTACACAGATTCAATTTTTGATCTCATCTGTAGACTTTGCTATTAAGATTAAATCTTATAAAATCTTGTTTACATCAGCTGATGTCATAGATTCCATAATATTTAATTTACACTACAAAATATATAAGTAGAGTTAAAAATTAAATCTATATAAGTATTTCCCATACGTAATTACCTAGTCTTCCTTTTCCGAACCTATTGTGAATTTTTTATTAGTCAGGAGGTGGAATACGTCACTTCCTGCAAATTTTTATTGTGGCTTAAGAAACATTCAGGACGGTTTGGATTACGTCAATGGAATTAATAAGTCACATAAGGTATTTTGATGGAATATGGGGATGATGAATTCCGATAATGATTTTCAATCACACATTCAATATTATTTTCTGTCATAGATTGAATTGTCAAAATAATTTCATTAAAATTACTCTATAAAATTTTGATAATCATTAAATAATGTGACAGAAAATGACACAAAATATAAAATAAAAAATCCTGTACCGATGAATTCCCTCTATCATTCTGTTTGATCAAAACATAAAACAAGAATTATTCGTCATATTGACAGTTCAATTCGAGGTGACAAAATATTTAAATAGATCTGATTTTTTATTTTATTTGTAAATTTTGTAGTGTGGATTAAATATTATGGAATGTATGACATAAGTTGATGTAAGTAAGATTTTATAAGATTTAATATTGACAACAGGGTTTACAGGTAAGGTCAAAAACCGGATCTATGGTAGTATTTTCCTAAGGGAAAATAATTTTATTAGTTCCTCACATTTTACATTTATATTTTTTTAGTCTTTTAAATTTAAAATCATTTATTTTAGTCCCTCACAAATTCAAAATGTACCATTTGGTCCCTCGATATAATTATTAGCATATTTTGGTTTTAATTTGATTCACATGTGTATCGAATCTTACATTTTTCATGGACAAAATTGACAACATACAAATTTTAAATATAAAACGACAATACCTAAAACTTCCATCACCACCGCCCCAAAATTCTCACCTACCATCACCACCCTTATTCCCCTTCTTCGTGGCTTTTCCTCCTCCAACTCTATTCCAACAGCTCTACTCCTCTTCTTTTGAGAATAATTGATTATTTAAGGTTGTGTATTATTAATTTTACACTTGAATATATTATATTTTATACGTATGTGAGTATTTTAAGACAAAAATATCCGTAATTAGGTCGAGAGACCAAAATAGTGCGTTTTTAATCTGTAAGAGACTAAAATACATCACTTTAAATATGAAGGATTAAAAAAGTATAAATATGAAATATAAGGGACTATTAAGGTCATTTTCCCTAATTGTAATCCAGCTTAGTCTTGCTAAAGTGGAGATAAAGAATTAGAACCGAACTTCCTAAATTAGATTTCTTTCTGTTATTACTTCAGAATATAAAGGATTATTTATGACCATTGATTTTTGACACTCCTAATCAAGGTTCAGGCACTCCAAAATAGGTAAATAAAATTTGCATGAGTGGAGTATCTCAAACTTATTTTAAAGTGTCAAAATTATTTATCTTATTTATTATAATTAATATTACTATTTCCCTTTCCCTAAAAAAGATTTGGAATTTGAAATATGAACTTTACATGATTGTCATATTATGAAGAAAAGAAAAAGATCAATCTAATGCCTAATTTTTAACGTATTGACTAGTTTAGTCTCTTATTTATTTATAAAGACTAATTTAGTCTTTTATCATTTTTTAAAAAAAAATTAATCAATCTGAAATTTATGACAAAAATTATGAATAATGTAACGGAATCGTTAATAACACATATATTACCGGTTAACGGCCTCAATTTACTCCGTTAATTTGTCAATGGTTCGAATTCTATCATAGGTTTTAGATTAATGAACCTTTTTAAAGATGAGGGACCAATAATCGTGTTGTAATTAATGTAATAGATAAAAAATTAAATTGATCGATACCTTAAAGAATGAATGAAATTATTCTTTTCCTTTAGAAGAATTTCAATCATTTTCACTTTCACTGTCTATATCTCTGATGTTTGATATGACATATTGTAGGATTATTGTGTCATTTGTGCCCCCAAGTTAATGCTTTAGCCTGCAATGCTACCAGCTTAATTTTTAAGACTATTAGATACTTCAGGTTAATTGAATTATTTACGTTACCTTCTTAAACTGTTACATCAAGAATTTTAGTGCTAATTGACAAATAATGCCTTAATGACATTAATTTGAGGACAAGAAAATTGGGTGTTACCTCTTAACGTTGGTGGACTTTAAAGTGGCAAGGTCTGAACAGTATTAGCTGTAACGTTGTTGTATTATATTGTTGGTAATAGACCATGAAAATCACGTACAAAGACACAAAGCAAAGCATTATTTTATTAAACATAAAGCTTTGCTGAAAATCTCGTCGTAACTCAGTAAGTATTCATTGTAAGGGTTAATTTCAGCAAACGCCAATGAATCTTACACCATTCCCACTTTGTCCCCTTCAACCAAAAAAAGGCTCTTTTAACAGTAAAATATTTTTCCTTCTATCACCATTTATATGAAGAATAAAAAGACCACAATACTCATAAATAAGTTTGAGGTGTGAAGAAAAATTTTAAATGTGATTTTATACTTAGACACATCTAAAAATTATGAAACTTTTATAGAAAATTATTAATATAAAAGGAGACTACTGAAAACTTTTCATTGAGAATTTCATACATGAAAGCTGCTTTGGAAAGCGTTCCATTAGTGCAAAGAATATTGAAAATTGAAATAAGTACATGATAACCCTAAAATATTAGGGTTATTCATTGTTCTTTTTCGTATGATTTTTGCGCTAGTTTCGACGTATTTAGAGCTTATGTGGTTTTTTTCGTCCATTTCTATTTCTATGTATTAATATATACTTAATATAGTGTTTTAATTAGTTATTTATTTAATGTTATTTAACTTATATTTAGGTATTTATGTGTTTAGTGTTGTGTTTAGATTGTTTATCTAATTTTTCCCAAAATTAGAGTTTATGTACGTTCTTGTTTGTCTTTTGTTTCTAGCTTTTTTGTGAGTATTTATGCGTTATTTTAGTGTTATATTATAGATATTAATGTATGTTTTTATTTTATGGTTGTGTAGAAAAAACAACGCATTAATCGGACATCGTATGGAGATTTTAAAAGGAAAACAGTGAAACCGTGCAACCTGGTATAGAAGGAGCTCATTGGGCAGAAGGGAACCTCGCTGCAGCGAGGTCCCCTAGGTAAAAGACCCTCGCTACAGTGAGGGTATGAGCTAGTGTCAAGCTACTACACGACTTTGATGTTTTCTACGGCTTCAAGTATTCGTTTTAGATCCGTTTTAATACCTTTCGAAACTTATTTAGAGTCCTATGCATTGTAATTCTTAAAACCTATATATAAGGGTCTCTAGGATAAAACACTTTCAAAAATACGTCCTCTTTCAGTCTCCTTTTGGGGCTGCCAGATTAGATTAGGGCTTTCTTTATTTTTAAAAAAAAGTTGAATAAGAGGTTCAAGATTGATAACTTTGGGCCAAGAACTTATGATTCTTCATTAGATAAGTATTCTTAAACCTTCTCAAAACTTTTTTGTGTTATTTAATTCTTGTTTTATGGTTCTTTTATCGTTTAATGCTTTCTATGGTTTACATAATTTTTCTTGCATTCAAATCTAATGCTTTCTTTAATTGCTTTTGTAGAATAATGGACTAGAGTAGTTTACTTGCTTTTGTAGATTAATTATAGTTTTATTCCTTAGATTAATTTTAGTAAATCATTTTTATAATGGTTTTTTCAAATAACGTTTGAGTAACTGGTACTTGTTAAACCAATCTCTGTAGGTTCGGCCCCTACTTTTGCTATATATTATTGATCCCGTACACTTGTCGTACATAATCTAATTAATAGTTAGATTAGGAGATTATATAGTTTCACAATTAGATATTTTGTGTATCAAGTTTTTGGCGTCGTTGTAAGAGATTGGGTCTTTAGCAATATCAGTATAATTTGGCAAGAATACTACTTTAAAGTGTAAATTGTGTTTTAGTTTTATTGTGTGTTCTTAAATTTTTTTTTTTTTTAAAAAAAAGCAAAAAGATTTTTTCTTTATATGGTTTGTGTCTCTTTTATTGAAAAATTCAAAAATATGTTCTCTTTTATGCGGATAGTTCAGGCTAGCTACTATCACTATTCTTTCTTTACACCTATAGAGCCTTTATATGAACAAAGAAAGCCCCAATATGACTGTGACTACACTCAACCATCACCAACCGAAGGAGAAAAGAATTCAAGGTTGGAGACGATGACGATGACGATGACGATGACGATGACGATGACTGCCATGGAGAAATCAAATAGTTGTCTACAATACATTCAAACTCAACTTGATGAAATAGCACAAATGATGGTAGGTACTACTCAAGATACTCACATGATTGATTCCAATCAAACACAGAAGAATGGTGTGGTGAAGTCAAGTAATGTTCACCTACACTTATGGATGAATGTAAGTTTGGGGAGTATGGCTATCAGGTAAGATCGTTTGTGTTGGTTGATGGTGAAGATGCTCTATCCAACAATGAAGAACATAGTGGAGCAAGTTTCACATCAACCGGGTCACTATACGGTTTGTGAGAGAGTTCACCAACCCAAAAAGACCAAGAGAATGACAAGCCAAGATTAGAGAGTATAATGATGACTTTTATAGAGTATCAAGCCAACCCCATGAAGAGATTAGAAGACCAATTTGTTGAGTTTCCAAGAATGGTGTGTAGCGAAAACCGAAGGACTCTAACACTGCCACCAAGTGAGCAAAATGGACACTTTAAAGACCAAGATGAGATGGTTGAATCATTGATCATGTGCACAAAGAAGAACCACAAGAATGCTTTAATTCTCCGACCATCGCATACAAGGAAGTGCCCTATAGAGTATGCATGGTGATGAAGAGCTTACTCATGTGGTAAAAGAAGAAGAAGGAAACCTTCTAGAAAGAGTTAGGGAGAAGACAATGAATACATATCCCGGAGTTTCGTTTGTCCTTAGGAACTTCAGATGTGCTATGCAACGCAGATAGCTGAGCAAAGACTACAACATTCTCAGTAAGCCTCCTTAACCTTAGTAGTTAAGTGTTTCTTGTAAATTTGCTTTTATTTATGCTTCATTTTATTATATTTCATTAATTTAAGAATCCAATGGAGTAATAAAAGTTTAAAACATCGTGATGCATTTTTATTGTCAACTACTTTTGTTTATGCTTGGATAATGTGTTTTTGGCTAAAGATAAATTAGTCTAAGTTAGTTAGTGATGATTAGATTATATACTTACTTGATGAATTGTGTTATCATGAAATTCTCAATTGAACTTGAATTTGGTTCTTACTACTAGATTATGGAACTTCTAGTCTTTGATACATTATCTTTGCTAGTTGAGTAGTTTAATGAGTTTAACAATTAGTATTATATGAATACTTTTTATAGATTTGGATTATTCTTGATTGTTGAGCATATTTTAAGGTTAATTAATGTTGCTAAGCTAAGTTGGAGAAATGAATTAGGAACATAAATGACCTTCATATTGTTTTAAACCATGTTACACCTATGTTTTATTTTCAGTTGTTATAGCCCGTGAAATCCCAATAATCCCTACTTAACATGACCAAGTTTGTTGAAAAACGAAAAGCAATTTCTGGGACTCATGCTTTTTTATTGAAGCTTGTATTTATATAATTAATTTAAAATTACTCATTGCTTAGTAGTTTTTGTAGTGCATTATTGACAAATTTCATGATTAGAAGTGAAACCAGGTTTTAAAGTTGAAATTTGTTTATTCAATGGTATTCATATTTACTTGTATGGATTTTATTCCCCATATATTAGAGCTTTTTGGTTATTCAAGTATAGTCATAAGTGGTTCACTAGGGTTATCTTTTGAAAAAAGAAAAAGAAAAAAAATTCAGAAAATTTTTCCAAAAATCCAAAAATATTTTTTTTTCTTTTAGTGTTTTAGTATTAGAGAGTTTCAGCTTGAGGATCTGACTGTTTACTACAGTATACTACTTGCCTATCAAACAAACTGATTTATTTATTTCTTTTTATCTTTAGATTCACATTGTAAGGAAGCAAAGGACAAAGAGGACACGCAAACAATTTATCTTATACGCATGAAATGGTATGTTGTATTTTAGAAAATGGCTTCTATTTGTATACTTAGTAGGAGATTTAACTTGAGCAAATGTTAATCTCAATTACTGATGTTTTTCATTAAATATTCAGTTCAATATAAGCAAAGTTATGATTGATAATATTCACCTCTATTGCAGGAGAATGAGATGTAATAGATACAAATTGGATGCCAGAAATTCATGGAGATTTTTGGAAGTTGTACATGAAAGCCAAGCATCAAATATATTTTTGGAAGTTTGCTGCTTGCTATCAATTACTGATGTTTTTGGATGCTAGATGTATTTGTTTTATATATGAAGAGAAGTATTAGTTTAACTGAAGAACAACTTAATACTATTTTCTTTTGTAAGATTATATGTGATTGAGGCTCAAGGCGTGTACTTTGGAACTATGGCATTTTATGCTTAATATATTGACCATTACTATATCTTAGTGTTATTGTTGTGCTGCAAAAGAAGTGCACGACCACATTTACCGCATTTAATTAGGTTAAAAATAATGGAACTGCATTTATCTCACTAAATTAGGTTGAAAGTGTGCCGCAACTACATTTGCCTCACTAAATTAAGTTGAAAATGTGCCGCAAATGAAGTGCCGCAACTACGTTTGCCTTGCTAACTTAGGTTGAAAACGTGCCTTCAAAAATAAAATGGTGCTACAAATACCTGCGGCATAACCTAAAAAAGTGTCAATTTCTTTTGTGACGACTGCATTGGTGACAAAAAAGTATTGTGCCACAAAGTAACGCAAAAGCCTTTTTACGACAGATTTTTGACTTTTTATAGACGTATTTCATGTATCGCAAATAGGCCGTAGTTGTTTTGCCAATCCGTTCGCGCTGATAAGAAAGTCTCTAATAAAAAGTCTTGCATTCTTGTAATCTTATGCTTAAATCAACAACATGATGCCCTTCTGTATACATGGAGCGAAAGTGTAAATGGAGGATGCAGGCTGTCGATAAAACAGTGATGCACTTGAAGTTCAATTAATGAAAAGATAAAGGGAAAGACTTGCTGCCTTACTTGTCATGTAGAGCAAGGAGGGAAGAAATCGTCCTTGTGGAATTAAAGAGTGGTGCTATCCATTTGAATTGCCATTGTTTCAAGTAACAAAAATCGACTTTGGCAGCCTACTTTCAAGTAGGAGTCGACAGAACACCGAGTGCTGCCGCTATCCTCTATGATGTTATGCTCTAAGACAATTAGACAATTTCAAAGTTGAAGTTTCTTGTTTTTAATGATAAAGATCGAATCAAGTGAACCCGAGTTCTCGGCCTGATTAAGGAAATGAATTATAATTCTAACACGGGTGAATGGAAAGACATTGATAGTGTGCGTATCTCCAAACTGAGGGCCTATAGGAAGAGTTGGCATCAAATCTTGAACGAACTCAAAATGAAGATCAATTTGAATGTTTTAATTTGGAAATGAATGTTGTGAAAATCACGTTGATAGGATGTTAGATTTGAAAAGGAAAAAAAAAAAATTGCATGAGGTTAGCTACTTGTTATGACATCCAACAATTGATTTTGTTTCCAAGTATACATCAGAAAAGAAATTGCAGCCGTCGTGAATTCATTTTCGTGCTTCACGTTCTTGAATCAATACGTAATTGGCAAGGAAAAGACGACTTGGAGGTGGCATGCATGCACTTGAATAGTTGTTTTGGCAGCCAAGGTTATTTTCTCAAGTCAACAAATTAAAGCCAGCAATCTTGGAAATTCTTTCCTTGCGTCATTTCACAATCACTACAATACAAGAAAATGAATATTTTATACAAGCCACAAGCACTAAGATTTTTCTATCGTTTTGGAGAAAAAAAAAAAAAAAAAAATTACAAGCCATAAGCCCCGCGAGAGAAATCGTCTTGATTAGCTTACTCCTGAACTGGAAACTTCGCAAAGTTTCAATATTAAATGTTTCCTACACATATGGAGCTAATTAGTATTCTGAATTTCGTATGCATAAACATCTGATGCATTAGTTCATGGATCTAGCGTGCGCGGCACGAATTAAAAAAAAAAAAAAATTGTTTCAATGACAATGGGACTTCAAGCCTTACATTCATGTACAAACAAGCATGTATTGAACTCAAATTTTGAAGGGAGATATTTGTAGACTTTAAAAAAAACAATTAATTGAGACTATAACAAACTAATCATAGTTAATTTTAGACTCGACAGAATAGAAACTTGACTTTAATGTTTCAAAACTAGTCCAATAAAAATAACTAGTTAAATTCATGTCTTTCAAAATGGATCGAACATACAAATTGAACCCATCAGGAATTTTCAACCTAACAAGCTAGATTCTGTTCTAGAATCAATCAACTAAGGATAAAATCTCTTTAATTGAGAAAATCAAGGAATTTGATTAGTCTAATTAAGGGAATTAATTTACCCTTCAATTAAGCTAAGTAATTGTCTTTCCTAAAATAAACTCTCACCCCTGGCCTATAAATAAGAGGCCATAGTCATTGAGAAGGAAGAGGAACTTCCAGCAGGTCGAACTTCTGAGAACTAGAGAAGCACTTCAAGCAACTCAACACTACGAATGACAAGACTTCTACAATGTAGAAGATCAACAAGTACGACAAGTAAAGGTGCCGCATCTTCTACATCAAAAACAAGTCAACCTCTTCAACGACTCTTTAACCGGGGTCAAGCTTCAAGCCCTCGAGAGAAGAACAACTAAGCGCACTAGCGCTTTAGAGACAAGATTTAAAAAACATGGGTTATCATCAAGTACAAGTAACAAAGTGCCACATCTTCCATGACAATCAAAGTTTGTGTTTTTGTCAACACTCTTTTCATTTGAGACAGAGGGATCAAGGTTCAAGCTCTCGGTGTGCACATCCTCCATCGATTTCGTCCACAAGAAATTGAAACAATTTAGCGGTTCGACTTCGAGCCTATCGTGGCCCTCAAATTGTTGTCAATACATTGACGCTTCACGATCAAAACTATCTTGGCCTTGGATCATCATCAAATTTAGAGTTCAAATTAGAGGAATGACAATCAAAAGTTGTGTCCTTCATCAGCTCCATTTCAACCAAGATTAAACTTCACGCCCTCGGTTTCAACTACTGCTCTCCATCGCTTGCATAAGAGAATTGAAGGGCACCATCAACAATTCAAGATCAAATTCACAAACTCTGTCTTTGGATCATCACCAAATACGGAGATAAAATCAAAGGGTTTACACCTTATAAACGGTGTTAAAATCACAGAAATTGTAACCCTTTTCCTTTAAATTAATAAAAAAAATTCATTTGGGTATTTTATTTCATATTTTAATTTTCAGACACGAAATTTGCATGTAGAATATAGGTTCATCAATATTTGCAAAGAACCTACTGACATTAAATTTTTTTTTTTTTTTTTTTATTTTTTTATTTTAAGGTTTGTTTGCAAAGCAACAAATCTTAACTTTATAGAGATGCGCATGCTACGACTCAAAGGCCAAACAATAAATTTGTGATGGTTTCCTTCCAAACAAAAAATTTGTGATGGTACATATATGTTATTTTTGTTTAGATGTTACCCCCCTTTTTCTATGTTTACGCATGTAAGCACTGTAATTCATTCTTTCATATCTACGTCACCTTGATACAACTGAATTGCTTTTCTTTTTCGGGAGCTAAATGTGATGCAACATTGCCTTTAAGTTTTTTATTTTTGGCAAGAGCAAGTTATGCTAATAAGATTATTGTGATTCTTCCAAATCTGTGGATCATATTAATTAGTTCCTGCATTACTGTTTCAATAATTTCTCAGTAGGTATAATGGTGTATATCACACTTGGCGTTTTCCGCTAGAGTCCTCGTATAAAAGGTCATAATATATTAACACATACCTAAGCATGCAACAAGACTTGAAAGGAAGTTGACGTCTTTTTTTTTTTTTTTTTTTGGTAATTATTTAGAGAACTTGTTCCACTTTGCACCCCATAACTTGTACATGATCTCAATTTACACCCTATACTTATTTTTGGGACATATGGCATCCAAAACTCACATATTTGTCCATTTCAGTTTAGTTTTTAATGTTGTACCAAAGTTAACAGATATTTCTATTGTACACACCATATAATTAAAGTGAAACATTTCTCAAATTTTTTAAAACTATTAAAAATAGGACCAAAATGGAATGAATCTAGGAGTTAGGGGTGCAATGTGTCCAAATTTTAAAATAGGGTGTGCAAAGTTGAATTGGTCATAAGTTAGGGAGTGCAATGTGAAATTAGTCATTACTACTTTCATTGATGCAACATGTTCCTAAATAAGTGCGTAATATGCACTTACTTAATATTTCTCAACTTTGGTAACTGCATTAAAAATTAGATAGAAATAGGATAAATCTGAGAGTTCAAGGTGCAATATATCTAAAAAAAAATAAGTAAGGATATAAATTAAGAATCAAGTACAAGTTAAAAGATACATGGTGAACTAATGCCTTATTTAGAAAAGATAATTATCAATGCCCACCCACCTTTCCTTCGCTTTCTCAAAACGTCTTAAAAAATAATTTCTAAAAAATTTGAACAATATTAAAATACCAATATGCATTATTTCGTGAATTACAAAAGCAAAGATTGTGCCAAGATCATCAGTTATAAATTACTCGTTTGATACTTCATAATGTGAGCAGGATAAGCCATAGGATATATGTACAGCAATTAGTGTGCTATATTGGTTATACAGGAATTCTATTCTGAATTTCCTAGTATTTAGATTTAGTTATAAGTTCAAATTGCTCGTTCCAGTAAATAAAATGAAAAGCCAAAAGGAAAATAATGCATTCATAAAGACAGACGAGATAAAGTTACATATTTCGGAATGAAATTCCATATCAGAAAATAACAGTTTCGACCATTTCCCCTAAACCGTACTTTTTTGTATATAGGACCGTGCAAACCAAATTAATATGGTTTACTTTTACTAACAAAATAATTCACATAGGTTTACTTTTACTAACAAAATAATTCACATAGGTTGAGTTAGTATAGATGGATTTGTGTTGAGGTTGAGTTAGTATAGATGGATTTGTGTTGAGGTTGAGTTAGTATGGATGGATTTGTATTGTAAGAAGAATTTAAAATGATATAAAATTTGAGTAAATTTATTTTAATCATTAAAATTTTACATTTAATTGTGGGTGAATTTCAAATTAGCAACTAATTAAAATTGTAGGTTGTGTTTGGTGAATTTGAATTGAATGAAGAATTTGAAACGCAAGAATTTGAATTGGATGAATTTGAAATGATACGAAATTAAAGAGAATTTTAAATCCACTCATCTTACTAGTATTAAAATTACAATGTCACCCGTTGGTGAATTTCAAATTCACAAATAAATCAATTATACACATTTATTTGGATAACTTATTATACATTTAGATTTTAAATCAAATCTATTCAAATCCCTCCATCCAAATACAATGTTACAGTGAGAGCACATATATTAGATTCAATTTGAAAAAAAGAATGAATTTGTGAATTTCTTCGGTAATATATCTTTTTGGCTTTGATCACACTGTAGGTAGTCCACGGGTTTTGGAGATATATATATATATATATATATATATATATATATATATATATATGTATGTATACATGTATATACACACATATATATAATATACATACACATATATATATATACACTCATGTGTATATGCATGTATACACACATTAATATATTTGACTTAAAGATAAATGAGCATATGTCATCTCATTAAGTATGGACTTTTGTGGAAAAACCCTAGTGCCTTATTTTTTATTTCTAATGGGAAAAATTTGAAAATAAGGAAAGTGTGTGTATATATTATAGGTTGTGATCCACAAATTATTAGGATGTTATTTTAAATAAGGCATCATTAAAAAAGTGAAAATTTTATTTTCTAAAATACATAAGTATCAATTTGGATCAAGATATACAAGACTCAATAATTATATCCGTAAACTCAAGAATTAAATCTGCTCTTATGAATTTAATTACGCTTCCACTTCTAGTTATTTTTCTTAATGATTAAATATGGAGGATTTGTTACATGAGATTATTTAACTATCATAACAGTATTTAAGTTTAATTGATTCCAACAGTCCAATGATACAGTACACTAATGGCCTATATATACTTGCATATTTGCAATTCAAGTGATATAAAATTACATTTCTGATAATAATTCCAACGAATTCATCAATAACTATACAAATAAAAAATGAAATGTAATACTAATGAATATAATATATTTCTTTATTTTTTCTATTAAGACAAGTTAGAGTGCTATTTAAAAAATGTAAATAAACAGTATTTCTAACTACCCTTTTATCCTCGTTAGTGATACATAATGCACATCACTTTCTTCTTTGAATAATTTTTTCATATTTTTATCCCAGGTCGAATAAATGATGATGAAAGCATAAAATCAGGTCAAAAGTGTTTCCTGATTGGATTATCTAATTTAGATGCTTTATATGGAAATCATTGAAATGTCTCAAATATACAATTATTCGAATATTATGATTGTCAACCCATGTATTAAAATCCTGAATAAATTAACATATTCTTGGTATATTCTTTGTAAGAGACAAAATATTCTTTTGTCTTCTACATAAGACAGTGCAAATCTCTTCCTTAAAATAATTTGAATGTGTAGTACATTGTAGTACATCTTGATTCTCTGCCCTACTTTTACTTGAGCAAGTTCCTTTGATTCTTTTCCTTCATCCCCTCAAATGTTCTGCATGAATATTAGCTCATCTGGTAATTATTCAAATTTTATCAACCCTAAGTAACTATACTACTTAGTCAAAATTGGCTAAAAAACTTGATTAATGACACTGGTGCAGGGTAGATTTTCTTATATTTATTATCAAGTATTCTTAAATACATGTCACTGTAATCATTTTTTGATATTTCAAATGAAACTTGTTTCAGCCACTAAATCCTCTAAATTTCATTTTATTTTTGGGGTATTTATGTCTGCACAAGAAAAAGTAACATCCAGAAAAGAAGACAACAAAACCTAAAGCAAAAGAGAACATGCATCTTCTATTTGGATCTGGCAGTTCTAGATCTCCCACAAGCAGAAATACTACCAACTGAGATCGAATCTAGTCATACCACCATAAAGGATAAAGCACACCTCATTAATGAATGGTTTTTTTTTTTTTAATGAATGGTTGTTAAACGAAGTTTTCTAGACAACTAATTGATCTTGTGTGATAAGACGTTTCACTCATAATTTATTAATTATAATTTTGAATCACTAAAAAATAAAAATAAAAAGTGATCAATTTTAAAATAACATAAAATAAGACGAAGATTTTTTATCAGTAATTGAAAATTTTGAAAGTACCGTTCATATAACCACCAGCATATCGATGTGTCAGGATTGGTGCTGGTGCACAATTTAGAAATCAGGAGACGTTGAAAGCTCACATTAATTTGTTTTCTCAATGTCCCTACTAAAGATGATGTCATACTAAAAGGTGTTGGGGTATAAAAATAAGTTTGCATTTGAAGTAAATGACGAATTAGAACTAATATAATGGCTTATTATTGATTTTTTACAGGGTCTCTCTTCAAATTTTGTCTTGTACCCTTGTAATTTTTTTGGATCATAGCTTCTTCCACCTCACATTTACGTAACTATGCCAAATAATGTTTGTTAGAAACATAAAAATAATCCAAGTTGGTTGAGGAACATATTGAAGTCATTTGTGTTATAATTAACATTAATCTCAAAATGCTTAGCAAAGAAAATGTGGCTCCATCAAGTAACATATTATTATTGTTAGTATTCACCGCCAATATTATCCTCCTTTATTTGGTTGTTTCCTTTTTTTCTTTCTTTCTCTCTCATTTTTTTCCCCTACTTCGTAGGTCGGCAATGTGTATATGAGGTCAACAAAAGCATGTATGTTCTTTTTCTTTTTTCTTTTTGCAGCTAATGCTTAAATTTTTACTCTACCAGAATTAGGACCACCAATGAAAAGCCAATCCTTTTGAATGACATTATGAAAATAGAAAATACTAAGGTAGTCCCAAATTTAAATTTCACGTGTAAATTTTATGATCAGAATTAAATTTTAAAAAATATATCATTTATTTTATAAAATTTAATTCACACCATAGAATATACAAGTGAAGTCAAAGATCGAGTTTATCTAAATATTTTTCTATAAAACTACATTGACCACTATAGATGCCAAGGTACTATCTTCTAATTTTGAAAAAAAAACTATTTGTGTTGATTATTCTTTATCTCAACAGATGGGGTGTCCTAACCATCCAACCGCTATTGCATCCCCGTTATCTATCGAATCCGTCGGTACTGATCATTGTTACTGGAAATGTTGTTTTCTTGCTTTTGTGCCAGCTCATGACATGATATAATTTAAACGAGTTGCACATACGATACACCCGAATACATATTCCTTGACGCTGAGGACATCCCCGAAGAGCGAAGGATTTCGTGACATTTCTGATATTGAGTAATTAAATTGTTTTATTTGGATTGCACCGAACAATCCACTACAAATTTTTTTGTTTCAATCTCCATATCAATCATTTGTCACACCTTCTAAATGTTTGTTGTGTATAATTTAACTTATAAACATTACTATGTTAAAATACACATGGCAATATATAAAGAATAAAACAAGAGATTGACACAAAGTAAAACATAAGATCCCTCGTTCCCTATAAACCACAGGGTGTAACTAGTCCTCTTTCTACGCTTTTTATCAATCATGGTTAGCAATACACAGTTTAGGAAAAACCTTCTTAATTATTTGTAAACTACGATGGAGACCTGCATTAATTTTGTCACTAAGATCAATAATTTGAAATAGGCTCCACTTTGTAACACTTAACTTATAGTTGATTCTCATCTTCTACTTTATGCTTATTTTTGGAATATTTATATATTGTATTTTGAATTTTCAAATTTATTATTTCATTTTAATTTTTAACATTGTACCAAAGTTATCGGATACTAAATAAGTGTATACCATGCATTTATTTAGAGACATATTGCACCAATAGAAGTATCATGACTAATTTCAGTTTTTATTCTCTAACTTATGATTAATTCTCACTTTACATCCCCAATTCTAAATTTTGGATACATTGCATCCCTAATTTTTAAATTCATACCACTTTATTCTAATTTTTAATAGTGTTAAAAAATTGACAAATGTTCAACTTTAGATATATAGTTTGCATAGTTAGAACACTCGTTAACTTTCGTAATAATGTTAAAAATTAAATTAAAATAAATAAATCTAAAAGTTTATGATATAATATCTGTATAAGGTGTAAAATAAATATTAAGTACAAGTTAAAGAGTGTAAAGTGGAATAAACCCTCTGAAATATCTGGTGCTGTTCACATAACAACAGCATGTTGATATGCGATTGGTAGAGCAATTTACAAAGTTGATCAACTATGATGTCCCATTTTACTATTTTATGGGATTGGTGCAGGCGTACATTCTTGTTTCATCAAAGTTTATGGAAACCTTTTGTCAACTATCATGTTTAAGATCTGACCTTAAGGAAGAAAAAAAAAAAAAAATCAACCTAAATGTATATTATAATCGTGGGGAACAAAGGCCCAGGTGGAATCTGAATAGTTTGGCCTGAAAACAGATCATTTCCACAATGATTCCCCTGATATTTTCCCAAACTAGTACTCCATTTTTTTCCCCGGTCTTGCTAAATAGCAAATTGGTAATCTATAAAGGTTGGTTTCAGTTGGTGAAATGTCAGCAAACACGAAGCGACTAATTTGCACTAAAATGCTTTTGAAACTCCCACTCGGTAGATATAATTAAGAGTGTAAACAAATCGAATCGAATACGAATAGTGTTCTATTCGAATTTGAAATTTTTTACAATACTCGAATTCGAACTCGAGATCGAACGAGTTTCAAAATTGGAGTTCGAGTTCGAGTTCGAAAAATTTGAGATAGTTCGAGTTCGAATCGAACTCGCTCGAAATAAGTAAAACGAGTTCGAATTCGAGTAGTTCTTCTTTCTTTTAGGTAAAATATGTAATTTTTTTAAAAAGTGTGGATATTTTAGTAATTTTATATATAATAAAAAAAATTTATATAGTGCTCAAAAAGCTCGACCAGCATTCGAGGATAATATTCCAGTACTCAACATGACTCGTCAAGAGTTTTGACGGTCAACTCAAACTCGAGTCGAGTTTTTGACCGAACTGTTTGCGAGTAGTTCGATTTGTTGCCAATCCTAAATATAATAAAACGCTATTAAATTTAATAAAACACTATAATTGGTGGGGAAAAAAAATACTCTTCCTTGACATCTTTCTGTACCGTTGCTGGGTCTTACTCACATTAATTTAGTAATAACAGTTACTATACGATAATTATAAGGCTAACGAGGTTTTAATTACTATAAAGAGTCACAGGTTAATATCAAAGACTATAGTTATATCCCTGTTAAATTGAGATATGTGTTTTGTGCACAAAATTTTGTGTATTTGTTATAAGATATTCTTGAATTAAATTAATTAAATTAATATATTTTTTGGACAAGTTCTTAATTAACTTAATGTATGCATCAGGGGAAAAACCCCGACTTAATGTGTGCATCATATTAGATTTAAAACGAATTCTAGAAAATTGTGATATATGTTGTATCTTGTAATAGTAGTTACTACTCTTCACCAAAAATAAAAAATGGAGGTTTATGTGTGGAAATGTAAGCACAATTATCATTTTAAAGAAACAGAAGATGAACTCTAGAAAGGAACTTTATTTTTTAAATATTGTACTAGCATAACAGCACTTATAAAATATATAATTGCCACAAAAGTTATGAAAGAAGTTAAAATAGGATGGAGCACAACAAACAGAACAAATAATACGTCATTTGGAGGATGGCAGTCCAACTTCCTTTTCGTCTTTTTTTTTAGGTCCTTGGTTTAATATGTCATTTTTTTAGGTCCTTGGTTAATATCATCAGTACTTGAATGCAATTATCTGATTTATGTCAGTATTTCAATTTGAAACCAAACTACTTGCATAATTTTTCTTCCTTCTCTTCCTTCGGGTTAATTCTATGAAACCGCCATTTGTTTTAAGGAAAATACATAAGTAGATCCGGTTTTTTACTCCACCTGTAGAACCTGTGATTAAACCTTAAAAAATCTTGTCATATATTCTCTAAGATTTAATCTACATCACAGGGTCTACAAGTAGAGCCAAAAATCGGATCTACTTAAATATTTGCCTTGTTTTAATTATGTTTGGTTAATATACAAGCACTAATACTAGTATCGAGTAGATTATTAGTGACATAAAGGAAATTAATTAATTAAATTGTAACATTGAACTCCACCTGGGCATAATATCTTTGCAAATAGAAAGTTGTTTACAGAAATGCAAATTTTCAGTTTTAGACCCTTACTTCAGAAGGGTATTGTAGGGTAGGCATTACCTAAAGTTTAGTCAGGGAAAAAAATCCCAATTTTGGTGCCTAACTTTTAGTGTGGTCCAACTTAGTCCCCTAAGGTTCTAATGACTTGGCATGTTTATAAGTTCAACTTTTTACAATTTGCGAATTTAGGATCGTGACCAGGACAAGACTAGGACAATTTTGGAGAAGAAAGAGATTTAAGAAACTGCACATCTATAAGCCGCTTGATGAATTAGGAAAGACCTAAAATGTAGAAGATGATAACACGGGGTATTTGGAATATTGGGAAGAAAAGACAAACTGAAATGCACCCACAAATTATATTGTATTTGGCACCCACAAATTATATTCCTGAAATACTCTTATATTGGACTTCACATTTTACTTTTTCTTTAACCTGAGATTATTTCAAGAAAAAATTTTAATGTCACAACGAAAAAATTTGAGAACCTTGGTAAGAGAGTCCATTAGCAGCGATAGTGGAAAAATATTAGGCCTCAAGCTTTTCTTTCCTCTAAAAGGTTAGTACTATGTTTAACGTTAAAAACAGTTTCAAGAACATTCATCAGTTAAGAGTTATCTGCAGTTATGCAGAACTTTCAAACTACCTCAAAACTGGGTACAAATTGCCCTAAAGGAAGCTCTACTAGTTATTTCCTTTAACAAAGCATATGGAGGTAGTAGGCATAGTTTCTTTAAAAGCTTAAGTGACGTACCAGAAATTACTCAGGCTAATTCTTTGCATCAGTGACAAGAAGCCCATAATCAAAGTACATGTTATAGACGTTTTTTATGGAAAGATGCAAATCTAAAACACCAGATTTACGAGAAGTGAGGGCACCCTTAGAGAAAGAGAGTTTGCATAATTACAAATTTAAGAACCCAACTAGTAGCGAAACAGAAAAACAAGGATGTTCTTCATCTTAATCTTTCAACAGGTGACGAGCACACAGTTAATTTTGTTATATCTCAGTACCAAAAGGAGTTGGTCAATGTTCTGATAATGATCTACTCCATTTAGCTAATTACATTACTAAAAGTTGATAAAAGCTTTTAATCCCATGACCACAGGGAAGTACACAACACAGCTGAGCAAAAAGGAAATGTTGCACAATAAGAAACATAAAAACACGCCCAAAGTATCATGTGGAAATGAAAAATGGCAAATTCATGATGTTCAAAAGTTTCAAACTTCTAGCTGTTTTCAACCTCTAGTGTATATTTACAAAGTCTTGTTAAACATTCTAGATTTTCCACAACACATTGCCTCTGTAATGTAGGCATATATCAAGCATTTTCATGAGGAATAACTAAATTTTGTTCTAAAGAACCTTGAACAGCTTTTGCAGCTTCTACAGCGGAATCTCTATGCTTAATTATTCTCTCAAGCTTCTCGACTTTCTCTGATAAAAAGCCAACATGAGAATTGGCAAATTCTACCAATTTGTTTCCAGTTTCTAAAGCAGTGCAAAGCTGTGATTAAGACAAGCAAACAAACAGAAATTACCAATAATAAATGTGTTGAAATATGCAAATTCAAACAAATAAGTATGTGGATGACCTTAAAAAAAAAAAAAAAAAAAAGTATGTACATGTACATACTCAGAGAGAGAGAGACAGATGCAGAAGGAAGGGATTAAATTTTTACTAATGACAATGGACTCTATTATCTATTTCCGGGTGGACATATTTATTTTGGGTAAAGATAAATTCAATCATTAACACTTCAAAGTAACAATTTCATCTGAGCCATCTTTGTAATTCAATAGACATAGTCGAGGAGAAACAAAAGAAAGCAAAGGGAGAAAAAAAAATAAAAAGATATCAGAAGGTTGGAAGGTGCTAACTGCCCAGAAAACTTTAAAAAGTGAATGAAGTAACTGATGATAGACAGATTTGCTTCAGATTCCAGCAAGCAATATCTAGCTGTACCTTATTGATGGAATCCTGTGCACCATTAGTAACTATTGATATCTATTAGGAAAACCAAACTAACCTTAAGCGTAAGAGCTGTCCATGATTGATCTGTGCTGGCAAGTGCCTAATTGTTCAGTTGATCATAATTTTCCTAAACAAGAAATAGCAAATTAGACTCATCTAGGAACTTGTGGGAAAGAAAAAGGTCATAATAATAACTCTGCAAAATACTAGTTTGACTAAGTGGTATTGTCTCTCTGTAAAAGAGAGAACATCAGCAAATAGTAGATGCAATCTATTTCTAAAATTATCACCAGTCTTACAGAACTGCCACTCTGCAATAAATGATTGATAGAAATTAGAGAGCCAAACAAAACAAAACAAAAATCTGAGTTTTGTCACACTTAATAGACTTTCCCTTTTGATATTTTCTCTCTTTTCAATATTGCCTTTCCCTCCATTTTCCTGGAGGATGGGGCATGAGGAAAAGGAGGGAGGATGTCTCAGGATGTGATCACTGTGACTGTTACAAATATTAATGACAAGTGCGCACTGCACAGCACCATTCAATTCTAGACTCTACTTTTGTCTTCTCGATCAGCATGCATTTTAGCACCAAATTCATCAAGACAGGGGTAAGTTAAGTATATTAGGAGAATAGAAAACTTTGAATCGCCCCAAATTGGAACCCCTAAAATTTGGGAACTTTTAACAATAGACTTAACAAAAAAGTAAAGTCAATCTCATAACAAAACATGAAACTCAAAAAGAAGATACAAACCAAGTCTTTTGTGTAGTTTTTTCATAATAAAATAAATAAAATAATTTGTTTCCCATCTATAGTAATGGTATCATCTATTCGTTTCATTCAACTAATAATGTACCACGATCTCTTCCCTCATGTAAATGGTAGTTGTAGGACTTCTGAACTTTCATTAAAAGGTACTTGAATGAACAACATTTTTCTTCTCAAACTTTTCTGAGTCTATATTCTATAAAAATTGCATTTGATCTTTTTTGGGCAAGAATAAAAAAGAAACTTTTCATTCAATAGTTAGAAGGATCCATCTTGTCAATATAAATTTTCTAGTTAACCAAAGTTTTCTGATGTATTTAAATATGAGAATTTATTATAAGGATCTTGATGATGTTACATATCAATTTTTGAAGTTTTTTTTTTCCTGCTATTATCATTCTTTTCTTTTTACATCTACATGTTTCATTATCTAAAGTTCAAGTTGATGCAGCACCGAAGCAGCACAGTAGAGAACATAGATTTCAGAACTTAGTTGTAGAAAATTTGAGAAACAGAAACAGAGGATAGCGTTAGGCAGAAGAAAGAAGGAAGAGGAAGATTAGAGGACTGTTAGGTGTTGAAAGTTTTTAGAATCTGGAAGAAAGTTTAAGAATCTGAGATAGGAGGGGCAGCAAATAGGAGTTTAAGGAGGAAGAGAGCGTAAGAAAGGAGAAGTGGAACCCTAGGAATTCCACCTAGATTTCATGAAGAAAGACCTCCCAAGATAAGGCTGCTTTCAACTCTCAAAGAAGTATAACACATTAACTCAATTCAACACATTTTTATTCCATCATATTGTTATTACTTACAATGGAAATATATGTAAAAAAGAAGACTTAGAGGGACAAAGTATTCTTAAGGAATTAGTAACCTTAAGAGGTAAGCAAGGCTAACAACTAAGACAGCTAAAAGCTAAATAACCCAAATAAAATACAAAACTATTACTAATACATCAGAATTCGCCTACACTACATCATATAAAAAACCTAGAAATTCAGAATCTATCATTCTCTCGAATCCCCAAATGCCCTCATTAGGTTAAACTTATTCCAATCCACATGCCTAGCACCAATCTACATGTTCAAGATAACAATATTTCTCCCCCGTCCCTCGCACCTAAAAACACAGGTCTTTACTCTAACCATATTTCTTGCATGAGGTGCTTTACTTGAATTATAAAACACCAACAACAATTTCTATCACAAAATTCTATTCCTTTCACAGGTTTCCAAAACTCCAGCTTTTAGTTAATCTTGAGAAATAGATAAGCAAAACTTGCCCGAAGACTCAAAGAACCAGAAAATAAAACAAAGATATTTCAGAAAAAAAAAGATTATCAATTGTTAAAGGTTAACCAAATATGAATTGGAAAGGACCGCATGCTCAAGTACACACTACATTGCTAAAAATCTAATATGTGTATGTACTCTAGGTACGTCATACGCAGTGCTGGAGAGCACAAATTCTTAAGCAAGTTGCAGGGTACTTAACGAATTAGGTAACTATGGCATGCTAGTAATATAATTGTGTACTATTTTATCGACTACTCGTTCATCATCCATCATCAATAATACTAGCAACCACAGATTTAATAGAATTAATAGTTTGGAACGAGCAATGTTATAGCTACTGACAGCAATTTATGACCAAAAGAAAAACATTTACGATCAAATGGAAATATTTATGCTGTCTATTCAGAGTATTATATAACAATCCAAAGAAGGAGGGAAAAAAAGCCCAATTATAATCCAAATTTAAAAACTAAATTCTTTATCAGAATAACTATTAATTGGTATCCATGTTGGCATAAAATGGCACATTCTCATGCTTGGGGGAAGAACAAGAACAATAGGCGACATCGTAAATTTATTTACTACCTGAAAGAGCTGGGTGAGATGAGAGGGGACGAGATCAAGATCGGAATGGGGTGGTGGGTGGCGGTGGGGGTGGGATCCACCAGTAACAGGATGTTGATCTCCTTCTCCGACATCCGAGAGCAGATCGCCGATGCAGAGCAAGGGTCCTCCGACGCCTCCCATGGCCATCGTTTTTCTCTACCCTGATTGAACTGCAGAAATTGATTTAAGGGTCTGTTTGTTTGGATGTGAGGTTTTGAGGTTCTGGATTTAATATCCCGAGTCCAGACTCCAGATACGCTGGAGCTGTTCACATAATTGAGGGTGGTTTAAAATTAAATTTGAAAGTAAACTATATACTCCCGTTTGGAGTTGTGGTGACTTATTATAAAATACTTAACTTAGTAGATTTTTGAAAAAAGTGTTTAATAAATACTTAATTTTTGTTGTTTTGATGTAAACTTACAAAATTACTTTTTTTAATATTTTGTAATGTATAATTTTGAAGTTAAGCTTTTAAAAATATTCTATTTTTATTCCGTTCTAAATTTATGGTAAAATGGCTAAAATTTATCTTTAACGATTTTAAAAAGAAAAGTTAATCCAAAAGCACCAATTTTTAGCTTGCGCTGAAAGTATTTTTGAGACGAGAAGCTCTAAATTTAATGACAATATTCACCAAACACTCAAAAAAATACTTTTATAGTTTAAAAGTACTTTTTAAACAAAAGCACCGCAACTCCAAACGGGTCATACCCACGAAAAATACTGGAGTCAATATTTTACCATACTCATAGACCCTATTATGGGTGTTTATTGACCGATTTTTTGATAATTTGGATAAAAATTTTTAATTTTTTTTTATTTTGGTATAAGAAAATCAAAAATAAATTCGAATTAAATTTTTCTTCAATTAGTTGATTAATCAACTTTTTTCATTTTATCCGATTAGGTGAATTTCTTTAGTTAATTTAAAAATTAAGTATAAAACTAAATACAAAGCTAATAAAATTAATAAACATAAAACCTACAACTCCAAAAACTAAGACTAGAAATAAAAATAATAATATCAAAGTATTGAATGACTGAAAAATAAAATTTGGTTATTAAAAACTAAAAACTAAACTAATAAAATTAAAAGTTCCGTTATTTTAGTTATTTGGTTATTGATTCTCAATAACAATATCCGAAGCATATAACTAATTTTTTTCATTCACTTTATTCGAAGACCGATTATCTAAAAACTAAAAACTGAACTAGTTTAGTTCAGTAAGTTTATTCGATTAAACCAAATTATGAACATCCCTAAACCCTATAATATGGATTAAACTCAATCATTATCCCAAACATAGCAACTAACAATTCGAAAATGGCAGGGACTTTCTCAAATCTAGTTCAGAATTTAAATTTTCACACTCTAAAATCATTACCTTCGCAAGTCAACAAAGTAAAAGACAAGTAGGAAACTTGTTCAATAACCATTTTGATATCCTTCATCGTCATCTTTTTCATAAACATAAAGTTCTCCAATAACCAAATCGATGTCTAAATGAAATCCAAATTGTTAAATTTAATTTAGATAATTCAATATTTAATGTGCTTTTATATAAAATAATTATTAATAGACGCATCTTTTAGATTTAGAAAACACATTTATTGAGAAAATCTATTGATAAATAATCACATATCTTATGAATGAATAGACACATTTCTAATTTGTATCGATTCATGAATTCTCATGTCTATTCATGATTTTGCAATGGAAAAAAAAAATCATTGATAAGAGAATTAGTCTGGTCGATTCATTGATACCTACTCACAAATTGAGTAATTGGTGCGGAATATTTGTTAGAACACCAATGCATATTGTATGTTGTCCATTACTCTTATGCAAAATGTCCAAAAGCTTGTAACATTTGCCCTTGCTTAATTCTGGTTAAACTCAAGGAAGATTATGTGTATTTTCAAAGTAAATAATTAAAATTTCCATGAAATATAACAAAACCTTGTCTGGTTTAATTTTCCAAGTCTTGCGAATTTAGGTGCGATTAGTAATTCCCCAATAGAGCAAAACAAGTGAACTACCATGGTGAATTGAAATGAGGATTTCCTTTCCTTATTTTTGACATTTTTGCTTTTGTATATCTAAATTTCAGAAGAAAGGGGCAAAACATTAATACAAACACGTGACGTCTATATTTTACGAAGTTGTTGAATACCAAATAACTTTAATATCATGACAACCAACGTTATCATAACCCGGATCCTTCATATTTAATCATTAAGAATATAAATTAAATACTAAATGCGAAAGCGTACCTGAATCCATAAGAATTGATGTGATTCTTGAATCTACGGATTTGATTCTTGAATACTGTGGTTATTGATCTTCCAAATTACTATGTATGTATTTTAGAGAATAGGGTTCTCACTTTTCTGATGATGGGATGTCAAGAAAAGTAACACAACAACCTAGAATTTGGGGACCATAACCTATATATATATATATATACTTTCCTTATCCCCTTAGGTTTTGCCCATCATAAAACAGGAAATAAGATTTTAGGGTATCTACACATAAAAGCCCATACTAATTAGATGACTTAGGCCCATTTATCTTAAACTGTAACAGATCACTTTATATTAGGCCAATTAATTATGATAGAACATATTACACAATTAATATACATGTAAATGTCCAAAACCCAACATTCTCCCACTTGGACTACATATATATTATTGTATAAAACCTTATGAGTTCAAAACCTTTAGCTATCATGACCATAGTCATTTCCGAACAATCTCGTCCATTAATCATGTTAATATAGGATCAAGACAATTTTCGTTACATTAATCGTAACTAAACCTATTCTTGGTCACGTACATCAATACAACCAAATGACATAGATCAAGTATGGATGTGTAGCATGAAAATTACATGCCATGTGATATTAAACATGCCTATTTTCAACTAGTCCAACTTTATTCTTTATAGAGATCAAACTGAAATTGAAGTCAGAGTGAAACTTAAACTGAACACTTTATTTCTCAAAAACTGAATTCTTTATTTCTGCAGAAAATATTGATAAATATATGATGTGTCTTGAAAGATTTAAGTATATAAACAGAATACAAATCCTGAATATCCTCAAAAGACATAACACCCATATGAGCAGTGTGCTCATGAAAGACCTTAGGTGGTAATCCTTTAGTAAGCAGATCCGCAATCATGGAGTTCGTGCCAATATACTCTATAGACACCTGACCACTCTGAACTCTTTCTTTAACAACTAGGAACTTGATGTCGACAGTATTAAATTCTTTCATAATAGGGTATAGCCCGAAGTGAATTTATGACTGTCTTGACATCCAACAAAATCAGAGTCGGAATACCCAATGATCTCTAATTTATCCGATCTCCTATATGTGAGCATGTAATGTTTTGTTCTCTGAAGATACCGCATAACTCTTTTGGCTGCTATCCAATGAATCATACCTGGATTGCTTAAATATCTGCCTAATATCCCAACAATATACGCAATATCTGGACGCGTACAAACTTGAGCATACATTAGACTTCTTACTGCCGAAGCATAGGGAATCTTTTGCATTTCTTTATTTTCAAAATCATTCTTAGGGCACTGAGCGAGACAGAATTTGTCTCCCTTAGCAACAGAGGTATCTCCTGATTTGCTATCTTGCATGCCAAATCTCTTAAGTACCTTCTCGATATAGTTCTTCTGTAATAATCCAAGAATACCCCGAGAAGATCTCGATATATTTGAATCCCTAATACAAAAGAGGCGTCCCCAAGATCTTTCATCTCAAATTTCTGTGATAAAAAAAATAGCCTCTCTTGGTTTCGTGCAATAAACCTATATCATTACTGGCAAGCAGTATGTCATCGACATATAAAACCAAAAAAATGTACTTACTCTCACTAAACTTGTGATATATACAATCATCAACCAAATTCATCTCAAAACCAAACGAGATGATAATTTGATAAAATTTGTGATACCATTGATGAGAAGCTTGCTTGAGCCCATAGATGGATTTCTTTAATTTACAGACCATATTCTTTGCATCTTTGGACACAAAGTTTTCTGGTTGCATCATATAAATGGTCTCATCAATGTTACCATTGAGAAACACAGTCTTTGCATCCATCTGAAGTAACTCAAGGTCAAAATGTGCCACTAAATCCATTATTACCCTGAAAGAGTCTTTCGATGCTACTGGAGAGAAAGTCTCTTTATAATCAATGCCTTCCTTTTGAGTAAAACCCTTTGCGACAAGACGAGCCTTATATCCTTCCACATTACCCTTCGAATCCCTTTTCGTTTTAAATATCCACTTCATTTACAACCAATAGATTTTGTACCTTCGGGTAGTGTGACGAGTTCCCAAACGTCGTTGTCTTTCATGGATTTAATTTCCTCATTCATAGCATCAATCCATTTGTGAGAATTAGCACTAAGCATAGCTTGATGAAAGTTGATTGGATCATCTTCCACCAATCCAATTCCATCCTCATGTTCTTGGAGAAATACGATGTAATCATCCGGAACCGCACTTCTCCGTTCTCTAGTGGATCTCCTTAATGGCATTTGTTCTTGAGGTTGTTGAGTTTGTTCGTGTTGTTCTTGATGGGGAAGATTTTCAACATTGTCTTGTGGTACTGGTATTGCTTCTTGAACAATGTCAGGAATAGAAGGCTGATCTTGTCAATAACAATCGTAGGAAGGGAAATAGATTTCTCTTCAAAGACAAAGTCTCTAACTTTATCTCTCTCCCCAAACTCAATATCCTCAAAGAACTGGGCATTTCCCGTCTCAAAGAAGGATCTGGATGTGGGATTAGTATAAAATTTGTACCCCCGAGACCGTTCAGAGTAACCAACAAAATAGGTGCTGACCATTTTTTAGTCCAATTTCTTTTCATTTGGCCTATAAGGCCTTGCCTCAGCTGGACAACCCCAAATATGTAAATGCCTTATACTAGGCTTTTTACCGGTCCATAGTTCATAGGGAGTTTTGGTCGTTGCCTTAGTTGGAACTCTATTAAGGATATAAACTGCAGTCTTTAATGCCTCTCCCCAGACTTCATGTCCAATGACTTAGACTTCTCATGAACTAGATAAAGGTAGCCATAACGAGAAAAATCGTCTATGAATGTAATAAAATATTGTTGACCATTCCAAGAAACAATAGGGAATGGCCCGCAAATATCCGTACGTATTACTTCTAAGACGTCCGAAAATCTACTGGCACCTAATCTCTTTATATTTGTTGTTTCCCCTTAATACACTCAACGCATATTTGAAAGTCTGACAAATTAAGGGGATCAAGAATTCCATCTGACACAAGTCTTTCAATTCTTTGTTTAGATATATAACCTAAACGCTTATGCCAAAGTGAAGCAGAATTCTCATTGATTAATTTGCGTTTAGTACCACGTGAACTTATATGCAAGGTTTCATTATATGAAACAATAGTTTCGATTAAATAAAGGTTATCATGAGAAGACAAAAAACCAGTACCAATAATATTTGAATTTAGAAAAAGACTAAACTGACTATTTCTAAATGAACAAAAGTAACCGGATTTGTCTATAGGCAAAACAGAAATAGAAACCAAATTTCGTCTTAAAGACGGTACAATATATGTTTCTTTCAAATCCAAATAATAACCAGTTTAATAAAAACCTAAAAGTCCCTATTGCTTCAACTTTAACTGGTTTGTCATCACCCACATAGATGAATCTTTCAGTATCATTTGGCTTTCGGCAATTCAGGCAACCCTGCATGGATACACTTATGTGAGTAGTATCACCAGAGTCTATCCACCAAGTGTGTCGAGGTACTGAAGCTAAATTAACCTCAGAACAAACCAAAACGAGAAACGTACCTTTCTTTGCACGCCAAGCGTGATATTTGGTACAGTTTTTTTTCAGGTGTCTAGAATTCTTACAAAAGTAACAACCAAATTCCTCAGTTTGTTTCTTTGTTGTTTCTTTTGAAGTGGACCACCCACAGCTTCTTTATCCTTTTTCCTTTTCTTATTTTTGTCCTTAAAGGTACTTACCAAGTGGGCACTTTCGATATTTTCTTGCTTCAATCTTTCCTCTGGTCTTGCACACAATCAGAAAAGAGCTCATTTAGAGACCATTTATCCTTTTGACAGTTATAACTGACCTTAAATTGTATGAATTATGAAGAGGAAATCTAAGGGAGTACATTCTAGAGATGTCTCTTATACTCTAACTTTAGTGCCTTAAGTTTTGGAACAAGATGAGTACATCTCTAAATGTACTCCCTTATATTTCCTGTTCCTATATACATCTAGATTGAAATTAAGTTCGATAGAATCGTACTTGTTTCAGTCTTATCGTTTTTTACAAAACGCTTTTCAATTTCCATAAGGAACTCTTTGGCAGTTGCCTTTTCGGACACATCACCCCTGAATGTTTCTGAAATTGCACGTTTCATAATCATAAGACTCATGCGATTTGAACGATCCCACTTCTCATAGTCCCTTTTTTCTTCTACGGAACTATTATCTGTAAGAGGAGTGGGTTGTTCAATCCTTAGCACAAGATCTAGATCCATGCAACCAAGAACGATCATTACGTTCTCTTTCACATTCCTTAAAATTGGTTCCATCAACATAGTAATGGAATTGATATTGGCAGATATCATAGAAGCATATGTATTTACTTTGCATAGAACAAAATAATATATTCACATAAGTTTCAAATCTTAAATAATAAATTAAATTCAAATAATGGTAGCGCCCATCATAAGATACCCAACACAACATTAATATTTAGTCTTTGGACATAAATATTAACTTGTAAGTGGTACTCTTGGTGTAGTAATCAAATATTGACAATAAATCCTGTCAAATAATAAGTCTATCTTTGGACTGACTTATTATTCACATGGAATACCAAATAATTGTCACATATTTATTACTACAGGTGTATATATAATTCGGCCAAATATTAACCTTCCTTTGGGTAGATAAATATTCGCATGAATTACAAATATACAATCATCTTAATATTTCAAAATAAATTGACCTACACAAGAGAGACTATTTTGATAGCATGCTGTGTTAATCAATATATATATATATTTTTGAATAAGCTATTTAGACATTATTTAATTAAGTAACCAAAATTTAAATTTAATTATTTTACCAAATATTTATAATAAAAAAATGCCAAAAATAAAAAAAAATAATTAAAAAAAAATGGCCAAAAACGATTCGGCCTTATCGCAAGGTTCATGACTAATAAAGGTCATGAACTAATCCTTATGGCCATGAACTTTTTGTTCATAGCCGATTCTATCATCCTTTTTTTTTTTTTTTTTTTTTTTTTGAATTCTTATACCAAACAAATTCAAAATGAAAAAAAAAATTTAAAAACCAAAATTTTGAATCCAACAATTCAATCTGAATAAATATAAAAATTATTGCACCCAAAACCATAAATTCATAATATAACCACAATTATTCTTAAATACAACAAATTAAATCACATAAAAAATTTGTTGAATTCAAGAACTAAATCCTTATGAAATCACATAATAAATCAATTAATGAAAAAACTGATTTCTCAATGATTCAAAATGAAGATGCTCTGATACCACTTGTTGGAATACCAAATGGCACAACTTTAATATCATGACAACCAACTTTATCATAACCCGGATCCTTCATATTTAATCATCAAGAATATAAATTAAATACTAAATGCGAAAGCGTACCTGAATCCATAAGAATTGATGTGATTCTTGAATCTACGGATTTGATTCTTGAATACTGTGGTTATTGATCTTCCAAATTACTATGTATGTATTTTAGAGAATAGGGTTCTCACTTTTCTGATGATGGGATGTCAAGAAAAGTAACACAACAACCTAGAATTTGGGGACCATAACCTATATATATATAGATATACTTTCCTTATCCCCTTAGGTTTTGCCCATCATAAAACAGGAAATAAGATTTTAGGGTATCTACACATAAAAACCCATACTAATTAGATGACTTAGGCCCATTTATCTTAAATTATAACAGATCACTTTATATTGGACTAATTAATTATGATAGCACATATTACACAATTAATATATATGTAAATGTCCAAAACCCAACAGTAAAAGCATAAACATTCTATAGCACCAAAACAAGAACTAGTCACCAAACAGGCCCTTAGTTATTTAGGTCCCTCTATTAGAAATATGCAAACACCTCAACCTCAATTCCTCTGATCTCCTGCACCATGTGTATCAGAGAAACTAATAAGGAGCATCGGCAAATTATAATACAAGCCAGCAGCACCTTTTTTGGTTTTTCCTTTTTTTTTTTTCTTATTGAAAATTACCCTCCCCTACCTCTTGGTGAGTCGAACCTCTTAATGACTTGAATCCACAATCAATAGATTATAGAAAGAATGTCTTACTACCTAAACTACGCTTCGTTCTCATATCACCTCTTGGGCAACTATTTTGGCATAATGAACAGCTCCAATTCAATAAATACAATACTCCAATTTCCCTCTTCTACCAAAAAAACTAGTACTGCAATTTAAGACAGTTAGTTTTTACCTGACTTATTGATTAGCTTTGAACTTAAAGCACTCATCCAATTTGGCTTGCATTGTAAAGTAAACCTATTTGCCGAAATAGAAGATCTGCGAGATACAAAAACGCTTGGTATTCTGTTCGTATTTGCAAATGATTCACTCATCTTCTACAAAGCAAATAAAAGAAAAGCTAAACAGAAAATGGAGATTTTAGCAAAGTATGGAAAGGCTCTGTGCAAGTTATAAACACAGACAAATCCCAAGTGTTTTTTTTAGCAAATATACCAACTAGGAGGATGTATCAGCATTGTGAACAAGTTAGGGAATATGAAGCATGTCAGGCAAAGTAAATATTTGGGGCTGCCACTAGTCATCAAAAGAACCAAGAATCAGGTCTTTGATTACATCAGGCAGAAGATAAAATCAAAACTTTAAAGATGGTAAGGAAAATTTTTGAACCAAGAAAGTAGAGAAGTGATGCTAAATCAGTGATTCTGGCCATGCCTAGATATGTTATGAGCTGCTTTAAACTTCCATTCAAAACCTATAAGGAGATGTGTTCCTAGATGGCTGCTTTTTGGTGGGAGAATGATAATCAGGATAGGAGAACACACTACCTTAAAGGAGCCACTGGGAAAAGCTATCTAATGTAAAAGGCAAAGGGGTACTGGGATTCAGGAACCTACAATGTTTCAACAAGGCACTTTTGGGTAAATAAATCTGGAGAATGAGCACAAAACCAGACCACCTGATGAGCAAAATTCTGATATCCGAATACTTTCCTGATTCATCCATTTGGGAAACTAGAAGGCATAATAATTCATCATGGTTGTGGAAGGAACTGATGAGTGCAAAAGACCTTTTGGAATTGGGTACAAGGAAGGTAGTTGGGGATGGGAAGACTAGGTGTTCAAACCTAATCCGACAGGAAAACCAACTCAACCTAAATGAATTGAATTATCAGATTTCAGATTATTTAAGTTGGGTTATCCGAGTTTTATTAGGATGGGTTGGGTTGAGTTTTATTAAAACCCAACCCAACTCGACAACCCAATTAAGGTCTACCTGTATTTTTATTTTTTATTTTTTCATTCTTGTCCTAATTATTTCATCCAAATTATTTTTTTTTTCCTTTTTATTGTCTGAAATAACATCTTATTTACCATATTGTATTTTTTTTTTCCTTTTTGATTTTGACATAACTATTTAATTTTTTACAAAACATATGTTTTTATTGGATCATCTAAGAATCATATTTTTATTTTTTATTAATTTAAATTTTTAACCCAAATAACCCGAAAATCCAAGTAATTGGCCTGACTAATATTTGGGTTGGGTTTACTTGGGTTGCTATATTAGTTGGATTGGATTGAATTTTAATATCTTGACCCAAAAACTTGAACCCGAAAACCCGCTAATTCAAAAACTCAACCCATGAACACCTTTAGGGAAGGCTGTTGAGATTTGACAAGATAAATGAATTTAGAATTTTGGTAGTAGTAAGGTTCCAATAACTAAGCCTGTGGATTGCTCAATCTTAATAGTGGATAACCTTATTAACCAAAGGTTCTTGGAATGAAAGTCTACTGAACCCGGTGTTTTGAAAATCGGACCGGGCATTGAACCAGTGGCCTGTCTGGTTCGACCGGTTGAACCGGCCGGTTCACTAATTTAGGTTTTTTTTTTTCTTTTAACTAAAGTGTGATATAATTTAAAATGACCTAAAATATATTTATATAAAATCTAAAATAGAAGTGAAACATTATTTTTGGAGAATTATAGTCTTAATACCCAAAAATACTGATCAAATTTCTAATAAAAAAGTGAAATTTGTACAAAAATAAGTATAAAAAAGATCAAAAAAATAATAACTTAATAGTTTAGGCTTTGGTGTGTTCAACGTTTTGCCATTTTGGAGTTTATTTCACGATTTTTTAATTTTTCTCTTTACTTAAATCATTTTTTATTCTGAAATTTAAAAAACCACAAAAACCGGTTCAACCGATTTTTTACCGGTTCTCGGTTCTGTCCAGTTTTTTAGACAGACCGGATATATAGTTGGACCGGACTGGTGGTTCTTTCAGTTCGCGGTCCAACCGGTCAAACTGGCTAGTCCGATCCGGTTTTCAAAACATTGACTAAACCAACTTTTTGGAGAAGAGGAAGTGAATGAAACTCAATTCTGAAAGTGCCCATTAGTTGTATAGGTAACAAGGACAGAATTGTCTGGATTTATTCAAATTCTAGAGTGTATTCTGTAAAATCTGGATATTCTGAGGCAAAAGAATTGGTCAACAGAAGAAGGAGCTCTAACACAAATGAAGACGAGTCCAATAGGGAAATTAAGAATTCTCAAGCTTGAAAAATTCTCTGGGGATTGAACTTAAAACATAAACTAAAACACTTCATTTGAAAGTGCCTTCACTATATTTTACCAATTAACAAAAGAATTGTTGAGAGAGTAGGTTCAGGAGACCCTATGTGTGCCTGCTGTGGAGAGGAAAAAGAAAGTCTAGAACACATGCTATTCTTTTGTCCAAATGCTAAAAGGATTTGGAGTATTGTCCCTATTTAATGGGATGTGATTAATGAGCATGGGAATAGCTTCTGGGATTGGTGGGAGGAACTTAGAGGAGCAAGGAAAAGAAGAGAAGGTGATGGTCATGTTTATTTGACAGAATTCTAAATATCCTCTGGCAGATATGAAAATCAAGGAATAAGTGGCAGTTTAATAAAAAGAAGAGAAGAGAAATTCAGTTAGTACACTTTGCAGTACAAGAATGGATGCAAGAGGATAATGAAGAACAACACTTACAAAGGGGTAGGAATTCAACTAATGATCATTGTCTACCACCAGCAGAAGGCAGTATTACCTGAATACAGATGCTGTTATTGATTAGTCAAAACAAACTACTAGGAAGGGTGTGATTGCCAAGGATTGAAAAGGGCAATTGGTAGCTGTTTGGACAAAGAAAAGCAAATTCAGTGGCGATGCAAGGACAAAAGAGGCACTAGCAGTGAGAATGACTCTTAGCAAAGCGAAGTATGAAGGGTGGAGTAAAACTGAAATTCAAAGTGATTATAAGAATGTTATAGACAAAATCTGCCGCAATAACACCATAGATCTGCTGTGGGTGAGATACTAGTGGATATTAGGTGCTTGTGTTCTAATTTTTGTGAAGTTCATTTGTTTTTATTTTTCCTTCTCCTTTATAAGGAGTAATGGCAACTCCGCAAGTCAAAAGTTGGCAGAGTTTACTACTAGTTTTAGCAATGAGATTGGCTGGAAAAATGATTTTCCAATATTATTGCTTGCTGCAGCTAAAGAGGATTTGAGGCAGTTGCCTCCTACTTTGTGATTCTGGTTTTGTTTTAACCTTTGCTGATTTCTGGGAGAAAATTTTTTTTTTCTGTTCGTACTTGCCCTTTGTAAGCGGTTAAAACAGAAACATTTCATATTACTGTGGACAAATGGCAGAAAACACCATATGAAGTCGGTAAACAGGCCCACCGTTAGTTTACTTCTCTGGAAAAACCAAACAATCCTGCTGATGCAACAAGGTGGAGGCACTTTCCAAGACCAGTTGTCTAGTTGGAAAAAAGAAAATACTGCTCTGGTAACAAAAAGTACAGAAGGCACGACCAGGAAAATAAAGCCTCTTTAACCCGAGACAGATGTAATTCAACAATGTGTCAAAATCATACAAAAATTAATATCAAATCCACACCCAATTTTCCAAAACCTTGGGTTTCAGTAGAACAAAAGAAAAAATATGGTAACAATTTTTGCTTTTAGTATCAGCATGAAAACTAGAAAAGATTATACAAAGATAGTCAAACCAAGTCATATTGTGCGGATATGGCCAACAAAAACCAGCCAGTTTCTGCAAAGCAGCTTCATTAGAAATGCCTTAGACAACCGCCAAGAACCCTTTATCTACACCTCCAATCAGATAAACATCCAGCAACGATCATATTCTCAAGGCATCACGAGGTCTGAATAAATAATTATTTTCCCCCTCCCCAAAAAGGCTTACTTGAGTCATACATTACTATCATATCTACACGGATTGAAGCCATCTAAAAACAGAACCCTCTCATAATTTTTCTTTTAACTTGAAAACAATTTATCCACAATATCTGTTAGTTAAGCTACCTGAAATATGAGCTAATGTATATCTTTGCCCCTATATCAATAGGTCCATCATTGTCTCATATTGTATCACCACCAACTGCATGAAGAGCAACAGGTATTGTAGAAAGAAGACGGATGGTAAGCGGGAAAATAGCAGGTTCAACATCTACCATTTGAGATACTCCAGATAATATCACACCCCCTTCGCTTTGACAGTGACCATTATCCATGTTACTATCACCATGTCCAGACAAATTCATGCTTAACTTGCTATCACATGGACTAACTATCAAAGCCATTTCCTCAAGTCTCCTGCATTTGCCCGGACTACCCCTTCTATTATAGTGTTTATTTGGGTATCGACTGAGCAACAAAGTGGACGTTTCATCAAGCCATTCCACAGCCAAACCTTCTACTTCATCATAGTATATACGCCGTTCAACCTATAAAGAGAATTTGGCCAAGTGGCAAGCTGAAGTTCACAAAATCCACCAAGTTAAGAAAACAATGCGAAAAAACATGAAAAGAAGCCAACTTACAGCTAGTTTGTGAATGTATATTGACATAAATCTTGGCCCCAAACCCATTGAGATGATTTAAGACACTCTAGCTTCCAGACATAATACCTGCAGAACAATAAAAGATTAAAGATAACACACATTTAATCTGTAGGAATTTCCTCAACAAAATTACCTTACAGAATTTTCAGCTGTTGATAAAAGTCCCATCTCAAACTAGCATCACAAAAATCATTTACATCATAGAGCTTTCTTTATCTTATAAAGAGAATAATCCCTCCCTCACAGTAATACATACATCAGACCAAAAAACTTACTCTACTAGATGAGGCATAGGAATTATTTGAACAGACATCAAACACTCCCCAATAGCACTTACAGTAATAATGAGGTAACCCTTGGCTAATTATCACAAAAAATCATTCATAAACACCAAACAGGTTCGCGTATCAAAAGAGTTTCTGAAAACAGGAAGGGAGTGGGAAGGGAAACCCATATTGACAACTCACCTAAAAGAGTTGCAATTTTATGTTGCAGATCAAGAAGAATATAACTGCACATACATTCAGCACAACATAAATTCAATAATCATTGAATGGAAGAGAATATGAAAGGGCACAAGTGTTCTTTAGGTTTTAAGGTTTGAATTTCCACCTAAAATTGCATAAAGACGAGAATCCTTATAAAAACACCCCAATATTAATTATAATACCAATAAGACTCCGATTTCAACTAATCAATGCTTCTCACTCTCATGCCCCACCAACACTCGCATACCATCCACAAGGCAGATAACATGGAATTTGTAGTAGAGCTACTAAAGGTTTCTTTGTCAACAATCACTTGCCAAGATTATTTCCAAGGATGTAAATCAGATGCAGCTTCAGATTCCTCATACATCCAATGAAATAAGTTGCTATAGGGTGGATTCATAAATTTTGATCGAGTACCAAAAATAAAATTAAAACACTCTCAAGAAAAAGGATTGCATAACAGAATCAATGCAAGATCAATAGATAGCCCTGTTTTCCTAGGTGGGGGTGGGGGGACAAAAGAATATCAGGCAGAGTCTTTTTCCTCTTCTTCTTTTTTGGGGGGTATTTCAGTTGGTTCTCAGACAAAATTAACTATTCTATACAACAAATATTCTTCAGTGTGATCTAAGAAGACTTCAAATTTTTTAAAATTAGTATAGAAAAGACCAATCTTCCAGGGAAATAAAAAGAACAAGCACGACTTTTTCCTATAATTTTATGTAACTTCCTACATACATGCCTATTTTCTTTTATTTAAAAGAGAAAATACTGAATTTTCATGGTTTTGCCGAGTTCTCCTTCCTCCCAATCCTCAGCAGCTCAAAAAATAGAAGTCCATGAGGATAAAAGTCTATATATTGAATAAAATAATTTTCAGATAATCTATTTGTATATGATCTGTAGTATTAAGAGAGCAATATCATAGAACTATGATCTTACAGTTTTAGTCACTTGTACTGAAGCAACAAGTCAACCAAATTCATCACATAAATTCAGAGAACCCAACTTATTTTTAATGTTAATCAGGAATTCAGTAATTTATAATTCATCTTTAAACTTCAAATTTCAGATGTAAGTTCTAAATTGGGTACTACCCTCAGTAACTAACAGGGAATAAGCAATCCAATTAAAAGTTTCTCAGCATACACAATTCAAAAAGTAATGCAATTACTTCTGAGGAAAAACTTTAGAAACTAATGATAACAACCAAGTGAAAATACCTCTTTCCTTTTTAGCATTGCCCACATGTATAGTTTATCAGTAGCACCCCTCACATGCCGGGTAGCCAGTTGCATATTATTGCAATGAGTAGCTACATCAGAAATTACTTCTGTGCATGGAACTCTGTATTTAGTTGCTGTAATAGACAATGATTGTTGAGCTTCAAGACATTCGATGGTATCTTTGTCATAATGCATGCCAGTAAAGCACCTAAGACTCATCACTTCCTCTGCATTGAGTTTTTCCAGTGACCCTTTATGATTGAGATACATCTCCTCAGCTTCCACAGTTGCTGCTAAAGTACGATGTACTACAATGTCGGGATACCTACGAAGTGGTGACGACTAATTATGAAATGAGTGTAAAGAGGAACAGCTAGAGCATAATGAGCCCAATCACTTTCATTGTCCTTAACATCTCCACTACAAAAGTATGAAGCCAACTGCATTGGTCTTGAAGCATAAGACATAAGAAGATCAAACAAAACAGAATCATTTTTCAGTTCGCCCCTAATGCGCTCCAGTGAACGATGAAGCTGCGTAGAAGAAGAAATGTCTAACTGCAAACCATTTCTATTACAGAAAGCCTCAAACTCTCTCAGCTTCCTCAAGTTTGGTTCAGGGTGCCTACGCAATAAGGAATTAGATGGATACGCCCTAGTAATTACTTCTGCAGCTGTCCTATTAGCCAAAAGCATAAATTCCTCAACAAGAAAGTTTGATTCGCTGCTCATGGACAGTATGCTGTCATAAGGTATCCCATCTTCATCAAGTAAGAAAACAACTTTAGGACTTTCAAGTGAAAGAGCTCCATCATTTAACCTCCTCTCCTTTAAAATTCTGGAGATTTCATGACAAGGCTTTTCACAGCTTTAATTAAATCAGACCGCTCAAAGCATCCATGAAAATGAGGCCAATTATTAAGCACAACACTAGAATTCTGAACATCAAATAGACCATTAATTATGTCCTGAGCATGCTCATAAGAAAGCTTGCAACACGAGCGAATTACAGTACGACCAATCCAGCGATCTAAAACCTCCCCGGCAGAATTTATGTCCCAAAACATTGAAAAAGCAAGTCTGTCCACTCCAGGATTTAGTGAACCTAGATTCTCCGAAAGCAATGGAGGAAACATTGGTAACTTCTGCTGCAACACATACACACTCGTAGATCGAATTTGGGCATCAACATCCAAGGCAGTGTCTGGTAGAACAAAGTATGATACGTCAGCTATGTGCACTCCGACTCTGAAAATACCATCGGACAGTGTTTCAACTGAAAAGGCATCATCAAGATCAGTAGCAGTAGAAGGGTCAATTGTGAAAACACACAACTTTCTTATATCCCTTCTACTTCCCAAAAGTTCCTCTTGCGGTACCTCCCAAGGACCATGTGGCATACAGGACAGAGTTTCTGGAGAAAACTCAGAAGCATTGATTGCATTTTCAAATAAAATAGCAGCAATCTGTGCTTCTATTTCTCCACCTCTTCCAAAAGTGCGAGTCACATGGACTTCTGGAAAGTTACTTTCTTCCTCCCAGCCAACAATCTGTGCAGCTACAAGATCCATCTCAACCGTTGCATCACTAGCCTCCAACCTATTCATTATGGACTCTGGCAAACTTCTCAATGGGACCATCATTTTGGGAAATTTTGGGTCTGTAGGTGTTAACATGATGCATTCCTGATTCAAATTAGTGAATGGAAGTTTGTTCTTCTTGGAGTCTTTTCTGTTACCTTCCCTAACACGAATCCACTGCTTAACACCAAGATATCCAACAACAGTATTTCGTCGAGGAGACCTTTCAATAATGCCTACAACTCTACCAGTTGGGCGTTTTGATGGTAATGAACTAAGATCAATGGCACACAAGTTTGCCACTGCATGTAAACCTTCAACCCCACTACTAGAACCACCTGCTTCTGAATCATCTGATATAAGGGGGGGGCCACTTAAGTAACCACTGTCAGATGATCCTATTAATTCTGGACTAACAATTTCTCTAGAGCAACAGACATTTTCGCAGCACGACCCATTTTTAGGAGTTAAACAGTTCTCACCATTAGAATGACCGCAATCTACATCTATCTTGTTTTTCCCTTTAGCACTATCTAGGATGATATCACTAGCTTCAAGATGCAAATTACAATCACTGATAGCAGCAGGGTTCTCCACATTCCCAGTGAAGCCTTTCATTTTAGACCATAATGAAGGAGGATCAACTGTGATTGCAACAATGTCACCGTCAACCTATACAAACAAAACGAATTACTTCAAAGATCCATCTACAACAAAAGAAACTAGCAACATATATTAAACAAAGACGAAATTAAGCATCATGAAATTCTTAGTTACCATTTGATTGAATAAAACACCTACATTTACATTAACAAAAAAATTGAACAAGCAGAAATCAAAATCGCCATATTCCATCCTTGCACATAATAGGCACAACTAGCTATATGCTACAAATGAAAAAGAGCAAACCTTGAACTTTTTCCATATAATAGAAATATGCAAAGAACATTACAACAAGAACCTAATAAAGTCTAAAAATTGTACTAGAAGAAATCCACTATCCAAAAAAATATCTTCTTCTGCAACATCAATATGTCTTAGGTTTCAGCCCTAAACTAAGAACAAGATTCTGAATATTTTCTTAATACATACAAATACAGCAAATCCAGACATGATCATGTAAAGATCTGCTTTTCTTATAAGAAGGGGGAGGGCAAAAACTAACATGTCATACAAGATAATTTAATTCAACAAAGATATTATTTTTTGTTTTTGTTTTTTTTTTTTTTTTTTGCAATATAAGGAAAACGGACAGCACTTACAGCTCTGTTTTGAGACACCACACCATTAATGAGGAATTAGCATCTGTTTGCACTCCATCAATTTTGCAATAAGCCTAACAGGGAATAAAAATTAGTCTTATTTCATCTCTGGAACTGGAATACAAGATATCGCAGATGTGAAATAAAGATAAATTGTATTAACATAGAAGAAAATAAACATGAACAAACCTCAAGTCTGTTGTGAGCATTGACACAAAACAATGCCCTAAAAACATCACCTTTCTGCAAATATTAAACAGAAAAAGTCATTTTTTGATTCTCTATATAAATCTCAATTCAGCACGTCAGTATTCACCAATAGACGAACGTTGCTAGACGTACCTCTAGTGCCTTTCTAGCCGCTTCTTCAGTCCAATGAGGAGCAAAATATTTCTGCTGTGCTTTACCATTGCCCACGTGGGATTGCACAACGCTCACATTGGGATCTATTGTCACTTGGGAACTGATAGGCTCAGGACATGAGTTGGAAAATACCCTTCCATTCACATCAGCTGCAAAAATATGCTGATTTTGAAGGCTCATCCCTCTCCATGTTCAGACTTCTGTCTGTCTATATGCATAGTTGGCAATGAATTGAAAGCCACTTCAGACGCTCGTGGTAGCTGATAATCATTCGATCCCACATAGTTAGATGTACTACCTCCAACTAAAACTTCCGCTTCCCCATCCAGTATCTCATTCACTGACCTACTAACTGCTACAAGATACGAATTCACAAACTACATTATACTGTATCCACTAAAAATAAAGCCACAACAAACCCAACCCCAAAAACACACCTACTAGATTTTTCAAAATATAAAATTTCAACAAAAATTTTGCAGTTTTACTAGTACTTACACTTTGTAGAGAACAAGTTTTTTTTCTTTTCTTTTTTTTTTTGGCCTTACAATTATCCTTGGTCAGTAACAAAAATAATAAACAAAATTAAAAATTGCGGTAGAACACTTAAAATTTCAAGTCTGCAACAGTAACAAAACAGTATCCCACCCCTAAAAAATATTAAAACAATTCACCAAAACCATATACAGAAATACTAAAACAAGATAAAAAAAAAAAAAAAGAATAAAACAATTCAGTACAAAAATATAAATTAAATTTTTTTTAAAAAAAATACAACCTTGAATCGGAGAATTCTGCTTGGTTCTTCTGGATCGACGTTTTTTCTTCTTATCTTTCACATTAAAATTGCTATTATCAGCATAGATGGAGATCCTCAGTTCGAGTCTGAGTCGACTCAGTAATCGCCCCTCCTCTTCTCATCTTTTTTTCCCCAAAATTCAAATTAAAAAAATATATATATGGGCTTCAACGAAAAACCCTAAAATAAATAAGCAAAATCGGGTATCTTCCGATTTGTTAAGAAAAAAATAAAAAAGGAAGAATAATTAACCGATTAAGCTAAGAAAAAGAAAGAGTTAAAGAGAGTTAATATAAATAAAATGAAAAATAATTAATCAAAAAAATTTATTTATTTATTTAAAAAGAGAAAGTCGTAGAGAGAGAGAGAGAGAGAGGAGAAAAGGAAAGAAGAAAAAGATAGGGTCTGAGAGAGGGAGCACGTGAAATTGGTGGTGGTGGGTGAGAGATTTGAGAAGAGGGTGAGAAGGAAAGGAAAAGAAAAGCGATGTGATAATTGGGTCGGCGGGGACATGGGGATTTGGGGCGCCGACTCTTTGATTCTTTTATTTTCTTTTCTTTTTCTTTTTCTTTTTCTTTTTTGTTGTGACTTTATTTGTACTTTTTGTTTGTCCCCATTAATTTTTTTTTTTTTTTTGGCAAAATTGTAAAAAAGAAAATACTTAGGTAGATTCGGTTTTTTGCCCCACCTGTAGATCTTGTGGTCAAAATTAAAGGTTAAAAAATCTTGCTTACATCAACTGATGTCATAAATTCTCTAAAATTTAATCCACACCACATGGTTTACAATTTGCCATTATAAAAAATTTACACGTATATGGATATAGGGTGAGTATGACTCAAAATGTGACTTTTTTTTTTTCTTTTTTTGGGTGGAAACAAGAATGAAATTTCATAAAATACGAATTATCTAGTTACAAAATGGGGAAAGGCCATTTCCTCAAATTCATATTTTCGCTATATTTTCGCTAAATTTTCGCTAGTCACCCCATAAAATGAGAAGTTTTATGTCACTCAGGAGCAACTACTGGTCTAGTGGTTGCTCTTTACCAAAATAAAAATTTCTCCCGTAAAATGAGATGAATATTACAAATAGTTAAATGATTAAAAAGTAATAGATCCATTTGATTTGTAGACATTTCAACGACTGTCATACCATTTCGCATTGCGAAGTGAGTAGTCAAGATTTACTCTCTCGTCCATAGATCATAAGGCATATAGTTTAAAACACAAAAGATTTTTTGTTGGTGAACTGCTTGATTAGATAAAACATCTGCTTGATTTGCCAAAAGGGTAAAAAACACTTTTAGTTTTTAAAGTTTGGCCAAGTAATATTTTTGGTCTTCAAAACTTCACAAAAAATAAATCACGTTCTTCATCTTCTAAATTTGTACTAGATTAGGATAATTGATAGAAGAAAGAGCAATTTTTGTTTGTCTATGGCGAGTTGCTAAGAGAAAGTAAAAGTAGAGGGTAATTTTTTAGAATTTATCAGATAAGATATTAAATGTTTATTAGGATAAACCAAAAATTATGTTATTTTTATATCAATTGTTCTAATAGAGTTAAAATTTAGAAGATAAGGGATGTGATTAGTTTTTTGTGAAACTTTGAAGATAAAAATATTATTGGGCCAAATTTTGGGGATTAAAAGTATTTTTTACCCTTAGCTAAAATATCTACAAAGCTTTTGGAAATATGTGCTTCAGTTGCACTTGGTGCAACGACTGAATCAATTTCCTTCAACCGAAGATGATATTTGCATATGAATCAGTTGAAATATGTGATTTCAATACATGTTATTTTTTTTCCAAACGTCACCACGTTTCATTGCACAAAACAAAATTACAGTTGGTGAGGTAATTGCCTCCTATCAGCTACTGCTACTTGAAGTAGCCAACTTGGAAAATAACCTTTCCAAGCCACACTTTTGTAAGTATATGCTCTAAAATTACATTTATTTATTTTAGGGACAAATAATACTTTTATATTTATTTATATTTTGTAATATGCCATTTTTTAAATAAAATGTTTATTTGTGAAATCATAAAGAATTATGATATAATTATATTTTATTCGTGTATATCCCTAATCGTAGTGTATGAACTAGCAGATTAGCACATAAGTGTATGTGGATTCTTATTGGGAATAAGTGTATCGGATTGACACGCTAAGAGTATTCCACACGGATTATTATTTAAATGTCATTAGATTAATCTCTTTGTGATTGTAGTGTAATAATCCTTTGACTTGAGATCATGAGTTTATCTTGATTGTGGATTATTATATTTTGCTTCTATAAGTCGTTACTCTTAATGAGTCGCACATACTGTAGAGTTCGGTTATAATATGAATCATGATAAGATAAGATATAACCAATAGAGGGATTCACCACTCCTTATAATATGAGAGTATATCCCAGTATGGCCACTTCTTGAAATACGATTCGAAAATCTTTGCGCTTCTGTGAAAGTGAAAATAGAATTAAGAGTGTCTTAAATTCTATTTAAAGTGAGTTATATTTTGGAAAGAAGTAAATTTGATTAATTCGATAAGAGTTGGCATTATATCTGTACTCTTGAATTAATCGAAATATAGGTTGGTGAAAGGATAATAATTACACGGGAACTAATCACGACTGAGTGATGTCGAACCACTAGACATATCTCAACACTTGGGTGGTCAAGATGCTTTGCTAGAAGCCAATCTTGATCCATAAGTGTAAATTAATCAATTGGAGAATTAATGATAAATTAAAGGTGTTTAATTTATCTAATCCTAATTAATTTCTGATTATAATTTATACTTATTGCCAACATGATTGGGAATATAAAGGGTCACACACTTAAGGATTAATTCAGGATTAAAAAAGATTTGATAAGTATGCGATACTTATGGGTTAATTTATGAGATAAATTAATTTTTTAGGCTTAATTATAATAAGTTATAAACCTTAGAAGTTAATATGTAATACTTTCATATTAATAGTCTTACTAGTTTTATAATTATTCATATGCCCATGACCCAAATTGATTGGGATTTGTAATTCCCTAAACCCAATTTGATTGAGATTCTTAATTTATATATAGATATGACTAGTACTTAATATATATGATATATTAGTAGTACTAGTATAATATATATATATATAGATGTTATGAATTCTTATAAATCTAGAAATATGGATGCTCATTCATCCCCTAAATACATTGTTAATGTGATATTTATCTTCTTAAATTTTGTGAAAGCTTATTGATTCCCGTAAAGGCTTATCGATTCCCGTGATTCATGTATAATATTTATGAATCCCCTATATTACAACCCTATAAATAGAGGCCTTTGGTAGCTCATTTGGAAGAGCTAATAGAAAGTTGAAACAATTGATAGTATTTCTACTTTTCTATATTTATACTTCAGTTAATAACCGAGTTTAATAATTTTGACTTAGTTTCATAATACGTTATTAGCACGACTCTGCCTTTCTTGCGAAATATAGTGAAGTGGAAGATCTTATTGATCAAGTAATATCTAGGTGAGTTTGTTTATCAATTTCTTTTCTTATGGCTAACCTTACTAAATTTGAATTTGTACTTTTTGGCATTTCTGGAAAGAATTATTTATCATGGGTTCTTGATGCTGAAATGCATCTTGATGCAATGGGTCTTGGAGGCACCATTATGGAAGCAAATGAGGCTTCTGCCCAAAATAGTGCCAAAGCAATGATTTTTCTTCGTCATCATCTTGATGAAAGTTTGAAAGTTGAATATCTTACAGTTAAAGATCCTCTAAATCTGTGAAATAATTTAAAAGAAAGCTACAACCACCTAAAGTTGGTTGTTCTTCCTAAAGCCCGATATGACTGGATACATTTGAGGCTACAAGATTTCAATTCAATAAGTGAATATAATTCTGCAATGTTTAAAATCACATCCCAATTAAAATTATGTGGAGAAATTATTACTGACGAGGATATGTTAGAAAAAACTTTCTCTGCCACTTTCCATCCCTCAAATTTGCTCCGCAGCAGCAATATCGAGAGAAGGGATTCAAAAAATATTCTGAATTGATCTCATGTCTTCTTGTAGCTGAACAAAATAATGAATTATTATTGAAAAATCATGAGACCCGACCAACTAGTTCCAATCCATTCCCTAAAGCGAATGTGACAAAGTCTTCCAATTATGAGTGTGGAAGAGATCGTAGCCGTGGTCGTGGCCGATATGACTATTATAATCATGATACTCGTAACCATGGCTCATCAAGTCATAAAGGCAAACATTCTTGACATAGTTCGGACGGTGTACTGCGTCCGAACAACCTGTTTCCAGTAGAAAAGATAGCAAGCCTGCATACCTTATTTTCAGAGTTTAGTGCTTATGTCATCATCAAAATAAAGTTTGAAAAATATCAATATCCCACTTTTTGATGATGACAAACAGTCATAGAATAACCAACATATAAAATCAACAGATATGAGTAATAGTACAACCAACAATTTTGTATTAGGATCAACAGATAACACAACCAACAATTTTGCATTATTTTTATTCCTAATCCCTCTTTTGACATCATCAAACAAAAGCTCTCCCTGAGAAAGTGCACTCAAATAACCAACAGAAATGTCAAGATCAACAACATCATCAAATTAAGATCAACAATGTCAACAACATAAAAAATGAAGATCTATTTCAATTCAACATGATTCATAAAACCAAAATAAGAGCAATTCCAACATTTTTGTCAAAGTCATATCTTTAGTAATGCCAAAACCAAAAAATAAATAAATGAATTAACAGAGAATCTAAGTCGAGTCATTTTTCTTCTTAGAACGCTTTTCGATCTTGCGCCGTTTGGAAGGGGCATCATCATCAGTAGCTTCACTATCGTCCTCTCCGTCATCGCGTCGTTGTATGATAAAATCGAATGTATCATCAATATCCTCGTCGTTGCCCTCACGATCATCTTCTTCGGCATTGTCATCACTTTTGGTAGAGGAGTCGAGTGGATACATTTTTGTGATTAAGTATTGACAAATTGAACTTGAGCTGAAGCAGACATGCCTAAGCTGAGTGCTTCTTGGAGGATCATCTGACGAGTTTCAAGTCACTTTAACTTGCGATTAGTGCGACATTGAAAGGATCTCATGTGAGTGCTCAAAGAACTGAGAAGGCCACAAATATGTGAAAGTGAATGATCGGAGGAAGAAGAACGAGGATCATGAACTGGTGGAGGTGTTTGAGGAGGAGGGGAATGGGGAAGTGCCAGACTAGAGGTAGAGGCTTGGGATTTTGATCGTTCAATATCAAAGGCAGCTTTAGTTAACCATTGATCATTAAAATAACGGAGTCTTTTCTCTCAATGTAGGATTTGTTGAAGTAGGGAGGAAATTATTTGTTTCCGCTGAAAGGTACGTCAAGAAAATCAAATACTTTGGTGAGAAATTTTTCAAAAGGATTGTTTTGACGGGTATCAGTAAGAAAGAGTTCCCATAGGGAGCAGAAAAGATATCCAAACTCAAGAAGAACATCCCTTTGCAAACACAAAAAAACAGGTAAAGCTGCATTTTTTCGGGCTCGGTGCGATGCCTGTCTGGTGGTAACAGCAAATTTGTGACAAAAGTGTATAGAATATTCATTTCAGGAGTGAGCAATATAGTCTTGACTTTCGAGGCCTGTTTGAAATTGATGTTAAAAATTGCTCTGATCTCGTCAATATCAAATCGAGTGTCAAGAGCGGGCCATTTATCTAAAAAAATAAATAAGAAAATTTATTCGGGGATGAGACTTCACATTCAAAAATAGTATTGATGATGTTGGAGGAAATTTCAAGATTTGTGCTATTCACACGAGAAACTAATGTGCGAACAGTGGGGCATTTCCTAAGATTGGCTGTGAATTGGAGCACTATATCATGATAAACGGGTAAGTCAGTGTGAACTAAGTGACCCCAATTTTGTTTTTCATAACAAGATTTGACAATGGGTAGATTAAATTTATCGAAAAGACTTTGAGAAGCAAGTCTTTGAAAGATTTATAGATTTGCTAAGAAGAGATGTATACCGTTCGGATGCCTTGGCATCGATGAATTTTGGTAGGGGTGAATTTGTTGAAGTTTGAGGATTAGCAGATGATTCCCCTTGCACTGGATCTTTTCCTTTTGATTTACGTCCATGAGTTGCAGTTGAAGAGCCTCCACAAGATCTAACCATTGTGAATGGAAGGTATATAAAAAAAAAAAATTGATTTTTGGGAAGTTGGAGGAAATTTGATGAAATTTGATGGTATATTGATAAAATTAAGTAATAATAGTAATGAACAATTTGGGAATGAAGATTCTCCAATCAATTTGTCGAGAGAGGGAAGAAATTGGAGGAATTTTGAGGGGAACAATTTCGCAAGAGAAGGGTTCGGGGCTTAGGGTGAGTTTGAAAGGGGGAAAATGGACGGTTTTAATAGAGCAGAGGGATCGTTTGGACGTCTGAACAATTTGTGTGCGTCCGATTGTGTGTCCGAAAGCTGATGAACGGACGGCTTAAACATAAGAGCTAGTGCGTTCGATATTCTCTCGAACGATGGGAAGCGTCCAGTAGGATTCCCGTGGAAAAGTGAAGAAATTGAGAAAAATTCGGACGATCATAAGCGTCCGAGGCAAAGAGGAGGTTTTCGGACGAGTGAGAGCATCCGAGAGAGGGTGTTGTTCGGACGAGCCTGTGCGTCCGAACTAAGAGACTATGCCGATGTGAACTTTAAAATCCCCAAACAATTTCTGACAGATTCAAAACGATCTAAGACCAAGGGTTTAGTAAAAATGTCAGCCAGTTGATCTAAAGTAGACACAAATTCAACACATGTTTCCTTTTTGCAAACAAGATCTCTAATAAAATGGTGCTTAACATCAATATGTTTGGTTCTAGAGTGCATTACATGATTTTTTTGTGAGATTAATTGCACTAGTGTTGTCACACACCTTATAGGCACACAATCAAAGATAACACCAAAATATTTTAAAGTATGTTTCATCCATAGGAGTTGGGCACAATAATTTTCATGCCTATTAGCAGCAATGTATTCGGTTTCAGTCGTATAAAGAGAAATAGAATTTTGTTTTATGCTAAACCAAGACACAAGACAATTACCCAAGAAATGACGCATACCACTGGTACTTTTTCTATCAATTTTACACCCAGCAAAGTCAGCGTCAGAATAACTAATTAAATCAAATGTAGGGGATTTGGGATACCACAAACCAAAATCCATTGTGCCCTTTAAGTGTCTAAAAATCCTTTTTACAGCTATTAAGTGCGATTCTTTAGGGCAAGATTGGAATCTAGCACATAAACAAACAACAAACATAATATCTGGTCTGCTAGCCGTTAAATAGAGTAGGGTTTCGATCATACCTCTATAGTGTTTTTCATCAACACTATTACCTCCTTCATCTTTATCAAGTTTGGTTGAGGTGCACATAGGAGTACCAATTTGTTTGCAATCTTCCATTCCGAATCGTTTGAGTAGCTCCTTTGTGTACTTGATTTGTGTAATAAATGTCCATTTCTTTGTTTGGTGAAACTTGTAGTCCAAGGAAGAATTGTAACTTTCCCATCATACTCATTTCAAACTCTTTTTGCATCAAGTGTGAGAAATCTTTGCACAATCTTTCGTTAGTTGCTCCAAAAATAATATCATCAACGTAAATTTGAACAATTAGCAAACCATTGAAATTTGTTTTGATAAAAAGGGTGGTGTCTACAACACATCTTTTAAATCCATTTTCAATCAAGTCTTTCATACCAGGCTCTTGGAGCTTATTTCAAATCATATAAGGCGTTAGAGAGTTTGAAAACATGATTTGAAAAATTTTTATTTTCAAAATCAGGAGGTTGTTCAATGAAAACTTCTTGATCAATAAAACCATTCAAAAAGGCACTTTTGACATTCATTTGAAATAATTTGAAATCAATAAAACATGCATATGCGAGAAGCATGCCAATGGATTCTAATATAGCAACGGGTGCAAAAGTTTCATAAAAGTCAATATCTTCTTCTTGAGCATAACCTTTTGCAACAAGTTCTAGCTTTGTTCCTTATGATTTCACCTTTATCATTTAATTTGTTTCTAAAAACCCATTTTGTTCCAATTACGGGATGAATTGATGGTCTTTCAACTAAGGTCCAAACATTATTTTTCTCAAACTGACTAAGTTCATCTTGAATGGCAATGACCCAAGATTCATCATTTAAAGCATCATCTACATGTTTAGGTTCAATGTGAAAAAGTAATGCACAATTACTATTTAAGGGTTTATGAGATCGAGTTTTTATCCCATCGGATGGATCTCCTATGATCAAGTTTTGAGGGTGACTAGAGACAAATCTCCATGCTTTTGGAAGATCTTTTGGAATATTCTTGTTCTTTTCATCTTCATCATCTACTTGATGGTTGTTGACATCATTGCTTGATGTGATCTCTTGATGATCTTCATGGATAGTGAGCTTCTCAAGCTCCTTTTGAATACCTATATCTTCATCTTCACATATATTCTTTGAGATAACATCATTAGCTTCATCAAACCTATGTAACATGTACAACTTCTTCAATCAAAAGTGTTCTTCTATTGTATACTCGGTATGCTTTCTTGTCACTAAAATATCCTAGAAAAATTTCTTCATTCGATTTTTTGTCAAATTTACCAAGATTTTCTTTGATTTTTAAAATAAAGCATTTGCAACTAAAAACTTTAAAATTGCTCAGAACGGGTTTTTTACAAAATAGGAGTTCATAAGGAGTTTTGTTTAAAAAGGATCTCAATAAAACTCGATTCGTGACATAACAAGCCGTGTTAATGGCTTCGGCACAAAAATATTGTGGCAAATCGCATTCACTAATCATAGTTCTAGCGGTTTCTTGAAGAGTTCTATTTTTCCTTTCAACAACACCATTTTGTTGAGGAACTCTAACAACCGAAAATTTATGTGAAATACCGTTGTGATCACAAAATTCGGGAAAGCCTCCAAATTAAAATTTGGTACCGTTGTCACTTCTTAATCGAGTGATCTTTAAATTCAACAAATTTTGAATTCTTTAGAAAATAATTTTACAAATTTTTCAAAAGCGTCATTTTTGTGAACAAGAAATAATACCCAAGTATACCTCGAATAGTCATCCACAATTACAAAAGCATATTTACAACCACCAAGACTAGCATGTTGAGTTGGTCCAAACAAGTCTAAGTGCAACAATTCTAGAGGTTTAGAAGTAGACACATAATTCTTTGGTTTAAAGGAAACTTTAATTTGTTTACCAAATTGGCATGCATCACAAATTTTATTTCTCAAAAACTTCAATTTTGGCAAACCTCTCACCAATTCCTTCTTAGCAAGTTTTTCAATTAAATCCATCTTAAAATGACAAAGTCTTCTATGCCAAAGCCAAGGATCATCTATGGAAGCGGTAAGACATTTTACATTGCTATTACTAATTTTGTCAAGATGAATCACATAAACATCATTGTGCCTAGCGCCCTTAAATAAAATAACATGATTTTTATTAAGAAAAAGAAATTCATGCTTGGTAAATAACACATCCGATATAAATTTTTATCACAAAGTTGACTTACACTCAATAAATTATAATTCAAATTATCAAGAATAAGCACATTCTTTATCAAGGTTTCACCATATTTACCTACATCACAAATGTCGATTGATTTTGCTTTATTGTTATCCCCAAATGTTACTTTTTCACTGTTTTTTGATTTGAGGTTTGTGAAGAGAGCAGCATCACCCGTCATGTGCCTTGAGCATCCACTATCTATGAACCACTTAGCATTGTTGGTGATGTTAAGTACCTCATCATCTCCAATGGCCATAAAGGCCATTTGTGCCGACTCCATTTCTTCTTCAATTTCTCATTTGGAATTGCAATCATCCCATGTGATTTGAAAGTTGTTGAAGCAGGACTTTCTTCCTTCCTTCTTTTTATTGGAAGGGCACTCATTTGCAAAGTGTCCGAGTTGACCGCATTCAAAGCACTTTTCATGTTGCTTCTTCATTTCTAGCGTAGTCTTTCCTTTGAAATTATTTGAATTAGTAGCTCCACCTCTTCTCATTCTCCGTTTGTTGATATAATATTTAAGAAATCCTTTGGTGATGAGTGCAAGATCTCCTTCATCAAGATCTTCGTCTTCTTAATTGATGGAGCCATTTTCATCATCTTCTTGAGAGTTCTTTAATGCAATGCTCCTTTTTGGTCTTGCTTCTTCATCATCCACCACTTTGGCCTTCAACTTCAATTCATAAGAAGTAAGAGAGTTGATTAGTGATTCAATAGGCATAAAATTTAAATTCTTGGCCTCCTCTATAGCGATTGTTTTGGCCTCCCAATCTTTGGATAGAGCATTCAAGATTTTTCTATTCTTTTCACCCAAAGAATACTCCTTACACAAGGCTTCAAGATCCTTAATGATGTCATTGAACCTACAATACATTTGGTCAATATTTTCATGTGGTTCCATCTTGAATGACTCATACTTGGCAACAAGTAAGTATTTCTTTTGCTCACGAACATCGTCATTCCCTTCATGGATTTCCATTCAATTTATCCCAAATTTCTTAAGCGAAAATGCATCCCTTGACACGAGTTGATTCATTAGCATCCAAGACATTATATAGCACATTCATGGCTTTTGCATTTAAAGTCAAGTTTGCCTTGTCTTGTGGAGTAAGCTCATCCCTTGTCTTTTCTCTTTTTCTATTTGTATGATCATCAATGATGGTAGATTCAAGGAGACCTTCATTTACAACATACCACTAGTCAATATCAATGGATTGCAAAAATATTTTTATTCTATCTCTCTAACTAATAAAATTTATCCCATTGAACATAGGGGGGCCTAGTAATGGATTGACCCTAAAAAATAGAGCATTGTTGGTTGCCATAATAGTTCTTTTCTCAAAAGCAATTTATGCAATAAAATGAGACTAGACTCTGATACCAATTGTTGGATACCAATTGTTGGTCCCAAAGCAACCTAAGAGGAGGGGTGAATTAGGTTTCTAAAAATATTTTTAGAATGATTAAACTTATTGAGATTTTTGATCAACTAACAAATAATATTATAAAGATAGAATCAATGAAACTTAAGTAATGTGAAGAAAGTAAGAGAGAAAATTAAACAATCAATACTCCCAAGCTAACAAGCTTGAAGTATTAATCCACTAGAATGCTTCACACACTTGGTGAGCCAATGATCTTTACAAAGTAGGGAAATTCTTGCTCACACTAAAACTCTTTTAGTTGAGCCAAGAATTTTACTCACAACCTCACTTTTGTACAAGATTATCACTCAACTCAAAATTTTGAATTGCACTCTAAGCTCCACACTGATACAATATAGCACTATAGTCAATTTATACTAAAATTGCTCTTTTCCAAGTCTTGTATTTCAATGTATTATATGATATTTTACAGAACAATAGAGCAGGTATTTATAGGGGCAATAAATGGTGGTAGTAACTACTTCCAAACTACTCAATAATAAATGCATAAAAACTAGCCATTAGGGTTTCGGACGTCCGAGGAAAGGATGATGCGTCCGACACACCACAGCGTCCGATCTCGGTGCAGTTGGTGAAGGATATCGTTCAAATGGCCGTGCATGCGTCCCTTTCATCGTCCGGACTGAGTTTCGGACAGTCGTGTACGTCCGAAGAAAGTTTTGTTCGGACAGTTGTATGCGTCCGTAGAGGAGCATTAAGAAATTTGCTTTCTGCCTGTCTGTTATGCGTCCGAGTGAATATGTATCAGACACTGCTGTTTGTCCGAGAAAAATGACATAGTTCGGAAGGTGTATTGCGTCCGAACAACCTATTTCCAATAGAAAAGATAGCATACCTGCACAGCTTATTTTCAGAGTTTAGTGCTTATGTCATCATCAAAATAAGGTTTGGGAATCATCAAACACTAGAGAGAAAGTTAAAATGAATACTAGAGTACACTAACTAAAAATGGCAAAAAGATAAGGATAAGGGGTTGTCAATTAGCTTTTATGCCATCTTTTGCACACAAAAAATGTCTGTCGGTGGGGAATGAAAAATTACCTAAAAGTTGCTTACATGTTACAGGCGATAAAACTATTAGGGTTTGTAGACACCATTTGTCGCTAATGGATGGAAATGGCCTTCAAAGTTCACTGTTGGTGAAGAACTCTATGTTTAAGTCCGCTAACTATAGATGTTTTCCTCTTGAGTATTCGTCATGGTTATCGGAAGTGTTGACATTTTGACGTCCCAAACCCGCAAATGAATGCTTTCGTCCTCCAACCTGCACAAAACAATAGTCATACATAATTAGTAATATTTATCCATAAGTTAGTGTAAAAATCCTAACAAATACTTCATCTGTTTCATTGAAAGTGTCATACTTTCTATTTTGATATGTCCCAAAATATTTGTCTTGTTGACAAAGTCAAAGGAATCTTCTATCTCTTTTCCCAATATTGTCCTCACTTTACTTTTTGGTGATGCTATCTTCAAATTCAAATTTTGAAATTTGGGGGCAAAATTGGAACGGTTAGCACTAACATCACAATCAGGCCACTATTGTTATCAAGTTGGTGGTCTAAATCCTGGAATGCAACAAAAAATATGGGACGCGGGGAGTACCTAAAACATGAATTTAGTGAAAAATTATAAAAATGAACACAGTGAACCTTAAAACCCATAACTTTAGCCATGAAATTAAGTGTTAGAAATGGAAAAATAACTCTATTTATTTAAGTTATCACTCATGATATTTTTAATGAATCTTAAATAACATCCAATTATATGCACTATTAATATAATGTTATAAATGAAATTAAATATTGTGTTTAAAGTGCCATTTCAGCAAACGATAATAAAACAACATGATAATTATCATATATAATAAGAAGTGACATATGTTCCTTTATCTATGCTTGTCCAAGATGGATAATTTGCAATTTGTCATTTTTATTAAGAAATTAAATAATATGTTCAAAATACGAAATGGTTAACAAAACCAGGTGGGAATTCCATAGTGACTCAGAAAAGTTTAACTTTTTCGGTATATTGTGCAAATCATACGCTATTCTATTATCCTGCAATTGCTTTTTGTGAAACTTTCATTTTTTTTTTAATTTTTCCCTCTCTCCCTCTCTTTTTCTCTCCTTAGTCTGGCCTATTGTTTTTATCTCCAACAACTTACCATTTTTCATTCCACTAACTAAATAGCAGAAAACCCTCTAAAAAATCACCAACACATGATTTTATTTTACCACTTTTTGCACTCATCTTTTCCACATTATACGTACATAAATACACACTTCATACATAGTCACAAACATTAGACAAAAAGAACCCCACAAACTCACTCTTAGAAACACATATGAGTCACACAGTCATACACACATACTATACACACACAAACATTCACATACACATAGTTGTAGACTTATACACACACACACACACTAACGTATCCACAACTGACAACACACACATAAAACACTCAAATAACAAGCACACCCAGATACAAACAATCACATGCACCAAGAAGAGAAAGAGAACCGCTCGTAGCTTGCCGCCACTGGTACCCCTTTTTAAGTTTCTTTAGCTACTTTTTTTTAATTTTTTTATTTTTGAAGTTCTACAATTGTCCTTGCATGTTTATCTAATTTTGTTCCCAAATAAGGATTCTAGTAATTCTACGTGAAAAACAGAGTTCGAGGTATAATTGTTACCCTTCGGAGGTGACTAGAAAAATTCCTCAAGGGCGGCTAGTGGGTGAAAATGGCCATGGCCATGGACCTGAAGCTCTCTCTAATTTTAACACCGCTTCATGGTTTTAAAAACTAAGAAGAAAAAAAAAACTAAAAAAAAAAGGAAAAAACATAAAGAGAAAAGAAACAGGAAAATGGGCTTTAAAAAATAGTTTTGTTTGGACTTTAGTATTGACTTTGGGTTTGGTTAGTTAGGGTTTTGGTTCTTGGTTAATAGGCTGGTTAGTTATATTTGTTAGTTAGTTGAATTTAGTGGTGGAGCTTTAGTAGCATATAGTTAGGCCTTTGGTTTTATTTGTTTGCTGATTTTTACAAATGGTTTTAGGTTATTAGTTTAGGATTTGAGGCGTTTTGATTTAAAGTTAACTAGATAAATAAAATGGACATAACTTGAGATATTTCTAATAAATTTTCGGTTGATTCTCTATTATATCTTCGGTTATTAATTTTATTATTGGACATATTATATATTTATTTATTTCTTATTGAGTTTATTATGACCCTTTAAAGCTTTCATTATTCAATTACGTGTTCTTATTATTATATATTTATTTATTTCTTACTGAGTTTATTATTACCCTTTAATGCTTGTGTTATTTTCAGTTAAGTCCTCAACATGCATGTTTTTTAAAATTATCTTTAGATTGCAAAGAAGTAATTATAAAAGTCTTTATTTATTTTTTTTATGCTTTTATACTTGTTAGAATGACTTTTACTCTTAGGCTCGACTTGTAATCCATGTTTGACTAGCTTTGACCAAGATTACCTTTTCACCTAGTTTTGGCTAAAATGACAGTTTTACCAAACATTATCAATTTTGTAGATATGCTTGAATGGTTTTACTTGTATGTGATTATTAATTAGTTAATCATATATTTTGAATTGATGAATGAAACTTAACTGTTGGATGTTGCCATGTTCATTGACGGACTTCATTAAATGGAATATGTTTAATATGTCGCTTAATAAAACGTTGTTTTTGGAATTACTTGTTTAACTTATATGTTGTGTTACTTTGGTGAGTCTAGTGATAGTTAGATAATGTACTAAGGTGAGATCTAAATGCGTTTACTAGGTCATTTAAGCAAGGGGAACATGATATTTCTCTTGTATATTGTATGCTATAGGTTAAGAGGTTATGAATTAAAATTTAAGGGAATGAAGGTAATAAGAGAAGTATCGCTAAGAATCAAGGTAAGTGATTTTTATTTTCTTTTATCATTTTTGAAATACACGTTAATGTTCTTATTGTCTTATTGTACTTTTGTATACCAAATAAAGATCGAGTATGTTATAAGTGTTGCGTGCCTTTATGGTATGAACGTTAATGTGAAGGAATGTGTATGGATTGCATATGCGATATAATGGCTTGAATATAGTATGGGTTGACTCAGTGAGAGCTAGTTCTCATCATTATTATTGTAGTAATACTCGAATCTTAGTCCAAAAATGCTTACTACGTCACTAGCCCTGTCTAGTTGGTTCATAATAGTTAGATTTGGCTATGCGATAACTGATAGACCTATGTTATCTTGCGTAAAATGAATGATTGACTGTTACTGTTAATTTACAATGCATATGTTATGTAATGCTATATGTATTAATTAATGACTATACTGATGATGCTAATATCATGTCGTCAACACCTAATTTATGTGATTATGGTTATATATTTAGACTGTTCAATCCAATAAAAAGGAAATGGGGCCCATTTACTAAGTAATATGTTTTACTCTTGTCGCATTTTTGTAGCTTATGAGACTAATACTTGTACCGATGGGGTGAATAATTATGCATACTACTGAATTCAAGAGAGTGCGTATTCTAATAATTGGGAATAGTATGTCGTAGCTCGCACTAAGATGTTGTTCGTAGTTGTTATGAGTTTTGGCTTGCATGTCACGTTAAAGTTCGAGAAATGGCTAGTTTATTCGTTTACCTTCTTTTGGACCTTCGCCTTAGTTTATGTAGTGTATTGATGCATTGGTTGATCTATTGTTAAAGGTATGAAATGCTATTTATATTTGTTCAAGTTTTGACTTAGAATATGATTCCCTAGCATGTTCAGGGCTTCATCTTGTGGTGGGCCTGTTGTGGACCTTGACTTTGGGGCATGACAAGATTTCAAAGGAGAGGTCATTGCAATTTGGGCAACATGAGCAAGAACGTAAAACCTAAGAATATACTAGATACTGAAGTAATCAGGTTGGCACTAATAAGAGTTAAGCTGGAGATATTGAGCAAAATTGAAGTGCAACTAGGTAACAAAGAGGTGATAAATAAAAGTTGTTGGAGAGGATAGTAGGGATGTGGAAGGTGCAAATGTGTTGGAGGAAATTCTAGTTATGAAATCCAGGCCTTGCAGTTTGGAATGTTTTTTTTTTTTTTTTTGTCTAAAAATGATAGTAAAGTTATTCATGATACAACTAAGGGTTAATTTGGCTTTACTTTTTTAACGTTTAAAGTTATTATTAATTTCGTCCCGAATGTTATTTTTTAAACACTAAAATTTTTGGATTGATGATCAAATTTAATATCGTTTGATTTTCGATTAAAATAATATTTGTACCCTCAAATTATTTATGTGTACAAATTTTTGCATGAAAACAAAATATCTAATTTTTTTTTCATAAATAGAGTTTAATGAATTTTGAGATATGGCGATGAAAGATCAATATTTGTTGAATCAAGTCAACAAGATGAGAAAAAGGAAAAAAAAATGTATCAGAAAACAATGAGAAGAAAAACCAAAGAATGAGATTTATAGAAAGATGGCCTTTTATTCAAACAAAATTATAAAGGTATTTTTATCAAAAGGGACAACAATACTGTGTTGATTTGAAAAATGACTTAAATGCCTAAAAAACCTCTAAACGTTAAGTGATAAAGTGAAATTACCCTATGGTTATATTTGGATAAGGAAATTTGGGTGAATTTGGATTTCAAATCCAAATCTATCCTAAATTATTCAAATAAGTGAAGGGATTTAGCAAGGGATTTGACATTCACCAACAAGTAGAAATGAGATTTAATGATTTAGTTGCATGGATTTGGAATTCAAATCCATTCAAATTTCAAGTCATTTTAAATCTATCCACCCCAAATCCATTCATTTAAAATCATTCATATATCCAACCATCCAAACGCGCCCAATAACTAATTTAATCATAAAAAATGATAGAGATAGAATGTGGAACAATACATTTCTCCCGTGAATAGAATTTCGTACACAAGCTCATTTTTGACAGTTGTCTAGCTAATCCATATGCTTTCGTCATTAATAATTCTAAAACTAGGGGTATAAATGAATATAAATAAGTCTAATATTTTAATATTTAATCTTGTTTGATTATGTTAATGAGTTTGAAATTTTGTTCAATTATTTATTTATTTTTCAAACCGATTTCAAATGAGATTTTATTGAGCCTAATTCGAATTGAGCTCGAGTAAATTGAAATTTTTACATATAAATTTAAAATTTTTATTTTATCGAGTCGAGTTCTAATTAAAAAACTTACCAAACACTAAATTTTGTTCAAGTTTGATTTGATTATTGATGAACCAAGTTCGAACGAACTCTATCGAGTCGAATTCGATTCAAAGTAAAAACTAAAGACAATGATTTGCTTTGGAAACCACAATCATTAAAGTAGGGTCAGACCGGTAGCCGGCTTACATCTGAACGAATAAGTACAAAATCAATTGATTTTTCAACGCCTCAGCGGTTTAATAAGAGAAATTGGAACCCGGCCAGTTAAACTGATTAGCCTGCCAAGCTATATGGTTTAATAAGAGAAATTGGAACCCGGCCAGTTAAACTGATTAGCCTGCCAAGCTATATAATTTGGAGGAAAAAATTATTCTTGGAACTCCCGTGAGCAGGGATTGATAAGCACTATCCCTGCAGTCCTACATGCTTGGTTTTTGTGTTGAAGTTAGCGCCAATAGACCACCTGCTTATGTTGACCAATGACTAAGCCTAAAATTTATTTATTTATTTTTCGTTACTTCCTATAAATACATGCATTTTCTTCCACTTTTGTAAAATAGTGTAGTGTATAAAACTTTACTAACAATTTTATTTTTCAAGATTATTTAGTTTTACGGGCAAATTGTCAAAACTATTTACTGAAGTTATATTTCCTTAAACAAAATACACCCACTAACTATCAATTTTTTTTTTTTTTTTTTAACACATTTCCTATTTTTATATATGCAAATACAATTATTACTAGTAACCATGTAAGAAATAATAAAAAATTCTTATATGTTTGTCTATATATTATTATTTATCCCAATAGTTATCTGTTTTAAAATTATACTTGTGCTTAAAATTAACTATTTCAATATATTTATATATAGTTTTTGAAGAGATAATTATTGTATAATAAATAAAAGTTTGTCATAATAATGTTATGAATACAATGGATACAAATGTCTATTTGCATTCTCAACTCACATACATCCTAATCTATTCATGGATTAATGAACCTTCAATATATCTACTTATGAGATTAAGGTACTATATTAATATGCCTATTCATGAGTTTTATTATTGACCTATCAAATCTCTTCATTTACCTTATGTATGCATATAAATAGAGGCATTTTAATTCATCTTGGATACAGTTGAATGGAAGAAAAAAATAGCTTTACTCCTCTCACAAAATTCTTGTCACTTTAAATTACTTTTATATTATTTTATAATACATTATTCACACAAGACTCTGACCAATTGAAATAGAACTTTGCATCCACATAATGAGGTATGTAGAGCTATCAACACAACAAAAATATATAGAACTTTCAATAAAACGAAGTACGCAAAATTTTAAATTATCATAGCTAAGGTAAGATTTAAATATACTGAGTATTTTCTGTCAATACCTTTTTGTTTTTATACTACCTTCAATTGTATCATCATAATATTATTAGAATTTATATTGATTATTATTTGGATCATTTCAAATTAAGCCAAACTTGAATTTATGACATTGAAATAATGAGCATGAATTATCTATCCTAGATATTGAATATTAAAATCTATTTGGATTGCATGTGTCTGGAAGACACAATTATAAAAGGCAAAATACTGTATCTAATCAAGGCAAGAAAAATCAATAGTTCTCCTTTGCCACTATATCCATGAAAAAGAAAAAAGTGATTATCATATCTAAAAGATCCAGCAGATCCATAGGAAATTGAAAGATCATTGACGAGTACATGTTACAGAAAATATTCTCTACTTTTTTTGGCCGAAAATATACTCCTGCAGAAACATACCTCGAAAAGGGTTTTAAAAAACAAATGAATATTAATTTCATATGTTTTTATGGTTGATTAAAATCATGATCTCACTCAAAAATCATGAATCTCGTTTGACTGTGTTGAACCCCAGTTATGTTAATCATGTTTTGATGATGACCAAATCATACTAATGGTTTAATAACAAGTGTGCAGAAAAACAGGTAGGTTCGGACGCAAATGATCGTCCGTACAAAACAACCACAAAACTTCACGGACGCAAATAACTGTCCGAGTGACAAAGCTTCGGACGATGGTAATCGTCCGACACAAAGAATTTGAAGCAAGCCTCGGACGAAGAACAGCGTCCGATCATATTCCAGTAGACTTTGCTTCGATCGGATGCATGTTCGGACGCATCCTCGGACGTCCGAACGAATACCCTCAGAGAACGGACGCAGTGTCGGACGCAAGGTTTAGCAGCGGCCGTCCGAACGGTCCAACGGCTAGTTTGTTCGGACGCACTCTTGCTGCATCGGCCGTCCGAAAGGTCCAACGGCTAGTTTTCCAGTAAATAGAAAATAGCCGTTGGGAAGTTGTTGAAAGCAGATATTTGGCAACTATAAATACCCCTAGGTCTGAATTAATTAATAAAAGACTTCTACATTGATTACCGATGTTGGATTAAATCATTCTTGAGCTATTTGGGAGAAATAGTTGGTACAAGTGTTGTAATAGTGTAGGTAGTGAGAAAAGAGTTTAGAAGTGTAAGAGTTCTTCAAGTGTAAGAGTGGAGAGATAACAATTGTAACAAAGGGAGGTTATGAGTGTAAAACTCTTGGCTCAACTAAAGGAAATTAGTGTGAGCAAGAGTGATCATCATTTGTGTACAAGAGGTTATTGTCTCACCTACTTTAAAGAGACTTTTAGGGGCTGAACTTCAAGTTGTGAACTTGGTAGTTGCCTTGTAAGAAACTCTTTGTAGTTGCAAGCTCCAAGCTTGAGAAGCTAGGGAATTTGGTTTGATTCTCTTAATCTCAATATTCTTATTTGTTCTTTAAGCTTAAATTGTTGAATATCTATTGTATTCATTTGTGCTTAAGTTTTCATTTGGTGCATAAAGTTTGAATTTCTATTAAGCACATAAAAAGGATTGTTTTTAGAGACAACCTAATTCACCCCAAAAGCTTATTTGGTTGCTTTTGGGGCCAACAGACTGGTTTTGCTCCGTTCCCTGGAATGAATGTGACAAAAGTTTAAATAATACTTATGAATGTGGAGATGGTCAAAACCAACATATTCATGTTGGTCATTGTTCGGTGAAATGTTGATTAGGTTTATGAAAACAATGAACAAGTAATAAAAAAAAAAACCTTAATTATCCTAATCAACTCCCATACATTCGCAAGTATATGAGGTGAGTCTGTATATAGGATGAACAAGGATCATTCCCACGAGAACTATTGGAACAAGTATTAGGTTCACAAGCCTATTAACTAGTTAAACAAAATAATCAAGAGTTTTTGATAAACTCAAACTAAATTTAACCACGAAAAATTAAAATAAAGACAAGAATGTAAAATATTATTTCTATGGAAAGAAATTAAATATCATTGACTAAAAACCTAAATCAATCTATTCTACTTGAAAGAATTTAATAAAAAAAGAATTTAAATTAATTTACTCTACAAAAGCGATTAACTAAACGATGGAATAAAACCCTAACTACTCAACTAAAGAAGCAATTAAGAATTTAAATGCAATAAGACAAGAACGATAATTAAAGAACAAGAACGAAATGAAAACAAAAATTGAATTGTATAAAAATAAATTAAACTCTGTAATTACAGTGGAAACCAATATTGATGATCGTTGAATCTTGAATTCTTGACAAGAGAACAAAATTCTAGCTTGAACATTTGAGAAAAGATATTCTACTTCTAAATTATTGTTCTAGCTATTGAAAACTAAAAACTAATGATGGCTGGCGATGGATTCTTGTTTCCTCCCCTACTCTTGGTGTATTTATAGGTAAAATTAGGATTTTAGAGCTCTGGAATGATAAGTACATGAATTCTATAGTAAATTGGCCCACGGGAAGACGTTTCTTACAAAATAAGTAAGTTCAAGGAACTTGCCCAACGACACGTACCTAGGCGTTGCATAAATGTCGCGCCTGGGTTCAACTTCCAGAAACGAAAATTTGATCTAACCTACTGGACATCGCGCCTGGATGTTGTAAATTAGTGATGACTTCTAGTAAGGGGACTTTCATGTCTTTTGTGATTTTGATCCTGAAGCTGTTCGAATCTCAAAAACTTAAAACATGAAAGTTGTAGATCTTTATTTTTTCTTTCTAATTCATCCAAAATCACTTCAATCGAAGATCGGACAAGAAAGTTATGTCATTTGCGCTAATTTGCATCCACATCGCTTCTTGCCAGTGCACACAAATTCTAATTTTGCAATTTTTCTCCAATTTTGTGATCAATTTTAACTCTTTCTTCACTCAAACCCTAGAAAACTCAAAATAAACCATTTTAGTTCATAATTACTCAATTCTTGCTCATACATCACTAAAAACGAGATAAACGACAAATAAAGTATACAATATTTACGAGCTTATCAATCATTATTTTTTTTTGTCAAATTGATAACATCCTAAGCTAACCTAACCTACTCTATAAGAGGAAACCCAACTAGGCACTATAAAGGGACTAGAGTGGAGAGAGGACTCTCTAGACTAGGCAAGGGTACTATGGCACCTGCTAGATTTCTGCAAGGCCTGGGGTTTGAATTCTAGACCTCGCAACGGAGAATGCCTTATGAGGCATCTCCTGGCTAACTCCACCAAGTGGAGTTAGTTATGCTGGTCATTATTAATAAGAACTATTCTGATTGTAACACTACATCTCAACACCGGAAGTGGCAAAATAGTAAAAAAAAAAACAAAAGAGAAAGATAATAATCATAAACTAAAAATGATATAAAAAATAAATACTATCGTTATTGCATGGAAGACCATTGATTACATATATGTTGTATGTTAAACAACATTTATGTAATTATTGAAAGACAAAGAGAAAGCCATAGAAACAAGTTTTATCTATAATAATTTTGATCACTGTCATAATATTGATGGTTTCTTCTTTGAAGGAAGTTTTGATCATTTGGTTGATGGTAAAAACATCTAAAAAAGAAAGTGTTGTGATGTTTTAATTCACATGTTTTTTTACTATTACTATTTTAATTATTCTTTTACATTAATTTGTTATCTTATATTGCTTTGTTATGTATGTCATTTAATAAGAAACATATGGATATACATCTAAATATCTTCAAAATATGAGGATATATGTCTCACATATAGTGTACTTACACGCACTATATTTAGAGATAAAAGAAAACCTTTTGATTTGATTATGATATCATTGGTAGTACAAAACTAATCGAAGACTCCATAAGAAATAATATATTATTGGCCAAAGGAACAAAATTTGTAATTAATAATGCATTATTATCCCGTATGTCTGAAAAAAATTTTATTGAATTTTGAAGACATTCAAATGAATGGATGTTAACTAAAATAATGAATAATGAAAAGAAAGAATATTTTTGCATTACTGCTATCATTTCAGTTAAGATATGTTTGTTGCAAACTTTACTCCATTTCATTTAGATTGTACTACACAACTAGTATTATTATTGAAAGACATTTTATAGTAAAATTCAAATAGATTTTAATTGTTTGGCAAGACCGATTAGACCATTCTGAGTCAATTATGATGCGTAAAAAATTGTTGAGAATTCACATGGATATTCATTGAAGAACTAGAAGATTTTTCAATTCAATGAATTCTCTTGTGTTGCTTATTCTCAAAGGAATTGATTATTAGGTCATCACCAATTAAAAAAAGGATTGAATTCTTTATATTTCTAGAGTATATTAAGAAGTGAGATATGTAGGCCACTCACCTTTTATGTATACCATTTAGATATTATAACATTTTGATAGATGCATCTACTAGATGGTTACATGTGTTCTTATTATTGGCACACAACCTAGAGTTTTTGAGATTTCTAACTCAAATAATTAGATTAAGAGCATAAATTTTTAAATTATGCAATCAAGAAAATTTGTTTTGATATGTTAGTGAATTTATATTTTAGACATTTGATGATATCTATATATCAATTGAGATAACTACTGAACATCTGAAACATATGTTCAAACATAAAATGATTCAGTTTAGAAGAATTGTTAATAAAATGTCTCCAATCAATAGTTAGACCATTACTTATGAGAATAAATTACCTACTTATGTAAAAGGACATACTATGTTACGTGCAGCAGCACTTATATGCACCAGACCAATGAGTTATTTTAACTTATCCTTATTACAATTAGCCTTTGGTACGAAGTCTAATTTTTTCCATCTAAAGATTTTTGGTTGTGCAGTACATATTCCAATTACTCCACCACAACGCACAAAAATGGGTTACGAAAGAAAGTTGAGAATATATATATATACATCCTATATATATATATATATATATATATCAGTTTCTAGAGTTTGATTAGAGATATTTTAAAAATTAATAAGTGACTTACAATCTTCACGTTTATAAGTTTTTGAAAATATTTTCCCAATATTATCGGTAGAAAATAAGTAATTGTATAGATTAAAGTGAACAGAATGAATTATACACATTTTAATCCTCATGGACTAGAAGTTCAAAAGATAATTCATTTGGCAACATATTGTGAATCAACTGTTTAGTTCATTTACTGATCTAAAATGAGTTATGAAATCTCACATCCAGCTGAAATGCTCCAATCGGTGTCCAAGTAGGACATTCTATCAGTACAAATGATAGTTAGCCAGACATAAGATGTGGTTGACTAATCGATTCCAAATGATAAGAATTCTCATAAGAGGAAAAAAGCAAATATTATAGATAGTCAAACAATGAAGACGGGTGCTCCTGAAGAGATCAAGGACATAATTAATTATAAAAACTCCAAAAGTGGATCAGGCACCTAATCTAATAAAAATAAAGATATCTTGATAAATTATATCTATACTAATAAAAAAAGAAGAAAGCAAGAAGATATTGTTGTTGATAACACTATTGTTTATAATATCAACTGATATTTGGAATAGAAAATGAGAAATTTGAATATAAATTTGTTGAAAAGTATCGACATAGAAATGATTAGACAAAGTAGAAAGACGCAATGTAAGTAAAATTAAATTGTTCTTAAGATTTTGGACTTTTAGTCCAAACTCCTAAAGGTATAAACCGGTAGGTTACAAATAGATATTTGTACGAAAATAAAATGACAAAAATTAAACTGTACCATATAAAGCACACCTTATTGAATACGATTTTTTGTAAAGATCCGGTATTGATTATGAAAAGACATATTCTCTTGTTGTGGATGCAATCATCTTTAAATATCTAATTTGTATGGCAATGGATGAAAAATTTGAAATGCGTCTAATGGATGTTGAGCCTATTTTATATAGCTTATTTGATATTGATGTCTATATAAAAATCCCTGATAGATTAACATACTTGAAGTATATAAAGTTTTTCTTGGAACATTGCTCAAAAAAAAAAAATACAAAAATCCCTGTATGGATTAGACTAAAGCAATTTAGGTGAATAATGTATAATCGTCTCAATGAGTATCTCTTGAATGAGAGCTATAAAATGATTTAATTTGCCTATATGGTTTCATAAAAGTAACAAGATAAGAATTTCTGATGATAACTACTGTATATGTTTATGATATAAATATTATTGAAACTGTTGGAGAGTTTCAAAAGATAATGAATTGATATAAAAGATCTTGGTAAAGGCTTACAGTTTGAGCATTTATCGAATAATAATTTTGTTCGCCAATCAACTTGTACAAAAAAATATATTAGAATGATTTTATATGGATAAAAAATATCCATTGAGTACCCTAATAGTTGTAAGATCGCTTAATGTTAAGAAAGATCCTTTTTCATCCTCGAGAGAATGATAAAGAACTTATTAGTCTTGAAATACTATATCTCAGTGCAATAAGAGTATTATTATATTTTGCTAATAATATAACATGTGCTGTAAGTTTGTTAGTAGGATTTAGTTTTTCTCTGATACAAAGATATTAGAATGACATTAAACATATACTTTGATATTTTTGAAAGACTATTGATATGAGTTCATTCAAATCAAAATTAATTGACTATGTAGATGTTAGATATTTATCTGATCAAACATTTGACTATTTAAAGTCTGATCTCGAACAAGTTATTTATATGTGAAGAAGTTATTATATCATGGCATTCAACAATACAATATTTAGTGACTACTTCTTGCAGTCATAATGAAATAACTGCAATACATATAGCAAGTAGTGAATATTTTTGGTTAAGGTCATTGATCTAACATATCTAAAAGATATGTCGTTTAAAATTACAAATGCAATATGAAGACAATATGTAGGCATTGCTCAATTAAAAAAAGATTATATCAAAGGAGATAGAACAAAATATATTTGTCCAAAGTTTTTCTTCAGTCATGACCTTCAAAAGAATTATGATATTGATATCCAATAAATTTGCTTATATGGTAATCTAGCAAATTTATTCACAACGGCATTGTCAACAACAATATTTAGAATTTAGTTTACAAAATTTGAATGTGTCATCCCAAGGATATCAAGTGATTATTTTATAAGGGGGGACTAAAAGTACACGCTATATTCTTTTTTCCTTGGCCATAGTTTTGTTCTAAGCTAGGTTTTCCTAGCAAGGGTTTTAATGAGGCACCATGCAAAGTGTGCTGTAAATATTGAATACATATTGTATTTTTTCTCTCTATAATGATTTTTTCCCACTTGATTTTCTTGGTAAAAGTTTTTTATGAGGTAATAATTAATTGCATATTCTTTACAACAGAATGATGTACTCTTTTTCATTAACTAGGATTTTTCTTAATGGGTTTTTTCTAGTAAGGTTTTAGTGAAACATAATCTTTAATGTATTGACATCCAAGGATGAGTATTATGAATACAATGGATACGGATGTCTATTTGCATTTTTAACTCACATACATCCTAATCTATTACTGGATCAATAAACCTTCAATATATCTACTTATAAAATCAATGCATCATATCAATGTGTCATTTATGAGTATTTATTACTCAACTATCGAATCTCTTCATGTGCCTCATTGTATGTCTATAAATAGAGACATTATAAATCATGTTGGATACAGTTGAATGGAAGCAGAAAATAGCTCAGTACTCTTCCTTCAAAATTCTTGTCTTTTTTTAAAATACTTTGATATTATTTTATAACAAATAACACTTTTATCAAGGTTTTTAGCATATACCTTATATTTTTTGATAATTAAATTTCATTAATTGAAAAAATAACCATTACAACTAATTAAAATGTAACCTAATAAACGAATCTATTAGATCTATATATTACAAAAAAATGTAAAAGATATAGAAATTTAAATCTACACAGATTTAAAAATTTAGATCTAATGTTAAAATGTTGGACAAGTCTCATACAAGATCTAACCAATTTCGGACATGCCACTAAACTTCTGACGTAAAATACAAAAACAAATCTGGTTAGCTAGATCTATTTTGACTGAATCTTTCATTTTCATCGACCACAAAAAATTAAAGGCACTTATTCAAGAAGAGAGAAAAAAACTCCCACTTAGTTAAAGAAGACATGAGCAAATCTCATGGAAACATGGGAAAAAAACTATTGCTTGTGGTATTTGCATTAAAAAATCAGGCAATGAAACTATCACCTACTATAGTAAATAATATTAAAAGAGTTTTTAAAAAGAAAAAAGAAAAAAAATATTAGAGAGAAAAGAATATATATCTTATATTTAATACATTGAAATAATATATATTTATAAAAATATATCCTTTTTTTTTGTATAATTAATAGTTTAAAATTTTAATACATTGAAATTATATATATTTATAAAAATATATCCTTTTTTTTGTATAATTAATAGTTTAAAAATATTATATATTAATAAAAATATATTTTTTAATGACTCACCAAATGAGTACCTATTTCTCTCCTCAGAATTGGGGTTTAATAACTATGCCGAAACTACTGATCAACCTTCCAAAATCAGCCATCAAACAAACCAAAACACAGCACATCCAACTCCACTGTTCCATCACATAATCCACCCTCCACAAAGCTCTAATTCTTTTCACATTCTCTATGCTTTCCTATTTCTCCGCCTTTATCTCCACCCTTCTCCTCGCCGACTTCCCACAAAAAGATGGCATTCACTCGTGACACTTTCCTCCCTAGCTGATAATCAGTAATCATCCTCATCATTTGCTCCAAGCAGTCATTTTAGAGTCGACCCAGTCGGCATTGCGGGAGATGTACTTCATTCTCTACTCGCGGAGGTGGCATCACCATAACTCAACAGGTACTTAACGTGTTTGAAATATGGTCTGAATGAAAGTTGGATGGTTAATTTTCTATTGTTTGTTTGTTGTTTTATTGTTTTTCCCACTATTTTATGTTTTTGGGCCAAAACGATGGTCGAAAATATTGTTCAACTGGAAGGCTAAATGGAAATATGTGGTTTATGTTATTGTCGGTGTCTGCGTGTATGAAATTCAAAGTAAACGCGGCCTTCAATGAGAATGATTGGTACAGATAATATAGATAATAAAGGATGACAACTCAATTCTTCCTTGGTTATATGAAAAAAATACAAAGGTCAGATATGCGCAGCATTTTATTATTCCAAACCCCAGTTGATCATTGAAGATCTAAATCCTACTAATAAAATTAAATATAGCTCACTGTCTACTGAGGCCATCAATCATTGTCAAGTTCAAGTTGTTCAACGCAGGGCCGAAATTGGCAGAGCACACCAATAACGAGAAAGTCAACTACTGAACTGAAATGTAGAGTAGGAAAAAAGAAATGGAGATAAGCAAAACAGATCAATTCCAACTTCACCAATACAGATATTCGTTTCTGTTCTTCCTTTCATTCCTACTCTTTTATGGGGTCCTTGATATTCTTTCTTGCCTTTGTCTCTTTTCACTCAGCTCTTGTAACCTGCGCACCATTCACAGAATTTTTGTACCCCAACTTTACTGCTTCATTTCTTCAATTCGTTGACCGTGGGGGAACTTTCTTGCTTTCTCGAAATGAAACATTCAGAGCTGCCATATTCAATCCTGGAGCTCAGCAAACTAGATTCTACTTGTGTGTTATCCATTCGGATTCCAATACCATCATCTGGTCTGCTAATCGAAACGCACCAGTTTCAAATTCAGGAAATTTGATGATGTTGACCTCCAGGGGTATTAACATAACTGAACTCGATGGCGATTCCAAATGGTCAACTCCATCACTTCAGTCATCGGTATCTGCCTTACAACTAAATGAGGCTGGGAATCTTGTTTTGCTTGATCAATCTAATGCGACTTTATGGGAGAGCTATAGATATCCAACAGATACTATTGTGATTGGACAAGTCTTGCCTTTTGGAACAACATTGTATAGTGCGGTATCAAGTAATGACTTGTCATCAGGTGATTATAGCCTTGCTTTGACAGCCTCCAACGCCATATTGCAGTGGCAGGATATGACTTATTGGAAATTATCCATGGATACTGGGGCTTTTACAAACTCAAATTACGCCGTGGACTATATGGCAATTAATGGAACAGGTCTCTATCTGTTTAGCCACAAAGGATCTGCAATAGTGATTCAGGTGAACTTGCCTCCATCTGGATTTCGAACTGCCAAGTTGGACTACACTGGCCAGTTCAGCATCAGAATGTTTCTCAGGGGCTGACCAAAAGCAGGATTTTGTCGGGCCAGATGATTCCTGTCGAATTCCATATGTCTGCGGAAGGCTTGGATTATGTAGTAATGGTGCTCGAGCATATCCTCCTCAATGTACCTGTCCATCGAACTTTCATGTTAGTTTGCAAAATACCACCTACTGTGTACCGATTGATAACTCTTATTCTCTACCACTCTCTTGTAACTCCACCAATAGTAGCATTAATTTAAACTTTTCGACAGTGTCTTATGTAAGACTGGGGTATGGTGTAGACTACTTCTCTAACGATTTTAATATGCCTGCCAAATATGGAATAAATTTGTCAGTTTGTCAAGATCTGTGTTCAGGAGATTGTGCTTGCTTTGGAGTTTTCTATGAGAACTCATCTGGCTCCTGTTATGTGCTTGAAAATGAAGTGGGATCTATTATGTTTCTTAACATTCCCGATAGTGGTCGCCTAGGATACATCAAAACCCTTGTTGGACCATCACCATTCAAAAATTATGGTGATAATAAGGATTCAAACGGTCAAACTCTGGGATTTCCCGTAGTTGCTTTGGTGCTTTTACCGTTCACCGGACTGGTTATCTTGATTGTACTGGGATCCGTTTTGTGGAGAAGATCTAGATTGCCTAGGATGGGAAAGATAAAAACTAGCCATTCAAACTCTCCTTCCGGGGACTTGGAAGCTTTTTCAATTCCGGGATTGCCGGTAAGGTTTGAGCATGAAGAGCTGGAGGCAGCAACTGAGAATTTCAAGACTCAGATTGGATCGGGTGGTTTTGGTGCCGTGTATAAAGGAATGCTTCCTGATAAAATTCTAGTTGCAGTAAAGAAGATAAACAACTTAGGCATTCAAGGAAAGAAGGATTTCTGCACAGAAATAGCTATTATTGGTAATATTCACCACATCAACTTGGTCAAGTTGAAGGGATATTGTGCCCAAGGTAGACATCGCCTCTTGGTTTATGAGTATATGAATCGTGGCTCACTAGATCGTATCCCTTTTTGGTAACGGACCAGTCTTAGAATGGCAAGAAAGGGTTGAAATAGCACTTGGAGCTGCACGAGGGTTGGCATACTTGCATAGTGGTTGCGAGCATAAGATTATCCATTGTGATGTGAAGCCAGAGAATATCCTTCTGCACAACCAGTTCCAAGCTAAGTTATCTGATTTCGGACTCTCAAAGCTTCTAACCCCTGAACAATCCAGTCTTTTCACGACAATGAGAGGAACTCGTGGCTATCTTGCTCCAGAGTGGCTCACAAATTCAGCAATCTCAGACAAAACTGATGTGTATAGCTTCGGAATGGTGTTACTTGAAATTGTAAGTGGAAGGAAAAACTGCCCTTTGCGTTCACGAAGCCATAGCCTTGATGACTGCAGCAGTTCCGGTGGTGGTTCATCAACTTCATCAACACAAGGACTTGTTTACTTCCCGCTATTTGCACTGGAGATGCACGAGCAAGGAAGGTACTTGGAACTTGCTGATCCGAGGCTTGAAGACAGGAGGGGCGGGTGACTAGTGAAGAGGTAAAGAAATTTGTTTGTGTGGCATTGTGTTGTGTTCACGAGGACCCAGCACTGAGACCAAACATGGTTAGTGTTGTTGGCATGTTAGAGGGTGATCTACCTTTGTGTGAGCCAAGAGTAGAATCCCTCAACTTCTTAAGATTCTATGGGCTTCGGTTTGCTGAGGCTTCCACAATAGAAGAAGCTGGAGGGCACAGTGATGTATTACATCTCCAAGCTAATACCCCTCACACAAGTACAATGACTGGTTCTCATACTTGCTTCTCTTATATCTCGTCACAGCAAATATCAGGTCCAAGATAGCACCTAATGGGTTGAGGTTCTAATTAATCAGCCAACATTTAATTTTGTATAATTGCAATGTACAAAAAGTTGTCATTTATCTACTTGGGCATTAACTTTTGTTGATTAGATTTACATTGTGATTTTATCACGAATTATTTTATGCTTGTTTGCATGAATTGTTCATGTGGCCTAAAGTATGTCTTTATCTTTGAGTTAACTGCTTGTATGATTGTCAAGACTTAGTAAGAGTGAGAGGTGATGATTACTTAAGTAAGACACTTTCAAAAGGTCTTTGAATTGGAAGATGTTTTCTGGTTGGGTTCTTGAGTAACACGATTAGCATTCCTTGAATGTATCTTTACAAGAGGAATTCATTTTGTAGCATGCACTTTTATCATTTGTTTCCCATATCTTTTGAAACATGACTTCATGATGGCTGGTTGTTGACTGCTAATGCTAGTCAATGGCCTCTCTCAGGGAAGTTTTACTGAACAGTTGGACAAGTTATTAGAGAGAGAGGGAGGGAGAGGGAGAGGGAGAAGGAGAGACAGAGAAAGCAGCGACTCTTGTAACATCAAACTGGAGGCTATGGCTGCGGTAGAATGAGAAACAGTTGTAGAGAGAAATTTTTGAATTTTAAGGAGGGACTACTCAGATCTGGATGTGCATAAATGAGATCACACATTAGTACGAGGCAATGAGAGGAAGTTCTTTAAGATTGCCTCTTACTAATGCCTCTTTGTAAAGTGTTTTCTATTTTTAATTGAACTGATGGAATAAAAGAGAAGCATTCTCTTTTAAACATTGCATTCCACAAGTGCGATTACCATTCCTTTGGAATTCAAGAAAAATTGATCTCCATTTGGATTGGAAACTTTTCAGTGTGTTCCCTGTGCCTTACAACAATTTGAACCGATCTCATGGCTTGAATTTTATAGTATTTAGCCTAATTGACTAAAATTCATAAAATTTAATGGCTAAAAGTTTGAGAACTGACTGAACAAAAACTCGAACGTTGCTTAAGTATGATAGTCGCAGTAGACGACTAAAGATGATTCTGGTAGCCTATTCTTTGAGATGGCCTATGATTTTGGGAAAGCTTATCTTCATATTTTTGGGAGTTCATAGTTGTGAGAATTCAAGGTAAGATGATGAACAATTTGAAAAATATATAACGTATCAAATCAGGTTAATGTTTAAAGTCTAGAAGGTGATGAGTTGCAGGAATTCGGGAAAAGAAAGAAGAAAAGTGTTTAAAAGTCATTTCCATGAGTTGACAATCAAATTTTCACTCAAGGCAATGAATTATGCAGTATTATCACTCAAGGCAAAGAATTATGCAGTGCTATATAGGCTTCCATTGGAAAACTTCTGAATTTATTCTGATTTGATATCTTTGTTGATGAGAGCTAAACTAGGGAGACAGAGTAGAGAGAGAAAGAAGAGAGAGGATGAGTTTATGTTAACGAAGATTGAATGAATTACATGAGAGGGTAAGCCGTATTTATACATATCTGTCAGGGTCAGGGGTCCAACTCCTTGGTTAGCTTGCTGAGGGCCGATCTGGTCCCTATTATATTACGGCCTTGACAGGCATATTTACACTTAATGTGCCCTTGGCAAGTGACGTGTACAAGTGCTAGTAGTTAGCTATTCTTTTTTTTTTTTTTCCCTCCAAAACGAAAAAAGAATTGTATTGATCAAAAAGACAAACTTTACAGAATTTAGGATAACTATCCCCTTACTAGATTAGCTTCAACAGCTATCCAAACTGGGAAAAATTTTCGCACATAAAATATTTGTTTAGGCTTTTGGCAAAGTGTGCCACTTTAATATTAAGCCTATTACTTTTTTTACTAACTCTATGAAAAGTATAGCTATGAAACAAAGTGCTGAGATTTAAGGAGTCTTCCAACAGAACCCAAAGTTTGTTATGCACCAATTATTCTGGCTAAATTTCTTCACAATGAGGTAGCTTTCCAGCAGTCCAGTTGCTTTAGTAGCTTCTAATTCTTCACTGTTTTTGCTGCTTTCATTCATTGCCCATATTGCTACAATTGATCCATTCCATTCCATTCCATTCCATTCCATTCCCTAGCAACAATACCAATCCCAGTCTGTTGTGTAACTGAGTTTCTGGCTAGGCAATATTCATTTTGATTGTGCCATATTCTGGAGGCTCCCATCTTTCATTTCTTATTCTTCCCATTGTGAGCCAGTCATCGTTCATTTTTGTGCTTCTGTTTCACCTTGTTTGCTGATTCAAACTCTATCCATTCCTCCATAGCTCTATGAATAGTTTTCCTAGCTTCAAAAACAAATTTATTCCTGGATTTCTATATGTTCCACAAGATGTTAGCAGTCGAAGCCATGAAACTATCCCCATCCCTTCTGTTCTCAGTGTCCTCAAGTTTTTGCCACCAACCCCAAATATCAGCTTTTTGTTCATTTGTACCATCTCACTGAATTGGCGCCACCTTCCACACCTCCTTAGTATTTTTACAAAATAAAAGCATGTGTTCAATGGTTTCAAATCCTTGTTCACACAATTTGCACTTCTGCCACTCTACACCTATTCTTTTATTGACAACTACATCAACAGGAAGTATTCCATGTAAACACTTCCACAAAAAGGTTTAATTTTGTACTTTATATTTAACTTCCATAAATATCTCCAAGTCAACTTCTCCTTTGCCTTTGAGCTTGATTGCCCTTTCCCAAGCAGAAGATACAACTGTTTCCTTCTATACTCCTCCTTTCTAGCAACCAAATAACCAGAATGTATGTGTATTGTCCATGAGTGGTATCCTTCCAAGAAAACCTGTCCTTGCTACCTCTTACACTGACAGGAATTTGCATGATCTGATTGATATCCTGTTCACTGAAGTACAGCTTCAGCAGTTGACCATTTAGATGATCCACTGTGCTTAAGTTGTATCCTGGCTGCTTGTGGGAACAGATTCTCCCACTATGACTATCAAGCAACCCTCCATCCTCCCAGATATCCACTGACTTGCCATCCCCCATTCTCTTCCTCAATCCTATCTCTAGAATCTCCCTTGCAGACATCACACTTTTCCAAAACCAGCTGGCATTATTTGGCATAGCAAGCTTCATAAGGTCCTTATTTCTAAAGTATTTGGCCTTGAGAACTCTACTTACAAGCAGGTTTGGTTGAGTTAGAAAATCTCCAAAGCTGTTTAGCTGAGAGGGCTGAATTGTAGCTGTAGATTGATCTCATATCTAAAGTTCAGACCACCATTATCCTTGCTGTTTGCCAATTTATCCCATGACATCCAATGCATCTTATGTTCAGTAGTATTATTCCCCCACAAAAACTGAGACATAAGTCTACTAATGTCTTTGTACAGCCCTTTAGATAATCTGAAGCATGACATTGTATAGGTGGGCAAAGCCATTGCAATAGATCAACAAAGTTTTTCTGCTAGCTAGACTGAAAAGTTTACTTTTCCAACCCTATGCTTTGTTTTTCACCTTCTCAATAATAATGTTGAAAATTTCCTTTTTGCTCCTTGTGATCACCATAGGGAGATCCAAGTATTTTCCTTCCTTAACCATTCTTAGCTGGCCTATAGAGTTACAGATATCATCTATCACTTGTTGATCAGTGTTTCTGCTAAAGAAAACTGAGGACTTCTCCATGTTGATCAATTGGTTTGAAGCTTCTTCATATCCCTTTAAAATCACTTAAAGTAGCTTCGTAGAAGATCAAAGCATCAGTCTCTGCAAATAATAGGTGACCAACTATAGGTCCATTCTTACAGATTTTCATTGCAGTCAGATTACCTCTACTAGTAGCTTGTTGAATTAATTTGTAAAGCCCTTAGCACACAAAAGAAAACGGTATGGTGATAGAGGATCACCTTGTCTAAGCCTCCTCCCTGGTTTCACAAAGCCTACTATCTCCCATTTAGATTATAAAGAAAAGGTAACAAATGAGACAGACTGCATAATCTAATTAATCCATTTAGAGCAAAAACCTAACTTATTCAGAATAACAACCAAAAAATCCCACTAAACCCTATCATAAGCTTTGGCTATATGTAGTTTTAAAGCCATAAAACAATTTTTACCTTTCCTTTTGCGCTTCAAGTTGTACATGAATTCATGTGCAACTATAATATTGTCAAAAATTAATCTATCAGGCACAAAAGGTGCTTGGATATTGCTGAAGCTAGAATCAAGAACAAATTTTAATCTATTAGCTAGCAGTTTAGTTGTGGGCATCTTTACAAAAGACATTGCATAGGCTTATAAGCCTATAGTGAGCCATATTAATGGGTGTTTCAACTTTAGGAATCAAAATAATTATGGTTTCATTTAAATATTTCAGCCAAAAGCCTAAATGAAAGAAACTATGGATTGTAGAAACTATATCATCTTTAATGGTATTCCAAAATTTTTGGAAGAACAAAAAAGAGAAGCCATCAGTAACTAGGGCTTTGTTGGGATTCATTGAGAAGAAAGCCTCTTTAATTTCCTTTTCTTCAAAAAGTTTGATAAGAAGTTGGTTCATAGATTCAGTTACTTTTCCAGATAAACCTTCTAGTACATCCTGAAAATCCTTAGGGCTAGAAGACTGGAACAGATCATCATAATAGGAAGTAATTGATTTCTCTCTGTCTTCCTTCTCTTCACACCATCTTCCTTGATTATCTTGAATTCCACTAATCTCATTCCTCCTTCTTCTGCCTTTAACTGACGCATAAAAATAATTGGTATTCCTATCCCCATCTTTGAGCCTTTGATTTCTAGTCTTGTGGGACCAATATGCTTCTCATCACTGTAAGCTTTACTCAATTGTTTTTTCAGTTCAATTCTCTCCTTTTTCCCACCCTCAATGTTATTCATTTTCAGCACTTGAAGTTTCTCCTTTATGTCTTTTATTCTCTTCTTAGCATTAAGTTTCAAAGCCTTGTTCCAATTAAGCAAAGCCACTCTCACAGCTCTAATCTTTTTTGCCACTTTGAATTGCCTTGAACCCTCCACTTTAGTATCCCAAGCTTTCTTAACAACATCATCAATCTCATTGACTTGCAGCTATCTTTTATCAAAAGCAAACCTGTTCTTCTTATTGGCATAATCTGGACAACATTCAACCAAAAGCATTGAGTGATCAGAAGCTTCATTTTCCACACGTATACTCTTTGCTTTAGGAAACAAATTAGCCCATTCAGCAGTCATCAAACATCAGTCTAACCTCTCTTTCACATTTCCCTTTTGATCCCAATCACAGTTCTAGTACTCCATGTCCAAAACAGTCCTACAAACCCAAGATCAATCAGGTCATCATCATTAATTCAGCTTCAAAACTCTCTAAAGGTCTAGTCCTCCCTTCTCTTACCTCCCTATTTTTCCTCATTAGATAAGATCTCATTGAAATCACTTACAATTATCCAACTTTTATCCCACAATCTTTGTTTCATATTTAAAACTTCCCACTGTTTTTTCTTAATCTGAGCTACAGAACTAGCATAAACTCCCACTAACCACCATTCTACCTTACTCCTTTCATCTTCTATCTTGATCTCCACAGTAAAGGCAGTTGGAACAACATCTTTCACTCTAATTCCCTTTCTCCACATAACAGCCATACCACTTGATTTATTTACAGCATCAACAACAACAACATAATCAAAACCAATTTTCCTTTTGAACACTTCCATAATTTTTTTTTTTTTTTTTGGTTTCACTTAGAATTATCAAATGAGGGAAGTAGAGCCTTATTGTCTCCTTAATTTAGGCAATAGTCATTGTCAAAGAGCTCTCCCTTGTCCTTTTACAATTCCGCACCAGAACATTCATTTAATCTCTTGGGACCCAATAGGTGAGGTCCCATCCACCTGAGTATTTTGATAGTCAATGGACAAAAACTTATCCCCTTTAGCTCTCTTCAACAGTTGCTCCAGATTTTCTTCTCTCACATCCTCACTGTTGCATTCTAATTTCCTTTTCCCCATGACATTGAGTTGAAGGATTTGGTTTATGATATCCATACCAGGTTTCCTAGACTTATTGATGATTTTTCTAAACTTCCTATTGGATCTCCCACCACTTATGTTTTCATCACTCTCACTCATCACCACACTCCTAATCTCTTGATCATCTATTGCATTATGTGAGCTTACAGCACATGCATGTACAGCGATTTCATCAGCTTTCTCCAGAAGTATTTTCTTACTCATATCTACTGGTGCCTTCCCAAGAACTTTGTTGATTAGCCCAAGCCTTTCCATCTCGCACTTATGCTCCATTCCTTCTTCCCTAGCTTCTTCTCTCTCTTCACTACCCTGATCCTCATAGTACAAACTAGGATTCCCTCACCTTTTGCTACTTTTATCCCCCACATGCAACTCGTTTTCCCTACTGGAACCCTCTACTAACACTTCAAGGCTATCCTGGCTATTGTTGAGGATTGTTAAGACTGCGTTTATCAATCTAGGAGCTTTCCTTCCATTTGTATCCGCATTCATAGGTCTCCTATCAATTCTTGCTTACCGTTATATGCTTTAAGCTAGCTACCATACTAATCCTGCTTGAATTTCATATTTTGATCCTCTGCCTTGCTACAATTTTTATCTCCATGCCCAATGAACCAACAAATGTAACAAAAATTTGAGCACCTCTCATATAGAAAATGAAGCCACCTCAATTTTTCCTATATCTTTATCATTGTACCTCATAAGATGGGGATAGTCGGATCCAATTCTATGAATAATTTCATATCTCGTCCCTTCTTACTCCTTCCTTGAGGGATTGTGTTCTAACATCCACACCTTCTTGAAACCCTTACCTAACCTAAATCCCACTTCCTTTGAAAACCAGTGCAACGTTAGATTCCATACTTAAACTCATATTGGAGTTGTGTTGAAAGCATCCCCATTATTTTCAATCTCTTCTGACTATTTCCTGGGAACTAGTAGCTGGTTATCCATGAGCCATGGTCTACCCCCCCCAACACTCTAGTTAAGTCTTCTTCATTCTCAAAGAAAAATTGGAAGAAATTTGGGCCTAACTCAGTATTGAATTTATTTGGATAACCCCCCACATATGAGAAGTCAAACTCTTCAATCCTGTAAAATTTAAAACCTTGCTGCGCACCTTTTCCAATAAACTCATCTTGCATTTTTCCACGCTGCTTATGAGGTCATCATCCAAAACATTATCATCTTCCAATTCTTTACTATTTAAATAAAACTTTCCCAAAATGAGGGCCAAGTCATCGGCCATAATAGAAGAATAGAACAATTATAGGGTAATATCAAAATAATCCACGGTGAATTTGGTACCAGCACCTTCAAACCTAGAAGAAAAGCAACCCAAAGCTAGAAAAACCCGTCAAAATAAAAAAAGGAGCAAAAATAGATAAAAGAAACCCTAGAAAGTTAACCCCAACAAAAATAGCTATTAAAGGAGATTAGAGGACAAAGATCCGGAAATTAAAAGAGCTATTCATTTTTGACATGTTGCATTGGATTCATGAAAACATTAAAGAGCAAGCAGAAAAATAAGAGATCTGACCTGATTTATGGCAATAAATCTAGCTCCAAAACTCAGTAATTCTGACACATTAATAATGTGGAACCCTTATAACCACCTCTTATAAGAACTACTCTCATCATACCAGATCTACCTAGACAAAGGTTTGAATTTTTTTTTTTAAATTTGAAAAAACTAAAACCATACGGACACCACCATAAAGGGAGAGGCTCTATAGGAGAGAGAAACACTCTACAAGAGGGATTTCATACTATTAGTTAGCTATTCTGTGTATCATCACTTGTGTCTACAGTAGTGGACAGGAGAAGCATGGCAAAAGCTTGAGAGTAATAATATATTACTGATCAGGACTACCATTCTGATGAGGGATGGGATATTGATTGACTTGAAAACCAAAGCCTAGAACAGAGTTGATCTTCAAACAAAGAAGGGAAATATGAGATACTGGTATGAGCAATGCCTTAAAATCTAGAGATTGCAATGATATTTTCTCCCTTGTAATAGTAGAGAAACTTGGTGAAACTTGCTATCTGCAGAAACTTGACAATGAATATAACTTCTTTGAAATAAGCCTCAACCATGCGATTTGGTCGTGAAGTATTATATTTTCTGTAAAGTTTTCTCTCTTTTTTATGCTCACTTTCTATTAACAGTCCTGATGCATGATTCTTGAAGATGAGTTTCAGAGTTGAAGCATGGTTTGATACTTTTCATTATCTAATTGTCATGCTTTTTGCAATTTTTATTTTCATAATAAGATATGGAAATCTATTTGTTTTCAGGGTCTCCCCAATGAAGGGGTAAGCCAAATTAATACAAGGCATCTTTAAGTATGAAGTAATCCTCTATCTGGAACTCATCATTATGTGAATGGTAATATAACTAAAGTTCATGTTCCTAGTTCGAATTAGCTACTAGAGATATTGAATTATCATTTTTCCTGCCAAATATGCATTTTCTCTCTTATTCAAACATAGTTCTTGCATCTATCTGTATAGTATTTCAGAATAAATGGATAGAATAGTAATCAAATCTGGAACAATAACAGTTGAGGTGTGTAATCACTATTTTTTAAAGTAATTTCCCCCCCTTGCCATGGGATCATAGTCCACTAATGTAATGCGTCATCGAACAGTCACTTTCCATGACTACAAGGCATTCTTGGTCGCGTGCACTTGCAAATAAGGATTCGAGCTAATATAGGACTATTCAGTACCAAGGATATGATAGATTATTTATTTGAGAGGGAATTTCTGTGTGTTTAAAAGAGGACCGAAAGGCATGTATTTATAGGAAAGAGTTTGAGAAACCAATTTGGTCACTTGTGAGAAAAGAAAGGAAGAATAAGTTGCCTTTTTGGAAGTGAATGCAAAGTAGCAATGTGAACACTTAAATATAGCAGAGTTCTACAAGCAACTCAACATGGTAGAAGTATTCCACAAGCAACCAAAAACACATGTTAAGTTGGTTTAGAGCTACAAAAAATCGGTCACCAAAATCGGCACAATGTCGCCGCACTAGAAATACACTAGAACAAAGCACCACGACACTCGAGTCCTGAATTCTCTAAGTTACAGCTGTGAACGCCGCGATATTGAAATCATTGTATAATATATTGCCACAACGTTTATTAGTCAAAAAGCCAATGAGAAGATTTGAGGCACAAATTCTACCATAGTAATCAAAAGTCAGAACTCCAAAACTTGATTTCCACAATTTCTATTCCTCAAGTCTGTAGTTGATTTTATCTTTGCAAGATTAGGGGTCTCATTCAACAAAGAATGAGAGCCATCTTTAGATCCACAACAAGAAGTTCTAGAGTCTTGAATCCTAATAATACATCCGAGGTGTGCTATAATTGTAGCTAGGTTGAGGATATATTGTAGAAAGATTTTGGCTATAAAATGATAATTTGGTAATATGTTGAAAGTTTGTCATTTCTTATGCCTTAAGTTTAGGGTGTTGCAGGGTAATTATATTGTACTTGCATATGGCAATGAATGAGGTACTTGATTATGTTCATTATCAAATATTTTGTGGCAAATCTAAAAGGTCAAGTAAAACATGGTTTTCAACAAGTGTGACATACAAGCAGCTAGTATTGTGAAAAAAACATCAAGAGAACGGTTACAGTTTGAAGAAGCATACAGGAATAAGCTATTGACCTACAATCTTGGTTTTGATAATGACAAATACAAACTAACAGTTTGAACTTGAGTTGTGCAGGAATTATGCTTTATCTGTTACAACAGGCTTTTCGGACGATACACATCGTCCGAACGGGACAATTGCTGGGATGCAGGACTTCGTTCGAACAAGATTTGATCGGATGGCAACACACCGTCCGAAAGATCAGGCAGAGAGCAAGGTTCTGAGGTATTGACAACAGATGCTCAATATCCTCCGAACGAAATCTTATCAGACGCATCTGACTGTTCGAAAGATCAGGTAGAAAGCAAGGTTCTGAAGTATTGATAACGGACGCTTAATATCGTCCGAAAGAAATTCAATCATACGCTCCTAACCGTCTGAAGGTAGAGCATCACTTGTACAAGCATTACACTTTTTGGATGCACTCCTCTGTCCGAGGATTTGACTCAACAACCTACTAGCTTCGGACGTAGGAACGGACGCAACTTCAGCAGTCCAAACGAAGATTTCAACTCCATGATATGGTTCATCAGACGCTTGTTCGGATGCTTAAAAAGGATCTCGGATGTCCAAAACATATAACGGCTAGTTTCTTGACATTTATTACTTAGCCATTAGGAAGTGTTGAGAGCTGATTTATTGCATCTATAAAAGTCAACCCATTTGTATTTAAAAGAAATAACTTACACATTGAATCTATACAAGCAAGTACAAAAGCAATTCGAATGCAAATTAGCTCTTTAGTAATATTATATTAGTGTGGACTTAAGAGTGACATTCAAAAGCATTGAATAAAGTGATAATTTTGTACAAAAGTGAGATTGAGTATAAAATTTTTGGTTCAACTAAAGAGAATTAGTGTGAGCAAGGATTATCCTACTTTGTGTACAATTGGGATTATTGACTCACCAAATTTGAAGGAGCATCTTCGTGGATTACTATTCCAAGCTTGGGAGTGTTGTTTGTTTAATATCTCTCTTTACTCATTTTGCACATTTATTGCTTAATTGATTGTATTGCTATCAAATTACTTGTTAGTGTGAAAGAATTATTTGTGCATCATTTGTAAATTATTTTTAAAAAACCTAATTCACCCCCTCTTAGGTTGTCTTGGGCCAACAATTGGTATCAGATCATTGGCCTCTTTATTTTGCTTAAATTGTATTTGAGTAAAGATCTTTATGGCAATCAATAATGCTTAATATATTTCTTGAAGGTCAATCTATTACTAGACCACCTATGTTTAATAGAGTGAATTTTACTAGTTAGAAAGATAAAATGAATTTTTTTATAATCTATTGATATTGATTTATGGTATGTTATCAATGAAGATCCCTTTGAACCTACCATTGTGGATGATAACACAAATAGAAGAAGAGAAAAAATAAGGGATGAGTTCACTCCACAAGATAAAGAAAACTTGACCTTGAATGCTAAAGTCACGAATGTGCTGTACAATGTCTTGGATGCTAACGAGTCTACTCGTGTCAAAGGTTGTGTTTCGGCTAAGGAAATTTGGGATAAATTGAAAAAAATTCATGAAGAAAGCGATGATGTGAGAGAACAAAAGAAATATTTACTTGTCGCCAAGTATGAGTCTTTCAAAATGGAACCACATGAGAATATTGATAAGATGTATTGTATAATCAATGATATCATTAAGGATCTTGAAACCTTCGGTAAGGAATATTCGTTAGAAGAGAAGAACATAGAAAAATCTTGAATGCTCTATCCAAAGAATGAGAAGCCAAATCTATTTCTATAGAGGAAGCAAAGAACTTAAATTCCATGCCCATTAAGTCTTTGATTAACTCTCTTACAACTTATGAGTAGAAGCTCAAGGCTAAAATGGTGGATGATGAAGAAGTAAGACCAAAGAGAAGCATTGGCTTGAAGACTTTTCAAAAAGAAGAAGAAGATCGTGATGAAGGTGATTTTGCACTCATCACCAAAGGATTCCTCAAACACTACATTAATAAACGAAAAATGAGAAAAGAAGGAGCAATCAACTCAAATAATTTCAAAGGAAAGACAAATATTTTGAATGTGGTCAATTAGGACACTTTGTAAATAAGTGTCCTTCCAAGAAGATGAAGGAATGAAGGAAGCTCCACTTCAATAATTTTTAAATTATATGGGATGATTGCAACTCTTAAGGAGAAGTTGAATAAGAGATGAAATCAACACAAATGGCCTTTATGGCTATTGGTGATGATGAGGTAACAACTACTTATAATTCTAATGATGAAAATGATGATCTTGAATCTTTCATTTTAAAATTATATGATAGTTTAAAGGAATTATATGCTATAAATAAGGAGTTAGTCAAAAAAACAAATGCCTTGAATGCTAACTCCAAACTTGTGAATGAAAATAATAAGTTATCACAAGAAAATACTGATTTGAAAAAAGAATGCATGTGAAAACAAAGATCAAGGAAGAACAAGCCTCCTTGAAGAAAAGATTGGATGATCTTGATGTACTCTTGTATAGAAAAAAAGAAAAAATTGTTGATATGAAAAAGAATAGAAATATGTTGATCAACAAGAACTGTCACTTTTAGAAGTAATGATTTATGTTTTGTAAAATCAAAATCTTTTTTATATGAAAATAAGAATATTATTTGTAATTATTGCCAACAATATGGACATGTGAAAAATAATTGTTATGTGAAGAGAAATGAAAATGTTGGAATAAATTTCGTATGAATTTGATGAATAGAGAATTTACTAACTTTTATGGATCCAAGAAAATATGGATACTAAAATTTATCTTTTAATTCTTTGTACAGGTAGAGAACACTACTAAAAATGCTAAATGGTTTATTGATAGTGGTTGTTCAAGATACATGACCGGTGATGCATCTCTCTTCACCAATCTCAAATCTAAAAGCAGTGAAAATGTGACTTTTGGAGATAATATGAAAGTAAAATCTATTGGCATCGATGATGTAGGTAAAAATGGTGACACAATGATTAAAAATGTGCTTTTAGTTGACAATTTAAATTATAATCTTTTAAACGTAAGTCAACTATGTAATAGAAATTTGTATGTGTCTTTACTAAATATGAATGTTTAATTATTGATAAGAACTTTGTTGTTTTACTCAAAAGAAGAAGGCTTAATGATATTTATGTGATTTATCTTAATAATATTGATAATGGTAATGTAAAGTATTTAACCGTTTCTATAGATGATCTTTGACTTTGGCATAGAAAGATCTTTGCCATTTCAACATGGATTTGATTGATAATCTTGCTAAGAAATAATTGCTAAGAGGTTTGCCAAAATTGAAATTTTTCAAAAATAAAATTTGTGATGCATGCCAATTTGGTAAATAAGTTAAAGTTTCTTTTAAATCAAAAAATTGTCTCTACTTCTAAATCTTTGAAATTATTGCATATAGATTTGTTTGGTCCAACTCAATGTGCTAGTCTCGGTGGTAGTAAATATGCAAGTGATTGTTTATGACTATTTTAGGTATACTTGGGTACTATTTCTTGTTTACAAAAATGAGAGTTTGAAAATTTTGTAAAATTATTTTCCAAAATATAAAATTTGCTGGATTTGAAAATTGTTTGTTTGAGAAACAATAATGGAACTGAATTTAAATTTGGAGCTTTTTTCGAACTTTGTGATCACAACTGTATTTTACATGAATTTTTGATTGTTAGAGTGGTTCAACAAAATGGTGTTATTGAAAGAAAAATAGAACACTTCAAGAGGCCTCTAGAACCATGATAAATGAATGTGATTTATCAAAATTTTTGGGCCGAAATAGTTAACACGGCTTTTTATGTCATGAATCGAATTCTTTTAAAACTTATTTTCAACAAAACTTCTTATGAACTTTTGTTTTATAAAAAATTCGTTGTGAGCTATTTCAAAATTTTTGGTTACAAATATTTTATTTTAAAAATTAAAGAGCATCTCAGAAAATTTGACAAAAAATTGGATGAAGGGATTTTTCTTGGGATATTCTAGTGGCAAGAAAGCATAACGAGTATACAATAGAAGAACTCTTGTAATTGAAGAAGTTGTGCATGTTACTTTTGATGAGGCTAACGATGTTATTTCAAGAAATATTTGTGAAGATGAAGATGTAGGTGTGCAAAAGAAACTTGAGAAGCTCACTATTTAAGAAGAACATCAAGAGACCAAGGAAATCAATGAAGACAATGCTCATCACTTGGATGAAAGAGAAAGGAAAGGAGATTCACCAAAAGAGACCTTCCAAAGGCATGGAGATTTGTCTCATGTCACCCTCAAGAATTAATCATAGGCGATCAATTTGATGGGGTAAAAACTCGCTTAAACCTTTGAACAATAATTGTGCCTTACTTTCTCACATTGACCTAAACGTGTGGATGATGTTTTGAAAGACGAATCTTGGGTTCTTGCTATGCAAGAAGAACTTAGTCAATTCGACAAGAATATTTTATGTACTTTAATTGAAAGACCCTCAAGTCATCCCATAATAGGAACAAAATGCGTTTTTAGAAATAAGCTAAATGATAAAGGGGAAATAGTTAGAAATAAAGTTAGATTAGTTGCGAAGGGTTATGCTTAAGAAGAAGGAATTGACTTTGATAGACCTTCGCACCCGTTGCTCGTTTAGAATCTATTCATATGTTTCTTGCATATGCATGCTTCAACAATTTCAAATTGTTTCAAATGGATTGAAAAGTGCCTTTTTAAGTGGTTTTATTGATCAAGAAGTTTTTGTTGTTAACAACCTCCTAGTTTCGAAAATAAAAATTTTTCAAATCATATTTTCAAACTATCAAAGGGTTTGTATGGGTTGAAATAAACTCTTAGAGCTTGGTATGAAAGATTAAGTGGTTTCTTGATTAAAAATGATTTTAAAAGGGGTATTGTTGATGCTATTTTTTTTTTACCAAAAATAGTCTTAATGATTTGTTGGTTGTTCAAATTTACGTTGATATATAATTTTTGGAGCAACTAATGAAAGTTTGTGCAAGAAATTTGAAATGAGTATGATGGGAGAATTACAATTCTTCCTTGGACTTCAAGTACACCAAACAAAGAAAAGAATCTTCATCACACAAATCAAGTACACACAGGAGCTATTCAAGCGTTTTGGAATGGTGGTTTGCAAGCAAGTTGGAACGCCAATGTGCACATCAATCAAAGTTGACAAAAATGAAGAGGATAATAGTGTTGATGAAAAACACTATATATGTATGATCAAAAGTTTACTTTCTTTAACCGCCAGTAGACCAGATATTATGTTTGCCATTTGCCTTTGTGCTAAATTTCAATGTTGTCCAAAGGAATCACACTTCATTGTTGTTAAAAGAATTTTTAGATATTTGGAAGGTACATTGAATTATGGTCTTTGGTATCTAAATCACTAGTTTTGATTTGATTAATTACTCGGATGCAGACTTTGCTGGTTGTAAAATTGATAAAAAAAAAGTACTAGTGGTGTGTGAGAACGGACGCACGATCGGATGTATATCAATTGTTCGGACATTTCCCTCTTCCGAACCCTCATTTTCCCAACTATGCATACTTGTCACAAATTTGAGCAATCAAATGAGCTTTTTTCAATGCCGCACATTTTGGAAATTAAAAGGCTGGAGACCAAACATACTATTCTTCCAGAAGCCTCAAGTCTCGATATGTCTGCATCAGCTCAAGTCCAATTTGCCAACATTCAGTCGCAGTAGATTCTTGAGTCTTCTTCCGATAGCGACGATGAAGACATTGACGATCTCGACCACCGTCATCCTGAGGCAGAAGCTCATGCAAATTCAGTTGGTGCCTCCAATCCTGAGAAATCTACTATTCCTAGCGGTAAGGATGATGATGATAAATATGTCAATGACACATTCAATTACATTATGCAACGTCGTGATTCTCAAGAATCAGTGAGCACAACAGTGAGGTTACGGATGATGATTTGCCTGCAAAAAAGCACAAACGCGAAAAGCGTTCAAAGAAGAATAATGATTTAATTCAACACCCTAGTTTACTTCTTTTAGATTACATTTGATTAATTTGTCCTTGGTTAAATTTGGTTAAACTCAAATTACATTAGTTCATCTATGTTTGTAATTTCTTGACTATTTCCTCTATTAATGATACTCCGTTTACCTATGTTTTATCCTTTCTTGTACTTTGATTAAGGGGGAGCATCCTTTCAGGGAGAGTTTGTTTTGTTTCGATGATGCCAAAAGGGAGAGAAATGTGGTTGATTGATTATGGTTGTTTGTGGTTGGCATTAATTATGGTTGTTTGAGGTTATTGGATTGATTGTTTGAGCCTATGATTGGTTATGATTAGTTTGTTTTTCCATGTGATTTGTCATCATAAAAAATAGAGAGATTGTTGACCTACAATCTTGGTTTTGATGATGACAAATACAAATTAATAGTTTGAACTTGGATTGTGCAGGAATTCTACTTTATTTGTTACAATAGGATTTTCGGACACTGCACATCATTCGAACGGGACAAAATTGCTCGAATGCAGGATTTCGTCCGAACAAGATTTGCTTCGATGTAGCACACCGTTCGAAAGATCAGGCAGAGGGCAAGGTTCTGAGGCACTGACAATGGAAGCTCAATATCATCCGAAAGAAATTCTATCGGATGCATTGACTATACGAAAAATCAGGTAGAGAACAAGGTTATGAAGTATTGACAATAGATGCTTAATATCGTCCGAAAGAAATTCTATCGGATGTGCCTGACCGTTCGAAGGCAGAGCATCACTTGGACAAGCATTACATGACACCTTTCGAACGCACTACTCTGTCCGAGGATCTGACTCAACAACCTGCTAGCTTTGGACGTAGGAACGAACGCAACTTTGGTCTTCTAAATGAAGATTTCAACTCCATGATATAGTTCATCATACGCTTGTTCGGACGTTTAAAAAGGATCCCGGACATCCGAAACTTATAACGGCTAGTTTCTCAATATTTATTACTTAGCCGTTAGGAAGTGGTTGAGAGCTGATTTATTGCATCTATAAAAGTCAACCCATCTGTATTTAAAAGAATAACTTGCACATTGAATATAAGCAAATACAAAAGCAATTTGAGTGCAAATTAACTCTTTAGGAATATTGTATTAGTATGTACTTAAAGTGCTATTCAAAAGCATTGAGTGGAGTGATAATCTTGTAAAAAAGTGAGGTTGAGTATAAAATTCTTGGTTCAACTAAAGAGAATTAGTGTAAGGATTATCCTACTTTGTGTACAATTGAGATTATTGACTCACCAAATTTGAAGGAGATATCTTAGTGGATTATTACTCCAAACTTGCTAGCTTGGGAGTGTTGTTTGTTTAATCTCTCTCTCTCTTTACTCATTCTACACATTTTGTATTTAATTGATTGTATTGCTATCAAATTACTTGTTAGTGTGAAAGAATTTATTTGTGCATCATTTGTAAATTATTTTTAAGAAACTTAATTCATCCTCCTCTTATGTTGCCTTGGGCCAACATAAGCTATGGCAGCACAAAGGTGAAACAGTAATAGTTGAAAGGGCTAGGAGATGGGAACCTCCCAAACCAAGAGTGGTGAAGATCAACATTGGACTCGAGAAAAGTTTAGTTACTGGTAGGAATGGAATTGGAATAGTTGGGAGGAAATGTGATAGGGGAACCCAAGTTGTCTGGGCTGTAAAGGATAAGCAAGAATTGGGAAGATCTGAAAGTAGTAGAAGTAATCAAATAGGCACTCTTCAAGGCTTTAGAACAAAAGTGGTACAAGATACAAGTGTAGAGTGACAAACCAAAGGGATCATCAAGAAGTTACAAGAAAAGGGTTCCAATCATCCTATTATAGCAAATTTATTGGAAGACTGCCAAACTTTTAAGCTCCCTGTTTCAGCTTTGTTCTTTCAATTTAGTAAATAATCATTGTAATAACCATTGTACTAAGGTAGTAAACTTTGCTAAAGATCTTCAAAAAGTAATGTGGGAAAATTTCTTCCCAATTTGTGTGGCTAACCTTAAGGATAGTCATCTTTATACTTGTAAGTTTACCATTTGAATAGTAATATATTATTGTTTGGGGAAAAAAAAGATGAATAAGGGTGGCATCAAATGTTAGTTAGTGGAAAATTCTTTCGTGGATCGACTCTATATGTAATGGACCTTTGATTTATAAAGAGCCACATCACCCCACATATGCCATGGACCTCTTGGTCTATAAAGAGCCATATCACACCACATCACCTACCTGGGTGATGTGACGCTTTATAGACCACATAGTCCATGGCATGTGGGGTGATGTGGACTCTTTATAAACTAAGGGATATAGTGCCATGGACTCGGTCTATACACAAATTTTTCGTCAAATAGCGAACTGAATTGTGAATAATTTACTTCAACACATGCTCTTTTTGTACGAGTGTGAACTCCTTCTCTTGAGCCAGGTGTGCAACGGAATACGATAAGAAAGTGTAAATTTTTGCATGGATAAAAGTTCATAGATGTAAAATGTACAAAGTCTATGGACCTTATTGCGAGACCCATATACTTTATATCTTATGGGTACTTAGACCTTTGTTCATGTGGAGAATTTTCATCAAAAAGAGAAACATGTGGCAAGATCCTCAAAAAGTAATAAAAAGAGATAGTTGCGTAACTTCATTGATTGGAAGATGGATTCGGGACTCACAAATTCAAGTAACTTTGTGATATTCACTCTATAATCTCATAGCCGTTGATATGATATGAAAATAGAGAGGTCTCACTTCTTTTCAATCATTCAATGGCTTAGAATACTCACAATAGCTCCGAATACTTTTTCACAAACTGTTGGATCACTTGATTGTAATCAAATTCGGAATGTAGATTGGTAAGGCTTTTGTGTTTATCACCCAATTAAGTGGAATATTTCCAATTGAAGAAAAAATTTTGTATGAACTAAAGTGTATATATGTACAACCTTGAGTTTCATATGGACCCCACACATGTGCTTATGTCAGATTCATAAGATTTGTGTACAGTACATTTGCATTGAATCATGAAAGATTTTACCTCAACTAAAAGGCAAAGTATACTTGTCCATTTACAATGCATATTGATCAATCTCATACCCAGTCCCCATGATTAATTTGTTGGATCATTTATTGGTCCTGCTTCTATCCCTATGAGAGATTATAGAACAAAAAGGTATATATATAATAATTCTTGCATATATCGTTAGGGGTGTTCATTTGACCTGTGTTTTACTTGTTCGACTTTCGATTTGAAAATTTTAAAGTCAAAGTCAATTCATATAAACCCAAAACTAATTAAATAGTCGAGTAATTTAAATTCGACTTATTCTACTGGTAAGTCGAACAAGTCAAATAAGTCGAGCATTTAATCTTCTTCCATTCTGTATTCTAATATCAAAATTTAGTGCATTATCACACAAATTCCATATCATTCCACAAATTCAAAATATCACATAATATAAATACAAGATAATACAAGTTCCATAAATTCAAAATACAAGTTCGTAGATAATAAAAAAATACGTAACAAAATTATAATAACATCATTCAACAAAAGTAAGTTTCATGAGTGGTCATTATAAATTCTTCACAAATCTTAATATATGAATGTGCATTAGTGTATATATTATATATACATATTAAAATTGATTTACAAAATCACAAATTCAGAATCACTTACCAAAATCAATTCCTATAAAAAAATATTATTGAATCACCAATCCTTATTAACTTATATCCTATAATATATAGAAATATGTTTGATCACCTAATTTTATCTATACTAATAGTAAGTTAGTAATGCATTATTTAATAAACTTGTTGATAGTAAAATTATTATACTAATAAGTTGTGTAGTACAACTGTGTAAATATATAATTATTACAATTATAAGTTATATAAATATTAGTATGTGAACATAACAACATGTATGTATAAATATATTACATATAGATATTTTAATAAATATTCAAGTATACATAATACTTAACTCTAGCATCTGTATGTATTAAAAGAAAATTAGTAGTAATTCATTTAATTAGTTAATGAAACAAAAGTGTTCCATTAATAAGTTGTACACTTATATTAATGTACAAACACATAAATTGCACATAACACCAAGAATTATATAAAGAAAATATAATTTATCAGCTATTAACATATTTTTAATAACTATTTTTAATTATTAAAAATTAATATATATATAGAACGACTTGTTTGACCGATAAACCAATCAATCTGTAGTTTGGTATTTGACGGTAGTTTGATTTGAAAGTTGAAATCAAAGTGGAGTCGAAAAGTCACTTATGCTAGTTAATTTGACTTTAAGTCAAAGTCGAATCGAAAGTCAAACAAGTCAAGTCAAATTTTTTTTTATACTTAATTGACTTTAGAACACCCCTAGATATTGCTAAGTGTGCATTGTAATTTTTCAATATTAGTGGGTTTCATAGCTAGAGCTTAGCAAGGACTTAAAGGATCGTGGTACTAGTGCATGTCACAAGGATTACCTCTTGATTGTGGCCTATGGTTGGAGGTTTTGAATAATTCTTAAAGTATGTCGAGTATAGTTTGCTCTTCTTTATGTATGCTTGTTTTCAAGCACTTTCTAAGTTTATGCTCTTCGCACAAGAAGAATGCGAATTTAATGTATAAAAATGGTTCCTTAATTTAACAACTTTTTGCTTTTTATAAAAGTTATCAAAGTAGTTTTTAACATATTACTAAAATATATAATTAATACCAAAAAAAAAATGTCCGCAAACAGATAAGTAATTTAACTAAACATAACATTAAGATAAGAATTTATGGAGAAAAATACCTCCATTACAACAGGCCTTTCACAGACATTGGTTCCAACTTTTGCTTAGAAACGACTGGGCTTTGATATCAGAACTTTAAATCAACACTCCTTAACTAACCAGGTTTAAGGACTAAATTGTTAACCAGAAAAACACACAATTTAGAATATTTTTTTATGAGAACAATAGAACATATATTCTACAATATGACAAGTAACCATAAAAGAAAAACACTTGATGGTTGAAGAAGATATAACTTGAATGGATAACTCCATCAAGTATGCCCCTTCTTGCTGAGAACTTCTCTTATTTATAGTAGTAGAAAGGGTTCCAGATTTGAAATCACTTCAATTACAGATAAGGAGGTAAGACTCCAAAAGCTTTTCATTGGTTAGAGTATATTTCATATGCTTTATCTTTTCAAATTTGGAGGTCCACTTTTTTTGTTTGCATTGATAGCAGTGGTCCTAGTTTGGTCCACTACGCTTTTGTTGTTTAGTCTTTTTGTTAGCCTTCCATAGATGTTCATGATATTATGATAAGTGGGGGAATCCATTTCCTCCTAAAAACTTTCAACTGCATCATTATCTTTATCTGAATTACGTCTATCATCTACATAAAGAGTAAAGAATTGTTCAAAGTCATTATAAATGACTAATGACATATCCACTCTATTTAAGTGGATGATGTCCTCTAAAAGTTTCTTAATGCTGTCATCTTGATTAGATTCATCTGTGTGAAATAATCATGTCATAAATATTCTTTTTACATCTCTTTTGAATATAGGTTCTACCTTTGGTGGTGACCTTGGTTCTTTGAAATAATCTAATAATTTTTGTAAATAAACTATGGCTCAATCTATATTGATCTTCTGTTCTAGCTTCACCAGGCATTCTTTCTATTTCAAAAATTTTTTCTTCATATTGAGTATAATAATATCTCATGTTCTAAATTTGATATCCTGTACGGAACCTGTCACCTTCCATCTATATTGTTGAACTAGTGATGTTTATAGAATAAACATTTTGATGATGTCATTCTTGCTAGCATTTCAGCTAGGATATCCTTGATTATTTTAGGAAAATTCTTTAACTTAAGAATTTTACTACGCACAAAATTAATTCGGCAAACTAGTCTCCAATCAACTATAGTTAGTAGATTAATTAGTTCTTCCAATTCTTCTACAGTCATCTCATAGAGGTTGAATGTTAGCTTTCTGATATGATGGTCATGTAGGTAGACAGAATGAACCCAAAACTTATCAAGTATTTTATTATACTTTACTAAATAGAGTTTATCATTGTTGAGTTCAAACACTTCATCTGGAAAAGTTTTTCTTTTATTATACTTTACTAAATTAGAGTTTATCATTGATGAGTTCAAACACTTCATCTGGAAAAGTTTTCTGACTTCTTCCTAACTCTTGATCCTTTAGATCTTTATAAAATCTAGATTATTTGAATCCATGTTTTGAATTTCAAGTATTTTTTCGTAATTTGCAAAATTTGTAGATGCATCTAGCTTTTCCATATCATGATGGTTCAATTGTTGAAATAAGTCTATTGACTGTAGCTCTTAATTTTCTCATTTTGTCAATGCTTTTAACAATTCATTAGTTAATTCAGACATTACTTTTGTGAACTCTCTTCTTTTATCAAGAATTTGATTTTTTTCATATTACATTTAAAGGTTTGTAGAAATTACCATAAATTCCAGGGTTAAAGAATTTAGGATTTTCTGCTTCTTTCTCAACCTCATGACATGTTTTATCACCATTTTTGCATAACTAATTGATGTATGCCAAATTTTGTTAACTTGGACATTCTTTCCTTTAGAGCTGGTTGCTCTGTTCAAGTCTCCAAGGTCCTTGTTGTCTTTTTCATCCTTCCGTAATGAAGATTTGGTTAGTTTATTCATTATGGCATCTACTAATATAATCTGCAGGCACATTTTTGTTGGCACTAATATGGACAATTTCAAAAGTATACTGAGATATATAGTTTGCCTAGCTAACCCGTCTAGGGTTATCTTCAACTTTACTTCTTTTTAAGAAAGTCTATAACAGTTTTATTATCAGTTCTTATAAAAAAATTGAAACTTTTAACTCTATTTTTACGGCTAAAATTTCCTTTACAAAAATTATGTAATTTTGTTCATTTAGTTTAAACTTCTCGAAATTATATCTATAGATCAATTCTTTAGAACTCCTTTGTTCTTTCAATTTTTTTAAAATATATTTTCCTTCATCTAACTTATCTAGGGATAATTGAACTACTTTTAGTACAACTCTCCAAAATATATCTGAAGTATTGAGGAAAATAAATCTTTAGATTAGGTTAAAAAAGAGTTTGATATTTTTCAATCTTTTTGTACCTATTTCAAATCATTCTAAAAAAGCACTATAATTTTTCTTAATTTATGTAGAAAAAGATTTTTCCCATTTTAATAAATCTTTGACAAATTGCCTTCCATAATTGAGTAATTCTAATAAACTCTACAATTTTTTCAAAGTACTTTATTTTTTTGGAAATTGTTTTATTTTTGTCATGACGGTATGGGGCTGAAGAACAATACTTGTAGAGCTTAAAATAATTCCAAGACAATCAATTCCATCTTTTTCCAATTCAATCTTTTTTAGACTAAGAATGGTTTCATTATCTCCAAATTTCTTACAGGCTATTGCTGAGTATCTTTTGTGTTCTTAGTTTTTTGAAAAGATTAACAAATAATCTAAATAGATGAGACAGATATCACTTATATCTTTAAAAGTACTATCCATCTATATTTGGAATATTTGTGGTGCATTACATATTCCAAAGGGTAATACTGTCTATTGGTAGTGTTCATACGAAGCAGAGAATGCAGTTAGCAGTTTTGATTTTCATTCAATTTTATTTGCCAAAAACCTGATTTACAGTCAAATTTACTGTGTACCTTGGGTCCTCTAGTCTGATTAACTAATATATTTTTTCGTGGAATAAAATATCCATCAAATACAAAATTCTCATTTAGTTTTTTATAATTTATTACCTTTCTAGATTTTTCTCTTTTTATTTCAACTATGTTTTCTAACCATGAATGTTGGACTAGAATTAGGACTTTTAGTTGGTTCTATCATTCTTCCTTGTAATAATTCTTTGATTTGAATATTAAATTCATCTATGTCTTGTTTAGTATAGATAATAGGTTTTATTCTTATAATATTTTTTTTTCATCTTTTAGTTTAAGATGACGGTATCTAGGAGTTTTTTCCCATAAAAATAAAGGATTATGAACCCACTATGAATTATCTAATTCTCTTATTTCTTCTATCTGTTGTAATTTTGGACTAGACTTACTATACTTGACTGGCACAAATCATTTGTGACAAATAAAATCATGTGATTTTACACACGGAATATGATAAATTATCAGAGACACTTATAGGATAATACTAAAAGATAAAATTATTTCTTAGTAAGATATCTCCAAGCATATAAGGAAAACATAATAATTTTGGTATTTTTAAGATCTTTTTTTCTCTTGTAGTCATGAATGTAAACGGAATATCCTTTACTTTGTATTGAATGCCTCCATTATGGTTGCTGCATCATTTGCACTTTTAGCTAAAATTAGTTTTTTATTTTTTGTCAAAATTTTGCAGAGAGTGCATTTAGCTGTCAAACAGAAGTGGTTGCTCTTGTGTTTATTAAGGCATGAAAACTATATGGTTTATCGTCTAAAATTTCAATTGTAATTTTAATGTAATAATATCTTCTTTTATTTTGATTATAAGAGAAAAATATTGCATCAGAATCAATATTCATTGTTCATCTCATATTTTTTGCTCTTCTTGTTTAGAAGACGAACTAGGCAATATAGGAACTTGTATAGTACACATTTTTGTATATTCAATTTGTTGCTTACTACTGTTAGTTCTAGAAAATGTTTTTCTTAAATTTTTACCAATTTCTTTTGAATTTTCTTTTACTAGCACTCAGTCTGCTATCTTTAAATTGAAGGGTATTTCTTGAATTTTGAAATTCTATTAGCTTAGTAGATTTTTGTGTCTTTCTTGAGTTAAATTCTAGAATAAAGCATCCTTTGGGTACTGCCAAATCCCTCCAACTTATTAGTCTTGGTTGGATTTCTGTTTCAAAAAGATTTGATTCGTATAATTTTATAATGTTAGAATCTATTTCTTTAGTTCTAGCACTTGTATCACTGGTTAATTGATAGATAACTTTCCAAACTATTCTTAGATTATTATGAATACCTCCATCTTAATATTTCGTGTTTGATTTCTTAAGACTATAATGTTTTCAATCCCTTTATCGCTTATGGAGGCAAAATAATTAGGTTTTACCCTAAACATTATTTCTCCAACTACCAAATTGGATTATACTCCACCTATCAATTTTTGCATTGGATCATAAAATATTTTGTCTTGCAAAACACATAATATTGGTGAATCAATTCCATGTGTAAATAAAGGTGTTATACTAATTTGGAGTAATCCAATATGAATAAACGTTATTTAAGATATTTTTCTTTTAGTCTTTTGATTTTATTCTTATCAAATGATTGTATTTCTACTTTGTCGACCATTAGAGGTGACTTTTGCCTCTATAATACCTTCACACATTTCATAGTGTTCAACATGTCATGGTTTAAATCTAGATTTTTTTTATATAGATCTTTAATTTTTAAATTTTTATGTTTTTCAAGTTTATCATTTTCAAAAGTAAAGTCTTCTTTGACTAATTATCCTAAACAAATTTTACTTAATTCATTATCTGGAACTATTTCAAATTTTTTTGTTTTTTCAGGTTTCATCATACATACAAATTCATCAGTGTCTTATTCTGAGGACACAGATTCCACTTCATAGATATATAATATCATCATATTAATCTATTTCTTCTCCCAAACATATTTCTAATTCTTGTTCTTCAAGAAATTTTAACTCTAGATTTTTTCTTAGGACAATTTGGTGCAATATGACATTTTTATTGTAAAAATAACAAGTGCAATTTTCTTAGAATTGTTTCTAGAAAAATTCTTCTTCTTTCTTGTATATCTTTTTTTAGTTGTAAAATTATTTTTTACTTCCATTTCCTAAATTTGAAGCATTTCTTGTTCCTCTTTTTATAGGGGGTTTTTGAACCACATCCTATTTCTCAAGTTTCTTTAATAACTTTACCACACCTTATTTTTGAAAATTGGTTCTTAACATTCTTAAGTTCTTTTTTTTATCAAACATTGTTCTTCTGTTGTTCTATTATCGAAAGTTTTTCTTAACCCTATGTCATCCTTACTACCATTCTTTTTAAGGTAATTTGGATACTATTTTTCACAGATTTCTTCCAATGATTCAGGAAGTTTATGATAGCATTGTTCTATCCAATGAGCTATATCATGAGGTTTTAATTGTCAAAAATATTTTTGATAAAATTTGACAAAGCTAGTGTACTTAATTATTTCACATAATTTGCATTTTCTTATAGTGCTAATTTAATTTGTTTATAATGTTTCTCAATTGAAATAGCACCTCCAAATGCTTCTATGATTTGAGTGGTAAATTTAGTTAAAATGGTTTTGAAGTTATTATTTTCATCATGAAGAATTAAGGATTTTCACCTTTTTCGTTTACCTTATTCAGTTTCTTCCCATACTTTTAACTAATTAAGGACATTTACTTGTAATGTCCCAGAAACATAGTCTAAGAATTTTTCTCCTGACTAATCTTTCCTATATTTTGTAATGATGATGGATAAGGATTATGCCCAATCATCTATGACTCTATTAAAACCTTTAGTATGAATATTTTTTAAGTCTAGATAGACTCCATTTATTGCTACATTACATTTCTTTAATTCATCCTTATGTTAAGTTTTTGGATTAGATTTAGAAGTTTCTTCTTCTATAACATTAATTTCTTCATTATCTGTTAATTCTTCATCATCTGATAATTCCGAATGCACCATGTGTGTTGCACGAAATTTTAAATCTGAATCAGTACATTCATCATCAGAATCCTCCATATTTATAGAGTATTTAAACAATTGAAACACATCTTCATGTTTATAAAATGTTTGTATCTAATTTAGATACTTGTGACGTTTAGTAATATACATTATGCTAATCTTCTCCTTATGTCTAGATCTCCAATATTCAATTATTTCTTTGTATGCATGAAAATCTTTCATTCATTTGTCTTCTACATAGTCTATGGTTAAGATTTCATGATATCCTCTTTAACTCCTTTAAATAATTTAGAAACTTCTTCTTTTTCTAGAGTCTTCTGGGTTATGGACTTTATACTGGATGTTTCACTATAGTTTTTGTTAGCTATAGTTCATAGGAGGTATTTAGTATCTTCATTTAGATCCAAAAATTGATGTTTTTCAACATTAGTCTTAATATGCATGCATAAATTTATTATATCCCACATATTATCTACTAGAAAATTAATTGTTCCTACTAAATTTTCTTCATTAGCTTCTTACACATGTTTTATGTGAGAATATTACTTTTCCTCTCCTGCAATACAATGAATTTTTCTTCATTCTTCAATTTTTAATTATTTATCCCACACCCAACGGTTTAGATCTACCTCAACAAAATCTAAAGTTTAATCTTAAGTTTAGAAGGACAATAAGGGTTAGAATGATCTTCTACACCAGTGGTCTCTTGGTTTAGAAATAGATTGTAGAAGTTTTTTAGGTATTATTAGAATTTAGACAAAAATTTAGTCTTAGGCAGAATTATGTTATAAATATAGGGATTTCAAGATAAATACTAATAAGAAGACAAACATAAATTGAGAATGAGATTTAAAATAAGCACAAATATAGGACTTTTACAGTCACCACAATGTAAGAATTTTCTTTGGAATTTTTAGACAATAGTGACTCCACTACTACATCCACATATAGAATCCAAAAAGCATAAAATTCATATCCAAAGGAAGTGAAAATTAAATTGCAAGTTTATTGATTTATTGTTTCAAAGGCTCTCATAATATTTCGATGACCACACTGCAGAAGTCACTTATTGCGGTAGCTTATTAAATTTGCGGTGCCGGAATTCTGCAAATGTTTTGGTTGAGTACTTGGCTAGATTTTTATCATCCACAAGCTCTGGAAGAGGACTGGTCCTATCATTTTGTCATGCGGGGGTGCGGAGAACATGGCCCATGACATGCGTGTTCTTTCCCTGTTGACCAAGCTTCTATGAAGAACACTCTTGTACTTGCCATTGCTGAGTACCTTTGGAAAGAAAAGGAAAAAAAAAAAAAACAATTAAGAGCATAAGTTATTTATTGCAGACCCCGTTTCTTCCTTTTTTTTTTTTTTTTTAATACTTCAATATGGTAATTGTGTCTTCATACAAATTACAAAGTTTAACGTTGTTTTTTTTTAATTTTTAATTTTAAAAAAACTACATTCCTTCTACCCTTTAATGATTCGAATCCATGATGAATAGGTCATACAGGGGAAGCGTCTTACAATTTAAGTTCTAGTGGATGTAAAGGTGGCGGAGATGGGCAGCCCCTCCCCCTTCTTGAGTTTCAAATTTCATTTTCCTCCCCTTGAAATTTTTAAAAATTATGATTATACTAAATTAAAAATTAGATTTTAGCCCTCTCCTAGAAAATATATAAACTATATACCTAGTATATATTTACGTAGTTTTATCCCCTAAGAATTTTGAAATTATATTATTTCTCTTTTTTTTTTTTAAGAAAAAGTAAATATCACACTCATGAGAATTAGAATTTACTCCTAAAATATTTTAACAAAATTATAAAATTGCCTTCTCAATTATATTTATATATAGTATTGCCCCCAGAAGTTCAAATCTTGCAGTCACCCTTGACTTCAGCTTCATTTCGTTGTTACTTACAAAGTTTAACATTCTTGTCTTTATATATGGTAAAAAATTGTGCTTCTTCTCTTCTCGTCTTGTTTCATATTAGGGTTCTCAACTGGCATTTAAAACCAGCATGTATTGCATGAATTTAAAGAAGTATAATACACACATGTTCAATACTGTTTATGCATAATATCTTCGGTATTAATCACCCAATGCCAACTTGGTACCTCATGATTTAACAGTAGAGTGTTGGATAACACCACCAAATGATTAAAAAAAAAAAAAAATCCATGTGTACAAGAGGCAGCCTTAAGCAAGTTCTTTGTTGATGACACTTAGCGACATTAAGGGGTGTTTGATAACTACATTAAAGTGTTTAAACTTAATTTATTAAGTATTTTTATATTAAGTGTTCTTGATAACAAAATTCTACTACCTCTGAACATATTAAGTACCACTTTTTTATATAAAATTTTAAGTGAAAAGTCTATCATTTAATCACTTAATTTGCTTAATTCTTTACTAAAATAGCAAAATTCACTCAATTTTTCTTTATTTCTCATTCATACACTTTTTTATATATATAGATATATTCATAAAAACACACTTATGTGCATTATATTTATTATCTCTCATACATAAACACACACACTTGCATACATTATATTCATTCTTTCTCAACGTAAATACATATTTAAACGCATTATATTCCTTCTCTCACATGCATAAACACACACTTGTACGCACTATATTCATTTTCTCTCAAACAAACACTTGCATACACTAAATTCTTTCTCTCTCACACATAACATACAACTTGAGCAAACTATGTTCATTCTTTCTCACACATAAATACACATTTAAACACACTATATTCCTCTTCTTTCAAACATAAACACACACACACACTATATTTCTTCTCTCACACACATAAACACACAATTACACACATTTTATTCCTTCTCTCTCAAATATAAACACACATTTGAACAAATTATATTCCTTTTCTCTAATACATAAATACACTCTTTCACACACTATATTCTTTTTCCTACACAGAAATGCATACTTGCACACGTTATATTCATTCTCTCTCACATATAAACACACACTTGCACATACTATCTCTCATACACATGCTCTATATTAATTAACTATTTATTGGTATTAAAGTATAATATTTAAAAAATTAACCTATTATAAAAATAAAATATAATGTTATCATAGAACCATATAATATATAGGGGTAAAATATTTCAATTTAATACTCAAGTTCAACTGATTGTCAAACAGATACAATTTTAAGAATTCAACAAGATTTGAATTAAAACTGCAACACTTAATTTTCAATATTTAAATTTCAGATTTCAAATTTCAATTTTATCAAATGTAACCTAAGAAATTTGGCACTGACCATCTTATTTGACTGTTTATGTTGGCTAACATTTCTCACTACAGACTACTAGTTTAAGTAAGAAACAAGGGGCATTTACCTCAATCTGATCTCCAACATGGACGAGAAGTGTATCTGGCAGGTAGTTGACAGCAAACCACTTACCATCTTTAAAAATTTGGAGTCCTGGTACATCATTGGGAAGCAGGACGGTTAGAGCAGACATATCAGTATGAGGTTCAACTCCAAGGGCCAGTTCAGGTTGTGGGCATGGTGGATACATGTTTATTTTCATCTCCATTTCAATATCTTCACCACCCAAACTTGACTCCAATACCTTCCCATCCAAACCTAATCCTTCTGAGAGTAGTTCCAGAAGCTTATTTATTACTCTCAATATTTCTGAATTGTATTCATCTGTCACTTTCCGCTGCATTTTGGAAATCGATCAACTTTATTAGCTATTTTTTAATTAGCATGAAGTTGGATGACCGTATGGTATTTGTAACTTTTCATCCAAAGAAAAATTCAGCGCTTATTCGTGTTGCTGCAATATTTCCTGGGACCTTTCTGTGGAGAACTAATTTCATTTTGCACCTGACTTATACCTAACACTCACTTTGCATTCCAATTTTACTTTTGACACTTTACATCTTCAAATTTATCTCACTCTAGTCTAATTTTTAACACCATCACCAAAATTAATGAAATTTTCTCATTTGCATCCAAAATATAATTACACATTATTGTACATTTTACTACATTTATTATATATTTGTAAAATTATATTGAAATGGAACAAATTTAAGAGTTAACGGTAGAAAATTAGAATTGAGTATAAGTTAACAGGTGCAAAATGGAATTAGTGCTTTTTTTACACAGAAAGAAGTCAACATTAACTATTTTCTAACTAGTCTAATTGAATTCACGTGAATGAGTTGGGTACCTGTAGGAGGAAGGTTTCTTGGGCCATATATCGTAGTTGACCTTAGCAGTTGGGTACGTGAGATGAAAGAAATAATCAATCCATTCAACCTTAGCATCAAGATTTTTGGTCATCTTTGTTCCATATCCTTCAAACTTTCCAGTACTAGGATCATTTGCATACCTCTCCTTCTCTTCGTTTGGGAGTTTAAAGAACTCCTGGCCAACCTCTTGTAGCTCTTGGATTAAAGATGGGGAAATATTATGATCAGTGATCAGAAAAAGGCCCCATTCGCAGCATGCTTTAGAAACTTCATCAACAAGCACATCATGTGGCTGAGACATCGAAATCAACGGCATTTTTACACCTTCAATGGCTTGGCTGTTTTCTGGCCTCTCGTGTGCTGGACGGACAAATTGAGCTGGGAGTTCATGGATGCTTTCTTTTGCCAGTTCTTGTACTCTCATTACCTCCATTTTCTTTTTTACTTGATGCTATTTGCGAGTAGGGAAGAAAGTTCTCTTGTAAGTCGCTTGATTAAAACGATTAAAACGTAGTACATATATAGAAGTTATAAATCCTCTGGTGGGTTGTACTAGTAGTTGAGCACGTGGCAAAGAGAAGTGGAAAGACAAACGACATATAGTCTTTTAAACTTGGTTTTTCTTCCACCTAAAAAATTAAAGCAAACGATCATGTACGCATGCTAACTTTTTAGTTGATAAATTAGGTGTATAATTGGAGTGGTAGCTGGTTAAGAAGCCCCACGAGCTCCTGTACCAACTTCTCTTTACTTCCTCCATGTAAAGACACGTGATGGACAATGAATCGCAACTTGGTTGGAAAGGCTTTTTCTATTAATTATATGTTATGGTTGAGTCGTCAATACAATGGGTAGTGAATATTTAATGTAAGTAAATATTTTCTTATACGATGTTAGACTAGACAAAAATAAATCACCTCAACCTATCAAATTAAGTCATATAAAATTTTGATTTGGCTTGTTCGTTTAAGTTACATATTTTATTTCAAAGTGAATGAAGTAATTAATTTTTTTACTAGACTTTGACTTTATAGTCAAATTATCTACGAAAACCGATCAAAATAAATTACTTGATCGGTCAATACCAACTGAATAAGTCATTCAAATTTCTCTAATCAAATGCCCCGTAAATAAGTTGAAAAGTGACATTTTCCCCCATTTTATCCATATATTGTAATATAAGATAATCTATATATGTACACTGTCATAAATATGCATGATTTAAATTTAAGGTCATGATTTTCATGAATTATAATTAGGCAAATGATATTTGTACACTTTTTTTTAACCTCTTACACACTCTTATCCTTTTATAACAAGTAAAATGACTAAAAACCCTTCATCCACATCACTCTATTTTTTATATACCTAAAGTGCCATTGTTTCAATGTTTACTTGTTAGAATAAATTTGAAAATATTTTGTAAGTTTGAAAATTTATATATGAAAAATTCAATTGATATAGAATTTCTTTTTCGTAATTGTTCAAGAACGCTTAAAAAAATTTATTTCATATTAATATTTATGCATATGTTTTACATTAGAGTATAAACAATATTGGGAATTTATACAAAATATTTGTGCATATAGAATAACTAAAATATAATTTTATTATACATGAAATATTTTAATCAGATCTGAATTCTAATCGGACCGGAACAATTAGATTCAGACCCAATTTTTGTATTTAAACAAATATTATTTAATCCATATATTAAACATTACAACATCATCTTAATATAATTCAACTATTAATAATACCTAATAAATGAACCATAAGGCATTTGTATCTTAATCGGCCACCCAAGGTTGATTCTGTGGTAATCGAGGTATTTTTCAACCTGTTTGCCCTGATAACACCTTAAAACCTCTCAAAGAAGCCATCTAGTATTACGGCTCTCACATTTATGTTAATTTTTATACATTCCCTTTACCATTAAGTTCTAATTTCTTTGTTTTATGTTATTTTTTATGATAAAAATTAATTAATTCTCCTTTATCTTATTTTAAACACTTGAAGAAGAATTTTGATTTTGATATTCATGCAATCCTGTAATTGTAATTTATTATGGTTTTTGGGGTGATAGCGGTTATCTTTTTCTGATACAAAGTGCCTATATTAGTTGTGAATGTCATTTGTAAATCAAATTAACAAAGTTTGCTAGCCAATTCTCTATTAGGAAGCAGCTCTTATTTTGGTCAATTGATATGCATTATACTAGTCTATTATATATTCATTGACATCTTTTTTTATTTCCCTTCTCTTTTTTAATTTTTTAAACCTTTTTTAACATCAATAATATTAAAAAAATGAACCAGAAGACATTTGTATTAAAATGTTGTTGTTGTATTGTTTAATAAATAGATTAAATAATGTTTATTTAAATTATTTATAATCTGGCAAACCATCCTAATATAGGGACATATTTAGCTAAAATTTATAAAGATTGGGAACCAATTCGTACACACAACTCATGAATTTTGACAAAACCTTTTAGAGTTAACGGCCAACTATGCATTGCACATGACCAAAACTATTAGGATTTTTATTTTCCATCATTTATCTAATTTTCACGCATAATTGATAGTTTAGAAACTAAAATTGCAATTTCGCACATATTGGAGACTAGTTTTGAACATTACCCATAGTTTGAGGATCAAAACTGCAATTCTCCCTATGTTAGTATTGTGAAAGATTAACACACTAATAATAGAAAATTCTACAATTCTTTTTCTTTTTTGTCTTTTTTAATATCAATTTATTTAGAAATATTCTTGTGAAAATCTCTAATAGTTGTTGCCTAATGATTTTGAGTGATTTGGTTGTATTATAAGAGTGATTTTCAGCAACTTTAAAACAAATTAGTGGGAACAAAATCACTTAAAAGATAATGACATTTCACATTTCAAAATCACAACAAAATTACTTTATTCCTAGTTCAACATATTTTGCCCTAATACTATCTACTAATGTTATAGTTATGTAGGATCGGAAATTTAGTAGCCTTGAACGATAATTTTTGTCTCCAAGAGGTACAAACCATGGTTAAAGGTACGCCATAAATTCATGTTCCATGATTTAAAAGTCTAACTATATTCGTACTAGCTTTCTATTTGATATAGCTTGGAATTAGCGCATGGTTCACGCCACAAGAATGTTCTGGAGGTGCCTATGCGGCAGACTCATTAAGGGTAGTTATGTAATTTAGTCCCAATTGAGCTAGTAGAATGGTAGCCTCATGCCCTTTCATGTAAATCTATAAAAAAGGGCCTTGGACACCAAAAACATGTACTAATCTCTCCACAATAATACCAATCACAAATTCTCCTCAACTCTTCTACTTTCTCTCTCTACCTAGAATTTAAATCTAGCTTTAGCAATTGGCGCCGTCTATGGGAATCGACAGATTTCTATCTCCTTTGATACTTTTCAATCATCTCAATTCTCTATTTTTGCGTCTCGAAGGATGAAGAACCGAGGAACACGCCGAACCGCTAGCAAGGACGCTGAGGCGAGCAACCAATACCTCGTGGTGCATACCGATGAGGCAGAAAATGTCGGTACACCAATTGAGGTCCAACAGAAGCAGAACGACGTTCTGAAATAAATCGCTGATCATTTTGAATCTTTCTGAGCGTTTGTGGAGCAACGCGAGAACAAAACTCCATCCGAGCACTGAAATCGAGCAGCCACTCCACGAGCCGAACAACAATGCGCTCCTGGCCGAAAACCTGGGAAACAGCCAGTTGACGCCATGAGTCCAACCGACCTGCGCCACAAAATAACAAAGTCACGCTCAGACGAACAATCTGACGAATCATACTCATCAACGAACGAATAAAAAAGATTACCACTGAGTGAAAGACTCAGCGCGCATTCCTCAAAAAACTCTGACTTAAGAGGACCCTCCCCGGCTGTTTTAAAACAGCTCCAGGAGCAGAGCCTCGAAAACAAAATTCAAGAGATTTTGAGGAAAAACAACTTAGTTCCGAATACTCCTGCTCCGGCAGAGATTGATAGAGATCCATTCACAATCTAGTCTATCAAGATCGAACCATTCCCGATGCAATTCAAGTTACTGGATCTCGACCGCTACATAGGAGATTGTGATCCGTCCGATCATCTTCAGCACGTGGTAGCGGTCACAAGCCTTTATGGCTATAGTGACGCCACCCGCTGCAAATTATTTGCCACCACCCTTTGAGGTCCGGCTCAAAAATGGCTCCAAGAGCTGCTAACGAACTCAATCGCCACTTTTAATGACCTGGCGAAGTCCTTCCTCTGCCACTTTCGAAGCAAATCAATACTGCAGAAGGACACGTTGCACCTCATGAACATTAGACAGAGGTCCGACGAATCGCTCAACAAATTTGTGGGCCGCTTCAACGATGAAGGGGTCCAAATTAAAAATGTAGATAAAAGAATTTTGGTTGCTGCTTTCTGTAGCGGCATCCTACCCGGGAGCTTCAATGCCGATCTGGCCAAAAAGATGCCGAGCTCTTGGAGATAGCATCGAAGTTCATACGGGGCAAGGAGTCAAACAGGTTACAAAAATAAAACTTTATGACACACAAAAAGAAAAGATCCCGAAGACTCCGAATCCTCATGCTCTAAAAAGTCAAAGATTATAGATAAGCTGAGCTATCCCAGAGCCGGACCGTTGGCAAACTGGGTGGTCTACCTAGACAATAACATCAAAAATCGATCCCCGCGGACAAGGAGCCTTCCGGACGCTGACTTCACACCACTCAACACATCAAGGAGGGAAATTTTATTCTTGGTACAACATTTGGGGTTCTTAGAGTCACTTCCTCCAATGGTGTCGGCCCCGAACCAAAGAGACAAGTCAAAGTACTGCGCCTTTCATGGCCAACATGGCCATGATACCGAGGCCTAAAACCACCTGAAGGTTGAAATTGAGAGGGCCATTAAAGAAGGACACCTGCAGCAGTTCATCAGCCAAACAGTTGCAGAGTTCCAAAGAAACGCAGCCAACAGAGGAAACCCAACGCAGCCTCGCCTTCCTCGTCAGCAAAATCGAGGCGGCCAAAACAGACAATAATCCCCCGACAGACCAAGACGAGCAGATTCGTGTAGTCAGGGTAATAAACACAATAGCCGGGAGACCGGCGACTGGAGACTCCAACAATGCCAGGAAAAAATATGCCTGAAATATTCCTTCGAGCGAAGATCGGGAAAAGCGATTGAAGCCATTCATGAGCCTCGGATACACTTTCGAGGACCCCATTCCTAGCTGAATGCCACACAATGACCCTATGGTAATTCATGTAAATGTGGCCGGCTATGAAATGCACCATGTGTTTGTTGATACCAGGAGCTTGGCGGACAACATTTTCTGGGATGCTTGGGTCAAAATGCACATAGATGCCTACTTGATAAAGCCTTTCAAAACCCCACTGGTTGGCTTCATAGGTGATTCGGTCGTGCCCGAGGGACAGATAATGCTCCTTTTTGCCTCGGGACTCCCTCGAAGCACAGAATCGAGATGACCAATTTTGTCATCGTAAAAAGGAACAGTTCCTACAACATGATCTTAGGCCGACCTACAGATTTTCAATACACCTACAGGATCCTCCCTTCCGTGTTCCATATCGGAATAAAATTCATGCTGAGGGACGAATTTGAAAGAACAGTAATTGGAAGCCAGCAGGAGGCCCAAGCCTGCTACATGATGTCCCTATGATCCCAATTGCAAACTATGTCTATCGCAGACAAGGCCTTCCTGCAAACTTTTGATGCCCCACCCACCTGGAATGGCCTTGAAGAGCCTTCGACAAGTCAAAGGGAGGAGGAGGAAAATATGGGTCCTCGAAAAAATGCTACTGAGATCCCCAAGCCTCCCGAACCCAAGGGAAAGTGCAAAGCAAAAATTGAGCCCCAAGACGAGATCCCCATCGGGAAGGTACCACACGATCCGAGCTTCCCAGATAGGAAAATAAAGATCCGTGCTACCCTCCCAGTAGAATTCAAAGCCTTCCTCTTCAGACTTCTGGTTGAGTACAAGGACGTGTTCGCCTGGACCATCGAAGACATGCCGTGCTTCCCACTAGAAATAATCGAGGCACAAAATCAGAGTAGACACGGCATACAGACCGGTCAAGCAGAAGAAGCGTCTCTTCGATCCGGAGCGCAGTTTAGTAATTGAAGCCGATGTGGATAAACTTTTAGTGGCTAAGTTAATTAGAGAAGTATTATATCCAACTTGGCTTTGTAATCCAATCCTTGTAACTAAGCAAGATTCGTCTTGGCGAATGTACCAAGATTTTATCGATTTTAATAAAGCCTGTCTAAAGGACAGTTACCCGGACCCCGAATTGATACGGTAGTAGATTCATTTGTTAGATTTTACATTTTGCACTTTTTAGATGCATTCAAGGGCTATCACCAGATATACATGGCCAAGAAAGATGAAGAGAAAACCTCTTTCATCACCGACCGAGGCACGTATTACTACACTACGATACCCTTCGAACTCAAAAATATCGGAGCCACATATCAACGCCTCATCAACAAAACATTCAAGTTCCAAATAGGACGAAACATGGAGGTATACATTGATGACATGGTGGTCTGGAAGAGCCAAACCTATGAGGAAACCCTGGAAGATCTCAGGGAAATGTTTAAGACATTAAGATCGATCCGAATGAGGCTGAACCCCAAAAAATGTACATTTAGGGTCCCCTCGGGAAAATTCTTGGGATTCATTATTTCTCATCAGGAAATTGAGGCAAACCCCGAAAAGGTGCAAGCCATAATCTATATGAAAACCCCCATCTCGGTCAAGGGAGTTCAGAGACTCACCGGTAGAATGGAAGCCCTGAATCGATTTCTGTCTAAATCGATAGAAAGAGGCTTACTGTTCTTCCGTCTCATAAAGACAATCGAGGGTTTTCAATGGATTGAAGAAGCTCAGAAAGCCTTCGAAGAGCTTAAAGAATACCTGGGCAATATGGCTATACATCTCAAAAAGGGGAACCGCTATACCTATATATCTCAATCACCGAATTGGCAGTCAGCTCGGTTCTACTGAAGCAAGATGAGCACGGCAAACAATTCTCCATCTATTCTGTAAGCAAAGTGCTTCAAGTTTATCCAGAAAGAAACTACACCCCTATCGAGAAGGCAGCTTTCTCATTGGTGGTGTCGGCCCGGAAGCTAAGACCTTACTTTCATGGCCACAAGATAATTATTCTGACTAAACTCCCTTTGAAGAATATATTGACAAGCCCAACGCCTCGGGAAGAATGCTAAAGTGGTCTGTAGAACTATTCGAGTTTGACATAGAATTCAAGCCTCGGATAGCAATCAAAGCACAGGCTTTCGCGGATTTCATTGCAGAAAGCTGTGACACCGAGAATGTTGACCTCGTCATGGTAGTTGATCGAGCAAAAGAGCAGCAAGCAAGAGAAGACCTCACATGGGAGCTTCATGTTGACAGAGTTTCGTGTGAATCCAGAGCCAGAGCAGGAATAATAATTCGAACCCCAGAAGGAGACTATCTCACGTGTGCCCTGAGGTTCGAATTCCTAGCAACCAACAACGAAACTGAATACGAGATCCTCATCTATGGGATAGAGATGGCCCACCAGATGGGAGCCCGATTAAGCACTTACACCTTAAAAATACATTTCAATTCTCAGCTAGCTGTGAATCAAAGCCTAGGAAACTACGAGGCTCGAGGCGTAATCTTAAAAAGGTACCTAGCCGAGGTCAAAAGCTGGATAGCAAAATTTAAAAAGGTGGACGTCATTAAGATCGCCCGAATAAGAAACACGCATGCCGATGCTCTGTCAAAACTAGCCTTGACAATATACTCACATTTGATAAAAGCGATTTTGGTAGAGGTGCAAGAGCGAAGGCTGTTGATTTCTTGGAAGGAATCTCTTGTATCCACCCAGACCTCGGTTGGATGGAGCCCATAATAAGTTATCTCAACGACGAGAAACTTTTCAAGGACCTGACCGAGGCCAGAAGGATCAAATACAGAGTTGCTAAGTATACGCTTATTGACGGATTCCTGTATAAAAAAGCATACTTGTGCCCCTTGTTGAGGTGCCTCACGCATTCCGAAACTAACTATGTGCTACGAGAGGTGCATGAGGGCATATGCAAAAGTCAAATATCGGTCCTTGGAACTTGGCTTGCAAGGTTCTGCTAGTCGGGTATTATTGGTCGACCTTACACTCGGACACTGACACCTTGGTGCGGGAGTACCACCAATGTCAAATACATGCACCGATCCCCCGAAGGCCCGATTCGGACATGGTCCCTATGCAGAGCCCATGGCCATTTGCTCAGTGGGGAATAGACATATTGGGCCCACTTCCCAGAGGGGTAGGCAAACTTGAGTTCCTAGTAGTGGCGGTTGACTATTTCACCAAGTGGATCGAGGCCGAGCCCCTGGCCACAATTTTGTGACAAGCAATGGAAAAGTTCTTTTTGAAAAACATTGTTTTCCGGTTCGGTATCCCTACTATGCTCATTTCTGACAATGGAAAACAATTCGAATGGGAGCCTTTCAAGAACTTCTGCACTAACCTCGGCATCAAACATAACTTCACCTCCGTCGCTCATCCACAAGCGAACGGATAGACCGAATTATGCAACCGAACCCTATTGATAGGGCATCAAGACTCGACTCGAACTAGCCAAAGACGCGTGGGTCGAGAAATTGCCTAGTGTCCTATGGGCGTACAGGATCACACCCCTAACGGCCAATAGAAACGCTCCGTATAGATTGACTTACCTGTCTAAGGCTGTTATCCCTTTAAAGATCTGGCCACCCTCTACTCGAGTATCCTTATGTGCCCCAGAACACAACAACGAGGCCCTACGAGCTAATTTAGACCTGCTCGAGGAAAAGAGGTTGGATGCGTCCATCCGAGGGGCCAAGTACAAACAGGTCATGGCCAAACACTACAACGCCAGGGTCAAGCATCGGTACCTGCGGCCCGGAGACTTGGTGCTTCAAAAAAATAAAGCAAGCCGTGTAGAAGGAACTAAAAAGTTAGACCCAAACTGGGAGGGCCCTATCATGTAATAGAAGCTCACACTTCGGGCTACTTCAAGTTGGTTGATATGAAAGGGGACCCTGTGCCCAGAATATGGAACATTGTAAATTTGAAGAAATATTACCAAGGACTATGTGATAAAAGTCCCTTCTCAGAAGAAAGAAATTACTTCATCAAACAACCACGTAAAACAAAATCGAGCTGCCCCGACCCCAAGAGGCCCGGATCCAGTTCAACATAAATGCAAACATTGAGGGTTGAGACCTAGTAGTCCCCCCTCAAGGGCAGAGGCTTAGTAGCCCCCAAGCGAAATTGAGCTGCTCTAACCCTCAGAGGTTCGGTTCAAGTTCAACATGAAAACAAAATCGAGCTGCTCCGACTCTTAAAGGCCCGGATCCAGTTCAACATAATGCAAATATTGAGGGTTGAGACCTAGTAGTCCTCCCTCAAGGGCAGAGGCTTAGTAGCCCCCCAAGCGAAATTGAACTACTCCAACCCTCAGAGGTTCGGTTCAAGTTCAACATGAAAACAAAATTGAGCTGTCCCGACCCCAAGAGGCCCGGATCTAGTTCAACATAAATACAAATATTGAGGGTTGAGACCTAGTAGCCCCCCTCAAGGGTAGAGGCTTAGTAGCCCCCCAAGTGAAATTGGAGCTGCTCCAACCCTCAGAGGTTCGGTTCAAGTTCAACATGAAAACAAAATCGAGCTGCTCCGACCCTCAGAGCTCCGGATCCAGTTTTACATGAAAATGAAGTTCGAGGGATGAGGCTTAGTAGCCCTCCCTCAAATAAATTAGAGCAGTTTCGACCCTCAGAGGTCCGGTCCTAGCTCAACAGAAAACAAAATCCCTCGGAGGTCCGGTTCCCGTTCAACATGAATACAAACATTGAGGGTTGAGACCTAGTGCTTTCCCCTCGACGCCAGAGGCTCGATAGCCCTCCTCAAACAAAGCAATACTTCTCCGACCCTGAGAGAAAACATAGAAAATGAAAAGCAAGTAAAGGAAAGAAGTAAAGAAAAGGCGAGGTTGTCAAAAACTCAAGAATTTTATTAAACGATCCTAACTATTATAGAGAAGTGCCTAACTATTACAGAAGTATCACGTCAAGTCTGCGGAGCAGAAGTGGAAGGTGTGGCTGAGGATGTGGAGGCTTGGTTCACAGGTCTGGTTCAGACTCGGCTTCGGGACCTGCAGTTGATGGCCCACCCTGATTCAAGGCAGTCACTTCAGGAGCTCCAGGGATCGGTACTGGGGCCTTGAATTGAGCTTGTAAGCCATTGATGACCCCCTCGATAACAGAGGCGTCATTTGGTAACCCTCCAGGCAGATAAGGATTCTTTACAAAGTGGTCACACGCTAGTGTGAACCCTATTGAGAAGACCTTCTTGGTAAACCCCTTCAGTATCCCGTCTGTCTCATCTAAAGCCACGAACTCATTTCTTTCTTGGATCCGCAACTCCCTCTCCCGTGAAGCAAACTTCGCCTCGGCCATCTGGACCTCTTTCTAAAATTGAGGACCCTCTTCTCAAAGTCTGCGATCCTCTTGTCTTGATCACTGATATCAACCTGAAGGGTTTTCTTTTCCTGCTCGGCCTGACGAAGCTTATCTCTCACTTCGGCCAGCTCGACCTTCCACTCATCATACTTCTTGCCCGCTTCAATGTTACACTTCATTTCGTTGGCCTTAACGGCCTTCTTCATTTTTTGATCTACACCAGACTTGGCATGAGCTAACTCCTGCTTCAGGGAATTGGTAGCAGAATTGAAGGAGGCCTCGCGCTCGGTAACGGTGGGCAGGATAGTAATAGCCTGCAAAGAAGCAAAGGTGTAAACTGAAAAATGAAGTGCAAAAAGTTGAAATTTTGAGAAAGGCCAAACACACTTACGTTCATCAAACTGACATGAAGTTCGTCCAGCCTTTGTTGGGGAATAAGCCACTTTACGTAGGCTACGTCCCGAGGCAAAGCAACCAGCTTCGCCTGTTCGTGAGCCATCCTCAGAAATTGTGCTCGATCGTTTATATCGATCGGCGGGGTGGGTCGAAACTCGGTACTCCATGGCAAATCTTGCTACCCCATGGAAAATCTTGCGACCCCGCGGACTTCCTCTCCTCCTCGGGGCAGTATTTCTTATCACCTGAAAAGAAAAAGAGGTTAGCACTCAACTAGGAAGAAAGAAAAAAAATGAGTAAAGTTTATGTGTAAAAGAAGAAGGCACGGTAGACCTTACCATAGGAGGTGATGAGTTGCTTTGACAACAGGGCATTTTCAGAGCCCTCCCCGAGTCCTCATCGGCGCCACAGGACCGGAGGACCTTGAGGGTGATGACGAAGAGGCGAGAGCCACTGTCGAGAAGGGACCTTTCTTGAGGCTAACAGTCTCCCTTGACCTCTTCCTGGTAACCCAAACTAGCTCGGGCTCGGGGTGAGCAACGGAATGAAGAGCCAGTGTGACGGGGTGCTCACCACCCGAACTCTTTGGGGTTCTTCCGACCTCAGTTTGGTCCGAGGGTACTGAAGCTGATGGGGTCGCCCCAGCACTCCCAGAGGGCACGTTAGTGGTGGCAGATGAAGATCCGATTACAGTTCTGAGCTGGTAAGGGTTGGCTACACCTTAGATGTGTATAAGAGACAGCTAGCAGACATTGAGCCCCTTAGAAATGCTCCTAGCTCTGCACAAAGACAAGAGGTCAGCGACGATGCAACGTTAAAAAAAAAAGGAAAAAGGTAAAAAGGAAAGATTTTGACCTTTATGAGGGTCGTAGCTCCGAGGGACATTATGGGTAGGAAACAGCCACGCCCAGGCTAGGATGTTGTTGGATAGAATGGCAGGTTGGTTGTTAAAATTTATTCTAAGGTTAGACTCAATGAGCCTTCTAGCATGTATGGAGTCCGGGGGAGAGGCATTTTTGGTTTTAAGTTTTTCTTTTACATGATTCCAAGGGCCCTCGGGCATTGGAGGGTCGAGGTATCGGACAAAAAAAATGACTTTTTCCAGTCGTGGATAGATAAAGGGTTACCCGAAGTGAGCTGTTTGCCCGCTATTCGGGGGGAAATGTAAAAGAATCCCTTCACAGGGGATAGCTTCAACATCATCCTAAAAGTATCTAAAGATAGGGGATGTCGTATAATTTATATAGAAAGGAGAATCTGGCAATAAACCGAAGAGCGTTTGGGGTCAGCTGGGATATACTAATATCCTAGTGGTCAGACAGATGGACAAGGAAGGGTGCTATTGGGAACCTTAAGCCCCATCTCAAGCTGCTCCTGGTAAACTGTTAAGTAACCAGGAGGAGGTAAGTGGCCTCGGTCCTCGAGAGTGAGAAGTTTGATGTGCACATTTCTACGGAAGCAGTATCTATCCCTAAATATTTTGATGTCCTCGGGTCAAGAGTGTTTGATATATCTAATGTTCGGAGGTTGATGTGATCATTCTGTGGAGGTTCGGCAAGGTTAGGTTTAGGGGAAAAGTTCAGGGGGACTGCTTCCAGGAGAGCCTTGTCTGAATGGTTAAGCAGCCTATCAATAGCATTTACGGGAGAAGGAGGTTCCGGCGTGCTAATGAGAGAGGAGTGAGTGAACATACCAGCCATGGTCTTCTACTTGAAGGACAAGTGAGGTTTGGGGAAGCATAGATCTCGGAGGATTTCTTGTGGTATCCGGTTGGGACGATGAACGGCGGTTGACGATCGACAACTGAGGAAATCAGATACAAGGGGGACAGGAGTGCGGTAATAAGAAAAGGGGAGGATGTGAACGACCTAAAGTCTCTTACAGGGAAAAAGTGAGAAGTGAAGGAAAAATAAGAGAGCAAAAATAGTGAAGGAAAAGACGAATAAGGAAAGTAAGAGCGAATAAGGGAAAAAGTGAGAGTTGGGAGAAATGGGGATATAAATAGGGGGACCTTCCAGAGTATTCTATGGATCAGGAGGGAAAACCATCAAGTCTGAAATAATTGGGAGAGTTTCAGCGGAAAAAATGAGGCATTTTGGAGGGAAAAATGAGGCATTTTGGAGGGAAAAATGAGGCATTTTACAGCAAAATCGGAGCAAGCAATGCAACGTAATAAATGAAATCTAGCGCATGGGGATTCAGCAAAAACGTCACTGCAGCCATGTCTTATCAAGGGTCCCATGGGTTACCTCAGTCTCGAATTGGTATGGCAAGCACGGGAGTGCTCCAAGATTTATGCACCTCGGCTCGGTCACAGGCATCTGGGGACTGCGGACGCTCATTTTCAGCTCGGTCCCTATCGCAAGGATAGGCACCAAGTCGAGGGAACTAATTGTTATTGATGATGCTTGGAATTAGCGCGTGGTTCACGCCCCAAGAATGTTCTGGAGGTGCCTATGTGGCAGCCTCATTAAGGGTAGTTATGTAATTTAGCCCAGTTGAGCTAGTAGAATGGTAAGCTCATGCCCCTTCATGTAAATCTATAAAAATTGGCCTTGGGCACCAAAAACATGTACTAATCTCTCCACAATAATACCAATCACAAATTCTGCTCAATTCTTCTACTTTTTCTCTCTACCTAGAAACTAATTCTAGCTTCATCACTATTAATACAAATAGTTAAGTAATTATATGTTCTTGTGAGATTTGTCTATCTATTTGGTATCTCTGGGCGTGTGTATAAGTATATTTATATAATGTTATACGTATTAAGCTACAATGTATAAATACATAAATTTTTTGTATGTTGTACACATTATAATGTCTTAGTACATGTATAGTTAAAATAATTGAGTAATCACACACATATATGTATATATATATACACATAAGATTTCGACTTGATTATACTATCAACTATATAAGTCGAATTTTATTTGACTAGACTTCTTTTAACTTTTAAAGTTTTTTATTTTTATTTTTATGTAACTCTGACTTTAAAAATTTTAAATTAAAAATTAAATAAGTCAAGTCACAGACATCTCCCCTACATGAGATGTAAGGAAAATATATGGCACAGAATCTTCTGTCTCACTTTCTGAGTCATTTTCTATTACATCACTTACTAAACTGTCAAAATTAAATGATGTAATTTTAGTGAAGTAATTTTGATAATTTATTAGATAGTGTAACATGGAGTGAGAATATAAGACAGAAAATCCTTAGTCAAAATTTATCTTCTAACTTTTTAGGTGAGGCGTTGAGGAGTGAGTCTAGAAGGTTATGACTTTGAAGCCCGGCAGCAGACTCTTCTACTCTTAACTAGAATGTTATTTTCTTGATGATATTTTAGATAAGGCTGCTGTGGCAAATGGGTTGAGTCAGCCCAGTCCAGCTCGTCATGGGTTCGATTAGTCTCGATATTAGATTATAAATGCCACGAAGTTAAGGTTGCAAGCTACACTGGCCAACTGCAGTAATAGCAATCCGAGTTGAGCTAAGGTTATTAGGCTCGTAGACTACCTAGCTCAGACCTGATAGGCTGGACCAGCCCGGTTTGGTCCATTAGAATAACCTATAAGAACAAAAGTGATAGTTGTCTCAATTTGTCACAGATTGGACTGCCGGCTAGCGCTATACAGCATGAGCAATATGGCATAGCACAAGTAAAATGGCAAACTGAAATTCTAAATGTTATGAAGTGAGTAGGTGCACCGTACACCCTACACAACCCAATACATTGATACTAGCCTGAGCTGGGTGGAGATTTTGAGAACCACGGATTAGAACGGACTAGACTAGCCCAGTCTGACCAACACAAACAATAGACTAGCCCATGCCTAGAAAGAATGGGGTGTGGCCCAGTCTAGCACGGCTTTACATAGCACTAACACATTCAAAATGGGAAAAATATAATTCGAATGCGATCATAGAGTATATGCATTGGTTGTGGCCCAGCACAATACGATAGAACACGTGTAATGGCAAAATATAATTATCGGGAAAAAATTTAGGTTTATTCGGTTTATGATTTTATTTGTATATTTTAAGAATAAATTTTATAAAATATTATTTACATTAATTGATATAATTTATTGTATAAAGTTTAATTCACATTTCAAAATTTACAAATGATCTCATGTTATTTATTTTATAAAATTAAATTCACAACAAAATTTATAAATAAATTTATAAATTAAATTTATTTAAATATTTTCCTTATCAACGAGTGAGCAAGAGCACACAAGAAAACTGACAAAATATAATTGCTAATACAGCAAATGAGAGTAGAACTGCGATCTTTCACATATTCAATGTCAAAGCTCTACCAACTACGATATCACGAGTTTAAAGTTAGAAAGCATCCTCTATTAGATAGATAGAAGACCATTTTTGTAAAAAAAAAATAAATAAAAAATTCATAATTTAATTTAATCGAACAAACTGATATAAGAGATGTCAAATAAAATTAGTTTGGTTTTAGATGTTTGGATAGCTGGTGTTCAGATAAACTAAATAAAAAGATTAATTATATGGTTTAGATTTGGTTATTGAAAATCAATAACCAAATAACAAAAAATTCAATTTTTTTGTTTTTTAATAACTAATTCCATATTTCTATCCATCCAACATTTTTACATTATTTTTCTTTGTTATTTTTTAGTTTCTACCTTTAGTTTTATTAGTTTTAGGTGTTTGCTTACAATTTTATTAGTTTTGTATTTAATTTTATATTTAGTTTTTCAATTAACTAGTGAAATTCGATTAATCAGATAAATCGAAAAAAATTTGGTTAATCAACCAATTGAAAAAAAAAGTTTGGTTTGAATTTGATTTTGATTTTCTTGCACTAAAAATTGAGAAATTTTTTTTAACGAATTAAGGGAACTAGCCAAGGAACACATCTAGTAAAGAAAAAAAAAAAAGATTTTTTGAAAAAAATTGTCTATGTAAAGGATTTACATTTCAGATTGAGTAGTTTATTCTCTGTTTCTTTACTTTGATCGATTTGTTAATAATTTGAATTAATTATTAATTCAATTTATGTTATTGATTTAATTTTTTTATTATTTGAATTAATTGTATGTACATAATATGCTTCATGTATATAGTATGTGTTTGTGCACGCACGCATAATGTTGAATCTAAATGTAGTATTGTAACTTTAGTAAATAAAGTTATGTTTCCATCTAATCAAGTTCTGGAATTTCTAGCTAAGTTCTTAAATTTTACTGTTTAAACTGTCTGTTTTTTTTTTTGATATAATTTGTATTTAAGTGTTTTCCTTAATTAATTAAGTTTTTTTGGGGGAAGGAAATACACAAGATATTTAGTTTGCAAACCTGAAAAATGAGCTGTGGCGCCAATTTCAAGGCTAAAAAGTCCATTGCGGGCTGAAGAATCTGAGAGCATTCGGTCCACTGTGGAAACTCGAAGAAGAAAATTTCACGGCGCAGCAGAAAGCCGCGCAAGAGTGCGAGCTGCATTATGTTTGCAAAACTGATGAAAGAAATGGATGGGCCACGCCGCATGTAACAGAATTTGAACAAAATGAGCATTAGATAGTAGTATTAGAACAGCATAGTAATAGGACTAATAGTGGTAACTACTAACTAGTGCTAAAAATTAGCATTAGAGAGTAGTATTAGCATTAGATAATAGTGGTAACTACTAACAATCAGCATTACAGGGAGAATTAGACAAGAACTCTTCCAAACCTTTTTATTTTATCTTTTTTACTTGTTCTTAATTACTTAGATTTAGTTCCCTTAAATTAAATTTGATGTGTTTTATTATATGTCTGGAAATAATTTATTATTTCACCTCTTATTTCAATTACTCTAATTATGAGTTAATTACCTCATGGGTTGAGGCTAGAAACTAGGTAAACTTAATGGGCTAGGGTTTAGTTGGGCCTTGGTTGTTGGATTTTTCTTAATTAACTAAGCATTCATTATTGGGTCCAAAAGGTTGGAGATTTGAGATTGGCAAACAGTGGCTATAATTCTTCAATTAGTTAGTTAAAATGAGTCGGAGAGGTAATTTTTCAATATACAAAGGGTAATGCGTTATTCAAGGTGAAATTTTCACTAGAGATAGGGAATTCACTTGGATGGTATTTAAATCAATTCAAGATCGAATTTTTGGTTTTGAAAAGGTAGCTACAACAATGGCATCATTATTAATTTCCCTTTCTTTCGCTAGAGTAATATAACATAATCTGTGATCTATTGCAATGATATACCAACTACAACAAATTTCTTGATCATTCATAACACATCTACATGAGGTGGAGAATTAATGGAAAGGGATTAGTTTAGACATGTTGTACCTTATTCTGCGATTGCACGAGAAGTGAAGGAAAGAAGAAGAAGGAGAAGAAGGAACAGAGCAAAGATGGAATAAATGGAAGATAAAAGAGGACAAGATAATTTTTAGCCTTCTGGATTGTTAATATCCACACACTAACATATTTTTCCATCTTTATTATTTGTGACAAAACATAAAAAAGTATGAGGTTACCTATATTGGTGAGAACTGGTGTCCCTTATTGGGTACTTGATATTGCTAAATTATTTAATTAATTCGTTTTGGTTCATTTGTTTAATTCGTTTTATTTTATTAATGTTATTCAGTAGGATCTCAAATAGGTACCTCATTTCAAATATTTTTGTTAATTTGTTAATTATCTAAATTATTTGTGCTTATGTTATATACGACGTAGTATATTCTTGATTTGTAGATTGTATGTTATGTACATACAATACAATCTAGTTTATTGTGGAGGAAAATTTTATATGTAAGAACTACACTTAAATTGTACACTCTATAATCGACCATTCTTTCCAACGAAACATATACCTTATTTAAAAAAAAAAAAAACATAAATACATTATCCACATCCAAGTATTGTCATTTTTATATATGAGTAACTATAAATTGTACAAAATGTAAATATAAAGATATTAAACCAAGTGGTATGACATAATATATTTTATATTTTTACAAATTAATAAACATATTTGAACTTGGAATGAGTTGATTGTCTGGGGTTGTATTAGTGATTTGATAAGATCTTACCACGTATAATATTTTTGATAAATGACTATGAATTTGTAATTTTATAAATGATTTTGTATAACGATAATGAAACTAAACGAGTTAAACAATATACCCAATTAATTAAACAAATTAAGTAAATGAATTAAACAAAATGCTAAATACAAATTATTTATTTAACTAATCTATAAAATTAAATATAACATAATTAACCTATGATGTTTGATTTCTATACACTTCTCTATGAAAGTATACTGTTTGTGAGTACATTATGTATTAAAGAGGTATGCCAAATGTTTGCGTGTTTATATGCATACAAAAATAAATTATTTACATTGTCAAAATAAAATGTCATGTATCAATAATTATAATTGCATGTAATTTTAATTATTTTACTTGAAGATAATTAAAAGTTTTTACATTAAACTAAAATCATGAAAACATAAAATACATAGATTGAGATTTGGTCTTTTCAAAAGTGGCATAATAATTTTCAAGAGAATTATTACAAGGCCTAAGTTAAGATTCAAATCTTTTAAGTTTCAAAGGCTTTAACCAGAAAAAAAAGAAAAAGAAAAAAAAGAGGTTTTTAATTTCCCTTGAAGCGAATTAATAAAATTCATCCAAATTTTTTAAACAAAAGCCATTGGTAGCCTTGTAATAAAGGACAAGGCACCCGGGTGTTCAAGTTTTAGTCTTGTTGACTTCATTTTACATTTCATTTTGGCCAACAATTTTGACACTCTACATTTACTCTTTTTTAACTAACTTAACAATAAACTATGGATAAATATCAAAACCAATAATACCCTTTAATCTTTTATTGATATATTTAACAATAGAGAAAAAACGTTTTCCTTACGTCATTTTGTCTCTTCTTTCTCTTTTATTTCTAGTTTCTTTGTTACTTACATCCTCTTTTGTCAATTATTTTGTAAACAAAAACTCATCAAATTCAAAAGGTTTACATTGTCTCTTTAAGTTGATTTTGCCTTTTATTTTTATTTAGAATGTTAAATTAGTATAAAGGCCTTCACCTCTTTTTGGCCATAAATTTTATCTAAATAATAAAATATTTTCTTATATCAAAGGTCTCCAGATGTCATGAAAATAGAAAACATATCATAATTTACTATAAACTCAAATTATTTATAGCAAATTTTAAACATTATATGTACAATGAAGATTTCTCCTTATATGACCTTCAGTAAATTTTATGTCAAATTTTAATGTGCTTTTTAAACACTATAAACTCAAATTATTTATAATAATGTTTAAACATTATATGTACAAAGAAGATTTCTCCTTATATGACCGTCAGTAAATTTTTATGGAGTCAAATTTAATGTGCTTTTTAATAGAATGAACTCAATTGTGTCTTGTACTTGATTATTAATAATTTTTGTTCTCTGGTGAGACAATATGACAAAGTGTAACTGACTTTGAAACTAAAGTTAATGTAAGTATCTAAATTATAGTATAGTATGAATTTTCATTGTAAAAAAGTAATTAATTGCTTAAGTGAATATAAATTTGGAGTAAATATGACAATAAAATACTTAACTTAATTAGCTCAAAGGTGCATTTGTCAAATTGATTAAGAAAGAGTTACTCTGGAGTGCCTAATGCTTTTGATGTAGTGTGAAAATCATTGGCCTTCATTTTTCCCAAATAGTGGGCTAGCTTGGCCCGGTCTAGCCTAGCTCATGACCAAGGGTCTTGGGTTGTGGGTCGAGTTGTGCTGCATATATTATATTGTGTTACCTGGACTATGAATTAGTGCCACATCAGTAGGTTTCTGTTGACTTTAGCCTGACACAACCTATTTGCCACCTCTCACGAGATTAAGGGAAAATTTTCTTATATATTGTTAATATGAAAAAGGGGAATGACTATTGGTTTATGAAAATTTTTATTTTGGTCAGAAATAACTATTGAACATGTCTATTAGTTACTCTTTAATTAATGGGATCCTTTCATTTGGAGTGAAGGGCCCATTTCTCTGAATAGGATGGCCTCTTTATTTTTCAGAAATATGGACCTCCCACTCCAAATAAGGAACTCCTATTGGTTGAGGAGTAACTACTGAGCATGTCTAATGGTTGCTCTTGAACGACATAAAATTTCTCGTCAGTCTATGGTTTTAGGGCCATTGGAGTGAAGCAATGACTCTGTCAGTCTATTGAGGGGTTGTTGCAAGAAAGTGATTTTAAACATCATTAATTTTTGGCTTAATTACAATTTATCCAAAAATAGGGGATAATTGTAAATTACCCCTATGTCTATTTTATCTACAAATTACCCTTCAAGGTTAAATGAAATTAAAATTTTCATCTAAAGGGAGTAGTAAAAATATTATAATAATTGCCCTCAATATTTTAATTATTTTAAAATATAAAATTAGAATGAGTTGCATTTTAGTATCTGATTTTATTTTATAAGTAATTTATCTTTTAAAAGTAATGATGTTTTTTCATCTAACATTCTCTTATACACATCTAGACTTCAATATTAATTGTATGAATTATTTTAATATTTTATATTTTCATTTTCGCATCCATTTTTAGCATGACATCACGTACTTGTTCCACAAATATTATTTTATATCTAAAATAAAGTATTTTATTTATGTAATCACATTATTTTATTTTTATTTTTTTTCTTTATTATTAATAATTAATTCATTAATTTGTATTTAAAAATTACATTTTTTTGAACAAATATACTACTTTGAGATATAATCAATATATATTTAAATAAATTTAAATTGATCAACTAACTCATTCCCTTATACGACGTAGAAATAAAGAAAAAAATTTAAAATAATAAATTTAGTTTATTATCATTTTAAAATTTAAGAGAAGAATTGTTATTAAAGAAATTCACGAAATACAACTAAAAATATTAAGGGCAACTATGACATTTTACTACTTTTTCTAGAGGAAAATTTGAACTTCATTGATCCTTGGAGGGTAATTTGTAGATGAAATAAATATAGGAAACAATTTGTACCTATCCCCTATATATAGGGACAAACTACAATTAAGCCTTAATTTTTTTTTACACAAACTGTGGAAACATTTACAATAAATGATTTAAGGATTACGCCACTACATGATAAAAAATTAAGGAGGTGTTTGGTTTATGGATATGAGGGGAAAGAATGAGAATTAAGGTTAATGATACCCATAGATGGTGTTTAGTTAATCACTATAGAAATCATTCTATAGAAATATAGTGTTAGAAAATACTCACTTTCATTCCCTACTTGTGATTTGGGATTCAAATTGATTAATTTCTGAGTAAGATGACACCCATTCCTTGTTCAAACAAAACAAATGAAGAGAAATGATACAAACACATACCGATAGTAATTACCCATTCCGATTCTCATTCCCAATACAAACCAAACAGCTCCTAAATATTATTAATAATGATTCAAAAGAAAACAAAAGTATGACAGTAACTATTGAACTTACAAGAACTCTAGTAGGTTTTACTAAAAATTGAACATGTGACATGAAAAAAAGAAGACTATATAATCATTTTGTTACATTGTTTTATTTAGTGAAAAAAAAAATATGCAGTGAATCCATTTAATATAAGAGGCAAACAAAACAGATCCAAAGGCAAAGTAGTGACAATGGAAAGGTACCTTTAATTTTTTATGTATAGAAGGATCATGTATGAATGCTAGGTGAGGTGGTTCGATGTATGACTAGAAGGATGCTAGGTGAGGTGGTTTGATGTATGACTAGAAGGATAACTAACCTTCAATCCCCGTTGACTCCTATGTATCATGAAGGATGCAAATAATATCTTAGTCAGCAAATATTGAAAAATATTACACATTCGAAAAAAACAAATTCTTTTATTAAAGAATTATGAGCTTTCATCTCAAAATCAATTGGTAATGAGTGGAGTATCCCATGAACCTTATTAATCAATTTAGAATCTATTGACTAACCGATGTGGGATACTTCTATTTTGACATCCCCTCTTACACATGACTTGGGTTGACACCTGCTCTCACATATGAGAGGGTTGAAACAAAGAACTAAAGGCCTAACCCAAACCAGTGAACCCAAGTATTGACATGACCAATACCTATGAAGTCAAGTCCAATACCATAAATAAGACAAGAAGCATTAGGCCAAACCCAATGTGCAGAAAAGTCCAAGTTATGTATGGATGAGAAAACACTTGAGGCTAACTCTGATACCATGTTAAAGAACATGGGCTTTCATCTCAAAATCAATTGGTAATGAATGGAGTGACGTATAAACCTTATTAATCAGATAGAATCTATTGACTAACTGTTAAGACTCATGCGTGTTTAGCCCCAATAGCACGCATGTTGGCAAGGCTGTGTGCACGATGGCTAGATGGCAGTGTACGTGTTGGCTAAGTTGTAGGCAGTTGGGTTCGTTCGATGACCTTTGGAAATACTTGAGAAGGCAAGGCATAGATTGTGGGCAGTAGCTAAGTTTTGGCAATGAGTTGGCTTGTGTTTGCTGGTCGTTTACATGGGCATGGCGAGAAATGTTGGTCGTCAAGCAAGACGGGTACATGCTTGGGCATTTGCCGGCCGAATGTTGCATTTTGTTGGTTAAGGTGTGAGTTAGCTTGTTTAGACCCTCGGTGAGACCCTTTAGCACGAATTGGGCATGTGTTGGAGCCTGGAACATGGGATGGTAGTTGTTGACTGAGTCTTGTGGTGGTTACCTGGGTAGTTACTGACATGGCCTACCTGTTATGGCCTAGTTGGTTGCTAGATTTTGTAATGTCCTATGTTTTCGGTAGTAATAGGACTGGTTTGGCTAGTGGTTACACCTTGTCAACCATTCCCCTTTCCCTTTACATAAACCTTGGTTGTCAGAAACTAAGGCATAGGGAGAGAAAGCCTTGAATTTGAATGGCACACCAAGTGTCTGTGAAATTCGTATTGTATTCAGTGAGAGTAATACAAAGGTTGCCCATTTGGTCATAAATATGAGTGCATTTTACTTGTTCTCTTTACTTTTCCTAAGTCTCTAGTGTGCTAAATTCATGTGTGGCTGACTAACAAGTGCTGTTAAGCCATCACAAGGCTGATTGCCGTGTCCTTCTGCTTAAAATTCTTGTGATAGTTTGGTATCAGAGCATGGTTGTGCTTTGATCTTGTTGGAAAAATTGCTACAAAAAATGCCTGCGACATCAATAGCATGCATTTTCGGATTTGATAGATCGGTTGGGAGACTTGCTTGCAGGGTACAACATGTTGTTGGACTTGCGAGAACTGAAGGCTAATTTCACTACTTGGAAAAATCATGTTACTACCATGAACAAGTTGGTGGATTCCCTGAAGGAGGATTTGTCGGTTACTAAGAAAGCGGTGGCTTCTTGTGCGGGTAATGAGGCATATGCAAGCAAGAGTTCTAAGATGAAAGTTAAAGCTTCAAAACCAAAAACATTCGAGGGTGCACGAAGTGCCAAGGAACTTGAGAATTTCTTGTGGGATTTAGAGCACAACTTCATGGAAACTGGTGTGTTTGAAGAAGAGAAAGTTTTCGTAACTAGTATATACTTGGCTGGTGATGTAAAATTGTGGTGGAGAATAATGATGAGCGACCCAACCACCACCAAAATCCATGTATGGATGGATCTAAAAGCAGAGTTGAAGAAGCAATTTCTTCTTACAAATACCTCTTGGTTGGCCAGAGATGCTCTTAGACATCTCAAACACTTTAGCAATGTAAGAGATTATGTGAAGGAGTTTTTATCCCTCTTGCTGGACGTTCATGACATAACCGAGGACAAGTTGTTTAACTTTACGTCTGGGCTTTAAACTTGAGGACAAGTGAAGTTGCATAGGCAAGGGGTTCAAAACTTAGTCCAAGCCATCACTGCTGTTGATTAGTTGGTGGATTTCATTCAAGTCGTGACTGCCCAAGAGAAGAAGAAAGACAAAAAGGGCAAAGGGAAGGATTGTAAAAGTTTCAAAAGAAGAAGAAACAGGTGGTGACCAAGACCGAATCTGTGAAGAACATTGGTGAAAGTACTAAAATAGCCACCAAAAAAAGGTGGGTACTTTATTTGTGGTGGCTCTCATATGATGGAGTGTCCCAAAGTGAGAAAGTTAATGCAATTGTGGTTGAAACGGACAATGTTGGTGATGTCCCAACCCTTACCTGAATCAATCCTTTGATATTGTTAAATGCCATTACTATTGTTAAAACACCCGTTTCCTATGATGGTTTGCTTTATGTTTGGGTAAAAGTGAATGGGATAGATGTAATGGCCATGGTGGACACGAGTGCAGCCCATAGCTTTGTGACTGGTCGGGAAGTCAGAAGGCTAAACCTTGATTTGAAGGAAAATGGCTATTGCATCAAGGCTATAAATTCAGAAGCCCAGCCAGTCCTTGGCATGGCAACGGTACAGTTATTACACTTGGTCCATAGAGTGGGTAGTGTAACCTGATACCTGTTCCCTTGGATAATTTTGACTTGATCCTTGGGAAGGAGTTGATGGTAACCAATAAAATCTTCCTAATCCCTCACTTGAATGGGATAATGGTTGCTGATGAATGGCGTCTTACTTTTATTGGCACGGTTAGTGTGTATATTGACCCATCGTCTAATAGGAAGGGTAATCAAAATAGCATGATTTTAGCCATGCAATTGGAATCCAAACTCAAACATGGGGATCTCACTTACTTGGTGGCCTTGGTAGAAATCAAGCTAGATGTGCACCAAGAAGTGCCCAATTGTTGTGATGCTGTGTTGGATAAGTTTGTGGATATCATGTTGGTTGAGTTGCCTAAACAGTTACCCTAAACATGTTGTTGATTTCATATTTAGTTTGTTCTAGGAGTGGTTCCTCCTACACAAGCCCTTTATCGTATGTCCACGATAGAATTGGTAGACTTGAGATGCCAACTAGATGAATCATTGCTGGTTGCGGGCCTGATTCAACCATCAAGGCTCCCTACAGTGCCCTTGTCCTATTTCAAAAGAAAGTTTAAGGATTGTTACGATTTTTTGTGGATTACCGGGCTCTCAACAAACTGACTATCAAAAATAAGTATCCCATTCCTTATACTTTTGATTTGTTTGATAAGTTAGCTAAGATAAAAGTCTACACTAAAGTGGACTTGAGAGTTGGGTATTGGGTATTGGGTATTGGGTATTGGCAAGTCCTCATAGCATCCAGGAACGAGGGTAAAACTACTGTTATAACTAGATATAGTGCTTATGAATTTCTGGTCATACCATTTGGGCTGATAAATGCTCCTACTCCTTTTTGTAATCTCATGAATGATGTTTTATATGAGTATCTTGGCAAGTTTGTTGTTGTGTACTTGGATGATATTGTCATTTATTCTAAGACTCTTAATGATCACATGAAACATTTGAGGGCTGTATTCACTAAACTAAGGAAACATCAGACAGAATAACTTTTCTTTGATCATAGAGCCACATACTAAGCAATGGAATGATTAAAATGGCCCTGAAAAAGGTTGTTGTTGTGATTGAGTGAGCAACCCAAACCAATGTCCCATAACTGAGATTGTTTTTTGGCTTGGTAAATTATTACAAAGCGGTTTATAAGAGGATACTCTTGGCTTGTTGCTCTCTTAACGGACCTGCTGAAAAAGGAGAAATGTTGAAACTAGGATGAAGAATGTGAAATGGCTTTCAAGTTGCTAAAAGAAGCCATTGCTTCTAAACCAGTGTTGTGCTTACCAGATTTCAACTTGCTAATTGAGGTACACTCCGATGCCAGTGATCGAGCACTTGGGGGTGTGTTGGTACGAAACGGACATCCTGTGGCCTTTGAAAGCCAAAAATTAAAAGATTGTTAACTAAGGTATAGCACACATGAGAAGGAAATGACGACGGTGGTTCATTGCCTTGAGATTTGGAAGCATTACTTGTTGGGAACTAAATTTGCAGTGATCATGGACAACGTGGCTGTGAAACCCAGTATTTTAATAGCCTTGTTCTTTTTGATTTTAATTGGTTTAAAATGTTTTTCATATTATTTTTAGTCATAAAGTACTTCAACTTATTCGTTTTCAATTAAAACGTGATTTTCGGGTAAGCGGGTCAAAAGTTGGACTAAGTGTAATTAGTGCATACTAGTATCTCTAGAGAATAAAAGGGGAGAATTATTCAAAATGTTAATTTAGTAGCAAAAATTAGTTTTGGGTTAAATAGTCAACTTGGAGACTATTTGGTCATTGGGTACTATTTGAGTCAACTTTGGAATTCTTTTTAAGTCTTCTTCTTGTTATTTCTGCTTCATTTTCTTCTAGCTGCTGGCCGAACTCTCTTCTCCATTTTACCCCAAAAATTTTCTTGGATTTCAAGTAGGAATCACTTGGAAGGTAAGATTTTATGTATTTTAGCATTTATAGCTTATGGGCTTTATGATTCAAGCTTTAATTTCAAGTTTTGTAGGATTCTTAGGGCTGAAAATAAACCCTCTTTGCAGCCTTATATATGTTGATTTTTATGTATGTTATGGGTTGTTCTTAGTGTTTTAGAGGTTGGGAAGTGATTGGGGTTGATTTTTAACAACTTTCCATGGTTAGATTACAAATTTTAAGATTATGAGTTAGGGTTTTGTCTTCCATATGTGGCCTAGAGTGTTATGCTATGAATGCTTATGTCTATGCACATAATGATGTTTTAAGAGTGTTTTAAGGTTAGTTTGGATAGGAATTGAGACTTGAAACCAAGTGGAATTGATTTCCCTTCATTTTGTAAGTAAGCGGAAGTTTGGCGCAACTAGGATAATTTGGATAATTGGTTATGTTTAAAGGGTCTTTAATGATCTTTTGATGGTTTTAGGTGTTTTCCATTGTTGTGGAATGCTATTGATATACTTAACTAAGTGTTTTGACCGGGGTTTTAGCTTGTCGAAGAAAAGGGACCTTGGTTGTCTCAAAGAGCTTAAAATGTCTGTTTCTATCCAATGCGTCGTTTTCGCTTCCCTAGTCATCTTAAACATCTACATCTCTTCTAAGAGTCAGTTGTACAAGTCTGTCTCTCGCCGGCGGTAGGTGGCGTGGTACCTAAAACAAGTATAAGAGGACTCGCTATGCTTTAGCATACTATGTTTTGAAATGATTGGATCTTTTTGGCTATGTTTTGGACATGCCTGACGTTTAAATGGCATGAGACATTTTAGAAACTACTTATGATTATGGTTTATTGACGTTTAAATGGCATGAGACATTTTAGAAAGCTTCATGACTATGGTTTTCGCAAATGTTATTATCTTTATGTTTTCTTTTATCGAAATGCTTGGCCCCATTTGAAGAGCTTTTATGATATCCATGTTACGACAGGTGGTTGCGGATAATTGCTTCTCTTTTGTTTGGAGAGGGTAGTGTATTAGATAGGTTTTGTATTGATGAACTTTGTTTTTGTTGTAGCATCTTTTGTACTAAGAAGGAATTTTGTAATTCGTATTTTTGTGTAAAAATGAACTTATTCGGTTTTATAGTTAAGAAATGGTTTGATGGTTCTATTACATTGCGGTTAAGTTTGTTGCTCTGTTCGTTTGTGCCTTGCGCTTTGGATGTGCCATTAACGTGGCTAATACTTACTTCAAGACCCAAAAGAAGTTGTTCCTAAAGAAAGCTCAATGGCAAGAGTTCTTGGATGAATTTGACTTCGAGTGGCTCCATAAGCTTGGGAAAGAAAATGCCTTGGCAGATGCTGTTAGTCGAAAAAGTGCTGGGGTATATCCGACAACTTTGTTTGTTGTTGAGTCAGATTTTGTGGGAAAAATTAGAGAAACTTTACCTAACAATGCTGTGTATCAGAAAACGATGAAATGGGTGAAGGATGGGTTGGTGCGTAGATGTTGGCTTGAAAATGGTCTACTCTATGTCAAGGATGGATAAGCCTACATAATGGACAGGCCACCCAGGGATACATAATGAGCGTACATAATGGCTTGAAAATGTGAAATGCATGATACATAATGGACAGGCCACCCAGGGATGTAACGGATGAGAGACCTTATTGGGCTGAAAATTCTATTGGTCGAGGATGGAGGATGACATTATAGCATACATGAAGTCTTGATTGATATGCTAACAACACAAGACTGAAAAGAAGAAGGATGGCAGTATGTTGTAGCCTTTGTCGATACTTGAAAAACTGTGGCAGTCGGTCTCGATGGATTTTATTTCAAGTTTTTAAATGATGGACGGTAAAGCTTCTGTTTTTGTTATTGTTGACCATTTTACTAAGTATGTTGTGCTGCTAATATAGTTGTTGATTTATTTTTTTACAAATGTTGTAAAGTTATTTGGCTTGCTAGAGGACATCATTAGTGACCGTGACACAAGGTTCACGGGACGATTCTTGATGACCCTTTTCAACATGCTAGCTAGGTTCTGAGCTACAATTCTCAATAGTTGCTCACCCTTAGACGGATGGTCAAACAGAGAAGGTGAATGCTCTTTTGGAAGAATACCTTAGACACTATGTGGCAGCCAGTCAAAAGAATTAGGTGGATACTTTGAAAAGAGATTACTTGATGCTGCTCAATTATGTTATAACTTGCATAAATCCTCAGTCATGGGGATGAGTCCATTGAGCTAGTGCTTTGACAGTAGCCCCTCACTCAATATGGAGTTGTTAAAGTTTGGAGTCTATGTCACCTAGTCAACTGACCAAAATAATCCCAGGAAATATAAATTGATAAAATCAATGAACATTGAAAAAATATTGCTTGCCTACTATGATGATGAAGTTAACCTACCTATCTCGTTTTGCAATAGAAAAGCATCCCTCACTTACTCTTAGAGCTGCATAATGTTTGCTCGGCTCAATTTTAGTGTTGATCAAGTTCGGGCAACTCGAACATCTATTCGAGCTTGAATTTAAGCCTTATGTATGAGGCTTGAGTGTTCACGAGCTTCACATATATTAATTTTTTTTTAATATATTTTTTTGTGAAACATCTATTAAATTCTTTATATAAAAATATATAAAATTTATTAATTTAGTTGTATAACACGATTAAGCTCGATTCGATCTTTTGGAATTCAGTTAATACTCGTCAAGCTTGCTCGAGTTCGAGTAGACTTTAATTAAAAATGTTATGAGTTTGACTCGACTTGCTTATATTCCTAACCCCGATAATCCAGAACCAACAATGTTTCTGCTTCAAAGCCCTTTGGATCTTTACCTTCTGTTTCCTTAGGGATTTTCAACAACCAGTCTAGCTTCTTTTCCCCCCTTTTCATTTTACTTTTTTTTTTCTTTTTCTTAAGAGTTAATCTGTCTCATACTTGCATATTTAAGGTCGATACCTTATTTTCCTCTTATCGTTGTAGTAAAGGGCTATCCCTTTTGTTAAATTTGGTTTTAATATTAATAGAATGGAAGAAAGCTAATTGCATTCAAACACCTAACATTTATAAGTAATCATAAGAATGCGTGCTAATATTTGAAAGGAAGTTGGAAGTATTAGTTTCTCTACCCACCACTTGTTGATTCAGATATAAGACTTGGATGGATACAAGTATCATATATATATTTTGATGCAAACAGTCACGAGAAAATTCTCTATGATCCTTCACATTATCATTGTTTCTTAGATTAGTAAATGACGATATTGGTACTTGATGTTTTAACCGAATTTCACTTTAATACTTAATCTTTTAATTATTTAATTGGTAAAAAATTTTGATAGATGGAAGTAGGGTTCAAAGACTCGACCGAGTCTGAGTTGACTAAGCCCAGTCATCACCGGTACAGAGGAGACCGCTCAGAGTTCGCACCGGGATATACTGGAGACACTAGAATCGGAGATGACTCGTGGTAACTAGAGCGATCCATGGAGATTTGACCAAACGAGTCAAAAAATCAGCCAGAATCATCTGGAATCATCCGAGTCACTCTGAGTTGCCCGGACGATTCAGTCAAATCTGAAAACTTATGTTCTCTGATGACACATCTCCATCTCTAGCACACATGCTTTCAAAATCTAAGACAATTAGCCTTTCATCATGATTAATTCTCCTTCAAACTATATCATTCAGATGACTTTAGGTTTGAAGAGAGAGTCATCTTATTGGTAGCAAGAAGATTAAGAGAGAGGAGAGCATGAGGAAGAGGGGAAGTCAAATTTTGAGGGGTTCAGTTGGGAGTGGAGAAGAGATAGGTTAATTAAAGGGGGTAAGAATGAAGGATTTGGAGGCATGAAGCTCCAATTTTTCTAAGGGATCAGGTGGATATGGAGTCTAATGCAGTCAAAGATTAGTTTCTGCAATAGATTTTTGTAATTTTTCATGCAAGTTTTGGTTATCAAAGAAATAAAAAAAAATAAAGTAAAAGGGGGAAAGGTTGCCAGTATAATTTTGGATAATTGGGATAGAGTCCTAATTGACTTATCAAAAGGGTGGGTTACAATTAAGAAGTGTTGTTATGTTTTGCTGATTAAAATGATAATTTTAAATCTAGCATTACCTAATTTACTAATATTTTAGTGAAGGCAACAAAAATATTATGTATGTGCTAAAAACAATATCATTAAACAAGAAGTAAAAACAATACTAGTATTTGATATGATAACAAAGAAAAAAGATTATTGAAAAAAAGTGGAATAATTAGTAAAATACTAAAATCAAATATATAAAACTTTTTATTATACATATTTGCAATCATATACATAAATTTGACAAGCAATATATTTTATATAATGGCTTATTAGTATATTAGTAATAGTATATTTGATAGTATTGTTTAAGGTTGGTATATTTAATACTAGTATTAAATTTGCGTATAGTTCGATACGCAATCGCAATGGATACAGCAAAACCAATATAGAACGATGCGTTTCACGACTGTCACCAAGACAGCGACTTTGAACTATGGATGGAAGGCGCACGAGCAAGTCCTTTTTTTTTCCCGACTAAACCTACAACAATTTTTATTAATTTCAAAAACAAGTGTTACACTTGGCTGTACATATCCACCCCTTAACTAGCTATGACTCCAAGTTTTGGATTCATAACTTCTCTCCAAATCTTTTCCTGATTTAAAGTTGTTGAAGCTATTGATCTACTACAAGATTCACTAATATCTTTAGCGCATTACCTTGAAGGAACAAACATCAAACAACTCTTTTAGAGAAAAAAGAGAACAACAGAGGGAAATTTTGGAACATAAGCAACAAAACGATGTAGTTTCATTAGCAAAATTCCCCCTTCCCCAAAAAAAAAAACCTTTAAAAGTCAGCATTTAAATAAACGACGTTTCAGTCCTCTCCGTTTCGCTAAAGCCTAGTTCCCAATTTCTCTTCATCAAGGCTTCTCTCAAAGCATGTTTGATTAAAAAAAGAACAAGTGATTGAGTGGAAATCGTGTACAACCAAAGAATTTAAGGTTGTAAGATGTGTTGAACCCCGGTTGTGATACTCATGTTTTGATGATGACCAAATGATAATAATGGTTTGCAATCAAGTGTGTAGAAAAGCAGGACAATTCAGACGCAAGGGAGCGTCCGACAAAGAAAGGTGTTTGGATGCAAGGGATGTCTGATAAAGAAGAATCTGAAGCAGCCTCGGACGTAGGAGAACATTCGAAACACAACCAAAAGCTGTAGGATCACTTGCTTGTACATGACCGTCCGAAGAGAAGAGCTCAAAATGAAGAAGTTTCTGTCAAAGCTGTAGGATGCATACAACTCTTCGAAGAAGTGTTCATATTGTTATCGGACGCATCATTGGACGCAGAGGCTTTACATCGAACGTTCGAAGGGTCCAATGGCTAGTTCATTCGGACGACCATTCACAGCATCGGCCGTTCGAAAGACCAAACAGCTAGTTTCTCAGGAAATAGAAAATAGCTGTTAGAGAGTTGCTGGAAGCAATTTATGGGCTTCTATAAATACCCCCTTGTCTATAATTGAGAAAAATAGAGAGAAGAACTATTGCATTCAATACAAACACTTGTAAGTGTTATTTGGAAAGAAATAGGCTAAAATATTTTGTGTTGTATTGGTTTGGGTAGTGTAGTTCTCTTGGCTCAACTAGAGGGAATTAGTGTGAGCAAGAGTATACTAGTGAGTGATCTTTAAGTGTAAGAGTGGAGGGATAACAAGTGTACAAAAGTGAGGTTGTAGCATTGTAAAACCCTTTGGCTCAACTAGAGGGACTTAGTTGGTGCAAGGGTGAGCCTACTTTGTGTACAAGAAGGTTATTGCATCACCTTCTATGAAGAGGCACTACTAGTGGTTATACTCCAAGTTTGAGAAGTTTGGGAGTTTGGTTTGATACTCTCTATCTCATTCATCATTATATTTGTTCTTTGAGTTTCAATTATTGAATATCTTTTGTATTCATTTGTGCTTAACTGTTTATTTGTTGCATAAAGTTTGCATTTCTCATTAAGCACATTAAAAGGATTGTTTTTTGAAACAATCTAATTCACCCCCTGTTAAGTTGTTTTTTGGGCCAACAAGATGAATCTTCGAGGTATGGATGCTAAGGTCAATGTGAATTTGGAAAACCGAGTAAGTTTAGATTCTTGAAATTATCCCTCTTTTTGTTTATTTAATTAGATTGTTCTTGCCTTACTTGCATGTGCTTTAACAAATAGTTATATATAGCCCTGCTATCCTTTTTTGTACTTAATTGTTTGGAATTTTTTTAATTTACAGTTGTTTTGTGAATGTATAGTGGTTCCTTTCGGTGATTAGTTTATTTAATTAATAGTGGTTTATTACTCAAAATTTCATATGTGGACTCAAAACTTTTCAAAATTAAATTTAGGCCTTACTTTACTTTACACCCCTTAATTTGTATCCGATTTTCACCTATAGCCTATATTTACTTTTTTGACCATATTGCATTTTGAACTCTCAGATTTTATCCCATTTCAATCCAATTTTTAACATCGTTACCAAATAACGGATGTTAAGCAAGTCCATACCACATGTTTGTTTAGGCGCATATTGCACTAATGGAATAGTCATGACTAATTCTGTTTTGCACTCCTTAACTTATGATTAATTCTTACTTTGCATCATTATTTTAAATTTTGGATGCATTATACTTCTAACTCTTAGATTCTTCCCACTTTTGTCCAATTTTTTAATAGTGTGGAAAATTTTGATGAATTTGGTTCTACTTTAGGTGCGTGATGTACACAATTAGAGCATCTATTAACTTTGATAGCAGCATCAAAAAATTGAATGAAATGGATAATTCTAAGAGTTCAGGGTCCAATTTGTCTTAAAAATAAGTATAGGGTGCAAAGTGAAAATCGGGTACAAGTTAGAGGGTACAAAGTGGAATAAGCCCTTAAAGTTAATTATGGAGGTGAAGTGCTTCATAGATCTAACTTGAGGTTATTATGGAGGGAAGTAGACCATGCCAATGAGAAAATGAGTTTACCTGTATACAATATATTGCAAAAAAAATTGTGTACCCTAAAAAAGACATGGCATATTACAATCTACATAGGGGAATTGGTTTAAAAACTGCATTTACGATATTGCTCGAGGATGGTGTCATTATAATGTGTATGTTAGTGACAGAGAATAGGATGGTTGAAATATACATTTAAGGACCATTGTCTTTAACGCAAGATTCAGTAGTTAAAAATACTGATCATATTGAAAGAAATTTCAATCACTAAAATGGGATGAATTCTAAGGATGACTTGAGTGTTCCAGTTTTAGTGATTGAGAACGAGATTCCATCAGATAAAGATGTAAGATGTGTGATGCATTTATAGATCATGATATTGAGTGCTGTGGCATAGGAACAAACCTAATCTAATCAAAACCAAAAGCAAGATAAAATAAGAGTGTTGTTGAGAATAGATTAAAAAATAGTGGCCAACAAATTAAAGATAAAGCTTTGCCATCCTAAATGAATGATGATGATTTAGATTATGCTCATTCTAGTGACTTTGACAGTTTAGAATCATCTGGTAATGAAAATTGTGGACAACTTAGTTTGAAGTTCAAAAGATTTCTTGTAAGTGATATGGATGATCCATAATTTAATGCGGGGCTATCATTTGAGTCAGTTGAGCAGTTTAGAAGGGCAATAAGATCTTACTCTGTGAACTATAGAAAACAAATCAAATTTAGACCAAATAATAAGAAGAAGGTTGTCACGCCCCCAAAACGGGACAAATGACCCGCCGCACATCGGGATCACCCCAAGCATGCAAGGCACAGTACAAGAACAATATACAAACCATAATACCTGTCATTAGACCTCAAAATGAACTAATACAAGACCACAAAGTATATTCAACAGCATATCCATAACAATCCATAATAACAAAATCACAATCATATACAAACAACAACCCACAATCTCATGACAGTTAGAAATTCAATCACAAGACAAATCTAACAAGTCCATAGGTACTCAGGCCCAAGCATTAAAAACCAACCTCACACTAGGAGGGTAAATAGAAAAACTCTATCTCCAATAACTGGGGTATGTACTATAATTCCCCTCCCTGATCAGCACTCGGCTCAGGACTTGCTAACGTCTCCTGTTGGTCCCCAACTGCAAACATAGGAGAAAATAATAACTGATTAAGCACATCGTGCTTAGTAAATGACATTTAAACCCAATTATAGATAACAAGTATACAATCAGTACAGGAAACAATATACGAGACATTCTATCATTCTTTAAAATGCAAATGTCAGTCAATGAGCTCATGGTTCACAAAAGTCTTCCCAGCACTGGATCCAGGTCTACTTATTATCCGTCCGAGTAGACAAGGCATAAGGAATTATATGTTTGCTCTGTCCCGATAGACTGGGTATAACATTTACGAAGCAGAGTACTCAGTATATCATTTCATTCAATGATATACTGATAGCCAAGTCTCTTAAAGTACCCATCTAGCTCTTCACAAGAAATCAGACATTAACACATAGTACAATAATGAACAATTGATACATTACAGAGCAAACATATAATTTATAAACGTACTTACCTTATAAATATTAATCAAAATAAATATACTTAACTTAATATCAATTATTATATGATTACAATACCAATCATATACAGGGTATCGATAAAAAGGAGTAAACGTTACCTCAAAAATCAATTTCGTAGACGTATCCTAATTTCGACGATCATAACTCTAATCTCGAATCACCTAAACCAGGAGAGTGTTATATCATTAGGATAAAAATCGAGATAGGGATTCACTTTTGGGTATCACTAAAATCTCAAATTAGTCATTAATTGAACACAATTAAGTAAGGATTGACTTAAATTTGTGAAAATAAGATAAAAATCTAAGAGATTAGGGTTTATAATTTTGATGGTATCTCACTAGATTAAGAATTTCCCTATATAATTTTTATCTCATAAAATAATCGTTAAAAAGTCATTCAAACCATTATCCAGTTCTAATAGTTATAAACATATTTGGTAATCAAATCAATTCATAAACAACAAAAATTAAACAAATTAATTTCCTGAGGAATTTGAAATTTAACATAAAAATCATACAGATCTGGAAGTAAAACTTACTTTTGAAGTTGGATTAAAGGTCTACGAGGATTCTGAATCACCAATTTGATTTGGGAGTAAATTTTCAAAACTAATAATGGATTTTGAAGATTTGGCAAAAAGGGATTTAGAAAGTTTGGTTTCTGGAGCTTTTGCTAGAAGTTTGGAAGACAAAGGATAAATGAATCAAGATTCCTCGCAGGTAAGTTTTAATAACTTTTGAGAATTTGCACTTTAGTCTCTCAAATTTTGTAAAATTATACTTTGACCCAAAATTTTTAGAAAATGTTTAAAAAGGGTAAAATGATTATTTAATATTTAAAAGGGATATTAATGAGTATTTAAAAGTATAAAATCAAATGCGAAAATGTGTGAAATGATTAGAAAAGTCGGGTATTAGACTCTCCCCTCCTTAAGAAAAGTTTCGACCTCAAAACTTAACGTACCTACGAGACAAACAAGTAAGGATACTTGTTTCGCATGTCGGTTTAAGATTCCCATGTTGCCTTCCTTTCTGAATGATTAGACCACTGGACTTTAACAAATGAAATTAGACCGATGTCGAAGGACTTGTTCTTTGGTATCAATAATACGAACCGATACCTCTTCATAAACCAATTATTCTTTTCCACTTAGAGGTTCATACTCGATTACGTGGCTTGGAGTTAGATATATATTTTCAGAGCTGTGAAACATGAAATACATTGTGCACTCGAGCCAACTCTGGAGGTAAAGCCAACTGATACGCTAGGTTTTCAACTCTTTTCAGTATCTCGAAGGGTCCCACAAATCTTGGGCTCAATTTCCCACTCTTTCCAAACCTCATAACCCCTCTAGTCGGTGAAACCCTTAAATATACCTTGTCTCCAACCTGAAACTCCAATGGTCTTCTTTTCATAACTGCTCAACTCTTTTGCCTATCCTGAGCAGCCTTGCGTCTGTCTCGGATGATGGTTATCTAGATGTGTATAAGAGACAGCAACAGGTAAAGGCCGAGCACCAAAAACCCAGTGGTTTATTGAGTCCGACATTTCCTTCCATACAGAGCTTTATAGGGAGCCATGCCGAAACTACTGTGGTAACTGTTATTGTAGGAAAATTCTATCAACATCAAATGTTCATCCTAATTATCCTTAAAATCAATGGCATAAGCCCTTAATTCATATCTTCTAAAGTCTGAATTGTCCTTTCTGATTGTCCATCTGTCTGGGGATGAAATGCAGAACTTAGAACTACTTCTGTACCAATGGCTTGTTGATAGGCTGTCCAAAACCTAGAAGTGAACCGTGGATCCCTATCTGAAATAATACTAACAGGTACACCATGTAATTTCACAATATTATCCATATAGATCCGTACTAACCTGTCCATAGGAGTAGAAACCTTCAATGGTAAGAAATGAGCAGATTTGGTTAACCTGTCTACAATAACCCAAATGCAATCATGTCCCACTCTGGTCCTGGGCAACCCACTAACGAAATCCATCATGATATGCTCCTATTTCCACTCTGGAATAGGCAACGGACTCAATAAACCACTGGGTTTTTGGTGCTCGGCCTTTACCTGTTGACAAACCAAACACTTGGATACAAATTCAGCAATTTCATGGTGGTATTTCGTTACAACAGAAATGTTGTTTCAAATCTTTGACATTTTAGTACTTGCCAGGATTAGAATAGAAAATCTGGAACTGTGAGCTTCAACCATGACCTCTTTCTTCAATTCTTTATTTGCAGGTACACAGAGTCGACTTTGCATCCAAACAATGCTATTATCAACCCGAAATTCTCCTGGATCTCTACTTTCTACCTTGTTCCGGATTTTCATTAACTCTGGATCTGAAATCTGAGCCTGTTTAATCCTGTCTATCAAGGTCAATTGTACCACCAGTGCTGTGAAAATATTGGCTGTGGACTCCACAATCTCTAAATATAATTCCTCCATTTGCCTTATCAACATGTTAGCTGTGACCTCTGAAGATTTCCTACTCAGTGCATCTGCTACCCTATTAGCTTTTCCTGGATGATAACTGATCTTTAAATCATAGTTTTTGAGTAGTTATAACCATCTGCGTTGCCTCATATTAAGTTCCTTCTGTGTGAACAAATATTTGAGACTTTGATGATCTGTAAATACTTCACACTGATCTCCGTAAAGATAGTGTCTCCAAATCTTCAGAGTAAATATTACAATGGCAGCTAATTCCAGATCATGAGTAGGGTAGTTCTATTCATAAGGCTTCAACTGTCGCGAGGCACAGGCAATAACCCTACAATTCTACATCAGTACACAACCCAAACCATTCTTAGAAACATCACTGTAGATCACATACCCTCCAATCCCGGATGGCAAAGAGACAGCAATCTGTCACTTTCATTAGACTTCCAAATGAGTAGCAAAAGCTCCATAAACCAAACTTTCTAAATCCCTTTTTGCCAAATCTTCAATGGCACAGCAATCAAGGAAAATCTTTCTACAAATAGATTCGGTAGTAACTGATTTTCCAAACCCAAGAAACTGCGAACCTCTGTCATATTCGTCGGTCTGATGTGTATAAGTATTGCCTCAATCTTCTTGAATCTGTGAGGCAATTGTTGATTGGTCTCTTATACCATCTAGATGTGATAGAGGCTGGTCGAGTGCTGATCAGGGAGGGGATATATAGAGACAGACCTCCAGTATTGGAGTTGGCAAGAAACGGGGAGTTTGAGATGGGTTTCGTGCTCTTCCGTTGAAGGTGAGTAAACCAAGATATCATCAATGAATATTATCACGAACCTGTCTAAATAAGGTTGGAATATCCTATTTATCAAGTCCATGAAAGTTGCAGGTGCATTAGTCAACCCAAAAGGCATCACCAAGAATTCATAGTGGCCGTATCTCATTCGAAAGGCACTCTTTAGAACATCTGCTGACTTGATCCTCAACTGATGGTACCCGAATCTCAGATCTACATTGAGTAGTATCAGACGACTTTTCTAATGGCATTTCCTGGTACATCCTCTGGAAAGGCATCTGGAGATTTCGTATACTTTGGAATATCTTCTATTTTGCACCTTCTTTTGCCTGTATTGATCACGTAAATCAAGAATGTTTCACAACCTTTCCTCAATGCCCTCTGTGCCTGTAATGCTGACAGTAGTGGTATACGTTGTCTCTCTGGTTTCTTGATACCACCTTGATACACAATTTCTTCTTTCTCTGGAAAATAAAACTTAACTTTCTTCTCCCTGCAGTCTAAGTGAGCATAATTGCGAGACAACCAATCCATACCCAGTATTACATCAAAATCAGACATATTAAGTTGCACTAAATTAGCATCGGACTCGTAATCACCCAATGATACCTTACAACTAGGATATACCCATCTAAATTCAAGAATTCTATCCTCCGGTGTACCTGCTCTATAAGGGATATCAAGTCAATCAGGTTTAACGTTTAACTTTCTACCAAGTCTTCCAGAAATGAAGGAATGCGTGGCACCACTATCAAATAGAGCATTCACAGACACATAATTAATTAATATCATACATGTCACAACTTGACCCGATCCATCTACTTCTTGCTGGGTCAAAGCATAAACTCGAGCTGTAGGTGGTCCTGTGCTGTTACCGCTCCTCCCCTTTGGCATCTACCGCTGTTCTCTGGCACAGTGATAGAGGCGATCTCGATCCTATGCTCAAAACTGCCACAGGCTAAGCATGCTCCGAACCTCCACCTACACTCTCCCACGTGATAACGATGACAATAACTACACTCTGGAATACGTGGGCGTGCCTGAAGTGGGACTGGTGCTGATACTGTCCCTCCCCTCTTGTCAATAACCCGAGAGGGTCCAGCGATAGCTAAAGGTGGTCGTGGTCTCACCTGTGGTGGCTGGGGTCTGAAACCACGAAATTGTGAAAATGATGGCAGTGGTGGTCGTACACTGCGGACTGGAGGTACTGCAGGTCTATAAATTGGTCTCTGCAGAGGAACAAATGGATCTCGGTCATCCGTCTCTTCCGCTGTCTGTCACCTTAGGTATGTATCTACACGGGCACTAGCATCAGACAACTTTTTGAATGTATCACTGTAGGATGTCTATTATGTCTAGAATATCTTCAGAGAATCCCCTTGTGAAGCGATCACATTTTTCCATCCTGTCACTGATGACCCCTGGAGCAAACATCTCCAATGCATGAAATCTGTGTGAATATTCCACTACAGCCTATTCCAGAGTGGAAATAGGAGCATATTGCATGATGGGTTTCGTTAGACAGGTTGAAGGATAGAGCTGTGATCCAAAAATGCCTCCTTGAAAGCCACCCATGTAATCTGTCCTGTAGGGGCAAGTACAGGTCTTATCCCCTTCCACCATCTTGATGCATCTCCAACCAAATAGGATTTTACGATCAGAAATCTATACTCATCTGACACCTTTAGTAAATCTAAATTTTCTTCAATTTGTCACAAGCCATTTTTCTGCTTCGTCTGGATCGTGTCTACCCTCAAAAGTAGGAATATTGATCTTCGTGATTGCCCGATAATAGTAATCAACATCCTTAGCCTTTGATTGTGGTGGTGGATTAGATGCAGAAGTCAGCATGCACAGCTTGCCTTACAATCGCCACAATTGTGGCGTAATCTATGACCGGTACAGGTGTTTGTGACGGTTGAGACTGTTGTAATTGCTGTAGCTGTTGGGTCTGCGGCTCAGTCTCAATTTGTCCTCTTGCTCCTTGATCGGTTCCAACAGATTCCTCAGTCCCCGTTTCTTGCCCAGGTGCCCCCTCCTGAGATATAACAATTTGTCTCTGTCTATTTAATTCAGATTCTATTTCCTGCATATTTCATATAGGGTAAGTATCACAGTCAATTCTTATTTAGACATTAACCCTGAAATAATACACTTACACACTTCAACCACTCCCCACCTAAGTATTACGAACAAGAAATCGCAGTAACTCCTAGTTTAGGTTGGTTCAATCCTAAACCCTTAGTTACATACAAGTCCAAGTCCCCAATACTGCACTCATAACCATAACAGTTCATCTTAATACTAGACACATGATTGAATAACCTATGCTCTGATACTACTCAATGTCACGCCCCCAAAACGGGACAATAACACGCCGCACCTCGGGATCACCCCAAGCATGCAAGGCACAGTACAAGAGCAATATACAAACCAAAATACATGTCATTAGACCTCAAAATCAACTAATATAAGACCACAAAGTATATTCAACAGCATATCCATAACAATCCACAATAACCAAATTACAGTCATATACAAACAACAACCCACAATCTCATGACAGTTAGAAATTCAATCACAAGACAAATCTAACAAGTCCACAGGTATTCAGGCCCAAGCATTAAAAACCAACCTCACACTAGGAGGGTAAATAGAAAAATTCTATCTCCAATGACTGGGGTCTGCACTATAATCCCCTCCCTGATCAGCACTCGACTCAGGATCTGCTAACGTCTCCTGTTGGTCCTCAACTGCAAACATAGGAGAAAATAATAACGGATTAAGCACATCGTGCTTAGTAAATGACATTTAAACCCAATTATAGATAACAAGTATACAATCAGTACAGGGAACAATATACGAGACATTATCATTCTTTAAAATGTAAATGTCAGTCAATGAGCTCATGGTTCACAAAAGTCTTCATAGCACTGGATCCAGGTTTACCTATTATCTGCCCGAGTAGACAAGGCATAACAGAGTGTCTATCACTTGTCTTCCCTATAGTCTGGGTATAATATTTACGAAGTATAAGAGACAGAATATCATTTCATTCACTCACTCATAGCCAAGTCCACTAAAGTGACCCATTAAACTCTTCACAGAAATCATTCATTAACACATAGTACAATAATGAACAATTGATACATTACAGAGCAAACATATAATTTATAAACGTACTTACCTTATAAATATTAATCAAAATAAATATACTTAACTTAATATCAATTATTGACTATGATTACAATACCAATCATATATAGGGTATCGATAAAAAGGAGTAAACGTTACCTCAAAAATCAATTTCGTAGACGTATCCTAATTTCGACGATCTAAAACCCTAATCTAGATCACCTAAACCAGGAGAGTGTTATATCATTAGGATAAAAATTGAGATAGGGATTCACTTTTGGGTATCACTCAAAGTCTCAAATTAGTCATTAATTGAACACAATTAAGTAAGGATTGACTTAAATTTGTGAAAATAAGATAAAAATCTAAGAATTAGGGTTTATAATTTTGAATATCTCACTAGATTAAGAATTGTCAAAACTCTAATTCAAATCTCACAAAAATAATAGTTAAAAAGTCATTTCAAACTTATAACATCCAGTTGATAGCTTATAAACATATTTGGTAATCAAGATGTTCATAAACAACAAAAATTAAACAAATTAATTTCCTGAGGAATTTGAAATTTAAGATAAAAATTATACAGATTTGGAAGTAAAACTTACAGGTTTTGAAGTTGGATTAAAGGTCTACGAGGATTCCTGAATCACCAATTTGATTTGGGAGTAAATTTTCAAAACTAATAATGGATTTTGAAGATTTGGCAAAAAGGGATTTAGAAAGTTTGGTTTATAGAGCTTTTGCTAGAGTTTGGAAGACAAAGGATAAATGAATCAAGATTCCTCACAGGTAAGTTTTAATAACTTTTGAGAATTTGCACTTTAGTCCCTCAAATTTTGTAAAATTATACTTTGACCCAAAATTTTAAGAAAGTGTTTAAAAAGGGTAAAATGATTATTTAATATTTAAAAGAGATATTAATAAGTATTTAAAAGTATAAAATCAAATGCGAAAATGTGTGAAATGATTAGAAAAGTCGGGTATTACAAAGGTTAGAGTTAGATGCTAAGATGGTTGTGTACCGAAATACTATGCATCCAAATTTAAGGATTAGCAGGACTTCCAAATCAAAAATTCTATGAAAGGTACACTTGTGGTGTAGTTTGGAAGAACAGACTACCAAATGTGAACACAAACATAATCTTTGATAGATATATGGAGGATTTTATATTTGATCCTAGAATTCCATTTTCTTCTCTTAGAGATCAAATGAGGAATACAAATGGAAAAGTAAGTTAGGGATATAGGATACATCGTAGTGCAGCTTAGGTGATAAAACGTTTCCTCTAATGACCTATTAGTCATGGGTTTGAGTCACTAAAGGACAAGGAGGATAAATAAATTTTTTTTTATTTTATAAAAAGTCAGGAAAATAGAACTAGAAAGAAGGCTTGCAAAAAGTTCAAGGAAGATAACTAATTAATATGCTTGCTTTTTGATTATTGTTCAGAGTTGAGATTGTCAAATCTTGGTTCTACTATCATTTTAATGACTAATGAGGATGAAGATGTGGATAGATTGCCAATGTTCAAAAGGCTATATGTGCATCTTGAACCTTGTAAAAGAAATTTTCTATTGGCTTGTAGGCACATTGTAGGACTTGATGACTGTTCACATCAAGGGGCCTAAGAGGGGGGCAACTGCTATTAGTTGTTGGAGTTATGGTAATAACGAAATGTTTCCAATAGCTTATGTTGTGATTCAAGTCGAGTCAAAATCCTCTTGAAGATGGTTTTTGAAATCTTAATGGAAGATCTCAACACCAGAGCATACACACTTGGGTGGACCTTTATTACTAAGAAATAGAAGGGTTTAATTCCAGCCATGGGTAAGTTATTGCCAATGACAGATCATAGGTTCTATGCTAGGCATCTATACAAAAATTTTGAAACTGAGCATCCTAGATTCCTATTGAAAAGGAATGAGGTATATAGGATGATGGAGCAGCTTCAAAAGATTACCCTGGTTCATATGAATATTAGGCAACTAAATCTCCTAGATTTTGGTCTTAGTCTTACTTTGACACACATTCGAAGTGTGATATTCTTTGAAACAATTATTGTAAGTTGTTCAAGTCCACAATCATCAAGGCCAGGGATCAACCTATTATATTCAAGTTCGAGTGGATAAGAACTATATTTGATTACTAGACTGCAAGCAAAAGGGGAACAACTAAAGAAGTATAATAGAAGAATATGTCCTATAATTCTAGAAAAGTTAGGGTTGCAAATGATTATTCAACAACTTCTTGTACATTATGGGCAGGTTAATCAATATTTCAGGTTTCCAATATTAATGAGGACTAGTTTATGGCTGACATAGAAGCAAGAGCATGGACTTGTCTAAAATGGGATATTATAGGAATTCCTTATTTTGATACTGTCATGGCAACAATTGATAACAATGAGAAGAAGAAACCATAAGACTACATTCATGACTTCTACTGTATGGTAGCATGCAAGTATAGACATGTCATCTATCCCATAAATGGCGAAATGTATGGCTAAGAACTGGTTTTCCTTGCAGTTCTACCACCCGCTTATGGGTCACAAGCTGGTAGGCCCAATAAATCAAGGAAGATGGAGTTAGGAGAGGGTGCAATCAACCCAGAAAGTCCATACAAGCTGAACAAAGTTCCTATGGGCAAAGGGTGCAATAAATGTAGATTATGTAGGCAACTAGACAATAACAGTGCAAGGTGCTCATTGAGAGGGGAGTTATCAAATACAAAAACTCAAAATATACAGTAAAATTGATTGACCTAAACTTTCACTTAATGTGAAAATCAGATTTAGGTATTTCAAAGAGAATTATGTATATGTTTCGTATATCTATTCAGAAGAAAGCCTATACATTTATGTACTTGCCATCTAATCAATTCTAGGAAGTAATCAATTACAATCAATTAAAGATAATAGCTCATATTCAATCATATCAATCAATCAATTTTCAACAATCATGCTATTCTTTCCCATAATACTCCCCCTCAAGTTGGAGCACTTACGTCAAGTGTGCTCAACTTGCTAAGAAGGGAATGAAAATTTGATGTACCAAGTGGCTTGATGAACAAATCAGCAAGTTGACAAGCTAATGGAACATGAGTAGTTGCTATGGCACCTGATTGAATTCTTTCTCAAACAACATTTTGACAGTCAATCTCTATATGCTTGGTCCATTCATGGTAAATTGGATTAGCAGCAATATGGAGTGCTGCTTGACTATCACAAAATAATTTTGCTAGTTGAGGGTGCTCAACCTGCAAGTCATTCAGTAAGTACCTAAGTCAATTAAGCTCAGAGGTAATGGAAGCCATTGCTTGATATACTCTGATTCTGCTAAGGACCTTGACAATGTCATTTATTTCTTGGTTTTCCATGAAATAAGATCTCCTCCAAGAAATATGCAATAACTAGTCACAGATCATCTTGTGATTGAACATCGAGCCCAATCTGTATCACAACATCCAGTCAAGAGCAAATTGCCTTTAGCTGAAAAATATAATCCTCTCCTAGGTGAACCTTTACGGTGTCGTAGGAGATGATGAAGAGCATCTAAATGAAGTTTTCTTAGCTCTTGCATAAACTAGCTTAGGATGTGAACTGAATAACTTATCTCTGGCCTTGTAATGGTAAGATAAATGAGGCGTCCAACACACAATCTTCTATAGGTGGGTGGATTCTTCAATACCTACTGTGAGCAGGAGTTTAACATTTTCTTCCATAGGTGTAAGGTTTGGCTCCAAGTAAACCTGCTTTATTCAAAATATCAAGAGTATACTTTCATTGAGATATCGAAATGCCACCTGTAAAATGATGACAACTTAGATGCCTAGGAAATATCGTAATTGACCAAGATCCTTGATGCGAAATTTGGTACAAAGAGATTCTTTAAGGGCAGCGGTCACATTATCATCATTGCTGGTTATGATCATGTCATCTACATAGATAAGTACAGCTGTGAAAGAGTTGCCAGAAACCTTGGTGAAAAGAGAATAGTCAGCTCTCGATTGAACCATCTTGTTGAATAGCCGTAGAAATTTTTTGAAATCAACTACAAAGGACTTGTTTGAGTTCATGGAGTGACTTGTTGAGTCAACATGCCATAGGTGTCTTCCCCTATTGACCGTAACTGGGTGGCAATTGCATATATACTTCTTCAGAGTAAATCACCATGTAAAAATGCATTCTGAACATCCATTTTGTGAAGTGACCATTTTTGAATAGCAGCAACTGCAAATAAGCAATGAACAGTAGTTAACTTGGCTACAGGAGAAAAGGTATCCTTATAGTCAACTCTTTCACGTTGAGAGAAGCCCTTTTCACCAATTGAACTTTGTACCGCTCAATTGTACCATCAGATTTATATTTTATCGTATACACCCATTTACACCCAATTGCACGATGGCCAGAGAAAAGAGCTGTGAGTGTCCAAGTGTTATTCTGCTTAAGAGCATGTAACTCTGCAGTCATGGCTTGCTGCCATTTCAGATCCAAGATTGCCTGTTCATATGTTACAGGTTCCACAGGAGTAGTGATAGAGCAAACAAAATTCCAAAATTTGTGTGAGAGTTATGCATAAGAAATATATCGGGATAAAGGGTAATGCGTACCTGACAAGGATGAAGATTGACTAGGAGTTGACAAGGTCGTGTGGTTGAGGTGGAAATATATCTTTTCAAAATTTGACACTTGGGAGTTTGACACGGGTAGAACGATGAACAGGAGGAATCTGTGATTTTCAGGTATAGGGTCATGTGAAATAGGCACAAGGGATTGTGATAAAGATGGTAAAGGTAATGGGAGATCATCTGCTTGTGGGTTGCTTAGGTCTGTGGAGTTTGATTCCTCAGAGATATGTGGCAAAGGGAGAACTATAGCATCGTGTTCTTGTTCTTTAGGGTAAGTGTGAAATGGAAAGATATGTTCATAAAAGATAATTTCGCGGGAAGAAAAAAATTTATGGGTTTCAAGATCATAGACTCTATAACCTTTTTGACCGAGAGGATAATAAAAAAAAATACATCGGCAAGGTCGTTGATCAAATTTATGTGCTGGTAGAAGATTAGTGGCATAACAAAGGCACCCAAAGGTTCGAAGATGATTGTATGTGGGGAGCTTTGTGTGTACAAGTTCATACGGGGATTTATGGGAAAATTGGGGTGTTGGCAGTCGATTAAGAATTAAATAAAAGCTGTTTGGATACTTTCTCCCCAAAATTTTAATGGTAGATTTGCTTGAAAATGAAGAGCTCTCCCTACATCTAAGAGATGACAATGTTTCCTCTCAATGACCCCATTTTGTTGAGGAGTTGAAGTATAGGAATGGTGAGAATTAATTCCTTTAGTTTTCAAATAATTTTGCATGGAATCAAGTTCACCTACTGATTATCGGATTGAAGAATTTTAATACGGGTACCAAATTGTGTTTATACCCAAGAAATAAATGATTGCAATATACCTTGTGTATGAGATTTAAAAGTCATGAGATGTATCCAAATGTAGCTCCAAAATGTGAATTTATTCGATGTGGTCCCCAAATGTCACAATGTATCAAATCAAAAGGAACTTGAGAAGAAATTGAACTAGATGGAAAGGGTAAACGAGTTTGTTTAGGTGAAGGAAAAATTTCACAAACATGCTTGGAATCGAAATAAATTGCCCGGCTTATTTTGGAAAGAACATGACTAGAGGACTAGAGGGAGGATGCCCAAGACGTTGGTGCCAAAGGTTGGAATGTCTGCGAATGGTGCAAGGCAACTTTTGATTTTGGTGTTGTGCTAAATAGTAGAGACCATTATGTTGCTCACCTAGGCCAATCATCTTTCTCGTGGACGTGCCCTGCACAACACAAAAATCGAGAAAAAAATATTACCTTACATTTTAATGCTCATGTTAATTTACTAACTGGAACTTTGAGGACTTCACCCAATTTCAAATGAGGTGTAACATATAGAGAACCAACTGACTCAATAGGTGTTTGACCACCATTTGGCAAATTAATGGTAGCCGATTCAGGCAAACTTGTCAGATTTAGTAATTCAACTAAAGAAGTCACATGATTTGTGGCTCCACTATCACTAATCCAACATAAATTTGAGCATGAGGTAATTGGAATGGTTTTAGATAACGATATGATGTTACCTGTGACTTTGCAAACTGTAAATTACCATCGCTGTTTTTTCGGATCATGATAGCTCATCAATTGATTGGATTCCTCCGTTGTGAACTGTGGTCCATCCTCAGATACTTTATTAGCTTCCAACTGGACATTGTTCGCATGTGAACAATGTTGATTGGGAGGTTTCACACTTTTCCCATGAAGTTTGTGACCAACAGGAAATCTGTGTAGATAGTAACACTTCTCAATGGTGTGATAATCTTTATCACAATAAGAGCAGTGCAACAATGTCTTCTATTTTTGAACCTGATTTGCTTGAATCATCTTGTTCTGGTTGGAAAGTATAGCATGGTGATTCATATTTTCGTGATTGAGAGAATCCTCAACTTGCTTTTCTTGTTAAAGATGAAGGGAATAAATTTGACACGAATCAAGCAGAGGCTGCATTAGTAAGATTTGTCCATGAATAGTTCCATAGCTATCATTCAATCCCATAATTCCATGACTCTTTCCTTCTCATGCCTTTTATTGAGTTTCTCCAATCTGCCACATGAGCAAGAAAGTGGTTCATGAGAAGATATACGAAAGTTCATCCCAAAGAACTTTAGCCTTGTGTAATAGACAACAATTGACTGCTGTCCCTGCCTATGCTCCACGATGTCTCGTTTAATTTAAAATTTTTTTGAGTCCTTTCCTAAAAAGAAAACTCTTCTAGATTAGCCCAAACTTCTGCTGCAATTTCAGCGTAAATCACACTGCTTGTTATGTCTATATGAATGGAGTTTAATAGCCATGAAAGAAGCGTGTCATTACATCATTGTAAAGAAGGAAACTTGTCATCTACTGAAGGAGGCTGTTTGATTGAACCTGTATCAAATCCAATCTTGTTCTTAGTACTCAAGCTAATTCTCATAGCTTAACTCCATGTGTTATATTTATCTCCTTCGAGCACTTTGGAGACGAGTATGATTCCCGGATGATCTAAGGGGTGTAGAGAATGGGGGTCTAAGATTTCATCAAAAGTTTTAGAATGTATGTTTTCCAATTCCCCGAAGTCTTCGTCTCCCATTGCAATGGCTGAAGGAAAAGAAAATAATGACTAAAGGTTGCAATAAGTCTTTGGTGGGTTTTAGAGTCACCAGATTTGATGCTTTGATACCATGAAATCAAATTTAGGTATTGAAAAGAAAATTATGTATATATTCCATATATCTATTCAGAAGAAAGCCTATGCATTTATATACATGCCATCTAATCTATTCTAGGATGTAATCAATTACAATCAATCAAAGATAATGGCTAATATTCAATCATAATCAATCAATCAATTTCCAACAATCATGCTATTCTTTCCCGTAATACTAATATAAGTTTTTTTCAAGTCATAATTGATTTTCTCCTTGTGAAAGAATCAACATGAGACACAAGTGGATTAATAAAATGGACATCATGTACAAGATGTCCAATGGAATGGACAACTATATTTGTTATAAATGGGTACTAAAACCAATTGATTCACTTAGGTACTCAGACTGATTTATTTAATTTTGTAGGTGCTAAAATTAGTCAATTCCATTTGAATCATTAAAAATGCATGAGTATTAGATATACATGGACTAACACGCTAATTTAATCTCTTAAAAAATGGAGGAGCAAGATATTAACATAATAGGCAGAAGGTTTGACTTCTAGTAGTGTGTGTATGTGTATACACACACACCTTGATTGTAAGTAGGACTCAAACATTTACTTACTATACCTTCTATATATCAGACTATACCAGGTGAACATACATTCAAATTTTGAACTGAAATTTCTGTTCAACTGAAATCCATTTATTTCAGAGAAAATAGGAAAAATTAATACTAGTTTCCCTCTATTCATAGAAATCAAATATATCATGATATTCTCTTATAAGAAGAGTCATTATAATGTAAACCTGATCGTCTCTTTATAAATAAGAAGTCAATCATTGTAATGAAAATAACTAGAGATATTAAGCAACAGAGTCAAAACATAAATATAAAGGGAAAGAGTTTAACATGATCCAAGTCCATGACCTATTTCAAGTTCACTCAAAGAGCTCTAGCAACAACCCTAGGAGATCTGATGTACATATAATCATTTCAAATGGATGCAGCAATTCTCAGTTTGGGCCTCATATTTATCCTATATACTTGTTCATATGGTTGCGCGATGTTCTATATGAATCCACGTTGGAAGGGCATCATACCAAAATCGTATAATTAGGAACTCGACATGGTTTTATTCTTTTCACTGTATCAGAGGTTATGTTCTTTTTACTTTTTTTGGGGGGGCTTCTTCTGATTCTAGATCTGAATCTAACAAGATATGATGGATCCGAATATTGATTTATTTTGTAGACACGATGGATATTTGAATCTAAATTTGGATATACTAATCAGATTTGAGTTTTGATGTATTAGTTTTGATCCAAATCCGATCTGTGTATAGGCTTAGACGGAGTTAATGATTTGGTTACTAAGTAAATGATCCTATGAAGGCTATTTTGTTTTGCTGGTAGTTAGATCTACCTTTTACCTTGACTTGTTTAATAGATTTTAAGTATTTTGTTCATGTACTATTTAGGAATTTGTCCATTTTGATAAGATTCTTTGACAAATTGTGACTATGTTCATTTATAATAATTGTGGGACATGATTTTTTGTTTTTGACATGATCAATATCATATGGATTAGTATGTTGCATCTTATTATTTATTATTGTCATTGGCATGTTACTTCAACATCTTACAAGGGAAATTCTTACAAGGACCGAATCTATGGCATAGTGTCATAGACACTTTGGTCTGTGTTAAGACACATCACCCACTTGTGTGACACAAGTGGGTGATGTGTCTTAACACAGACCAAGTGGTCCATAGCACTATGCCATAGATTGGATCCATGTAAGAATTCTCCCATCTTACGACATGTATGATTAGAAAAAGAAGGCCAAAAAGTTTAGCTAACAAAAGGCTCATTGAACTTGAAAATTCAGTTTAAATAGTAGATTAAATTAAATTAAATCTCAGGATCTCTACACCAGGAAAATAGTTTCTAAAAGTGCAATTCAACAGATCTTTGTAGACAACAAAAAATTGCTCCTAATATTTAATTTATTTAGTCAAGATTAATTAAATCAATTTTTCTTGATTGATTAAATTAAAATTATAAGTCCATTAAACGTTTGGGTTTTAAGTTGAGTTATGTTCTATTGGACCTTAAATCAAATTAAAGATTTTACAACCATTTAAGTGGCATGAATTAATTAATTTAATTAATTCAAAAAGGGATATAAGCCTAACTCATTTACTAAGACTTCAGTTAAAAGGGTATCATGGGCCACAAATAACCCAAGTAGTATGAAGGTTTTGGAGGGTTTCCTAATAAACCCTAATTTTTGTTATAAATAAGGGCTTTCCCCTTACAAATCAAGACGTTCAGAATCCTCAAGCATTTAGAGAAAACTCTGCAAGATTCTCTACAGTTCACTCTCAATCCCCTCAAGTCCAAATCAAAATTAAATCCAATTCTTGTCAATCGTATTGAAGATTCGAAGATTGAAGATTCAAGTGCTCAAGAGCTAGACAACGTCCTCAAATCGAGGTTTCTTACGACCAAATTGTAAGAAATACCAGTACTAATACAAGAACAAGCCTTTGGCCCTTGGATCAAAACCTCTGAAGAGAAGAATCAAAGGATTATTTTCTTTGATTAAGATAATCGTCTAGAGATTGTAACCATTTTTCTTAAATAACAAATTTAATATTTGTGCTTGTTATTCTTGTCTTTTTTTTATAGACAAGAAATTTGTGTGTACAAATTTCTAGCACGCTCAGTGGGACGATTGCTGCCTCTCATCTCTTCTCTTCCTACAAAGTCTAATTTGGAGAACTCAATAATAGAATCAACAATGCGAGTTCAAAGACTTGTAGTTCTAAGAACATATTTGGTCCGATCATGAGGAGCAAGGTAAGGTTCTTTGGAACAAAAGAGTAAGAAGGATGTTGTTGCTGTCGTGATTGAAGCCATTGCAAAGGTGGATTCCCTACCAAGGATGGTCACAAGGCATTCCTTGATAATCCAAGCGATTCAATGTCTCTTGTGGTAATGCCTATCATGATGACAAACACCACAACCGGTAAAGATCAAATCACAAATCTAACCAAATTGGTGGAAGGATTGGCAATGCATGTGCAAAGTCAAGATGCTAAAATTGCCAGGTTAGTGAACAAAATCAAAACGTTGATGAAAATAGTCCATTAAAATCAAACAACTCCAATACGCATGATGAGGCTGAGACTTCATATAAGCTGAAGGATCCTCCAAAGCAACATACAACAAAGGACATTATGATCTTTTCTGATGGCATTATTAATATGGAAAATCTCTAGGAGTTTATCGAGGGCACAATCAAAGACAAATTTGATGGAATTACAAAACTGTCTCATGCATCTGCCAAACCATACACGTCAAAGGTTGATAGTTTGAGGATGCCTACCGGATATCAACCCCCAAAATTTCAATAGTTCGATGGCAAGGGGAATCCAAAATAGCATATTGCCTACTTTGTGGAGACATGCAATAATGCTAATGGCACTGATGGAGATTTACTTGTGAAGTAATTTGTGTGCTCATTGAAGGGTATTGCTTTTGACTTGTGCACTAATCTTAAAGCTTCTTCAATCGACAGGTGGGAGCAATTGGAAAAAGAATTTCTCAACTGTTTCTATAGCACCAAGAGAACTGTCACCATGATGGAACTCTCAAATGTTCATCAATGGAAGGATGAGCCAATTATTGATTATATTGACCATTGGTGGACCATAAGTCTCAACTGTAGAGAGCGACTGACTGAGACATCGGCTATAGAAATGTGTATTCAAGGGATGAAATATGGACTCCATTATATCCTACAAGGGATACAACCCCTAATTTTTGAGAAGCTAGCAACAAAAGCTCATAGTATAGAAATTGTTCTTGGAGATCAAGAACCACCTATTCCTGATCCTTAGAAAAATAAAGAAAAGCAAGAGATGAAGAAAAAAGAAAAGTTTCCTACAAAAGGAGAGAAAAAAGAATCTATGGCTACAATTGTAATACCTACATGCTTCCTATGTGTCAAGATAATTCCCATGATGGCAAGAAACCAAGATAAAAGGTTTAGTAATCATCAATAACAAGGAAGAAGAAAATTAACCCTTAAGGACATGCAAGAAAAAAAGTACCTATTCCTTGATTTTGATGTCCCCGGCATGTTTGATGACTTGCTGAAATTAAACTTAATCACGCTTCTTGAGATGAAACGGCCTAAAGAAGCCAAGAGGGCTGAAGACCGAAACTACTACATGTACCATCATTTAGTTGGGCATCCATATGAAAGTGCTTTTTTTTTTCAAAGACAAAGTTATAGAATTGGCTAGACAAGGAAAAGTGTTGTTGGAAGAAGAAAAAGCAAACGTTAATCAAACAACTATTGTCTTTGGTTCTTTAGAACCTGCGGAGTTTGAGAAGGCTACCAAGAGGCTTGAAGAAGCCAAAGCACGACTTACATATGTGCTGTTAACTATCAAGTTCAGATTGTTCAATCCCATCAAAGTGATGCTGATAACCTTTCCCTTACAGTTATTAGAAAATTCTTGGATCAAGAAGATGTAAGATCCATATCATCTGAGTCAAGTGACATATAATGTGAAAGATGGACTTTCGTTACTAGATGAAGAAGGCGGATCTGTCAGACCTCCCCAAAGCCAAATAAATCATTAACAAGAAGCAAAATGGTTCAGAAGTGAAACGTGAAGAAAGTAAAGGAAGACAATGGCATTTTTGATTTCAAGTTAGTTATGCAGCCAAGTAAGGGTCCTGGATTCCTATAACATTAAAGGAATTCATGCTGAGTTTTCTAGATATTGATTTTTTTTCATACAACAACATACAAGTTGGAAAAGATGTTGAACAAGAAAGAAGTCCTTGTGAATATGATGTTTCTACCAATGAAAAAGTGGTGAATGTCACAAGCATCAAGTTCAATGATGAAGATTTTGCTGCTTAGGTCTACCCCGCATAATTGGTCGTTGTTCATGTCTAGCTGTGCTCATGAACAAAAGATGAATAAGATCTTGATAGATAGATAGATGAAGGCCCAGTTGTCAATATTCTACCCTTACAAATATTGAAAAACCTTGGCATTCCAATTGATGAGTTGTCTAACAACTGCTTGATGATTCAAGGCTTTAATCAAGGAGGGGCAAAGAGCTATCAGGATAATAAGGCTTGACATGACAATCAATGACATGTCTTCAAAAGCATTATTTTACGTAATCGATGCCCAGACAACTTATAATATACTTTTGGGTAGACTGTGGATTCATGAAAACGGAGTGGTACCTTTAACCCTCCACCAATGTTTCAAATACTGTTGCAATGGTGAAGCAAAAAGAGTGATTGCTGATGAAAAGCTGTTTACTGAAGCCGAAGCACATATTTCTGATGCTAAGTTTTATCTTGATGTCCATGATATGAAGAAAATTCATGATTCACTTCCAAGCACGAGATTGGATTGAGAATCTCCAAATACAGTCGTAATGGAGGACAAAGGGAAACAAGTTAATACTGGAGAGGCTAACACTTTGTTATCTGGGGATGAAAACCAATTGTTATGCACTATACTTCAAAGTCAAAAGGAATGGAGGGGTAACCATCGCTAAATCAACATGAAGCTTTGAAGGACTTGACATTTCCACTTACAAAACTTAGGACTATTAAAAACTCTTCATCTTTACTTGATGGATTTGTGCATCCAGTTCAAAAGCTAGCTCTTGAATATGATGTGCTACCAAAGTCAAGAGCTAAGAAGGGTTTTGACCCTAATGCTTGTAGACTTCTCGTGAAAGCTGGATATGACCCAATAAAGTCTACCTTATTAGGTATTCTACCTTCTGAAGTTGTTGATGACGAGGCACATGGCCGTAACCCTACGCAAAAGATGTTAAAGGAGAAATGATATGCTATAGAGAATCCTAAAATTGGTCATGGATATTTTTCACCTGCACCAGTTTGAATCAAGATCAAGAGGACTAATAACCATTACGTTAGTGTTGAAGATGAAGCCTCTACAATTATTGATAAGCCACTTGCCCTTGGTAGATTTGGGAGGCAAGATTTTGGGTGTATCAGTTTTCGATAGATTGGGGCCTCGAAGGAGTAGAAAGTATAGAAATTCTCACTAGATAACATGGCAAGTTAGGAAGTTGCTTGAAGTGTTTGAAAAGCCATCTACTTGCAACTTTGATACTCATCGGCGTGTTAGCCTCATCCCATCAAGAATAGGGAGATGCACAAACCTTGTCGTGTAGTACGAAAGTGTATTAAAAGTCAAAGAACATACTATACTGCATACAAGAGTTAAAAAGGAAGATGAAGAGAGCATAGCATCATGCAATCATATAACTACAATTGATGGTGATCATGTAAAGGAACAAGATACTGAGGAGGCACTACCTGAATTTGAAGAATGTGTGCGTGCTGTAGTGGACGAGATGAAATAAGTTAGCTTGGGTACTCTAGAGGATTGTAATGTACTAGAAACAACACAGTTTTGGATAGGAGAAGAAGTCAGTTGAGTCAATAGAGTTAGTTAGTCCTAGTCAGCAAGTTTTATTCATTAGTTATACAGTTACAATTAGTTAGAGTAGCAATAACTGTTGTAATATTCACCCCATTTGTTAAGGGAATGATGTCAGAAACTTGTGTTAAAAGGGAAAGAGAGATCTAGACTAGGGGTATGGAATGATTGAGCTTGTAATTTCTCTCTGTTAATAAAATCTTCCCTTTCTCTCCCTTCTTATCCTTTATCTTTTCTTTCTTTCCATTTTGCTCCTTTTTTTTTTGCCAAATTATCCTTCCAAAACATTGTCATTACAAAATGGTTTCAGAGCTTCCCCTTTCTTGGATTGTGGAAGCTGAGAAGCTATGGTAGAGAGCACATGCTTGAAATCCCTAAAAGATCAATTGCGTAAAGAAGAAGCCAAGATTCATGAAATCTTGAAAGCCATGATGATTGACAAGAAACAAATGGAAGAAAGAATAGAGGCTTCGAAAACGAAATTGGAAGGGCTTATTACAAGGCTTACCTCCCAAATAACGACAATATTGTGTTCCACCCACGGTGTCTCTTAGATTGTGGAATATTGGGGATTGGAGAACCTATAGTAGATTGAAATTCTCTTTCAAGAAATAAGGAACAAGAGGAAGGAGATGGTCCCATTGTGGAGAAATCTAGAAAAGGGAGAAACCAGGGATTGCCCAAGATGGAATTTTCATCCTTTTGGGGAGAAAACCCTTGTGAATGGTTCAGAAAATGTAACAAATATTTTCAGTTGTTCCACATTGGAGAACATCAAAAGCTGGACTTGGCAAAAATTCATTTAGAGGGTAAAGCAAATATATGGTGTCAATGGCACAGTGCTAGAAAAGCAAGGATTTCTTGGGAAGATTTCATGGAAGAAGTAATATAATGTCAGCAAGGAAGTTGGCCAAAGGGATGTAGTGGAGGAATTTAACAAACTACAGCAAACAAGTTTTGTGTCAGCCGACTTGGATAAGTTTGAGGAACTAAGGGTAGAAGTGATGATAAAAGCTCCCATGTTATCTAAAAGTTTCTATGTTTCTTTCTTCCTTCTCTTTTCTTATTGGGTTAGAGGAAGTAAGAGTTTTGGTGAAATCCAACATGCCAGATACACTCTCTGAGGCATTTAGAATGGCAAGACTTCAAGAACATGCGTATGAAGCTTTCTTGAAGAAACAGAAAGCAATTATCAGATCTAACATGAACACATTTTCTGCATCCCAAACTTCTAGTTCTAAAGAAGGGGGGGAACTCTCTAGGGAAAAGCAGAAATCCTTCGCCATTCAAGAAAATTACTCTTGCAAAGGTAGGTTATAGAAGAGCTTAGGGATTATGCTTCAAATGTGGTGAAAAATGTGGAGTGGGGCACATATGTAAAAATAAGGAGATCTATATGTTGGTGGTAGAAGAAGAAGAGGATAAGTAGTCCTATGAGGAGGAGGAATTAGTGGAAGAAATAATTTAGAACAATGGCACTCAAGTTAGGAAAGATGTAGAGTTCTCTGTGCATGCAATTTTTGGATTTTTGCAACAAAGTACCATCAAATTAAAAGGAGAAATAAATGGCCAGGCCGTGTGAATGTTCTCTTGGATGGTGGGAGTTGTCGCAGTTTCTTGATGCCTATTGTTGGTAGTAGTTGTGGCATTAAAATTAGGAGCATTAAACCCCTTCAAAGTTAGGGTAGCCATTGGTGAATTTCTGTGCTGTGAGGAGAAGGCACCAAGGTTGGCTTGGACAATGCAAGGCCACTCATTCAGCCACAACTTGTATTTGCTAACCATTGAGCCATATGACATGATTTTGGGTGTAGATTGGATGAAAGCATACAGCCCTTTGACCTTTGATTTCAAGAAACTACAATTGGTATTTGACAAAAGGGAGGAGCAAGTTTTGCTGCAAGGAGATCAGAGCCGTGGGGACATCTTGATAAGACATGGAAAGGAAGAGGAAATATGCCTGAGGGAATAAAAGGCAGAATGGCAGGAACTTGGTTTGAATTCTTCCATATCCAATAAGGTAATACATGCTCACTCGCCTGAGACTGATTCCTTGTTCGCTGAGTTCAAATTTCTATGAGGAACCCCATAACCTACCCCTATATAGAACCTTTGATCACCAAATTACCCAACAACCAGATTCCAAACCTTATAAACTAAGTCCCTATAGATACCTTCACATCTAGAATACTAAAATAGAAAAGCAAGTAAAAGAAATGCTCCAAAATGGTATCATTCAAACCAACCATAGCCCTTTTGCTTCTCTTATCCTTTTGGTTAAAAAAAAAATATGGTTCTTGGAGATTTTGTATTGACCATAGACAACTTAAAAATCTAACCATTAAGGACAAATGATTGATGATTTGCTAAATGAGTTTTTTGGAGCAAAAGTCTTTTCTAAAATAGACCTTAGAGCTGGTTATCATCAACTAAGGATTAAACCAGAAGATGTACCCAAAATAGCATTTAGAACCCACCAAGGGCATTATGAATTCCTTGTGATGCCTTTTGGCCTCACTAATGCTCCTGCAACATTCCAAGCCCTTATGAACCACATCTTAGCACCATTCTTAGAAACTTGGAGCATGTACTTGTTTATTTTTAATGATTTTCTTGTCTACAGTTCTAACCTAGAAACTCATCTCATGCACCTAAGAACTATTTAGAAACCTTGAGAACACATACCCTATTTGCTAAAGCCTCAAAGTGCACCTTTGGTCAGCCACAAGTGGAATACCTTGGACATGTAGTCAATGGTGCTAGAGTTATGACAGATCCTGCCAAAGTAGGCTGCATGATGAATTGGCCTACTCCATATGATTTGAAAGCTCTAAGGGGATTTTTAGGACTTACAGGTTATTTAGAAGATTTGTGAAAGGTCATGGCCCTGTAGCTAAGCCCCTCACTGAGCCCTTGAAAAAAGATGCTTACTAATAGAGTAAAAAGGTTGATTCAGCCTATTAGAAATTGAAAATGGCAATGCAGTGCACCAGTCTTAGCAATACCAGACTTCTCCAAGCCTTTTGTATTGGAAACTGATACCAATGCTATAGCCATTGGAGCTATATTAATGAAGCAGGGTAGACCTAATTCTATATCACAATCAAGCCTTTGGAGTAAAGATCCAGGGATTGTCTATCTATGAGAAGGAACTGTTGTCTTTAATCATAGCAGTGAATAAATGGAGACACTACTAGTTGGGATCTCATTTTTGTGATCAAAATAGAACATGAGAGTTTAAAAGGCCTCCTAGATCAAAAGTTAACCATTGATCTCCAACAAAAATAGCTCACAAAATTGTTGGACATGGATTATGAAATTCAATTTAAAAAGGAAGGGACAATGTTTAGCAGATGTACGCTCTAGAAGATTAGGTGAAGGTGAAGTAGCCACTCTAGCCTTAACTTCCATGAGACCTTCTTGGCTGCAAGAAGTGTCTGAGTCATATTTAGTAGACCCCAAGGCAACAGATTTGCTAATGGAATTGGGTGTGAAGGCTCGCACATGTTAGAGTATTTCTATAAGAAAGGCATTATTGGGTATAGAGGTAGAATTTATATAAGCAGTTAGAAAAACCTGAGACAGAAGTTACATTAGTGAGTGCTATGCATGACCCTTGTGTAGGGGGTCATTCAGGCATTTTGGAACCTATCAAAGAATGAAGGGATTCTTTTTCTAACCTAGTTTGAAAAAAATAGTAGAAGAATTTGTATAGAACTATGATGTATGCAAAAGAATCAAGGTAGAAAATTGCAAATATCCTAGTTGGTTGCAACCTCTCAAGGTTCCTGAACAAGCCTAGCAAGATCTGTCCATGGATTTTGTGGAAGGATTGCCTAAGTCTCTGGGAAGTGATGTAATATTAGTGATAGTGGACAGATTCACTAAATACAACCACTTCATTCCATTAACTTCACATTATACTGCTAAATTAGTGGCTCAAGGGTTCTTTGATCAAGTTCACAAATTGCATGGCTAGCCTCATAGCATTGTCACTGATAGGACAAGATTTTACTAGTATCTTCTGGCAGGAGCTACATAGAAAGTTAGGAATTGAATTGCATCTGTCCAGTGCCTACCATCCACAATCAGATGGGTAGACAGAGAGGGTTAATAGGTGCATGGAAACTTTCCTCAGAGGCATGTGTTTTTTCCAACTCCAAAAATGGAACTCTTATTTGCCAGCTGCTGAGGGGTGATACAATACCAACTATCACACAATATTGGAAGTTACTCCATTCTAAGCACTGTATGGATACCCTCTATATCAACTAGCCCTTCGCCCCATAAGTTCTGATGTGGCTTCAATGGATAGTTGGTTCAAGGATAGGGAACATTAGAACATATTGCTAAAGGAGAATCTGTTCAAGGCTCAGAATAGAATAAAATAGATGGCAGATAAAAACAAGTCTAAAAGGAGTTCCATGGTGGGTGAATTTGCTTACCTTAAGCTGCAACCCTATTGGCAAAGTTTTGTAGCTATCAAGAGGAATCTTAAGCTGTCAACTAAGTATTATGGATCCTATGAGGTATTACAGAATGAGGGCTTAGTGGCCTACAAGCTCAAACTTCCAGAAGTCACATCCATACATCCAGTGTTCCATGTATCCATATTGATATGTTGAAAAAATCAACCAAAGGAGCTGCTGTGGCACCAATGTTGCCACAAGTAACTAAAGAAGGAATGATCAAAGTAACTCCAAAAGTTATCTTAGATTCAAGGGTCATCACTAAGAGACCAACAAGTCACTCTAGTATTGGTACAATGGGAAAATCAAAGTGTAGAAGAGGTCACTTGGGAGGAATTGATTGCTTTCAAAGGGCAATTTTCAGAATTCACAGTGCCTATTCCTAGAGACTAGGATTGTCTAATGGGGAATGTAGTTGTAATAAACTAGAAACAACAAAGTTTTGGATAGGAGAAGAAGTCAGCTGAGTTATTAGTCTTAGTCAGCAAGTTTGTTATACAGTTATAGTTAGAGTAGCAATAACTGTTGTAATATTCAATCCCATTTGTTATGAGGATGATGTCAGAAACTTGTATTTAAAAGGGAAAGTGAGATCTGGACTAGGGGTATGGAATGATTAAGCTTGTAATTTCTCTCTCTTAATGAATTGTACATCATTTTCTCTCTTTTCCTGTCCTTTATCTTTTATCTTTTTCCATTTTTCTCTTCTTTTCTACCAAATTATGCTTCCAAAACATTGTCATTACAAGGATCCACGCCCAATATATGTGAGTGCTCATTTAAGCCCTGATGAAGAAAAGGCATATGTTAAGCTTTGGCAAGAATATCAAGATGTTTTTACGTAGACGTACAAGAAGATGCCTGGTTTAGATTCCAAGGTCGTGGTACATCACTTGGTTGTCAAGCAAGGGGTATGCCCTGTTAAACAAAGTCAAAGACGATTTAGACCCTACTTAGTTCAATTAATTGAAGGTGAAATAAATAAACCCATTGAAGCAGGTTTCATTCGCGAGGTCAAATATTTTATATGGATTTCAAGTATTGTGCCTGTGCAGAAGAAAAATGGACAAATTTGAATTTTTGTTGATTTCAGGGATCTTAACAGTGCATGTCCCAAAGATGATTTCCCTCTACCTATAGCTGAATTCATGAAGTGCCATCACTGGACACGAGGCTCTGTCATTTATGAATTGTTCTTCTAGATATAACCAAATTTGCATGGCATCGAAGATGAATAGCTTATTGTATTTTGTATTTTGAAGGGCATATATTGCTACAAAGTTATGATTTTTGGATTGAAAAATGCATGTGCAACGTATCAAAGGGCGATGCAAAGAATTTTTGATGACATGCTTCACAATAATGTCGAATGCTATGTTGATGACTTAGTTGTGAAGTCAAGGAAGAGGAATACTCATCTCGAGGATTTGAGACAAGTATTCGATCGACTAAGAAGATATCAACTCAAGATGAATCTTGTAAAATGCACTTTTGATGTCACATCTAGAAAATTTCTTGGGTTGTGGTGCGTTATCGAGGGATTGAGATTGATCAAGCCAAAATAGATGCCATCGTGAAGATGTTGAGCCTCATGATATTCTTGAATTTAAATGCCTACAAGGGAGACTAGCTTATATTAGGAGGTTCATTTGACAACAATAATTTAGCTGGAAGATGCTAACCTTTTAGTCATCTTATGAAGAAAGGTGTGCCATTTGAATGGGATGAAGCATGCACCAATGCTTTCAAAAGCATAAAGGCATATCTTATGAAGGCACCCATCTTGGCTGCACTAATACACGAAAAGCCCTTAATTTTCTATATTGCAGCTCAAGAATGATTCGTGGGAGCATTGCTCACTCAAGAAAATGGTGAATATAAAGAGGTTGCTTGATATTACTTGAGTAGAATAATGACGTCCAATGAGCTGAACTACTCACCAATTGAGAAGTTGTGTTTAGCCCTTATTTTTTCCATTCAAAAGTTGAAAAACTACTTTCAAGATCATACCGTGCGCCTTATTTCTAAAGCAAATCCTCTCAAGTGTGTGATGATTAAACCAGTTTTTTCTGATAAGTTGGCTTGATGGTATCTCCAATTACAACAATTTGAGATCATCTATGTCTTGCAAAAGGTTGTAAAGGGACAAGTTTTGGAAGATTGGTGTTAACTGATCATTTGATACCTGCTAAATAGGAGCTATGTGAAGATTTACCCAATGAGAATGTACTCTTGATTGAAGTATGTCCACCTTGGAAGATATACTTTGATGGCATTGCTCATCGTGGTGGGGCTAGTGCTGGAGTTATCTTTACAACACCTGATGGAGAAGTTCTACCTTACTCCTTCATATTGACCTAGTGTTGCTCAAATAATGTTGCTGAATAACAAGCCCTTATACTTGGACTTGAATTGGCTGTGCATGGAAAGCAACTAGAATTACAAGTTTATAGAGATTCAAAGCTGCTTGTGAACCAACCTTTAGGTGGATATGAAGAAAAGAAACCCGAGTTGCTTCCATATCGCAACTATGCGAAACAACTCATGGGATGGCTTGGAGGTGTCACTATTGAGCATGTGCCAAGAAAGGAAAACAAGCAAGCTAATGCATTGGCTGCACTTTCAAAACTTGCTTTGCCTAATCAAGAGATGCAAGTTCCTATATGGTTCAAAAGTGGGTGGTTCCACCATTGTTTGATGAAGAAGATTTTGATGAAACTGAAATTCATGTTGTCTTCATTTATGAAACTGAAAAGGAAGATTGGAGACAATTGTTGGTTAAATACCTCAAGTATGCACGAACGACGAAGAACTGATATTAGCTAACATGCACCATGGTTTATCTATTACAAGGATACATTGTATCAACGATCATTTGATGGTGTATTCTTGCGTAGCTTAGGAGAAGAAGAAACAAGTCATGCTATGGAGGGGGCTTATTCTGGGATTTGTGGAGCTCATCAATCTGGTCCTAAGTTGCATTTTCACATCAAAATTATGCAATACTACTAGCCAACCATGGATAAGGATTGCATGGAATATGCTCAAAGAAGCCAATCCTGCCAATTCTATGGAATATGCTCAAAGAAGCCAATCCTACCAATTCCATGAAAATTATATTCATCCCAATCTTTTGTATCCGACTGTGGCTTACATGGCCTTTTGATACTTGGGGACTTGATGTTGTAGGACCTCTGTTAACGTTATTTGCTCAACATTTATATTATTGGCCGCTACTGATTACTTCTCTAGATGGGCAAAAGTTGTGCCACTCAAACAAGTGAGAAAAAATGATGTCGTGAACTTTATTCACTTGAATATTATCTGCCACTATGGAGTCGATACTTCATGAATAATAATGGGAAGTCTTTCTCCAATAGCTTGATGGATAGATTATGTGAGAAGTTCAAATTCAAGCAATACAAATCTTCTATGTATAATGCTCCCGCAAATAGGTTGGCTGAAGCATTCAACAAAACTCTTTGTAATTTGTTGAAGAAAGTTGTGTCGGGTCAAAGAAGGATTGGCATGAAAGAATTGGTGAAGCTCTATGGGCCTATCGCACTACATATAGGATTCCTACACAGGCTATGCCTTATGCCTTGGTTTATGGTGTGTCGGCCATCTTACATACCTCTTGAGCAACAAATTCCGTCTCTAAGGATCACCATCCAAGAAGGAATCACTGAAGAAGAAAATACACATCTACGCCTTGAAGAGTTGGAAGCTTTGGATGAGAAACGATTTGAGGCACAAAAAAGTCTTGAGTGTTATCAAGCTTGCCTTTCTCTAAGGCTTTCAATAAAAAGGTTCATCATTGTTCCTTTCAAGTTGGTGATATGGTTCTTGCAATTCGAAGGCCTATAGTCATGACTCATCGAACCAAAGATAGGTTTGTGTCTAAATGGGATGGACCATATGTCATTCAAGAAGTCTATACAAATGGTGCCTATAAATTGGTTGACAGAGATGGTGTGAAAGTTGACCCGATAAATGAAAAGTTCTTGAATTCGTACTTTCCATAGCTAAACGAAATCCTTCTTGATGTATGAGAATAAACTGCACATTGTTCCTGGTCCCCACGAGCTAAAACTATGGACGAAAACCATCAATAGTATAGTATGCGGTTGTCAAACTGTTGAAACACTGTACCAAGTCTAAGGTAGTAAACAAATGAATGCTCCTGGCCCATACAAGCTAAAACTGTGGATGGTAACCATCAATTGTGTTGTACGTGGTTAAACTATTGAAACACTCCACCAAGTCTAAGGTGGTAAACAAATGGACTCCTAATCCGCAAGAGGTTAAACTATGCATGACAAACCTCATATTCTTTTTTTTTTAAAAAGAACTACGTGACTTGATTCCCTTTTTGAGAGACGTAGGCAGGCTAGAGGGAAACTTCTCAGTTCAATTACACCCCTGCAAAACCAACCTTTTTTTTCCTTAAACAAATGTTGTGTCAAAAACCATTAGCGTTAGTTATTTTGCATTATTGTGGGTAAAACAAACTCACAAGATGAAAAAGAATAACAACGCTAAGATTGATAAAAGAAAAGTTTCCATTACAAATGAATGCAAGGAAAGAAATGAACTTGTAATGCAAAAGTTTCTAAAAATAAGTCTACTTAAATTAGAAACAAGAAAGGAAATGAGAGAGTTGCAGTTAAATCTAAAGCTTGAAGTCTGACAATTCTTGGTAGTTGGTATCAAGAAGCTCTTTCATCTTTTCAAATGTCTCGCTTTTTTCAGCCTGCAAAGGAGTGAAATTCTCAATTTTATAACTTCTTCTTTTTAGTTAGTAAGAATAGTTTGCACTTGGGAGAGTTCTTCTTGATCTTTCTTCAACATTGAAAATGTATCTTTTCTTCGAGCATCTAAGAGGCCAAGTTGTTTCTATTCATTGATTCCACTTTCCTACATATTTCAATGGATAAGTATTACAGTCAATTCTTGACATTGGAATCCTGAAAGATTTTGGCAATTTGCATTACGAACTTTCTAAGTTTAGGTTGGCAATCCTAAACCAAGATGTATGTCCAAGTCCGCCTAACTCAGTAAATTAGTACTCATGAATACCTATGCTGATACCACTCACGCCCTAAAAGGATGACACGCGTTCGGGATATTTGAGAGCATACAAACCATAATGAATTGTAACCTCCGAGTGCAACAAAACAAGCCACAAAAGATCTTGCAAGGATGATAAAATCCATGATGTTAACCAAATACTGCATATTTCCCACAACCTTCATGAAAAATAACAAGTCATTAGGCTTTATAAAAACTTCAAGGATGATAGACTATCCTCCAATAAGTGTTTGGGTGATATTTCCTTTGAGATTATCGGCCCAACTCGAACATATTCTGTTGGTCTTCGGCAAACAAAGGGAAATCACAGCTTAGTAAATCAGACATTTTAAACCTCAGCCAATTGGCTGTCAAGTACGAAACAACTATGAGTTTCTTATTTTACGTCAATAATGAGCTTGGTTCACAAAGTTTCCAACTGGATGTGTCTATTATCCAGAAGTTGACAAGTATAAATGTCTATCACTTCTTTCGATTGTATACTATCAAATCTAGTATCTTCAAGTTGTGTATTTCATTTCATTACCAAGAGTTCATAGCATAGGCCCCTCAACTGACCCATTGAGCTCTTCTGTGTCATAACACTAGTCAATGAACAATTGATCATTGAACTAACAAAATGATGTCAAGAGAATTTTAAATACTTATGCAATATCAGTAAGAACAAAATTTACCTTAATACCAATTATTTACATAAATGCATATGCAAGGTGTCGAAAAAAGGAGTAAATTCTTACCTCAATTATGTGCAAGACTGATATCAGGCTAATTCGACGGTCTAAAACTCTATTATCACCTCAGAGAGTGTTATCCATTAGGATAAAAATTGAGATAGGGACTCATTACCTCTTTGGGCTATCACTCATTGTTAAATCTCAAATTATCATAATTGAACACAGATTGTAAGATTGACTTTTTTATTTGTGAAAATAAGTATAAAAATCTAAGAAAGTGTTTATACCAATGTCAAATATCTCACTCGAGATTAAGAATTGTAATCCTAATTTCTCAGCATTGTTCTTTGAAATTTTCCAAGTCATTTCTTGAAGATTGGCTTGACTTCCTTAGCTTATCATATCTTGGTTCAAATCAACTTTCATCAATAACAAAATTAAACAATTAATCTCTTGATGTTCGAACTTGGAATTTAACATACTAAAATCATTAGATCTGAAAGTAAAACTTACTTGTGAAGTTGATTAAAGGTCTATGAAGATTCTGGAAATTCCTGGGAGAAATTTCCTTGACTAGTATTAGGAGAAATTTAGAAAGAATAGAGTATGTTCTTTGCAATTAGTCCTTTGCTACTTGGATGTAAGGGACGACTGAATTAGACTTGTGATGAAATAAACTTGGCAAGATTTGCACTTTAGTCCCGAGTAGTTTTGAAAAATTATACTTTGACCAAAATTTTAAGCCCTTGAATATAAGGGTAACGATTATTTAATATTTAAATTAATGAGTATTTAAAAATATAAAATCAATGCAAAAAGGGACATAAATGATTAGAAAAGTACGGGTATCGGTCAAAAGCCTACCATCCCAACGGATGGGGCGAAGGAAAAGGTGCATCTTTTCACATCAAAGGAGTGATTACTCCAAATGGAACTCTTTTTGCCACAAAAGGGTATACAACACCACTATCACACAATTTTGGAAGCTCCATTAAGCACCGTAGTATGGATAAACCTCTAAAGCCCAACTAAACTCTCTTCGCATAAAACCATTAAGGCCCTTCGATTGTATCAATTGGATATGGTTCAAGGAAATACTCTTATGTGGGACAAACATTAAACATATAAAGGAGATCTCCATGACTGTATTCAGGCTAATAAATAAAATAATGGCAAGATCTTCACAAAACGAAAGTCTCCAAAAGGAGTTCCATGGTCGATTGCACCAAAGTGCACAACTCCACCTATCCAAGGCAAAGTTTTGTAGCTCATCAAGCCCAGGAATCTTTCATCAACAAGCAATAGGATCCTACTCTTCACAAATGACGGAATGAGGGCTCGGCCTACAAGCTCAAACTTCACATCCATCACACATAATCCAGTTCCAGTATCCAGTGAAAAAATAACCAAAAGCTGTTTGGCACCAATGTTGCCACCAAGTAACTAGAAGAAAATTGCTTCAAAGTAACCCATCTTGATTCAAGGGTCAACTCAAACTCAAAACTCTGTGGTACAATATCAAAGTGTAGAAGAGGTCCACTTCGAATTTTGCTTTCAAAGGATTGGCAGTATTTTAGAAAAGTCACAGTTAATCCTAGAGACTAGGATAATGGGAATGTAGTTGTAATAAACTAGAAACAATAAAAGTTTTGGATAGGAGAAAAGAGTTTTACGTAGTCTTTCGGTCAGTTTGTTAATAGTTATATAGAAGAGAGCAAACATCCACTAATCAAAGAGGATTCAAATTTGTTATGAGGATGATGTCGAAATGCTATATTATAAAGGAAAGCACAAGAGAGCCCAAATAAGACAAAAGGACTAGGGGATGGCCATAAAGGCCCTGAAAGCTTGCCTTAAAGCTCTCTTCTTAATGAATTGTCTTAAAACCTTTTCCTGTCCTTTATCTTTTATCTTTTTCCATTTGGAAGAGAAATACTTCTTTTCTACCAATATGGGCTTCCAAAAAAACACATACAAGGATCCACGCCAACAATTATGTGGTGCTCACCCTAAGCTCCGATGAAGACCCAAATTGTTGAGCATATGTTAAGCTTTGGCAAGAACTATCAAGAGTTTTTACGTGACGTACAAGAAATGCTGGTTTAGATTCCAAGGTCGTGGTTCATCATCTGTTGTCAAGCAAGGGGATGCCCCTTATTAAACAAAGTCAAAACGTTAACCCTACTTAGTATCAATTATGGATTAGATCATAAGTGAAAAAACGTGTGATCTACCATTCCCAGAATAGGTCTCGCATCATCATAGGTGCAAAAATTTATTTGACGTAGCATATGGATCAGTATGTATTGTGCCAGCCAATGGCATACATATTTGTGTATTTAGGAAAGGATGCATGTGCTTGCCCAAGATGATTTCCCTCTGCATGCAATGTCACTGGACACTTGGGGTCATTTATGAATTCTTTAGATAAACCGTGATCGCATGGCATACGCGAAGCCATGAATAGCTTTTGTAAGTATTTTAGGTATAACACATGAAGTTAGATTCCTTGGTTGGTAGAGAAAGATGCATGGCCACCATGATATGAAAGGGCGATAAAGAATTTTTGATGACAGCTTCACAATAATCGTGCTATGTTGATGATCTTCGTAGTTCTCTAATCACCCGTCCGGGTTTGACTAGTCAATTGGGGAGAGAATGCCTTACTCAGCCTTTTAGGCTTTGAGCAAGTATTCGATCGACTTATGAACTCAAATGAATCTTGTAAAATCCATTTGATGCATAGAATTCTTGAATTTGTGGTGCGTTATCGAGGTTGAGAATCAACAAAACACGGTATGCCAGCTTTGTGAAGATGTTGAGCCTCATACCCTATTATTTATGTACAGTAGGGAACTAGCTTCCTCATTAGTTTAATCATCACACACTTGAGAGGATTTGCTTTAGAAATAAGGCGCACGGTATGATCTGAGTATCCGTCCACCTTGAAGATATACTTTGATGAAGGCAAATTGTCGTGGTGGGAGCTGTTATCCAACACCGATGGAGAAGTTCTACCTTACTCCTTCATCATTGACCTATTGATCAATAATCTGAATAACAAGCCCTTATACTTCTTGAAATTGTAAGCTCCTTTAACATCACCATTGCGGTGTAACTGTGATAAAGCAAAGAGAATTACAGTTATAGAGGATTCAAAGTTTCTTGTACCGACCTTTAGATATGAAGTCTCCCAAGAAAAGTTGTTTGTAGCAAGTCCTATGCGAAACAACTCAAGCATTGGAGGTGTCATTGAATTTTATGTTTCGAGCAGCCAAGAAAGGAAAACAAGCAAGGCTAATGCATTGGCTGCACTTTCAAAACTTCTTGAGCTTTGCCTAATCAAGAGATGCAAGTTCCTATATGTTTTCTCTCCCGGGTTCCCAGAAGATTCCTTAAATTGAAAGTTGTCTTCTTTGTTTATGAAACTGAAAAGGAAGATTGCGAGACAATTGTCCATGTTAAATTTCTCAAGTAGCTAGTGTAAATGCTATCTATTACAAGTTTACAACATCAAGGTGTCCGTACTTAGGAGAAGAAGAAACAAGTCATGCAATGGAAGGGCTTATATCTGGAATTTTATGCTCATATTTGAAATTTTCACATCAAAATTAGCAATACACTAGCCAACCATTGCATGGAATATGCTCAAAAAGCAATCCTGCAGTATTCTTTTGGAATACAAAGAAGCCAATCCTAAAATGAAAATTATATACTAAACAAATCTTTGTACCTGTGGCTTTCTTGGCCTTGCTTGCTTGACCTTGTTAAGGTCTATTTGCTAAATTTAGATATATTGGCCGGTATAGATGGGCAAAAGTTGTATAGGGAGAAACAAAGATGGTGAAATTCCTTGAATATTATCTCACTAGTTTTTAGTCAATCTTTGAAATTTGGGTCAAGATTCCAATTTGATTGGAATATTGAGAAGTTCAAATAGCAATCTACAAATCTTCCGTTTGTTGGTATAAAGTTGATCTAATTGATTCGTATCCTCGCAAATGCAGGAAAATTCTTGTTGGCTGAAGCATGGACCGGATCGGATCTATATAAATCTTTGTAATCCTTTGTTCACAGTTTTCATCTAAAGAAGGATGTGGAGATATTCGGGGTATGAAGCATTATGGATCCGATCCATGTAGAATTTCTACACCGTAAATGCATGCATCTTACCTCTTTGGATTGATGATTCAAAACAAATTCCGTCCAAGAAAGATTTCTAAGTCTATCAAGAATTTTAACACCTTCCAAGAATTGGCATGAATCCGAAGAAGAAAATACAATACGTCATCTAGCTAAAGGATGGCTTTTGAGAAACGATTTTGAGGCGGTTGGTGATCAAGCTTGCCTATGTGAACACAGATGTTGGGCTTTCAATAGACAAAAAAAAAAAAGGTTTCAGTTTTTCTAATACAATTGGCTATCAATTCGAAGGCCTATTCAGACTCATAGAAAAAAGATATTTTCTTGGGAATGGACCATATGTATTTCTATCACAATTCAATTCTATAAATTGGTATAAATTGGTTGTGAGAAGGAAGTTGACTTAAGTTAAATCCAAGGCTTCTTGAATTCGTACTTTCCATAGCTAAACGAAATCCTTCTTGATGTATGAGAATAAACTGCACATTGTTCCTGGTCCCCACGAGCTAAAACTATGGACGGAAACCACCAATAGTATAGTATGCGGTTAAACTGTTGAAACACTATACCAAGTCTAAGGTAGTAAACAAATGAATGCTCCTGGCCCATACAAGCTAAAACTGTGGATGGTAACCATCAATTGTGTAGTACGTGGTTAAACTATTGAAACACTCCACCAAGTCTAAGGTGGTAACAAATGGACTCCTAATCCGCAAGAGGTTAAACTATGCACGACAAACCTCATATTCTTTTTTTTTTTTTCAAAAGAACTACGTGACTTGATTCCCTTTTTGAGGAAGGGACACGTAGGAAGGTTAGAGGGAAACTTGTCATCAATTACACCCCTGCAAAACCAACATTTTTTTTCCTTAAACAAATGTTGAATCAAAAACCATTAGCGTTAGTTATTTTGCTTATTGTGGGTAAAATAAACTCACAAGATAAAAAAGAATAACAACGCTTTTATTGACAAAAGAAAAGCTTCCATTACAAATGAATCCAAGGAAAGAAATGAACTTATAATGCAAAAGTTCCTAAAAAATAAGTCTACTTAAATTAAAAGCAAGAAAGGAAATGAGAGAGTTGCAATTAAATCTAAAGCTTGAAGTTTGACAATTCTTGGTAATTGGTCTCAAGAAGCTCTTTCATCTTTTCAAATGTCTCGCTGTTTTCAGCCTGCAAAGGAGTGAAATTCTCAATTTTATAACTTCTTCTTTTTAGTAAGTAAGAATAGTTTCCACTTGGGAGAGTTCTTCTTGATCTTTCTTCAACATTGAAAATGTATCTTTTCTTCGAGCATCTAAGAGGCCAATAGAAGTTGTTTCTTCAATTCCACTTTCCCATGATCAATGTTTGAAAGTTTAGTCTTGTGGAATGAGATTTTGGCAATTTGTTCGCTTTCTAAAGCTTTAGCATCCCCAAGATGTTGTGTCGCCAAAGTAAATAGTTCATTATATGACTCAGCTAGGATTTTATTTGAGAGCATACACTTCATTGAATTGTAACGTGCAACATTTGTAAAAAAAGCCTTCAAAAGATCTTGCAAGGATGAAAGATCCATGATGTTCCTACTGCATATTTCCTTCATGATGTCATTAGCTTTATGTTCAAGGGAAGACATGCTCCAATAGTGTTTGGGATATTTTCTCTTTGAGATTATTCCAAAGCATTCGAACATATTCTCTTCGGCAAGACGAAATCACAGCTTCATTGTGAAACTCAGACATTTGTGGCACCTTCAGCCATATTGGCTGTGTAAACACTTTGAGTTTCTTCTTTTCCGTAATAGTTGTTTAAGTTATCAACTTTTCTAGTACAGAAGTTGAGTCATAAATTTGGTTCTCCACGGCCACTTCTTTCTTGATACTATCTCTAGTATCTTCTAGTTGTGTGGAGTTTGTCACTTTCTTTACCAAGAGTTCATAGCAGTAGGCCCCTCAACTGAGCCTTGACTAGGTTCTTGATCTTCAATGAAGTCCAACCGTTGATCATTGAACTGCACGAAAATGATGTCAAGAGAATTATTTATGCAGTTCAGTAAGACAAAATTGGTAAAGTAATTTTTTCAAAATGCAAAAAAAAAGAAGGAAAATTCTTACAATATGTGCAAGACTGATATCAGGCTCAGGTATATCTAGGATGTCCTTGAAGATTTGGTTAGGATCAAGGTCATTATCATTGAAAGCATAACTCATTACCTTGTTCTTTTTTGCGCTACCAATGCTAGTCACTATTGTTAGAATGCTCATCATCATTAACATAGATGTTAGATTGCTTTCTTTTTACTATTATGGAGGAAAGGCGACGTGATGTATTCTTAGGAAGCTGCTTCCTTACCAATGTCAACTTCGAGAGAACTAATCCTTCTAGCATTGTTCTTTGAAATTTTTCCAACATTTCTTGAAGATTGGCTTGACTTCCTTCTCATTTCTTGAGTTTCACTTTCCTTCGAATAATCAATGATATTAACAAGTTCCTTGCCCCTTGATTTCTTATGTTCTGAATTGGATTGAACGCTACATACTAAGGCAATGCGCCTTTCAAGTAGGTATTTACTGTGAATGTTAAACTACCATGTCTGAAATCCTGGAGAAATGTGCTTACTGACGTCTAGAGGAGAAGTAGGAAAGAGTATATTTGCATTAGTTTTGTAGAAAGTGAGAGTGTGAAAAAGCACTTGGTATAGATTATGATTGGTGGAACAAACATCAGCCCTGAGCTCCTGCGAAATGTCTTGATAAAACCCAAATTGCCGAGCAAATCCATATGGACCATACGTTTCAACTAAAAAGTTGCCCTTAGTGTGCAAGACTAAATAGTTTGAGTTCACTAGACACAATGCATTAAGAAATTAGCCAACTTCTAAGTTCAATAATCTGCCATTATCAAGGAAGATCTTATTATGATTCTTCACAAAGGAAGTTAACTACTTTATCAATCTTATGGATTAGATCATAAGCCTCATTTGCATTAAAAAACTGTGCTCTACCTTTCCCAGAATATCTCGTCATCATAGGTGCAAAAAATTTATTTGACGTAGCATAATAAGTATGAAAATATTGTGCCAGCCAAGCATACATAGTGAATAGGAAAGGATGCATGTGCTTGCCCAAGAAATGGTGCATTGCAATTTTTGTTGAGACCACGGTATATTCTTAGCAAAACTGTGATGGCAAGGCAAGTCTTCTGCCCAGAAGCGATCAAACTCCCAGCTTTGAAAGTACTAGGTATAACAGCATGAAAGTCCTTGTTTGGTAGAGCAAAGATGCACGGCCACCATGATATGAATATGGCTAAATAAGTTTCTTCTTGCAAGTGAGCTTTGACTCCAAATGTATTAATGCAATGTGCTATCATCTCGACTTGATAATCTTCGCAGTGTCTAATCACCCCGTCCGGGTTTGACTAGATTGGGGACGAGATGCCTTACTTAGCCTTTTAGGCTTTGGTTTTTTGCATTCGCTTTTGCCTTTGAACCAAAAATCAATCCATCGGTTGGCATGAATTCTGGATTTGTTGGTTTCTATATTGTAAAGGTGGTGAAAATCAACAAACAGGTATTTGCAGCTTTGTGGAAGGAATTTAGACTTTTTAGCACCATACCCTATTAGTTTAGTAGTAGATGGAATAACTTCCTCATAGATACCACCTTTGATAGGGTTTAGGGTTAAATCCTAAACCCTTCCTTATATCTTGTATAAATTCCAAAGAGAAAGTGACAACTCTCCAACTGAACTGTACAACGTATTCGTTTTTGAGTACCATGCTTCACAAAATGCTCAAACAATGTTGGGATTCCTGTCATAGGTGAAAAGTGAAGCATATAATGATTCATATAAGAAGGTGTATAAGCGTGCACAAAGAACCTTCTTATATCTGCTGAGGATGTCTTCAAGCCATTCTCAATATCTTTCAATAAAGATAAACTCACCACTGAGTTTTAAAATAGTGCCCCAGTGTGCATCATTAGAGATAATTCATCATCCAAGGGTTTGGAAGGAACCAATCCGAGGCTCTTCAGTATGGATAAGAGATTTCAAACAATGAACTGTTGTGCTATTGTCTTGATAGATCTCCCGTGACCACTCATCCAAATGAAGATGATTTTGTGAAGGTCAATCTCCAGCAAAGTTGTCGTGAGTGGGAGCATGTACCAACAATTGCTTCCCCTTGTTGTCATCATTGCCATCATGATCAATAATCAACAAGTATTACTTCTTGAAGATTGTAAGCTCCTTTAACATCACCATTGCCGGTGTAACTGTGATAAAAAAAGAGCAGGTTAGAGAGGCATGATCAAAGATTACGAAGATAAACTGTCTCCCAAGATTAAAGTGTTTGTAGAAGTCCTAAACAATTCATGTCATGCTTGCAATTGTTTGTGTAAGGTGGTATGCATATGACTTCTCAAGCCATTGAAGACTATCATTGAATTTTATGTTGTCGAGCAGCCAAGGACTTCTCAAGCCAGTGAAGGCTATCATTGAAAATTTCACCGCCAAGTCTTCAAGAACTTCTTGAGCTGGTTAAGACTATCATGGAAGTTTTCGTCACTGGGTCTCCAAAACTTCTGTTTTCTCTCATGGGTTCCCCTGACTTCTTGAGACTCCTTAAGCATATGAAAGTTGTCATTGAAGTTTGCGCAGTCAAAGTTTCCATGAATTTCTTGGCTAGTGTAAGCTATCATTAAAGTTTACAACATCAAGGTGTCCAAGTACTTTTCAAGTCAATGAATTCTATCATAGAATTTTATGCCTCTAGATATTTGAAACTTTTCAAGCCACTCAAGAATATCCTCAAAATTTATGTACCCAGCAAGTATTCTTTTGGAACCTACAAAGTTAAGCGAAAAGAGTTAAAAAAAAAAAAAAATTGTATTTAAGGGGATATTGTTACTAAACAAATTTGTGAGTCCATGGCATAACTTTTGCTTGATTGTTAAGGTTCTATAAATTAGAATATGGTAAAATAGACAAGAGAAAGATTATATAGGGAGAAACAAAGTTGGTAATTCCTATCCAAGTTTTTAGTCAATCTTAAATTGGGGTCAAGATTATTTGATTGGAATATTAAAATAGTGAGGATAGTCTGCACCATGAAATTCCGTTTGTTGGTGGAATAAAGTTGATCTATCCTATTGATTCGTATCTCTTGTCAAATGTAGGAAAATTCTTGCATGGACCGGATTTATGGCATAGTGCTATGGATCTCTTGATCCCTGCTTCTCCACATCATCTATTTAAGTAATGTGAGGTGATGTGGAGTAATATGTATCAAGGGGTTCATGACACTATGTCATAGATCCGATCCATGTAAGAATCTTCCGTCAAATGCATGCTTATTAGTTCTTGGAGTTAGATTGTGCAATTAAAGCTTTGGATTGATGATTCAAAATTGCAGTCTTATATTTCCAAGAAAGATTCTAAAGTCTATCAAGAATTTTAACAGCTTGCTTGACAGAATAATAATTGGCATGAATCCATTTATGGATGAAGACAAAATTGATACAATACAAAGCTAAAGGATGGCTTGCTCATAGAGGCGGTTGGTGAGTCTTGCCGAAAAGAAAATTCCTTCATGCCTTCTGCTTGTGACTTCGAAGCTTTGGGGAATGGAGGATGGATTTGTTATGTGAACACAGATGTTGGTGCCTCAACACTTCGTAAGACAGATTGATTTAGACAAAAAAAAAAAAAGTTTCAGTTTGATTCTAATACAATTGGCTATCAATTGAAATTCAGATGAAGAATGATAATTTTCTTGGAAGTAGGTTTCCTTTTACATATAGTATTTCTGGAATGTTTCACAATTCAATTCTTCGAGGAACTGACTTAAGTTAAATTCAAGGCTTCTAATTTATATCATATATAATTCGAGGAATCTATGGTTACTCAATTTACTTCGATATGGGATGCAAATAACGATTGAATTTTATTCCTACAACAATCTGTTATCCAGATTTCTTGAGGGATTAGAGTTGTAATCTTCTCAATTCAAGAGGCTTATTGTATTTTTCCAAATTTCTTAAAATTCATATCTAAAGAAAAGTAAGTTTTGAAACAAAGTCGTTTTCCAAATTCATTTGGTTCTCTCAAAAGGGACTTAGTTGTTTATGCAAATTGAACTCTATGCAACAACGAATTCGTGGAGTTACACGCAGCAAAAGAATAGAAATCAAATTGCAAAGAGTGGTTCTAGCAAAATGGATTCTAGAAACAAGATTTGTCCATGCATTATTAAAAATCTGTCTCGTAGTGGAATATTGAGGCTATTTACCTACTCAAAGATGAAATACATAAAATTGATGATATTTGGAAAGCATGAATGAAAGGGGAAATGGACCAAGAGGCAAAATATTTTCCTTGCCAAATTGTAGAGGGTTCAAGTCTTCAAGAGTCTCGCAACTTATGACCAAGGCTTCACCTCCACCGTAAGAAAGCAACATAAAGTATAAGCGATATCAAAATTCAGCAAAGGCAACAATTTTTCTTTATTATTTCTTTTGCATCAGCACTGATATCGAAATTTGACGGTAACAACCACTATGAGCGGCATCAAAATTCACCGAAATAGCAGCAAATTTTGGCAAAGGCAACAAAGCAGTTGCAGCGAACAAATGTTGCAGCGACGGTGAAAATATTTGTTCCAGCTTAATTGTAATTGATAATCACGATGTCACTGATATATAGTGAACGAAGTGGTAGTCGCTTCTGATTCAGAGTAGATATTCGTTTGCAAGAGGACTCAATCGTTGTCTTCAATCTTAATGGTGGTGAATTTTGTTAATTTCTGGAATTGAATTAATCATATCATGTTGTCTTGCGGAATTATGATCAATCCTATTCCAAGTTAATCTTTTACGTATTAGCGGAGTTGAATTGTATAAGGTCATTCTGTTCTTAGAATTTGATAAGGTGACTGATTTCCAAATAATGGACTTCAAATTGACAAGAATTCTTTTGATCATTGAGTTCGGCTCTAATACGCACCTAATTTTGAGTTAGATAAGAAATTGATTTAATCTGTCTTTGAATCAAAAGATGACTAGTGCACCTAAGTATTTCGCTGATTGAATTCAGTCACGTGATTGAACATAGACAAGTGAAAACTTGTATATTCCAATTATAGAATTAAAATATAGTGTCTAGATTCGCCATTGAAAAGCTGTGTACAAGTGAATTTCATTACATTTTTATGTCTATGAAAATTCTGACTATAAGGCTCAATTTGTGAAGATTGATTTTTGTTTATTCATTCGAGTTATGATTTGGTTGATATTTGTAAAACAAAATATTGACAAATGTCCACTCAATCGCATTCGAGATTTGGCCTTGTAAACAATTCTCGAGGGACATTTGTAGACAATCAAAAATGGACAGTGCTCCTAATATTTTAATTTATTTAGTCAATATTAAATTCAATCAATTTTTCTTGATTGATTAAATTAAAATTTTAAATCCATTAAACATTTGGATTTTTAAGTTGAGTTATGTTCTATTAGGTCTTTAAATCAAATTAAAGGTTTTATAATCATTTAACTGGCATGGATTAATTAATTAAATTAATTCAAAATGGGTTATTAGCCCAACTCATTTATTAAGGCTTTAGTTAAATGGGTATCATAGACCACAAATAATCAAAGTAGCATGAAGATTTTGGAGGGTTTTCCAATAAATCCTAATTTTATTTATAAATGGACATTCAGAATCCTCAAGCTTTTAGAAAAACTCTACAAAATTTTCAAGTTCCCTTTCAATCCTCTCAAGTACAAATCAAATCCAAATTCAAATGTTCAAGACAACTAAGAACAAGTCTTTGGCCCTTGTATCAAACTGTCTGAGGACTATCCAAGAACAAGCCTTTGACCCTTGGATCAAACTTGTTTGAAGAGAAGAATCAGAGGATTATTTTCTTTGATTAAGAAAATCATTCAAAGATTGTAACCATTTTTTTAAAATAGAAATTTAATATTTGTACTTGTTTTTCTTATCTTTTTGTTTACAGACATGAAATTTCCGTGTGCAAACTTCACTGCAGTACTTTGCTACAACAATCAGCCAAAGAAAATTAACTAATACTAACATCGTAGTTCCGAATAGTTTCAATTGTTGGATGGGTTTAGAACTAATATTGCACTATTGGTTTGTCACTATCCCCTGAACCATTTCCAAATCCAGCCCTCATGGATAGGAAGATGACCGACGACACGGCTATATGCATCCATAACATCTTCAGCCTCTTCTTTATTTTCCCATTTCACCTTCAAGTCTTCTCATTGGTTGAACCAATTCTAGGATCACACTACATCTTTGGCACTAACAATTATCTTGCCATTGGAAAAACATTACACGCTCATGGTTGTCCAAATCTGCCACAACCATTATGATAACCTTCTTCCAGGGTTGGTTTCGGTCCATGAAACCCTTAAAATTTCTGGAATATGACAAATAACGATTAGAGATTCATAGCTTTGTTGAATTTTTTACTTTATCAGAGCACAGGACATAAGAAATGAAAGAAGCGATTTGGGGATTTTTATGATTCAGCTCTTTGAAGTTGATAGACAGTTTGGGGATTTTTGTTTATTTAAATGCTGACTTTTAGATTTGTTTTGAAGTTTGGAATGAAACTAGGTCATTTTATTTGGTTTGTATTCCAAAATTATTCATGTTATTCCCTTGTTGCACGTGACTCGCTTAGGCACCTTCTGACTATAGGAATTGCCAATTATACCAATTATACCAATTATACACTATTTCTTAATATGTAGTACTAAACTAACATAATTAAAAGATTGAATACGAAAGAGAAACTCATCTATGATACAATATTAACTTTAGTTGCACAAGTCATATATAGTTTGCACAATATTAGTTTGTCGATGGAAATTAGAATAAATTTGAGAGTTACATATTGTAACCTCCCAACAAGTTACAGGCACTTTTTTTGATATATATCCAATAACTCGTACCTCTCAAATCCTCTTGAATTTGCTATTATCTCAACTTATATCCTGCCTAAGCTTTAGGCAAAGTTTTCTACTACTATTTTTTTGACACACTGATAGTAAATTAAAGATTTATCCAATACAAATACGATCAAGCTAACCACTTTTTAGGAAACACTAATTTAGGAAACACCCTTGAGTTCATGTCTTTCACTAATTAGCAACCCTCTAAGATGGATCACCTTGCACAATTTATTTGGGAATTATGTAGGACTGCATTTGGATGGAGGTTTTCGGATGAATTTGAATTTTAAATCTATGAACTTCTTAGGTAGTGATTATTCAAGACAAAAGGTTCATGATATAATATCATTAATTTAATTCATCCAAGAATTTCTTTGTAACTAGTAGTTTCTGTGTCTAATCTATTTTGTCACAAGTTATTTTTACTGATGATTTTTTATTTTTTTTGGTCAAATACATCAATTTTGTAAGGAAAAATCTATATAAATTTAGAGATAAAAGTTGGCTGGGATGAACCTAATTAACGGATGCATTCAGTACCAATTAACGAGGGTCAAATGTTTTTTACATTAATTTTCTAAAGCAAATAAGACACATGTCAACTCCCAATTAGTTGCCATATGCATCCGTATATTCTGACCAATCCATACTTATTTTTAACCCATAAATTTATTTGATTACTAATAAAAAGTTTTCTACAAAAAAAATATTATATATATAAACTTACAAATGCAAAAGTTTTCAACTATAAATGTAAAAATAACCAACCATAAAAGGGAAAATAATAAATAAATAAATAAAGCAAACGATGTCCTTGAAGAAAGACGAGGAGAAGTCTCCCGTCCCTAAAGGCTTACGTTGAAAGTGGTAATTTCAATCGTCTTCCAATTTTTTATTTAATTTTTTCTTATCAAAGATCTGATTTTGAAGATGTTTTCGTGAATAGGATTTAATTAATTTTTGAATTGCAATTTCACTTCAATTCATAATTACTGGTTGTGAATTTGCTAATTTGTGTAGTTGTATTCTACTACACTTCATCAGTTATTTTGATACAGATTATATATTTTGGGAATTTTTCTTTAACCGTGTAGGGGATTATTTCTTAGGTGATTAATCTAGTTTATGCAGATTTTCCCCATTTTTTTTGGTGGAGCCAGGGGATTATCTGAATATGATACATGCTAGCTCAAAGAATAACATTTGAAATTTTATATGTTGTTCGTGTAAAAATTTCTATTTATAAAGTGTAGTAAAAGTTATTCTATTTTTTTATACTAATTTTTGATTTTATGTTCAACATGGCCATGGTAATTTTGTATAATGATACTTGTCCATGACATAGAAACATAAACAAACTAGATAGGTTCAATGGATGAACCTGGGACATTTGGAGGTTGGTGAGAGCAAGAAAATAATGAATGTTTGTTTGTGAACAAAAGTTATCAGGACTATTTGTTTCTTTGTATTAGGAGGATAATTGATTAGTTAGATCATAGTTACTATGGTCATTATTAATTTGAACTCATATTTGCTTTCTTTCTTGCAACTAGCAAAAAGTACAATTACAGAGCTGCATTTGTTACTTAGAGATTCGGTTTCAGTGCGTCTTGTTATAGAACTTGAGTGAAACAAATGATTAGAAGAGAGTATGTGGGCATAGATTAAATCATACATGTTACTAGCCTTTTGTAGTTTTGTGTAGGAATAGTTTGTTGGGTTATTGATAATCAAGCTACAAATGCAATTATCAGCCTGACCATATTGGATGGTATGTAGCCACCCTTTGTGAGGCCTAAGTGTACCGTCTTTCTAACCATTGACCTATAATTTTAATATTTGTTAGGTGACAGGCTGGTATTTCGTAAGTGATTTACTTGCATTTTATAGTGCACATAAAAGGTTTTTCTTTTTGTTTGAACATGTTAAAGGGATGTGGAACATATATTCTTCTTCATAAGTGTGACTTCTAAAATTCAAGTTGTTTTAGTCCACAAATCTTCTGAATAATGCACAAGAACTGTTTGCTATTTTTCTAGTGCTTATCATTTATTCATATTTGTACCAAATGTTAAATCATATATGTACACAGCCATAACAAATTATTTGGGCAACAAATTATATATGAAGGCTTGTGAAGCCATATTGTATACCTATTTGATGTATCTAATTCAGTAGTTTGACACATCCTCAACTACACCATTCTAAATGGAGAGATAGGAATTTGGGAATAATTCATAGATAAGCTAATCCTACAAACATTTTTCTGCTTGTTATGACAATTCAAGAACCCTATTTAGTCTTATTTATAAATCTTACCTTTGCATTCACAGTAGGAAATTGTTGGCTGCTTGATCTTGAGTTTCATATGATGTAGATTTTTTTCTTGTTTTCCTCTTTCTTTCTGTTACATTATACTTTTATCCTCTATAGTTATAAGATTTACTTGCAGTTCTTTTAGTAGATAATGATATCTGTAGTATGTCTTTGCTATGCATAATTCTTTCTTTTTAAGTCTTTTAAATATTGAGAAAAATATGAAATTTAAGTTCCTTACCAAAATTGTGATAAGGGATACTACAAAGTTGATACAATTCTAATAGCCAATAAAGCTGATCAAATATTAAGGAAATAAGGGTTTAATTGCTATCTTTAACCCCCGAAGCATATTAGAAATTCACATGATTGCTAGTGTTAAGTCTAGGCAGTTGACATGAATCTGTTGAAGGAAAATTAGTAAACTTTTGTTTCTAGAGTCTATATTCGATGATTACCTACAATTTGGTTAGCATAATACCAGATGTGTTGTAAATAACATTCTCTAAGAAAAAAAATGGGTCATGTCCATTGTTTTTTAATAGACAAGTGTTTGATAGTAGCTTGTTTTTCCAATTATTTTTCTTCGTAGGGTAGGACATGGGTATAGATGAGTATTAGAGAAGTAAGTTCTAAGATGTTGCTGAGATTAAAAAGTTCTTTTCATCCAATTCTTGTTTTGCCAAATTAAGCAAGTGGCTATTAACAAGAGTTTCTTTCCTGTACTCCTAAAGGCTGAACAACTTCTAATTTTGTGTATAAACATATAAGAAAGCCTCTTTTGGAGCCTTTATAAAATACCCTAGTCATTTTAATAAATCCAAGTTCTTTAGATTCTCTAACAAGGGTAGAAGAAAATCTCCTTTGTTGAGTTTTGGAGTATAATAGTTAAAAAGTGTGAAAAAGAGACGATTAAGCAAGAAACAAGGCGAAGCGCAAGTAGGTCACTTTTTGTGTTTGAAGTAAGAAAGAATAATAAAGCGCAAAAAAATGCAGAAAAGGCGCATTATTTCATTTTTTGGAATTTTTATGTTTGCTGTTCTCTTTTTTGATTGTTGGATATCTTTCTATTTTATTTTTTTGATCATTAGATGAATAAAATGTGGTGGGATGCACTTACTTGCAATGTTTTGTGCTAGAATATTATTTTACTTTCTTATACATATTTTGTTATATAAGAAGCTTGCATATGTTATTATTGCATAACTATGAGATATAAACTTATAGCTAAGAATAATATTCCATACACATAACACTGTGCTTTGCCATAAAAGCGAGCGCTTCACTTTTTCACTTTGCACTTAAGCCCTCGGAAGGCCTTTGCACTCTAGTGAGCTTTATGCTTTTAACTATAACGTTTTGGAGTATAAGAACCCAAGATTTCTTGTTAACATACTAGTTTGCCCCTTCCCCATCCCAAAAAAAAAAATGCTAGTGGGTTACATAAAGCTAAGTATATTTGCAATGTACTGTTATTGACACTGGATATTTTAAAGAAAATATTTGCACCCGAGAACGAGAGAAAGAAGGGTGTTCACTTTGACACTGGGCGTCAAAGATGAAGTGTCTAGTTGTCTACCGTCTTTCCTTCTTAATTTCTAAATAAGTACAAGCATTCGGCATTAGAATATGCAATTGGATAAGCACTTTTAAACAGATTGTCAAGTAACGATTATCCAAGGAAAATGGACCCTATTGTGAGGTCGACATCAGTCTTGATTTATTGAAAGTATCTTTGAATTTATGCAAATTATCCACCTTTCCAACTTCCCTATTTAGTGAGAATAAAACGTGGTTTGTTCGTTTGTGTTTATCGACTTCTCCACCTTCTGCTCTGCTCTTTGGCTCACTTACGCTGGGATAATTCAGGATGTGTCTTTCATACTAGTTTTGTATTTCAAATCTAGTTGCCAATTTTTCCTGTACCAAGTTTGAGCTGCCAACAGTAGTTCAGCTATATTAAGTCACAATCATTGCTCTTGGCTCCATGCTTTTCAACCACTTATTGGCTTCTGTGTAAGCGTATCAAAGATTAAATATAGTATGTGACTGTTGCTTGTTTTATTTTTAGTGCTGCGGCTGTGCTTTTTACGTTTTTTTTTCATTTCATGCTAGTACGGAGGATGTAGTAATGCCTAAAAGATTTAGGAAACATTAACTCTTTTTCAAATATATTTTCCAAATGTAGTTAAATTCAAACAATTAGTATGGAGATTGAGAACAATTATTGACTTTTTCTAGGCAATTGTCAACTTCATAGGCGTGTTCTTCACAACAATGCTCAGTAGTTTCTGAATTTCCATGTTTTCATTAATGCCTATTACTAGTTTATAGAATGTTTTCTTCCCAATAGATGGAGAAGTCAGATGCATACAAGAACAGTTTAGGTTCTAGTAAGAAATGGGATGGTGGTGGCCCAAGAGGTCCTACAAGTGGTCCATATGACAGAGGTCCTCATGAGCCTCCACATGGATTAGACAATGTTCGGGGGATTGACAACACTAAGTTCTTTTTCTTTGATATTTTACTTTCTTGCGAAAGGAATGATTTTGGTTGTTCTATTTTGAGATGTTTGTTCGTGAGTTTATTTTTGGTGTATTGCAGGCTTTCTTCCTGCCTACATATGGCTCTTGCTGTGGAGGTTGAAGCATTCTAATGAAGTTCAACGAAATAGCAAGACTAATTTTTATTATAACCATATATGAATTAAAATGTAAACCTTTCATCTTGTGCTTATAATCAACTCCAATTGCATTACTGTAAGTCAACATTTTCAACAGTTGTCTTTGGAATATGACAATATTTCGATACTTTTGTGTACCATGGTGGTTTTATGAACTATTCATTTCCTTGTTATGCATTATGAAATAAATGTGTCAAAAGTATACTTGTGTCTGAATAGAGTCTAGTTTGAATATGTTCTGGTTTAACATTTCAGTTTTGTGCAGTTTTTGATGATGTTTCACATGTTTGAGGCTGTGTCTATATGATGAATTGGACATTCACAATATTTTGGAGGGTGTTTCAAGAATATGGGCTTCTGAGATTCTTCTGTTAATATTCTCTTTTTTAATTTTTCGCATCATTTATCTATTTGAATGTGGCGTGAGATAGGTGATACACCTATGTGTTCAAGATGTAGGTTTCTGTGGTTTTATCAATCTTTTTGATCATGTATATTGGTGATGTAAGATCATTTTAAAGGTTATTGATTAAGCATTGTTGTGTAGATATGGAGTTGGGGATGGCAAGTTGATTAGTTTATAGGATCTATATGTTCTTCAATTGTAGAAGGCTTCTATGGTTTGATTAATCTTTTCAGTTGTATATGGGTGATTTAAAGGTCTTTTAAGGTTGCTGATTAAACATTCTCATTGCTTAATCAGATGAAGCGTTGTTGTGTAGATATGGAATTGGAGATGGCAAGTTGATTAGAATATGGGAAGAGAAGTGGTTATCTAGTACTATTTCTTTCAGACCTCTTTCGCCTAAGCCTGCTAATTATGAGCTATGGGGATTCAATAATCTCATCAAGGAACTTGAGAAGTGGGGCCTATATATATATATATATATATATATGATGTTTTTCAGTTGTCTATGAGTAAAGTTGGGTTTAATGCATCTAGCATTACATGAAGAAAAGAAGACTATAATGTTAGATGTTGTTAATGGAGTTCTCAGTAGGCAATGCCAGGGCGTGGCCCAGCGGTTAGGCCTTCTAATCGGACATGCCATATCAGGCTGCCTTTTCAGATAGGGGGTACCGAGTTAGGTCAGGAATCTAAACTACTTGGTCTAGGCTCGATTCTCATGCTAGGCCTGCGACGGAGTGAAGTGTGCCAAGCTTGTTTTAACCTTCAACTTAACTCTTGTATTGGCCCACTTTTGATTAAATGAAATTAGACTAAATTATTATTTATTTTATTTCAAATTAGTGTTTAATACTCAATTATTATTTATTACTCTAAAAGATATCATTTAGTAGCTATTACCTATGATTTTAAGTTTGTTATTAATTAGTCCATCATTTTTATTACTTATTAGTAAAAATTATATTATTACTAAGAAAAAAGAAACAAGTTATTAGTTATTAAATCAAGTTATTACATAATATTTCAATTTATTACTTTTTATTTTTAACTATTACTATTATTGCAAGTTATTGCTTATTTTATTTGAATTTGTAAATATTCAATAGCCTAAGTTGTTACTTATTTATTCTACTCATGAGATCAATGTGGTTAGTTAAGTTATAGACTTGAACAATGTGGCCATTTAACTTTCATCTTTTTATCCAATGTAGGGCCTCAAACAGAAAATTGGTTGAAAACTAACAAAATTTGTCACGTGTAAAACATGTGGTTGAGACTAACGAAACCATGGATGGGTGACCCAACAAAACATAAACCCACATCACTTTACACCCAAAAAATCAGACTCTATCACATAAAAACTTCCGAAAAGGAACCCTAGAATTCCTAATTTCCTTGCTATCAACTAACAATGACATCAATTACCTCATGTGTTTGTCGTTTAAGGGCTAAAATTATAACATCATGGACTGATGATAATCCGGGAAGAAGGTTTTATAGTTGTGAAAATTTGCAGGTATTTCTCTTCCATCTTTCACAATCTAGGTTTTAATTATTAGTGACTTTGTGCTTATATTATAATAAAAGATGTAGAGGTCCTGAAAGACATGAGTTTTGTGAGTGAAAAGACCCAGCTATATGTTGAAGGTCAAAGGCTATCATACATGGATTGTTGCGAAAGTTGAATGCTCAATAGGCGAAATTGGATCAGCAAGATGTTAATATTAATAGTGTAAGGAAGGAGATTAAAATATTATATGCAAATGTTTTAGTACTTGTTATTATTGTTCTATTGACTTTTTTGGGAAGAGATAGGAATGGAGCCATTGTTGGGAGTGAAAGAATTGAAATTTAATAGACGGTGCTGTGTTGGAGGTTTCTGGAACAATTTTTTTTTTTATTTTTTACCATTAGATGTGTAAGGAAAAAATCTAATGAAAGCTGTAAGGTTGAAATGTATAAATCTAGTGGGTAAAGTTGTAAGGTGTTGTGCTGGAGGTTGATGTAGGTAGTATTTGCAGTAAGGTAAATATTGGACCAAATTTTGTTGTTTAAGACCAAGGGGCTGTTGAATTCCTTTGGCATGCTCTAATGAAATGTGGCAAAAGTTTATCATATTAATGTATGAAACAATTGCTCTTAATAGAAGCTTTTGTAACAGCCAAATTCTTTATATTTGTCATATATATGTAGTTCATGCCAAATGTTACTACAAATAGTCATATCCATTGGATAGCACAAAACAAAGTACCAGGGCTATTACAAACACAAAGTAGCCCTCTCACAACAAAAGATATAACAATTCAGCAAATACAATTCAGTAATGCACCAAGCAAATTCACTATTAGGGCTATTACAAACACAAAAGTAGTCTTCTTACAACAAAAGAAATAATAATTTAGCAGTTGACATGTTAGATACAAATTCAAAATCTTAATTTCTTTCCATCTTTTAAAGATGACCTTATTCTTGGTACTGCAAGAGGATGCCCTTGTTTTAACACCAGTTATTGATGATGACATTGTTTCTTTAGTTGCACTTTTGACTTTTCTTCTCTACCTGAGATTGATGGCTGCTTCTTTCTTGGTGACTTTTGGAGAGCTTGTAGCTGTTGTACAGCAAAATTAGTTGAACTAGATATAGATTGTTTTTGGCTTTCTTGTAACCTACAAACAAGTGATGTGAATTAGACAACAATAAAATGACAAGGAAAACATAAAACCAGTTTTTTAACCTTGGCTATCTTCATTCAACTTTTGTTTTGGTATACTATTACTGTTGTGGAATGTTTAATGAACCTACACATTGCGAAGGAGGGCCTGACTTGCATCCAGTTGAGCTACAGTGTTGAAAGTGGCTCGAATTCGGACCTGAGTTAGTATATTGTCTTGGCCTTGAGAATTCTCATTGCCTTGTTGCTGTTTTCAGCTCTATTTTTCTCAAGTTTTCTCTTCTTGTTGAGTTACAATCTTGGTTTTGATGATAACAAATACAATCTAACAGATTGAACTTGAGTTGTGCAAGAATTCTGCTTTATCTATTATAACAGGATTTTCGAACGCTGCATATTGTCTAAACCGGACAAAATTGCTTGGACATAGGATTTCTCCGAACTCATAATTTGCTCAGACACTACACACCGTCCGAAAGATCAGGCAAAGAGCAAGGTTCTGAGGCACTAATAATGGATGCTCAATAACGTCCAAAGGAAATTCTATCGGACCACCTGACTGTCCGAAAGATCAAGTAGAGAGGAAGGTTCTAAAGTATTCACAACAGACGCTTAATATCGTCTGAAAGAAATTGTCAGATGCGCCTGACCCTTTGAAGATAAAGCATTACTTGGACAAACATTACACCTTTCGGACGCATTACTCTTCCGAGGATCTAACTCAACAACTTACTAGTTTCGGATATAGGAATGGACGCAATCTCGACCGTTCGAACGAAGATTTTAACTCCATGATATGGTTGATCGGATGCTTGTTTGGACGCTTAAAAAGGATCTCGGGCGTCCGAAACCTATAACGACTAGTTTCTCAGCATTTATTACTTAGCCATTAGGAAATGGTTGGGAGCTGATTTATTGCATCTATAAAATAGAACACATCTATAATTAAGAAGCTGATACAACTTACACATTGAATACAAGCTAGTAAAAAAGGCTATTTGAGTGCAAATTAGCTCTTTAGTGATACTGTATTAGTGTGTACTTAAGAGTGCTATTCAAAAGTATTGAGTGGATGATAACCTTGGGAGTGTTGTTGTTTAATCTCTCTTTACTCATTCTACACATTTTGTGTTTAGTTGATTATATTGCTATCAAATTACTTGTTAGTGTGAAAGATTTTATTTGTGCATCATTTGCAAATTACTTTTAAGAAACCTAATTCATCTCCTTCTAAGGTTGTTTTGGGCCAACACTTCTTACATCTTTTTTTGTTATGTCCTTCTTCACTGCAATGTGAACACTTCAATTGAACTCCAACTCTACTCATCTAAAAAACTTTTTTTTTTTCCTTTGCTTGTTGAAATTCATTTGCTAACTCTCTTCTCATCTTCTTAGGCTTCCCGTTTTTCTACCATACTTTGGAGGAGTTGGACCATGTTTCTTAGTAGCTGGCCATATTTTCTACTCTACCATTACATGGAAAGATGGTTTGCTCATAGCACCTCAAATAAATCTCTACAGAATAGCATTCATCAATATAGTCTACTAGATCCACTACCTTTACCCATACAGCAGCAATTACATGTGGGCAAAGAATGCTAATGAGATCCCATTTTCTGCAAGTGCATGTGCAGTTTAATAGGTTCACAGCATATTGTTCCTCATGACTACAAGTTATTTCAAAGTTGTACTCATCTTCTTGAAGAGGAATCAACTCTGTTACCAAGTCCATATTTTTATTAAGTCTCTTCATGATTTTAGGATATATTTGGCCTTTCCACTTTTCCCTTGCTCTCTTCTTGTTTGTCTACTACCTTCACAGCATATATTTTTTGAGCCATTCAAACATTGGAATAATCTTCATATCCCTTGCATCCAATATTTTTGTATTGAAGCTATCACACAAATTGTTTAGTAATGTGGCACATTTGGGAAAGGTGATGAAATGAGACTTGCTCCATTTGCAGGTGTTTTGTCAGCAAAATACCACCTTGTTGTATCTTCATCAATTTTTGCCATTTCTTTCTGCCATCTTTTTCCTAAAAGCCTCAGGAGTGGCTGCCTTAGCAGCTGCCAATAGAGCATCTCTCAATGCCTTTCCTTTATAATCAACCAAACTCTAATTACTGTGCAAATGTCTTACACAAAATCTGTGGTTAGTATTAAGTAGAACCATTTCTCATGTTTAGTTAATGCCCTCCTATTTTTCAGACATTATGGTCCACTCATAATCACGTGTGATATTATGATCAATTGAAATTAGTTGCAAAAACCACACCCAAGAATCCTTTGTCTCACCCTCAACCATAGCAATAGCAAATGAGAATAGACAGTTATTGGGGTCTATCCCCATAGCTAAGAGTAAAATCCCACTAGAATCACTCTTTATAAAAAAACCATCTACCCTAAATATGGGTCTACATCCAACAATATATCCATATTTTAGAGCAGCAAAACACACATACATCCTCTGGAATCTTGACTGCTTCCTTAGGGCCAGTTGATTCTTCTTCTTCCATCTTTACGTCAATGGTTGAATTAGGATTTGACCTTTGTAATTTAGCAATGTAGTTCTATAGAGATTGTATTGTTCTATATCTGAACCTTGGACGATCTCCGATGCCTTCCTCTTAGTTTTGTATGCTTGGTTCTTTGTGAAGGCACATTTGTCTTCCTTCATCATCTTTTTTCCTGAAATCAACTAAATCTAACTTTGGATTTGACCTGAAATCTTTAGCATATTTGTAAAATTTCCTAATCTGGATGCAACCTTGATTGCTTTTTGATTTTGCACCCCCCATATGAAAATTTTGTGCCCAACTTTCTTGCACTTTTCTCTTAATCCCTTCTTGTCATTTTTCACAATCTTCATCACCCTTCCCCTCTTTATGTTCCAGGTTTTCACAACCAATTTAAATTCATATTTTGAACTAAAAATCATACCAAACTCTGGTGGTGGATTGGCCACGTCCTTTTCAGGATTGAACATAACAGGCCTCTCATCTGGTACAACTTCATGTGAACCATGCACACTCTAAAAATCAATATCAGAATTAGGGGCATGATCTTCCTGTTCAATGTCAACATCACTATTCTCATATGCATTAGCTTGTTCCTTTCTTTCTTATAGAACATTTTCCCTTTCAAAAACAAGCCACTCTATTTCCTTGTCTACATTAGTGTCATACAGATTGTGTCTTCTTCATCTGCTTCATCTTCCAAATCATAATCAGATTCTACAGTTGAAAACTCCTCTGCTTCTTTCTCAGATCTTTCATACTCATGGTTTTCATATTCAAATGGCAACCGACTTTCATCTTTCTCTTCAATGTGGTCAGCCTTGACATATATCTCAATTTCTCTTATGTTTGCAGCAATACACCTTTCAAACTGTATTTTTATCAACACATCTATAGCAACCATTACAAACTTACCCTCATCCACCTCGTGAACCCAAAAATTCCAACTCTGTCACACATTTGGTCTAACTTTTCCAAAGTGAAAGGTCCAAAGTTGTCTATAGAGTCAAAAACATAAAAATCTATCTCAACAAATCTTGTCCCAGGTATGTATGTCACTGCTGGGTTATAGTTCAACCTTACAGTCACCAAACTACTATTTGGATTTGTCAATAAAGTGTAGAATAAAACTAATGACTCAGCCATGTATTTAACAAGTTAATAACCACACAACATTATTTAATTGCAGACATTACCAATATTCAAGAAGCCACTAAAACAAATTGACAACCAAGGACCATAATGAAAACAACTCTAACCCCATTTGAATAGTATATCAATAAAATCAATGAAAAACTTAAATTTTATTGTATAAATAACTAGGAATACACCCTATATAGCAGACAAGGACCACCAATTTACACATAAAAAAAAAGGTTTCTGGGACCACTACGAAAGCAATCCTAACCCCATCACAATGAAATTTAAACTAAATAATTTGGTGCATTTCAATGTCATAAATAGACATAATAATGCTGAATCAAATATCCATTATAACTTTACTTACCATATGTAGAAGTCACAAGTTGTTAGTCTCCTTGATTCGAAGTGACATTTGACCCCTATCCCTTTCTGGATGCAACCGATTCTTCAATTTTTTACTCAATCCTTGATTTGTAGTAGCAATATCCAATTTTCACCACAACACAATCTCGATTTGGGAGGTGTAATTACTGATATGATTAGGAATTCTAAAGATTTTTTTAGGATAGAATCTGATATTTTGGGAGTAGAATGATGTGGGTTTATATTTTGCTGGGTCACCCAACCATGGTTTCGTTTACCTAACCATGGTTTTGTTTCTCTTGATTGACTTAATGTCCACGTGCTTTACACTTGACCAATTCTATTAGTCTCAACCAATTTACCATTTGAGGCCCTACATTGGATAAAAAGAGTAAGTTAAGTGACCACATTATTCAAGTTTGTAACTTAAGTGACCATATCGGCTTATCAGTAGGGTTAGATTACCACTTTGGTAATTATCCCTTACTAAAAATTATTACATATATTAGTTAAATAGGAAAAAAAACATAAATTTTATTACAAAAAAGTCATTTAAAATGGTGTAAATTTAAAAAAAAAAAAAAAAACTTGTTAATGGCTTGACCGAGGCGAGGTTGGCTGGTCGTGGATAGGGAAGCAGGGGTTAGTTACAGGTTGGGAAAAAACAGATCCAGACTGGCCTCAAATACTTAGACAGGTTGGGACTGGCCTGCTATAGTA